>OX374624.1:22407500-23607500 GCA_947347705.1 Nymphula nitidulata
CACCTGGTAGTAGCGGTTACCGTCGCCTATAGACACTTGCAATAACAAGGAAAAATCACTGGATAGATATTGCAGGTGAAATATCTTCTATGCCCAGTAATTACACTGGCTACCATTCCCTTCAATCCGAAACACAGCGAACTGTTTTATGGCTGAAATAAGAAAGGCGGTGGTACCTACCCAGACGACCCTACATACGGGCCTACCACCTAGTGAAAAATAATTCAATATGGTTCAATAATTTAAACCACAATACTCACTTTAAAAGGTCCAGTCATAGTTCTCTTACTACTTACCTATGATTCGAATTTCTTTGAGGAGTCATTAATACTACCACAAAGTCTAATTTTGCAAACAAGTAATATCTTCTAAAATAGGTGAGCCCAGCTTTATCATCAGACAGATGTATAAAGTTTGGTATAGGTAGTGATTTTATGTCATGACACGTGGTCTCGATTCGTTACGGATATCGATCGGATTACTTGAATAATTTCATGACAATACGGATAAGGCGCCAATTCTGCTTGCAAATTTTTTGAAGATCAGGTAACGAAGTTAAACAGCATTGTTGTGTTCCGGCAGTTAATGGTATGATAGACAGTTCCTCTGTGGTTGAGGAATCGGGGTGTAGCTCGCTTTCATCTGCAGCATTATCATCACTTACCATCAGGTGTGATGAAGACCAAGCTCAAGAACTCAGGTGTCCACAAACAGCCAGTGATACGCCACAGCTCAAACCGAAAATTTAATTACTCGCACTTCATTGGGCTCCATCGTCAGGGAGTGAAATTACGCATTTGTCATCAAACGCTCAGAAGATGATTACCAAAACATAGGTAGAACTTAATAATATAGTTCAGGCAGACGGGTTACTTAAATAATATGGTTCAGATGCCATTGTTTTCCTTTACTTTACCGGGCCTTTTATCGGCTATATCACGGAGAGTGCTCAGAACAGCTATTTGACCTTAACCCACCTTCCCCCTTCCTACTCAGGAGCACGCGTGCCTGTCTTTGGATGCATCAATTCGCTGTCTCCACCTGAACTTTATGTACAACGAAAATTAGTAGCTCGTTCCTTTGTCGTACTTCCAGAACTTGGAATTCTTTGCCAGCATATGTGTTCCCTCCTTCCTATAACATGGGTTCCTTCAAAAGAGGCGTGAAAAAGCACCTTTCGGGCTGGCAAGGTGGAGGCGGCTAGAACAATGTCTGAACTGCATTAGCTGTCTTTGCCTTGGGACTCCTCTTACCGCTTCACATCAGGTGGTGTTGAATAATTTGTCGTGCTTTGTATAAAAAAAATAAGGGTGAACAATTGAATGAAGTAAAAAGAAAGTAACTAAACTAGTAAAGAAACTGGAGAAAGAAACAATTAATAATAAAATAATCATGTTATCCACATGAACTCATGAGGAGCTCGGTCAGCTCGGTGGCGTGGTCAGTGATCAGCGCTTACGAAAACCAAGCAACTTTCGCCATGGTCGATTCCGGGTATGGTCAATCAAAATTTGTAGGCCCGCTGCGCCTTAAGTCCCGGTTGTAACTGTTACCGCTTTCACCCACCAACCCGTATTGGACTAGTGTGGTTGTTAGCTAGCTCAAACTCTGCGTGTATTGTTCCCATGTAGGAAGGCCTGCGCCCAGCAGTGGGATGTATATACGCTGGTGATTAATGAATAAATGCATGATCTCCCCATACAGACTCATCTCAATATAAGGGTCAAGACACACTAATCGACAGAGATCCGTACGCACCGTCACGCCCGTCCTCGCGTCCATGAGTATGGCTACCCATACCTATCATGCTGGTTTGCACGGCAAAACCGTCGATCGCCGTCGGTCAGTGTGTCTTGACCCCTACATAGTATTGTCATCTTGAGGCCTATGATGAAATGCCTTAAGCACCCATTAATAATACTGGCAATCCTAGACACAGCTAACAGATTTACAGCCGAAATAAGAAAAGAGTATCTACTCAGACGACCCTACTTACAGGCGCATCACTTAATCGGAAAAACTTTATTGCAAATCCGATTCTAGTAACAAAACAAGCAATCACCTGCCACGAGACGGAATGCTATAAAAATATTAATTATTGTCGTAAGCCATTACGCCACATAGCTTAATAACGCACTACCATTGTGGTATTCTAGCAAACAGGGGCCGTGGGACACTTCTTCAATAGAACACTACATGGGAATCATTCAGACGTGCATGTGTTACATTTTCACACAAAATTATGCAATCCACCTATCTGATTGTTATATAGGAACAAGAAAAAGATCGCTAACTGTGACCTTAATAAAGTATTGAATCAGATATGACCCGGTCAATAGAATAGGATCAGAATTGTTTATATTGTGATAATTTGATTCCATTACCAGCCTCAAAATAAGTCTCGTCTGATACATCTCATGATAATGGTAGTGGTTCTCTTGTTCTAAAACTTATTTTTATTATCCAAAAAAATATTGTTATGACGATTTTTAGAAACTTCAAGGCAATTAAGATTTAAAACTTCGAAATATTTTTGATGGCATGTCGCAGCATGTCAGCATATTTAATATAATTATTTATTTCCATATTTAATCAGTCAAGCGGCGTTATCCCTCCGGAGGGCTATGATAATTGAAAAATCAATTGTATCTGGAATTTGATGCCTGACGGGTAAAATGTAAGATCCGTAATAAAAACTTCAATTTTAGAACGTCAAAGGAGGTTATCTATACTCTTTTATTGAATTGAAATAAAAGAGGTTAGTTTTACACCAGTGGAGTAAAAGTATTCTGTCCACCAATCACAGTTAAACACACAATTTGACATTTGCCTTGATTTGTCCTCAGTAATTTTTAACTAACTGTTAAGTTTGATAGTTTTCTTTTCTTTTTTAAATAGCGTAGAGGCCAGCAGGTTTTGGCTAGAACCTGTTGTAAATTTAAGATGTAAGTAGCTGACGATGGATGGACTGTCCGGATTATAGAGGAATTAGCGAGACGTTTTGTGCGGATAGATGGATATGCTATCATTTAAGTAACAGAATAATATGCATCGGTTTGTATTTCATATTTTTTAATTCTGTAAATTGCAACTCGAAAGGCTTGTCTAAACGAGGTTTGACTATCCCCTTCCTCCATGATCACAACTCCTTAAACATTATTAGTCATGTTTTTTGAGATACACCTCCCCCTTATTCTCAACCGTCGGAAAATACTCGAATTTCGGAAACTCCATACCTGTCACATTTTATCGCTATGCGTCGAAGCGAGACGGCATGTGACTTTTGAATCGAATCCATGATCCGACAGTTGAGAATAAAGGGGCGGTTGTTATAAAAATCCGAAATAAAATTTGGAATTTCGGGCTGTAGGGGGTCGAAACCGTAGTATGTGCGGGCTGCGTGTGTATGTGTGGTCTAACTGTAGTGTGATATAACTGTAGTGTGTAGTATAACTGTAGAGTGTGGTATAACTGTAGAGTGTGGTATAACTGTAGTGTGTCGTGCGATACGCAATAGTACGAATTTATTAGGGTTGTCACGAGCAGGGTTTTTGTTAATTTCGTCGGTAAATCTGAAAGCTGTCAAACTTTCAGAAGTAGCTCTTGACAAGGAGCCCACCTCTTAAATTTTATTTAAGACTTTTAAACACACTGTATAGATAGGCCGTTTATTTTGAGAAATCTTCAATACTGATAGATTGTATTTAAAATACGCGTAAGAAATTCAAACAATCGCTTTATAGGTAATTAAAGTATATTTAAAAAAAATACACAGGGTTAACCACTCAACCGATTACGCAGAATGAATGACAATAAAAGTCGACATAACGGTTATTGTCATATTACCTCGAAAAAATGTTTTTTTGGCGAGATATACTTAACGTAGAATTTTTCGATCGAGAGATCAATGCTCGCAGCACAGATCATTAAAATTGATACAATTACAAATACTCTTTCTTACTTTATTATCTTTTTAGAGCATCTCTGACAATTAGTTAAGTACATCATCTATTTCATTAAGAATACTAATTGTGTCAATAAGAATAATTAATTCCGCCTCATTGTTATGCCTTTGTTTAAGAAAGACTCAAGAGGCAGTTTTCAAAATAAACTATTTAATTACACTATGTAATAATTTGTATTTACATAAGTCCATGTAGTTAAATAGATATAATATTTTTTAAAGAGATTGCTCACACTTATTTTGATGTATGCATGCATTATGATTTATAGTGAATAATTCCACCTACTGGACATACAAAGCTTACTTGTTAGGCTTTAGCCACCTACTCAAGCGCATGCATTAGCCTTGTAGCGTAGAGGACAGTGTCATTAACTTCTGCACCTAGCTGGTTTTCTTTTAAAATTAGAAACATGAGCTTAATAACTATTTGAATGGATCTTAAAAAAAATATGATGAAACACACACAAACGTATAACGAATACCTTTTATTCTTTTTTAGTAGTAAAATTTTATTAATATTTTCGTAAAAAATAAACTTAAATAAGTAGATTATAAATGCTATTTTTAGTCATACCGACCAATATAGTTAGTATGAATAACATAATTAAGATAAGATAAGATAATTCATTTATTTTTCAGAATATGGTTTACAAGTTCACGTTATCATTTAACCATCCTCACATTCTACCGTAATTTTACGGTGCAGAAATAATTTAGGCACATTAAAGATAATTAAGAGATTAATCACTTACTTCATTCCATTTCAATTTATTGCAATGTATGTAGCTATGGAAGAGCGGGGTCTTCTGACACAGGTGTTTTATACTTAATAGAAGGTCCCAACCTCCAAAAATAGAATAAGTACAAGACTTGTATTGACCAATAAAGCATTTTTCATTTTTCATCTTAGACGTAGGGGAGTAGCAACCGCTGTAGCACAGTCATGAGCTTTCCTCCAAGTACATGAATGACTATATAGGTGCGGATCCAGCTCTAAAAAAAGGTTGTGCTCACAGCCACGCTAAAATCGGCCAAATGCGAGTCGGAGTACGAACTCTATGATTGATATAGTTCATGCTTACAGGCCGACCGGCTGGTCGAGCGGTCTGTACCCATTGCTATACAGTATACAGGCTACTCGGTCAAGAGGTCCTGGGTTCGAATCCCGGTAGGAGTAAAGGTTTGTATGATGAGTACGAGCATTTGTTTACGAGTCATGGATGTTTTAATGTTTATTTAGTATATTTCTAATATTTATATACATATTATTATCATAATTTCTCCGTTATCTAGTATCCATAACACAAGCTCTTAATGATGCTTACTTTGGGCTAGATATTAGGTGTGAGTGTATAAATATTGTTATTATTATTAAAGGAGATGTTTACTAAATATATGCCGCCTTGACCAAGATTTTGAACAGTGTAGTTCCACAGGCACAGCCGTGGGGCAAAGCACATTTTTAACTGTTTTGATAACATTGATATCCCAGTCTTAATATCCCAATATCGTGTATGATTTTTATTTCTGTATTTGCTTTTTTAAATTTTAAATTTCAATTAAAATTAAGGCTTTACATAAAATATCATCAACCACTCGATTTCAATAGACCGTAAAAATGTGACTTCACAAGTCTATTAGGGTTGTGGGCATGCCCATCGTGCCCAGAACGGTGGATACCCGCTGTGAAACCATGAGTCCATAAATAAGCGGCTGATATAATTTACAAAGAAAGTTTCAAATCATAAAAGCTATATACTTAATCAAAAGTTTCATTTATTAAGGAAACCTACCAATTTTACGTAAAATTAAATATGCCGCCGCATCTTTGTACATTTTTGTTTTAGAAATTTGCATCCTAGAAATTTGACCCACTTTAACAAAGGTATATCACTGCAATAAGATTTGAAACTCATTGTAACAGCTGAGAAAACTAATTAAGATGTTGCTCACCCTTAGTTTGTTAGTTGCCCAAGAGCCAGAACCGTGAAGGCTGTCCATTGTTGACATTAGGGAGCCTCGGACCTTGGCATATGATATGAGACACGATTTAATTTATGCATTCATCTTGTTCCAGATGCTCTGATAAGCAAACTGGGTTTGTAAAGGGACTGTGAATACAATTTTTTACGTATAAGGTTAGTTCATTATATTAAAAGTCTTTTGAGTGTGTTTGCTTTGTTCACATTACAAAGACTAGTAAGAATTGAAGTTATAGGTGTCATGGTTTATTTAAGTCAGCTAATATTTAAAAAAAAAAATTAATGTGTTATAAATTAGCTCTTTTATAAAGTATTATTGGAATAAAACACCGATTGAAATTTATAAACAAAATTTACTAAAAATATTTACACGAAAAATATGAGTATTCTACTGGCATATCACTTGAATAAATTATTACAGAAATACCTTAATGGCTGCGCATGATAGCAGCTCTTTTAGCTTCATCCATGGAGCCTTCTTCCCCAAGGATTTGCACGTTTCTGACCTGTTTCCTTGGTGGCGTGGCTGTTGGCAGCTCGGTGGGTGGAATTGGTGTAGGCATGAAGTCAGGGTTGATAGCCAACATCAGCATCTTCAGCAGTAAAGCCTCCCGGATATCCGCAGGTAAATACTCAGGCGACTCCTCAATGCGATTAGATGAAGAACTATCCGTATCGTAAGGCCTGTATTGCCTCTTACGGGGAACGTAACGCTGGCTTTCATACCGAGAATTGTCGTAATTAGACACTTGATTAGAATACTCTTGCTGTCTGTATTGTTGCTGTTCATATCTATAATCATAGCGATCATCATCTTGATAATGGCGACCCATATTGTCATACCTATTGTATTGATATTGAGGCTCTTGCCTAAAAAGCTGTACAGACTGATAGGGAGGTCCTGGTGCCACAAGCTGATCCATCAAAGCTTGGAGTCGATTCTGTCTCAATATCAAAATATGCAGCAAACGTTTCAAGTCTCTAGTACTAACTGGTGATGAGATAGCGTTCATTTCGTCGATAGATTCATATCGCGGTTGGTATACTGGCTGTGGTGGAGGATTAGGCCTGTATGGATTGATGAATCTAGATTGATAACCTTCAATGGGCACTCCTCTCTCATCCACTGGTATTGGAATAATCCTGGTTACTGGTCTCACTTCATACGGCACTGTCACTGATTCAGGAGTCGTTCCTTTAGTTTGAGGAGGCGGCGAAGTTTCTTTTACATAGTGCGGCTCCAATATTTTGTTCTGATATTCATACTGGAGAAAGGGCCGCTGATTTCCAATGGGTATAGGCGCACCAGGGTTGTCTTTTATATACTCATTAGTTCTGAACTGTACCGCAGCAGGTTGTCTATTGTAAATAGGCTGTTGATATAATCTCTCATCGATATCTCTATCAGATGGAATATGAATAACAGGCACAGGATTTGAAGTCACAATATTTTCATGGTCAAACACACGTCCAGTACTGGCTTCTACGGTCGTTTCTTGCTCCTGTACGGGTACTTCATGGTACTGTTGTTGTATTTTTTGTCTAGCTGCTACTAAAGAATGTATAGGCACTAATCTTGGACGAGGAGTGGTGGTGGTGAACAACGGTCGCACTGTCCCTAGTGATAAATGACTTCCATACACATCAGTAGAGTCATCGCCAGCCGACTGCCGTAAGCTCAGCATGTGAGGGTTTGGACTGGTTCCTGTCAATTCCCGGCGAATGGTATTCGCTTTACTGGTATCACTGTCTTTGCTATTCATGTGTTCATAAACAGGCTTCAATGTTTGGGGTATTTTCGTCGTAGTCTGTTTCGTTACCAAATCGTCTTTTCCTGTCGCTGACATAGGTTTTAATATTTGCGTTCTAGTTTTAATACTTTCTTCTGATTTTGATTTGTAGAGATTAAGGATGTTGCTTGTTGTTTCTTCAACTAATGGTTTTTCAGTCGTTGTTTCCGCAGTACTGGTAGATGCTCTTGTAGAACTTCCTATCAGTCGCCTTCTAGGGATTGGTTGTATCACAGTTCCTCTTGTCGTAAAACTACTTCTAGTAGGGTAAACAATAGTTCCTAGGGGTCTTCTGGTAGTTGACGAAACTGTTTTGTTCACTCTTACTATCATTGTAGGTGTACTAGATGTCGTGGTGGTCACTGGTACTGCTGCTGGTGTACTGTCACTTGAAGAAGAATACGTCACACGTTTAATTTCACCAGTCTTATCGATATATCCAAAAGTTCCCTTCACATTACCCAAAACATCCCTGCTTTCTATTTTGAACGTTCCATCGTCGGCTTCATAGCCGATAGTGTAGGAGCCATCGTCGTTCAGTCGCCGTATTTGCTTGACAATCTCCACTTTAGCAGGATCGGCTGTTTCACTGGCCTTAAGAATTTCTTTGGTTGAATTGGTTGATGTGTCTAATTCTGAGGTGGCATCTTTGGTGGAGTTGTTCGCGGTGGCGGTGGTGAGGCACGCAAGTAAGACGAGGAGGATCATCTCGCTAGGTCAGCCGCAGCGGCATAGCGGCGCTACGGCTGCGCCGTTGCACCTTGCCCACCTATATAAAATACGCCCCACTCGACTCTCCGTCGCCGTGCGAACGCCTTGCGCAAACTCTGCCATTGTTGTCATTTCATTATCTGAAACGGAAAATCTTTTTTCTTTACATCTACTTACAGTAAGCTCCCAATTGTTTAATTGTCTTTCAAATGCGTTGGCATGTGGGTAGGTTTGGGTTCATGCATTTTGGTCATCCGCGAGGTACCAATATCATATGTTGTAAGGTCATATTTTGGTCGAATTGCTACCATTGTCTGTATATTTAATAGGTCGATTGTTTCTAAAATATTGCTGGTTAATTAATGTTAGACCAGTGTTTGTGTTGGTGTTCCCACGCAACTGCTCAATGTCACATTTAATTACGTGGCTGCGGTTTTGGGATACGTCTGAAATTAATTTTATGCTCTCTGAATATAGTATTCGGTTCCGTGCTTCAATTTTGTGCCATTTTAGGTTTGTGGCTGAAAGAGTAAATGTTTTTTTTTTATTGGAGTAGGTACCTATAATAAACAAATAAATAAAATATGCCTTTTCAAGGTTTTCCATTACTACTCCACTCTCGTGGGAAGTTTGTGGATAATTCTAAAACATTATCCCTGCAAGGTAAGTCCTGCTTGTTATTGTGTTAAGAACAAAGACACTATTGTTATGTTTATTCGAACGTAACTATAAAACGAATTGTTGATCTTTTTTTAATATTGTTACGTAGAATTGGAAATGATTGCTATAACAATAATTCATAAAAATTAATACCTAATAGTTTATTATGTGTCATAGGAAATAATGTAATTGGGTGCCCTTCGGTTCGCCTAAAAATTTTAGTCCTAATATTACATGGCCAAACCGTATTGGCCTAAACTTAATGCGAACAATTATTGTTTCGCCTAACAATTATTTTGCCACCATTATAATTTGGTCCAAGAATTGAAAACCCTAATTTTTGGATCTATAATATGAAATACCCTAAAATATATTGGCATAACGCTATTTTGGCATGACGGCGATTTCGCTTAATAAAGCTCTAATTTTAGCATTTCTAATATTAAATGTGCCAAAAATTTATTAGCCTAAGACAAAAACAATTTTATTGAATAAATAAATTGACAGAAGCGAATCGCTGCAAATCCGACACCACGTAGTCTTGATGCATGCTTGCTTGCATGCTGCATGCCTGCTTGTATGCTGCATGTCTGCTTGTATGCTGCATGCCTGTTTGCATGGCATACCTGCTTGCATGCTGCATGCCTACCTGCATGTTACGTTAGTATTAATAAATATTAATAATTAAAAGGAAAACATCTACTATTTGTTAGAATACCTATATAATATTATGTTTGACTAAATCAATTTGCAACAAATACAAAGTTTTGGCCAAGTTACTTTGCCTTATTAAAATGAGTCGGCGTTTTATACTTTATGAATTTTAATTTTGTGGAAATTAATATTTAGTAATTGCACACTTTAGGGATTACGAATTGTTCCGCCAAATGTCGCATTTGGTAAATAACAATATGGCGATAAAAAGTTAGGCGAAGTGAAATTAGACCAAACACGATTATGAAAAGTGAAATTATGCGAAAAAAAATTAGGCCAATTAGAAGTTCAAAAAATTAGGCGACCCGATATAGACCCAATGTAATTATAAAAATAATAAAACAATCCGAATTGAAAATATAATAAAATAAATAGACTTGAATAAATTCTTGTGTCAGATGAAGTGGTCAGATCAGTCACCGGATTGCAAAGGGTTGCGGGCCTTGCGTGGTTCGAAGTTGGTCGTATTAAAACTGAAAAGCAAAACCTAAAATAAACCTTTTAGTGAACATCATCATCACCAGTGTATATGTATACATATTATATACCACTGCTGGCCATCGACCTTCCGACTTGGGATTAACACATTAGGAGTTAAGACCATAGTGCCACCACGCAGGCCTAATGCGGGTTGGTGGGGTCTCGGACCCTTTCGCCCCGTGAGTTTCGCCCCTTATACTATAAAAGTACCTGTTCGCCCCTTGATAGGTTAAATGGTCCCGTTCGCCCCTTAAGAAAAAGTAAGTGAAAGTACAGTTGTCAATAACTTGTAAAGCTTTTAGTAATCGAAAAAATATTTAATTTTAGTACACAATGAAACAAATTTAATAATAAAATATATATGTTTTATTTTTAAATCGAAACTAGGCATAAGCGAGAGGCAGTATATTATTGCTTGATACGGTACTCTCTTATACGGTACTCTTTATAGAAGAGGTGCCGGAATTGGGTATAACCACGAACCTGAAGCTTACGTCTAAGATTTTTTATTTATTTATTTAATATTTCGGGAATCTTCAGCAAAACATTTCTATGAACTAATATAGCCCATGTTTTAATTTAACCTGTATAAACGTTAAAAAAAGGTCCAAAGCGGTGAATAAATTGGTAGGTTAACTAGTGCTCCGGTGGCGTAGCGGTTATCGCATCTGCCCGGACCCCAGGAGACGCAGGTTTGATTCCCGCCTGGAGCATACATTTTTTGTATATTTATCATTTTTTGTCAGTACCTATTTTTTTATATACTAAGGCGGCAATCAAGCATACAGCTCACCTAATGGTAAGCGTTTACCAACGCCTCTGTACGCTTGCAACACCAGGGATATCACTTGCGCGTTGCCAACCCTGTGAATTCCACACTCACGTTCGCGCCATTTTTGAAGAACCCCATGCTGTACTTATTCGAGAAAACCTCTGCTCGAAAATTATCGTAATAAATCCCTACCTACTCTTGCAAAATAGGGTAGAGTATAAACAGACATCATATTACTTTATGAGATTATGACATAACCTGTATTTATCACACGCATCATTCAAAGTTCCCATCCTACATATTTCTATTCCATCAAAGGCTCTGCACTCGTCGTATGCAAACTTGATAATAGAATTATGTGAGCGACTTTATTTCGTCAAAAAATCACTTTGCATCATAAGATTTGTTGACTAATCTAATTTTCGAATAAAGAACTCATCGAGAATCTTTATGTTGGGAGCAGGGTGACTTAACTCCTATGGCTTGATAACCTAACGGATCGTAAAACTACGATCGCGAGTTATATCCGATACAGAAAATTACTGCAGCGACCAGCAAAATAGGCATTGATGGACGAACGTGTAAATGTGGGCCGATGCGAATTAAGCCGAGGCCCACATACCTACGTAAGTCCATCAATGTTTAGTTGTGGTCAAGGCAAATAGTAGGTACTTTTCTCAAACAATGCGCGGAAATTAAAACTATGTAGTACCTAGGCAGAAGTTTTTATATGAAAATACAGTTATTGAATGTACGCTTTTTGAAATTTAAAGTTAGATTTTTTTTAATAAACAGCTTTTTATTTGCAAGTCAGCTAGAATTTTACAAACCAAAAAATTTTAACTCTTACCTCGATTTACGTATTAGAAGTATGCAAATTTGTAAGAAAGCATTCTAATTATTTTACAAAAAAAAACAGATCAACTTCGACGCTTTCCAACCAGAAACGAGCATAAACTTATCCTGCCAAATTCTAAACTAAAATTGCATAGCACAAGTCCAAACGTAATGGCAGTCAAAATATATAATAAATTACCTGACAGATTAAAAGTAGAAAAAAAAAGATACAGTTTTCCTAAATAATTTAAAAATGTTATTAATTGTTAAATGTTATTATAGTATTGACGAGTTTTTTAATGACAATAATATGTAATTAAAAGATATAAATTTATGTTTAGCCTTGAAATGATAATTTGACATTCTAATTAACTGATTGACATTATTATGACAAACTTAAAAATTTTCGTTATGATATTATTACTAAATATGACATTGTAGTAGATTACTTTGACTATCCTATGTGTATTCATAATGTTTGACATTAATGTAAATCAAGCAAAAATTGAAATATTATAAATAATTGTTAATTGCATGCGAATGTACCTATACTTATATTGCGGTACCCTTACAGGGTTCATGTTTGATACTGAAAATTATTTGTAAGAACATTTGTAAACAACATGAAAGCAATAAATGATTGATTGATTGATTGAAAAAAAAAATTAAATAAAACCTTTGATTTATTACCTCCTTGGTTGCCATGTTTCGGAGTAAAAGATCGTTCCATTTTTAAATGACACGGCAGATAAGAGCTTACATATCAATTATTTTGGCCGCTAAAATACGACAGAGATCCTTATTGGATTTACATACAACCTTTTCCGGCCGCTGCTCACATGTATTTGGCCAATAGGTACATTAATTGCGGCTTATCTCGAAAAAGGTTGTCAAAATAGTGCTCAAATTTCCAAGCATGTTTAAGAAAAAGTAGTTCTATTTCAAATGTACAAGCACCTAAAAAGCACCTTTTGGGCCGGCAAGGTGGAGGCAGCTAGTGCATTGTCCGTTTCTGCACTAGCTGTCTTCGCATATGGACTCTCCTTACCGCTTCACATCAGGTGGTGTTGGGTCAATTGCCGTGCTTTGTATAAAAAAAAAAAAATGTTTAGTGCTTCCAAAAATATAGACAATACAAGAACCTATTTGTAAAAAGATCCTGGATAATAATAATGTTTCAAATACTTAGTGTCGAATTGAAAGAAGAAGAAAAAATCAATAAGTGTCGTATCAAGAAATTTGAAATGAATAATTAGGAAATCTTTTTTAATAAATTTATTTCCAGTTTGATTGCATTTGGAAATTATAACAAATTGAAAAATATCAATAAAAGCAGAAAGGGTGTTTAAGGGTTCCTTGTGTAGAGTTAATTGCTAATACATATATGACAAGCGTCGCATAACGTTGATTGCAGCGCAGCTCTATCGTTACCCTTAACTTAAATTAGCTACTCCTATAGCTCCAATCCAAGTCGATCACTAAAGGTGAGAAATTTTAAAAAGGAAATATATTTTTTTGCTATTTCGTAACAGCAAAGCTTATTTAATTTTATTTAACAAAGTTCCTACAGCATTATTTTATGTAACATAATTAAGATTAAACAGTACATAAGCTAATTACACAAACTCATTAAGTCATTAATGGGAACAATGAAATGAAATTGAAAATGAAAATGAAAATGTTTATTTTCGTAAGCAAAGCATAAAATTACAGAGATGTTGGAGATCCTCTGTTAAGTAAAATAATACTTGTAGTAGAGGACCCCGCTCCTTCGCAAAACTTATGCAACAATTTTATTCACTAAAAATAAATCTATTTTGATGTAATGCAAAATTCCTGATAATGTAAAAAATAATAATAATAATATGTTTGCAAGTCGCTTGACGTGTGTTTTGTGTGCATGGATGTGTCAGCGTGGCTGTGCTGTGTGTGCCTTCATGTGAAAATATTCAGTTTTTTTAAAATTCCTACCCCCGATATATGTCGGAGCCTTTTTCCATGTATTTGTTTGAATCTACATTCACTCCAGTTCTATCATTTATGCCTCTCGTACTTTTATTCTTCATGCCTTGTCTTTCTTTCATTCGTCTCTTTCATTCTTTATTTATTATTGCTACTGTATTCTACGCTGGGATGGGTATTGGTGCAGGTGTCATTTATTTCTTTATTGGTATCATTTTCATATTTGACATTTCTTTCTTAATTATTCAGAAGCAAATATTCAGTTTAAACTTCTCGTCTAGTCACCTGGTAAAGCGAAATTGAGGTTGGCTTTATTTATGTATTTATGCATATAAGTGGTACTTAATTATTTTTTGGTATCTTGACTATCTAGTATCCATAACACAAGCTCTTAATGATGTTTAATTTGTGCTTAAAGTATATTATAATGGTATGAGTGTAAGATTTATTATTAGAGATCTAATATTGCGATAGGCTAACGCCATCTACCGTCTACATAGAGAATTTCGTATACCATTTTATTGGTGAGAGGCAGTGTTGGGAATGTTGTTGAGATCATTGGCACAAGAACTTTAGTTTATACCTACACATTTAACTTCTCCTTCATGGTGTAGATGGCGTTGTTTTTTGACATATCAATAATTGTCTAAGAGAAAGAATAATAATTGGTCCGCAAGTAAAGTCTCGTGGTTTATTTTGATCGTAACGTATTTATGATTATCCTCCTAACCACACCATCTGTGATTTCCCATATCGTCAGTGGGAGTGCAAGACCGCGAATTAGCAGTTTGTAATACCGCGTATTTAAAAAAGTCGCAAAATTGAAATATCGCGCCAAGCCACGGGTTCGTAGCGCTAATACGCTTACACTTCGATTCTCATTAAACAGCACTTAGAGAATTTTCAAACAAGTTCTGTTAAAGAAATGTGTACAAATATCCCAGATATTAACGTTTTTAACCGACTTCAAAAACGAGGAGGTTCTCAATTCAGCCGGTATGTTTTTTTTTTTTCTATGTATGTACCGATTACGCCGAGATTACTGATCCGATTTACGTGATTCTTTTTTTGTTCGATGCGGAATAGCTGCCATTTGGTCCCATAAAAATTTTTTCAAAAACAGTTGGGTACTTTGGTTTTAAATTTAAAAAAACTGAAATTATGACATTGTCTAAATAAGCGAAATTGCGAATTTTTGCTTTTCCAATGACTTTTTAGTGAAACGATAGTGGGAAACAATATAAGTTGACGGTCACCCATCTAGCTTCGACCGTAGAAAGTTATCACTAAAAAATGTGAAAAAAAAATTTTAAACAAAAATTAAAACCGACTTCAAAAAACTGAAAAGGATGAAATAATTAAATTTAAGTAGGTATTCATCCCCTAAAACCTATTTTTGGAGTTGGTGCTAAGTGGTTTCCAAAAACAATAGAAAGTAAAGCACCGACTCTAAAAAATATGTTTTAGGGGATGAATACCTACTTAAATTTAATTATTTCATCCTTTTCAGTTTTTTGAAGTCAGTTTTAATTTTTGTTTAAAATTTTTTCCTCCTGTAAAATGAAGAAAAAAACTGATACCTACCCGGTATTTACAAACTGCTCTTGCGCGGTCTTGCACGCAAACCGACGAGCAAGGCCTGTACGTCAGAAACTGAAGTCCGACTTTAGTACCTTTTCATTATCACAGATTGGGATATGGGGAATCAAAGTCGTTTAGATCCTTTTCATACTGACCGTACTGTACCTATATTGACTGTTGATAGTAATAACAATAATAATAATATTCATACACTCACGCCAATTATCTAGCTAGCCCAAAGTAAGCATCACGAGAGCTTGCTTTATGGATACTAACTAACGGATAAATAATTGATAATAATATGTATTTAAATATTAGAAATATACTACATATAAACGTCCATGCCTCGTGAACAAATGCTTATATCCATCATACAAACATTTTCCCCTACCGGGATTCGAACCCGGGACCCCTGACCGAGCAGCCCGTATAGCAAGGGGTACAGACCGCTCGGCCAGCCGGTCGTCGAATGTTGTTGATGGTTGATCTATGATCATATCAGTGATGCATAAGATATATCTATCTGTTGGGTAAGAATGTACGACCAATCATACCGATTAGCATCTAAATGTTAAGGCCGCACAGCGGTGTGGGAACTGATACGGTCGCAATAATCTTTGTTTATCTATTTGTAGTCTTACTAAAACACAAGTGGGATTAGTTTCTTTTATTTCACAATACTTATGTTGCGCTGAGTATAGCATTGTTGGATCTAATTTAGAATAACCAACTTTAAAGCGTATAAAAGGAAACCTCGTTAACGAAGGCAGAGATGAAAAATATCAGCTGTTTTATAGTAAATTGTAATAAAATTGTAATAAAATCATGTCGAAAAGTTTTTCTTTAATCCTCGTATTTTCGATAAAATAATTTGTGTCTGTTAGCTTACGTTACGCGAGCGAACATTATTGTCGTCTTTTTTCCTCGCGCTGAAAAGTTATGTCTCTGTCCCCTATCTGCATGATATGTTTGTATGTAACAACTGATTTTTAACGTGTTTTTTTTATAATTTGTGTCTACCCTAAACCATATGCCGTCATGTTTGAGAATACTCGTGTATAATTTTGGGTAGTATTTCATCGGAGTAATCTGCCGCTAATGCATTTGATCATCGTTCCTTTGAATAGACATCGCAGCAAATCGTTTAAAGAACATTTGTTTTTTGTTTCCTACTGCTATCCAGATAATAATTAACTGCAACATAACAAAGTTTCAGCAGTACGCCCCTGCTGTGTACGTGTCTACACAGTGCGCCTCGCGTTGCACCCTTTCTGCCCGCCTAGCATGACCACCGAAACGCGATATGATACGATATGATAAAGCTATTTATCGCTTCGAATTGTCAAAAATCATTGGATATAACCGCCATCTTGAAATTTTATCGAAACTGCGAACTTGTATTGTATATATACTGTTCGCAGTTTCGATAAAATTTCAAAATAGCGGTTATATCCAATGATTTTTGACAGTTCGAAGCGATAAATAGCTTTATCATATCGCGTTTCGGTGGTCATGCTAGGCGGGCTGCGGGTCCCTGCCTCGCGCTTTTACTGCATTCGCCTTGCTTGCGTCGACGCCTCGAGGCATAGTAAAGGGGTAACGTTCATCGATTGTTAATTTCAATTTCAATATTTATTTCAAACCAAATAACATATTACATGGTTAAAACATCTCAAGGATCATTATGAACCCTGTTGGGCACCGCAATATTTGAAGAAAGGAGGACTCTTATTCTTCTAATGTTGACTCAATTCAAAATAATTATTTTAAAAAATATTAAAGTAACATTTTTTATGTTTAGATTTGTCGTAATTATTTTCTATTATTTTTAATTTTTTCACTGCATTTATATAACAATGAGTGTCTTAAATTTTCCACCAAATTTTAAAAAAATCCGTCGAGCCAAATTATATAATTCTATACAAAAAACATAGTATAGTAATTACTTCATACAAAACGGAAATTACATGCATAAAGACCTAATATTTTGCATTTAAGTATGTCAATTAATTACCTACTTAAGTTAATATATTTTCTTCTTCTGTTTTTTAATAGTAGGTACTAGGCTAAGAAGCATGCGGGGGCCGGATGGTAAGTGGTTACACTACATAGGGGAGATTGGGGTAATTTAAATCGGAACTCCTGACAAGGCCATTTACATCATGACCAATAATAGATAATACTTTATAATATATTTCTGCCGCTGATATTTATAGGTGGGTCCACCCCAAAGAACCCACACCCAGTGCCTTCCATTGAGCATGTTTATTAAGATGTCAGCGGCCTTGTCCGTAGTTACAGTGAGTCCGAATTACCCCATTTTCCCCATCACGTCACGCATTGCCCGCCGTGTTAAAATCAAAAGGAAGTGTTATGTGATCTCCTGATTACTGCTATGGTCAACATACAGCTTTCCACTGATTTTTACAGGATAGCCAAACGCTATAATCAATCTACCAACTCGCCATTAGGTGGCCACATAATTATTACTGCATGAAGTCATAAAATCTTAATTCATACAATAATCCTTTTCCTATTCAATGCATTTCTGCTGCTCACAGTTTATATTACTTTGCAGTATAATGCAGTTGTTATACAGGGTGATGACGACAATTAGACTTTAAATTTGAAGATTCAATTACAGCAAATTCGTTTGATAATTTCATAATAACATCTATATGTTATGAAATTATCAAATGAATTTAATATTAATTTGTAAAACATAGCTATGAACTATTACAGCCCATATTTTATTTTAATGTCATGTTGTCGTCTCAACCCTGTATATAAGTAGGCATGTGCTGTAGGTAAATAAAGTAGTGACACACTAATATAAAAATATAATTTATTATTAAAACAATAAAAAAATACAAATTACCATTTGTCTGTTTTTACAAATCGCTTCACACGAAGCACGCACGCGTGGACTATCACGCACAAAAACCATTTTGTAATTACTTTACACTTACGACTAAGTTTACTAGCGTTACTTTAAGGTACTGATTAGACACAGCGAAGTATGTACACGGTGCGGCCGGCCGCCAATGTCCTGAACTAGATACTACACGACACTCGCGCACTCTACCGTACGAATGGAATCAACAATACATTGATAAACAGCAACTGTAGCATTCAATATTGCTCCTCTGCTATTGGTGTAACTTTAACATTTCAGTAGATAGTCGTCAATTGATGTTGATTCCGTCCGTACCAAAGACCGATCGTCCGGTTCGGTTATGGCCTCGGCGTCGATCGGTCAATGGAAAATTATCTAGCTCGATTCGGCTAACTAAGCTAGAACTGTATGCCGTGTCCTCTGAGGAAGGCGTCGATCTGCCCGGTGGAGGCGGACTCGCCGCGCGGCGCCACGTAGTAGTACTGCGGGGCGGTGGCCCGCTGAGGCGCCTGAGCCAGCGCTAGCCGTTGGGCTTGCGCGCGTGCCGCAGCGCGATCACGCTGCAACTGACTCTGCTGCAGCTGTTGCTGCTGTGCGAACAACTGCTGCGAGCTCTGGAACTGCGACTCCGCTTGCTGCCGCTGATACGCCTCCTGGGGACTAGCGTGCTGGATCTGGTGTCTGAACAATGGCACGCTCGGCGAAGACGGCACGGATTGGATCTGCTGCGACGGAATGAAAGGCCTCACTGACGGCTGGGGCTGCGCGACGTATGGTTGCAAGCGCTGGTTCAGGTTTAACTCTCCCTTGGTCTGAGGCAGAGCTTGGAATAGTTGAGTATTGTATTGACCGCTTGATGGGTCGTATACCAGCTCGGTCGAGTATAGGGGATTTCCGCTCGGTGCCGGGGCCGCTGGAACTGTTGATTTAGACCCATTTGGCACGGAAGGAGCAGTCGAAGATTGAATTTGGTTTTCGCGGTGGAACTTCGCAAACTCTGCTGCAAAGTCAATTTGGCCCGGTCGGGAGGAAGTCAAAATAGCCGGCGCTGGGGACGGCGCGTAACTTGGCTCAGGGCTGTATTGAATCTGGGGTTTAGCAGTCACTTGCACGAGCTGCGGCCTGAAGGTAGTCGCCGGAGGTAGCGTACGGGGAGTTGTCACAGGAAGAGGACGAGGCGTAATGGCAATCTGTTGCGATTGGTAGGTAGGTCTCCTGATAGCGGGGCGCTGTACAACCCTTTGTCTGATGTGCTGCAGAGGTTCCTCTTCAACTTCGTCCTCATCGGCGTCCCTGAAGTCATTCTGGAAGAAGGTGGTGGGAGGACGCGCAGTGGTAGGTCTGAGAGCAGGTCTAGTAGGATAGTTAGGTTCAGGATCATCTCTTTCACCAGAGTCACCTAAGGGCGAGTCTTGCTCTTCTTCGTCAGGCTTGTTGGGATCGCAGGGGTTACCGGACACGTAGGTGAACTCTCGTTTGTTGCCATCGGGGTCGATGTACCCGTACTTGCCGCGGACTACGCAGTCAGTGCCTCTAGTTTCTTCCTTGAAAGAGCCATCGGCAGCTTCGTATCCGAATGTGAAACTACCGTCGTCATTCACCTGAAATACAAAATCAAATATAAGTTATTATTTTTATCTACAATAGAAATAACACTTTCATGAAGCAAGACTTGATATCAATATCTCTTGAATTGTTCTGCATGGGTGGCTATAAAGCGTACAGTCTGCCTGATGGTAGCAATAGAGACACTTCTAGTCCTTTGGGCACTACTCACATGTCGTCTACCCTGTGAGAATCAAGTGTAACGATTGCACACCATCTCTGGCGACTGACTGAGGTATGGTGAGGTGATACAAAGAAGGTGGAGGTGCTGGTTACCATCAGTCAAAAATACCTACACCCTCCTAAAAATGTGATAGAACTTTTATGGGAATTTCAATTACCTTGTTGTAGTTCCTGATGGTTTGTACTGGCGGCTGCTTGGGGCTGTCCTGGATGTGCTGCTGCTTAGCTCTGGGGGATGCTCGTTGAAGAGTTCGGGGCTCATACTCGTCGTCGAGCCGGTCAGAGGCTCGGTACAGCGCGTCGTAAGCGTCCGCTGGTACTAGGACCACCTGGAAAGTGACGGAGGGGAGGATTAGAACAATCATAAGGAAAATTTATGCCTAAAAATATCTGAACTGCCTCAGAAAAGCATTTCTAGCACTACAATCATTAAACGAGCTCGCTGGCGTAGTGGTTTGACTGCTCTGGTTCCGATTACGAAAACAAAGCAACATAAGCCCTGGCTGACACCGGATGGGTCAACTGAATATTAGTAATCTTGAGTTTCTCCGTGCTTCGTCGTCCACGTAAGCCGTTTATCTAGGTTGTGACTGCAACCACTGTAGCCCACCAAGCCTCATTCAGCGTGGTGTGGTGCACATGTCTTTTTCAAATGCAGGAAGGCACGTGCCCAGCAGCGGGACATATAGGCTGTTGCAGATGATGAATGATAGAACCGTATGTTGTTTGTAAATCACTTAAATCTTTAACAAGTGAAAAGCGATTCTAATATAAACAATAAAGCACTTGAACTTTAACTAAATTTATACAGGGTGGTGCCGTCAATACGGCAATAATTTAAACATGTTCTATATTAGTTCATAGAAATGGTTTGGAACTTTCAAAAACATCTTATTCATTTGATGATTTCATGACATTTGTATGAAATTATATAACATTGGCTGCATTATTTCATACAAATGTCCTGAAATTATTGGAAACGAACAAACCTTGCCTTGCTCTTAACAAAACTTGCCATGCATAAGCAAGTTATGCAAGTCTCAAAAAATTATGGAGCTTTTTTGAAAAATCTAATAATATAGAAATTATTGGAGATTTTTCGTATGTATGAAAAGATAAAAATTGCTCCTACTCAACTATTACACTGTTTTTAGAAAAAATCTCTGATTACTATTTAGATTAGCCTGACTTTTCTTATGAATGTAAAGTCCTATTAATATCGCTTTCTTTGTTTTCAATATTATCGACTTCAAAGTTTGAAAGTATGAAAATCCGTGCAACGTAAACGGAGTTAAGACATATACTAGAGAGTTGCTTAAACTTTGGCAATTTTAGTAGCGTTTAGGATAGTTAAAAACCTTGCTTATTTCACAAAATGTTTATTTATTTTATATTTGTGATGAGGAAACCAACGGTATAAATACTAATATTATTTACAACTACGAAGATAAAACAGTATTTTATTTAATCATAATTGGAATCAATCAAACATCGAATTACGTTTCGATTAATTTAGAATGTAAATTGATGTCTTAGTAAAATGAATAATAAGAAGATTAAGTTTATTTTTATTTGAATTTGCATAGTGCTTAATAGTCGAGAACCACTAGAAGGAAGCGTTGAATCGGACTAACAAATTCGCTCTATTGAGTTATGACACTGTTAAGCATTGGTTTGTTTTTCTTTCTGCATATGAGTGATAGAAAGAAACATATCACAGGATTAATAAGCGTTGTGAAGTATAATAATGATAATATTCTGGCACTCACACCTATTATTATCCAGTACTCACACCCATAGAGTACATTTTTTATATACAGAGTGGCACAGTTAGATCGGTCAGTATGGGAAAGGCTGAAACTATAAGACATACGAATATCTCTTCTTAGGAACCATGACATCGATTTTAGTAATAAGAAAAGTGTTCGAAATTACCACCATTTTTTCCATACAACATTCAACTCGTTTAGGTGCGTAAAATTGTCTCTATGGTTGTTTGTAGCTCTTTGCTGGTGTCGCAACTTGTTACATACACTGCTTTACATATTGTTATCTGCGATAATATTATCTATCTATGATTGTAATTGTTTACTTCTATTAATTTTACTTACACTAATAATCAATGGAAAAGCCCACTGCGAATAAGTACGTAGATACAAAGACGTGACTCATTTAAAAATAAAACGTCAATTTAACGCACCTAAACGAGTTGAATGTTGTATTGAAAAAAATGGTCGTAATTTAATTTCGAACACTTGCTAAAATAAATTAAAGTATATGAAAACAATGCATTTTATTCATTTTATACATCATGTTTCAAAGTAGACCTACACAATCGATATCTAAATAGAAATAGTGTTAGTTTTATTATTAAAAAGGTCCAGGTTCGATTCCCGAGCTGAGTAAACGTTTTTTTTAAATCTATGAATGCGGTTTTTCTTATTACAAGAGATTTTCGCGTGTCTTTAGTTTCAAAATTTCCCATACTGACCGATCTAAATGTGCCACCCTGTATAGCTGCTTACACTAACTAATTTAATAAGGACCCAATTACCTGGTCACCAGAAGCTCTCTCCTGCGCTTGCGGTTCGTATTCGTACTCTTCGATCGGCTGCTGGATTCGAGGGCGGGGTCGCGCGCCAGCAGCCGTCCCTATCACCAGCAACACACACAGCACCTGCAAAAAAGAAACGAAAATAGCTTAGTATGCGCCTATAGAAATCTGTAATTCGACAAACAACGTCTTCTAGATGACTTTAATATCTTTACCAATATCACATAGATTTAGAATGAAGTAGTACTGCAATTGCCTACTGCTTTATTAAATAGCTTTTAATTTTAATAAGCCTAAGATGATTTCTGAATATTTATATGTTTCGAATTATTTTCTAAACACGTTTCAGCACTCCTTTAGTTATCAAAAAAAAACTGTCCAAATCTTCGGAAATAATAAGAAACGCGAGAATATTATTTAAGTTTGTTTTGCTGCTGAACACTTCAAATAAACTAAACTTTCGTGTGGCAAGCGAAAAAATAGGGTTTCCTGCTACCTACATGTTATGAGAAACGCTTTAAGATCCGAAACGAAAGCTAAGCACGACCATTTCCGCAAAATAACATAATAGTTAACAGCAGAATAACCTAGAAAAAATGCATTTCAACCGTGTGATCTTTAATTTTTTGTATATTTCAGGTACAAAAAATATGTAAAAATGCGCAAAAAACGGCAAAATTTCGTTAATCGTTAGGAAATCGAAAAGGTATCGCCCTAAAGATATATCTCTAGTGAGGGTCGCGGAAAGGCGATGGATGCGGACAGCGCAGGACCGATCGGTTTGAAGATCCTTGGCCCTATGCCCAGCAGTGGGCGTCTTTTGGTTGAAATGATAATGATGATGTTGATCGCCTTAAGTTTCTTTTATACAACTAGATGACAAACAAGCTGGCGGCTGAAAAAATCACTTGGTATTGCAGGTGCGTTGTCATCGTGAGGCCGTCCATGCCCAGTAATTACACTGGCTACCTTTCCCTTCAATCCGAAACACAGCGAACTGTTTTCACGGCTGAAATAAGAAAGGCGGTGGTACCTACCCAGGCGACCCTACATATGGGCCTACCACCTACTCCCAATGTCATTCCAATATCGTATTCTATTTATTTGTTTAATATTCTTGATAATGTCACTGTAATAAAAACACAGCAACTTATCTCGACACAACTAGTACGATTAGATATTTCGTTAGCTATCTAAATCATTTACCCAAATGACAGAACCTAATTAACATGATGTATCATTTCAATGTCTCAAAATGTTCTCATTGAATTTTCGGTCACGATTTTTTAATCATCCGCCATTTATTTCGAGAGCAGCGTTGTGAAACTGTTTTTGAACATTTATAAATAATATTCTCTGTGATGATGACACAAGTAGATACTCTCGAGGCTTTAGCTAATACGAAAATCGCATATTTTTTCTTTTTATAATTTTTATTGCAAAATAAACAAGTTGGATGATCATAACTAGTCAGTGTTTGTAAACTTTCACAAAATATTTAAGATTCTTTTATATACTAATTAGTATAATGTTATATAATTATTGCAAAAATGTATATAAATTATTTTTTGGTGTAATTATTATACTATACGTATCTAGGTATCTTTCTATGTATAAGCGATGAGTATTCCAGGCCGTATGGTATTTTTCATTCTGTACTTTACTTTAAGCGTCACGTTTCTAACAAACGCCCTAATTCAGCCAGATTGAAGATATGCTTCTTTGAATTGAATATCATCTTCTCCAAAAAACAAAATGTAAAAATAATTTTAATTGTTGCCAATAAATGAATCGCATTGTTGAACGTTCCTACAATCTGTTCCTCAATTTAATTTTATATTTATATCTACCTAATGAGGAGCTCGGTGGCGTATCGGTTTGAACGCTCTGGTATCGATACGAAAAATAAAGCAAATTTCGCCATGGTCGATCCTGGGATGGGTCAATAAAAGTTTTTTTATTTCGAGCCCCTCCGTGCTTAGGAAGGCACGTTAAGCCGTTGGTCCTGCAGCCGCTTTAACCCACCAACCATAGCTGACCGAATCTGATATAGAATTTCAAAGTGTGATATAGAATTTCACTTTGTTATATAACTGGAGTAATATCAGAAGAGCACTAAGCGCTGTGAACGTACGCGAAATATTGCTTTCATAATACCTTCGGCTCGCTTAAATTATTATACGAGTAAACACTGTCCGTCTGTCGTATTCGTATCTGTAATTACTGTGCCAATGGCCGTAGTACCCTTGAACGTAATTATTTGGTAATTAAACCAGTGACAGCGACCTCGAATTATCCGCTAAGTTCACCGAAAGTTTCTTTGTATTTTCGAGTTTGGATGTTTTTTTATTATACCTATATAGTATATTAAATTAAAGATTACATAGTCTGCCATCTTGATATAATAAGAAGCGTTTCCCCAGCTACATATATTTGATGCAAACAGTTCAAACAAACTCTCGAAAACTAGTTGATGTGACTAATAAATATTATCCTTGAGTAACAGTTAGGCAACGCTAATGGCTAATTACATAATTCAAACCCACATACATTCAAGGTTAATTGGTGCAAAACCTAATTTAACTGTCAAACTTTATGACAAGGTGTGTTATGTTATTATTAGTATGACACGTGGCTATGATAATAACAAATTACCATTTAAAAAAATCAAAAATTAAAATTTTTAAGTAACCCCCGGCTTCATTATTCATCTATCTAACACCATCTCATTGAGACTATTCATAAGAGTCCAAACACGCTATAGCTGCTGTAAGTTTCTGAAGAATTAAGCATTTCGCAGACTTTTCGATGGTATAGGATCAGCTCAAGGATAGTATGTCATGGGAATGTCACCGAAGTGACAGTACACCAAATTTCAAATGAATCGGATCTGTCAAAGATAGAAAACCCTATTATCATGTAGAACATGAGCTGATAGTCATCAAACGCTTGAACTGATCTTCATAAATTAAAGCTAAGAACCATCGTAGTCACATCAGCTTTCAAACAAAAAAAAACCGAATCAAAATCGGTCCATTCGTTTAGGCGCTATGATGCCACAGACAGATACACAGAGAGACACGTAAAACTTATAACACCCCTCTTTTTTCGTCGAGGGTTAAACAGTCACAAAGATTGTAACCCTCATTCGCACATTTATTTACGGTAATCTGTAAAGTGGCAATATACCACCGGTGGGCGATGACAATAGAAAAATCAATTGTGTCGGGAATCTCATGCTTGACGGGCTAATTAATCAACTTTATACAGACTTGCCAATCGATGCACTCACACAGACACGATTTCTCCAGTAGATCAATGCTGAGTTCGGCGTGCCGGCAGTTTTTTTATTTTTTTAATTTTCAATTCTACATACTTTTGTTCCATACCTTTTATAGGTTTATACAATTTTGTTTTTAGTCAATTATATTTGTTGCACTCCGAGTTTAAGTGACAAAAATATGGAATGAACATATTTTTGTCACTTAGCCATCTAATTACTTACTATCTATTAAGGTTAGGGTAAAAGTTATTTAAAATTTTACTAAAATTTACAATTTTTGTTTTAGGATGTTAATCATAGGATTCAGTTCTCTCATTGCCTCCGTTCAAGAGATAAAATTTCAAATTGATAAGTGATTTGTGACGTTCACTTAGGTCGGTATACCACAAAATCCTAATACGTGATGATGATCCATTGACGCTTCTATGACAAGATCGTAAGGTCAATAGCGACGCGTGCGCATCTCCGGCCGTTCACCCGGCTACGTCACCGTTATTAGATCACACTCCGCGATGCTCGTATCAATGGATCATCGTAAAGTTAGGGTGTGCAAGTTTTATGGATTTTTAAGGTATTTTGCTTCAATAAATTTGGATGCCTTATTGCGTGTGTATATTTATTGAAAAATGTGGATGCCAAAGGATGTCTAAAAGACACCGTTATTTAGTTTTTTTTTAAATTTGGATGGACCATCAGTGCTGTTGGTCGCAGATGCCCTTTACAAAGTAACCGGGGTTTTAAGGAGGCGAGATTTCTAATCGCCAGGCATCACCTCCGGGGGAGGTGTCCGCTGACTTTTAGAGTCTCCAGGGCGCTCGAGCCACGAGGGACCGACAAACCTAAGGGTACCGTTATTTAGCAATAAGACCACCTTTGTACAATGTAGTTTCTTCATATTGTTTATAATCTGCAATTAATTGTAAGCAGTAACGCATATACTTTCTATCTATAAATGTAGTTAAAAATAGAGCGATACTACAGATAAATAAATAGAACATAACATAAGAAATACTAGAATATTTCTCACATTATCGTTGAATACTTTTCCTGTTCAGTATAGTTAAAAAATTACAAGTGAATGCTTTTCTATTCATCCCTAAAACTGTAGAATGTATGAAGTTTTCCTGTTTTACAGGATATTGAAGCTAAACGCTCCTTGAGCTGGTAATGTTTCAACGGTGAATAATATCTAAGACAGAGAGTTTATTAGTATTTTCCACTCAATTTTAGCGCGTCTGACCGGAAAAAAACCTCCACCTTACAAAAGATCAGAACCATTAGAACAATTATTTGTAGTGTTGTGTTCTTGCGGTAAGTAAGGTCGCAAGAACTCACTGAGGAAGTGTTATGTTGCGAGCCAGAAGACTTGACTATATGCTGTCTAGAAAACACTATGCGTCTTGATTTTTACAGGGATTGCAACGAGTGCGTACTCTATCTCAGGGGGCCTAGACAAGATGCCTTTCGATAATCGCTATCGCTAAGAGAAAAATGTATGGGATTTGACATAAGCCCTCGATAGAGTTTCGATCTAAAATGTTAAATCCCATGCATTTTCCATTTAGCGATAGCGATAGCGATTGTCAAATTGCATCTTGTCTAGGCCTTCAGGATATCTAACTACAGTAAGTAGCCGCTAACCTTGTTGTATAAAAAAATAAGCTAGCAGTTAATGAACTATTCATGCTGTACAACATAAGCGAATTTTACCTATTTACTATGCAAAACTGTACCTGATACCAGGTAAATTTTATAATGGCGTCGATTTTTACGTAATAATTAACAACAACTCAATGTGTAAACATTGGAAAGTGTGGCGGCCTTCAATATCGTGTGATCGTGTAGCGGGCTCTAATTACAAAACGCGACCGCATACCAAGTATAGTTATGTAATGGACCTGCGCAACTGATACTACTTATCCTATAACTAAAGGATTGACACGGTTGACAAGAACTCTAAGCGCGTTACTTTGTCTTCTTTTGTGTGCAGAATGTGTGGTTACCCTATTGTGTAGAAGTGAAATTTTATAGAGATTGGTGGATGAATTCATTCATTAATCTTTTTTTAAATACAAGCACGGCACTCCAAATGGTAATCAGCTGGTGCAGCATGAACTGTTCCAGCTGCCTCCACGTTGCTGGCCCATAACCTTTTCACTCTTCTTTTGAAGGAACTCTTAGATATTCTTTAATTTTCATTTTAACATTATTATAAATGTTAGAAAAAATATTTACTTATAAAAATATCTAAACTAGAAAAAAATAGAAAAAAAATCACGTCCTGAGGCGGGGATCGAACCCGCGACCTTTCACAATCCGGGCGGCTGCTCTAACCATCTGAGCTACCCAGGACATGGGATAACCCTGTGAAATTCTTCTAGTCTATCTGTATTTGCGTTATAAGCTAACGTCTATTCTACAATGTCGAAATGTTCTATTTCAACTCTTAGATGTTATATGTTCGACGACCGGCTGGCCGAGTGGTCTGTGCCTCTTGCTTTATACAGGCTACTTGGTCGGGAGGTCCCGGGTTCAAATCCCGGTAGGAGCAAGTGTTTGTATGATGAAGACGAGCATTTGTTCACGAGTCATGGATGTTTATATGTTTATTTAGTACGTTTCTAATATTTATATACATATTATTATCATTATTTATCCGTTATCTAGTATCCATCCATTAATGATGCTTACTTTGGGCTAGATAATAGGTGTGAGTGTATGAATATTATTATTATTATTATTATTATTATATCAAGGTACTTAACTTGGTAAATATTTTCTAGTTTTGGAAGTACGTTAAAGAAACAAGTTACAGAATTTCTTTGAGTGTAAGGTTGGGGCGGAGACAGTAAAAAACTCTGAAGACTGGCACGCTTGCTCCTGAGTAAGGGGAAGCTATGAAGTAACGATATATCATATACAACAGATTTTAATTAGCAGTGAACGCCGGCAGGTGAAAGTTAAATAAAATATTTATTTATTTTATTTAATTACCACATGCTCACTAACGGTATACGCTCTCTTAATAAAGTAAGATAAAAATTGTTGCTGACATGCATCTAAATAACAACTAATAAAATAATAAAATGAAATAACTATTCTTATCATAAAAGAAAAAAATAACCCTTTATACAGGCTTAAGTTATTCATGATAATGTAAAAATTATATAACCTGTAATAAAATTATAACCGACATTTATGATTTGCATAAAATTATTCACTAATGAAAGTTACGCACCAAATGCCGCAATTCAACAACGTGTAACATTTTTCTCATTAAACCTAACATTACACCGTACGTAACTTTTATAATTATGTTAGAAAATAATTACCTAACAAACGGACCTGCCCCAAATTTATGGCGGCACGCGCGTAGATTAAGTCAACAAACGGAGAAAGTTCTGAAGGTTTGTCCACAACTACTTTAGAGGTGTACAATAGTGGTATTACCCTCGACATTTATCTTATCTTATCAAGTACTAAGAATAAAATAATATACCTTCTTAGTGACAGCCAAGCGGCTCTCAAGGCACTTGGCTCACCGCGCATCAACTCAGATCTAGTCCTAAACGCTGTACGTGCCCTGAACAGGCTTGGTAGACATAATAAAGTGAGACTGATCTCCGGTGAGTGTCCGGCCATGTGGGGGTGATGGGCAATGAGAAGGCAGATGAATTGGCAAGGAAGGGCTATCAGAAATCAAATACGTGGGTCCCGCACCCGTACCACCATCTTTTATCGCGATCCAGTTTAGGACCTAAACTGGGTAGAATCGTTATATCCGTACTACGACGCTATTTACGACTATGACAGCGATGCAGTTTAGGAACCAATACTGAACCGAGCGGAATATGAATCGCTTTTATAAAGATGGTGGTAAGGCCCCTGAGCCCTTTCTGGCACATTCACAAAGTTGTGTTAAACCCTCGACATTTAGCGCCTGTCTATTTTTAATTTATTTAGGTATGATATTATGTAAGCTAGCCCCTTGCATAATATCTTACCTAAATAAACTTACAATATCACAAATATTATTTAATGCAGTAAAATAGATTTATTCATATGAAATAGACAGTACCTCTAGCACAAACACTTTTAAATTTCGAATTGCCGTCGTATCGAGTAGTTACGTTAGCTTTTGTCTGGCTTTTTTTTGAAATTTTAAGCGTGCGTGAACCATACGATTACGATTCGAAATTTAAAAATGTTTGTGCTAGGGGTACAGGTTACTCTGCCTAGTTGAGTGTGATGTGAGTGACTTAAGATAAAGTATTCCCAAACCCAAACCTTGCTGAATTGTGTCCAATTCAGTGCTAACTTCATTACCTACACTTTATATTGTTAAAGGGCTTCTTGATAAAGCGATGTCCCTCGTTCTTTCAGGGCCGTTTGATTATGTAACTCACTGGATCATTCGACAATTCTACGATGAGCCATAGGTTTATTAGACTCATTTTACTACCCCTAAAAATATATTTTTACCACTTTAGAACTAGCAAGCCAGTGATATATACTTTTGGTATGGACGCACCTTTACATATTTTGTGATTCCGTTGCATGACGTCATATCTATAAGAACATCACGTAGGTTATTAGGGGGAAAGTGCATTTTTATTTAGGCAATTATGTTTTAGATAGAAGACCAACTACTAAGTTCTCAATAGTTAGGTATTAGTATTCTGTTTGTGATACCTTTTCTTGGCTTTAAGTCAATAGTGTTTAAAGAATAATTAGCTTTAAAGCAAAGATATATATTATCATTCTTGCAGGCAGGCAGGGGCTTTGTATCAACGTCAGCGTTTAACCCGTTCCTGCTGCCATTTTTCTTCAACCCTATCAATTTCGAAGGAATCGGCCTTAATAATTTTGGAGTCAATAACTGGCTAAAAGGTATCGAAGGCATGTATGATTCAGGTTTTGGTAGCAATGGCGAAGTAAAATCACGGTGACACAACAGAAATAAAAGTTGTTGTAATGAGATTTTAACAGGGAAATTAACTTATGAAAGCTTATGCATATGACTTACTTTACGCCGATATACTTAATTCTAGATTTACTACAACTTTATGGAAATGTTAATTTTGCATAGTAGGTACCTATAACTTATTGCTGCCTGATGCTTGTGCAACCCTAAGTTATCATTTACATCCTACTTCTCCTTCACGTAACTTTTATCTATAAGTTGAAATTATGTGTCCGGCAGGTACAAAAGTTGATTAAAACATTTCTTCTGTTACTATATACTGCCCAGCGATTTATTAGCTAGTTTATAGTCATAGAGCGTATTGTACCATCTTCAAATAATGGTTTAATTAGTTTACTTCGTCAATTATAAATAATCTGTACCGGTCTCTCAGCACAATGTTGCAGATGAGACCTGAAACAAATCCGCTAATCTTCCGTGGAGCTATTCAGCTTCTGTTATTACTGCAACTGGGTTATTTTTTTACCACAGATGTTCTAACCGTGTCCTACAGATGCTCGAATGCATCCCATGTTTGTTTTGACGCCGTATCAAGTTGTTATAGGTAACAATAAACACAATGTCTTTCTTTCTTTCAACAATGAAACCTAATATTCAATTTTGATTTGTGATATTGATGGCGTCTTCCTCAATATTTAGGTATATGTAAAGTGTCCATTAAACAGAAGAGATTTTCATTAAATGATTCATCATCCATTTTGCAAGGCTGGTGTAGTATTTTGTAAGAGTGTTTGTTTTGTAACAACTCCTTTGTTCGTTTAGGCTAGCACGAGAGCCTGCCGCAGAGGTTAGATATGATCTTTCCTCTCGACTGCCCTGTCTAGAACTCGTATGGTTGAGAGTGACAGACGATTCTCATCTTCTGCGAGAGCGTATCTCACGGAAGGAGGATGACAAGCGCGGGAAAATTCTATCATACTTGACACGAATGCGTCGCTCGAGGAAGACTTTTATTCACTTCCAGCAGCTAACTTAGTTCTTGGGCCTCGTAGTGATCAGGGGAATGCTGTCCGAATTGCATGGTCCAGTCGGCGTGTTGATGTAACTGAGAAGGGGGTCCAGGTCCACTGCAAATACGGGTCTAGTTTTAGCAAAGCGCTTAACCACCCCGGTGTTACAGAAATGAGGCCGTATACCACCCTGATGGCACAATGAACGCCATGCTTTGCACAAAACGGTTCGCCAATACTTTTATAATGCGAACAGCAAAGGAATGGAATTGCCTGCCTCCTGATGTTTCCCCGAGCGATACAACTTGGAGCTCTTCAAGGCTAGAGTGAGTAGGAATTTCTAGGTGAGCACGTACCACCGTCGACTACATCGTCACTTAACATCAGGTGAGATTGTGGTCAAGTGCCTGCCTGTAAAAAAATCCTTAAGGCTGTCCGTCTCGCCGTCGGATAGCGTACAGGAGATGCATCGATAGGAATTTTAGTGTGTGGGCGCCCTACACACCCGAGGTAGAGGACAAGAGTGTAGGCGTTTCTTCGGCTACTCCGTGACATTGGCGGGAGCAGACTTAGCTGGTGAGAGACTTTGGGAGATGGGCTGGTAATCAACAACAATACAAAAGGTTAATTGAACGTATTATTTATCAATGATATTATATCATAACTAACTGTGCCCGCGACTTCGTTCGCGTGGATGTCGGAAAATAACAACGGTGGGGTGGGGTAGGTAGGCTAAGGATTTAAATCATGTTTATAAATAAAACACCTTTGCAGTTAATGCAATGATTGCCCCGCCCGCGGCCGCCGGCCATGAAAATCATAAATGCGTGTATGATATTTTAAAACTACGATATCTCTTAAGATATTCATTGAAATCAAATGATGTCAAGAACAATTTTGCTCAAAATTAAATACTTGTGGTGAGTAATGTATTTATTTCGATAAGGAATAATATAATGTTAACAAAAACACCTTCGCAGATAGAACATTAGTTTAAAAAAAATTGATTATCAAAAAATGGTTCTAGATAGTCAGTTTTAAAGAATAGACATATGCTCTCGCAGACTTTTTTTTTGAAACTTTTAAAGGAGAATAATTCCTTCATACATGATTTATACGTCACTTTAACCGTTTACGCAGCGCACGCAACGAAAGCTCTGAAAGGGAATATTTTTCCCCCGTTTTTGCAACACTTTTAATTAATGCCAAGCTCCTATTGGTGGTAGCGTAATGTTATATAGCCTATATAATACCTCGATAAATGGACTATCCAACACAAAAAGAATTTTCCAATTATAATCAGTAGTTCCTGAGATGAGCGCGTTCAACCAACCAAACAAACAAACAGTCAAACAAACTCCTCAGCTCTATAATATTAGTATTTATTCAAGTTACTCACGGTGTTAAACTCTATAATTATAGTAGTCTAATTCGCTTTTAGTAAGTATTAAAATTCAATGACAGTACTACTTACTTACTTCGCACCTAACCTATTTAATATTTTAGACATGCACTAACTTTCACTGGTTGAGTAACAATAAACGAAATCGGTGCAATATTTTATTATTACACTAAGACAGCATAAGAATTAAAAACGTGAGAATTTTTCCAATCATGAGGTAAATTCAAACATGTTGTTGTCTCTTTTATTTATTCCCAAAGGAAAAATAATAAAAATTTTAGTTTCTCGATTGTAATAAAATAAGAGGAAAGTTTGTTTTTTATAGCAAATTATCCTACTTATTAGTAGGTATTGTGTTTTTACGGTGAATAATGTTGCCAGAGCATCGATGAGGCGTTGTGATAAAAACTGCAAAACTATGCTTAGCCTCTTGCAATGCAACACAGATTATACACATTGACATACCCTGAGCAGCAATCTAATTGACACAAAAGCCCATGTATGAAAGTGAACTACATTTATATGAGTTTGTGGGTGCCAGCCCACAAACTCATATAAACAAAAACATAACAAGCTAACAGTATAACAAAAAGCTAACAGTATAACAAAAACATAACAAGGCAATAGCTAACTCGATTGAGGGCGTGAAATTGTACCAGTAAATCTCCACCTAGTCCAATTGTCCCAGGCGTCCAGGAGCCTTACCACCATCTTTATAAAAGCGATTCATATTCCGCTCGGTTCAGTATTGGTTCCTAAACTGCATCGCTGCCATAGTCGTAGACAGCGTCGTGGTACGAATGAACGATTCTACTGAGTTTAGGTCCTAAACTGGATCGCAATAAAAGAAGGTGGTACGGGTGCAGGTGTGGTAAGTGTTACTTGCGCAAGCGCATGTCGACCGACATTTGATGACAATCGCATGTGACATTAGATCTGATTATCAAAGATATCTTATTACGATAGCTATCTATGATTAGCAAAAGCATTTGAGTACCATATACAGTATACATGATGTTTAGTACTTAGCAAGAAGGCATCTACCCATGCTAACATAGTTATGTAAATGTTTAGGTATTATCAAAAATTCAAAATTGTAAAATAAATTTCAAATTTATCTATTGAAAATGTTCTGTCAGTTAAACAAAACGTATGGGAAATTACAAAATTAATTTTATAATTTTGATAACACTATATTAGTATATGTGACACAGCCTTTTTGTTAAATTAGCCACCCAATTGGACGGCTAGCCCGTTGATTAAACGCTGAATGCCTAGCCCGATAGTTAATTGAACTAGACTCACATCTCACATAACGTTTAACGACTTGGCGTATTGGATTGATCATCTTGTACTGAAAAGTTTTGGTTTAATTGGTAGGATCAAGATTTGTTTTTACCCTTTAAAACCGAGATCATTTTGGTCTTACCAATCACTCAAACAGTCACAAAAAAGCTCTTTGATTTAAACGACCTGCCTAGGCGTCCAATTGATTGGCTAATTTAAACCAGACGGCTAACATGACGTTCAGCCATCTGGTTAAACGTTGCGCCAATGAGTTGGCTAGTTGTGCTTCAGCCGTTTGATTGGATGTCGGCGTTCAACCAACGGGCTAGCCGTCCAACTAGGTGACAGATTTAACCAGACGGTTGCGACATATGTATGACTTATAACATAGGTAGGTGCCTGCTTGTCATATTTTGTACCAAACACCTTGTATGGCCTTTTGTTGTCCAAAATAACTGACAATAAGAAAAAAGGGTTGTACATAATAGTTTCGATGTGGCCCGATGATTCCAGTTACTGTTTTTTATACAGAAGGGTGATGGAAATAGGACGATAAATTAAAACATGGGCTATATTAGTTTATAGAAATGTTTTGCAACCACATCATATTCATTTAATAATTTTATAACGTTTCTATGAAATAATGCAGCCAATGTTATATTATTTCATAGAAATGTCAGGAAATTATCAAATGAACAAGATGTATTTGAAATACATCTTGTTTATTTAATAAATAATAATTCTTATTTATATATATACATATTTAACACAACCTTGAATTACATTAAAGTAAGGTATAATCTAGAAACAGCATCGGATAATATTAGGCACATTAATTTTATTCGTATATTGGGCTTAACCAATTCTGCATTACCAACCTTGAATTTTAAATTAATATTGTACACATCGAGAGACGGTTGACATTAAAAACAAGGTTATAAATATAATTGCAAATTACTCAAATCATACTTTAAATCCTTTAATCTGTCAAGCGGCGTTATCCCTCCGGAGGGCTATGACAGTTGAAAAATCGATTTTGTCCGGAATCTGATGCTTGACGGTACACCCGTGTATAGTTTCTCGCTGAACAGATGTGTCAAAGTGGTACTTTTTATATAACTAGGTGTTAAGAAAGTGGACGGAACGTGCGTATTGTGAAAAAATTAAGTATGCGGTATTAAGCAGGCCACATTGCAAGGAGTACTGATGGCCGTTGTGGCGGAAAGGTCCTCTAGAGTGAATGTTGAGATATAGAATCATCATCATCATATCGGCAAAGAGAAGGCTTTTCTCTCTGCTGCATATGATGATGGTCATTCTATATCTCAACATTCACTCATTCTTTAAAAATATCATCATTCACACAAGCTATCCGTCGGTTCTTTGATATTTTACTCGACCCACACTACACAACCAAACGCGGACTTAAGTTAGAATTGCTCTAAGCCTGATGCTGTCACTGGTATTTATTAAAAGAAAAACAGTGACACCACCAGTTTTAAATCAGGTAAGTATAACTTTAGTCCGCGTTTTATAATACGGGGGAATAAGTTAGGATAACGTCCCAAAATCTTTAAAAAATCCAGGCCCGACTCCTACCTCCGGGGACGTGCTTAGCGTGTCAGTCCGGCGGAATCTGGACGATAATTTATCTGACTGGCATGACGTCAGAGCGGGTGTCCGTGTTATTTTTTTTTTATACAACTAGATGGCAAACAAGCTGACGGCCCACCTGGTGGTAAGCGGTTACCGCCGCCTATACACACCTGCAATAACAAGGAAAAGCATTCACACTGAGGCACCAAGATACCTCCTTTACGTAACGCACTACTGAGAGGTTGGCATTCGAGATTCTGGTCTGAAACAGCTGATATTCCTCGCGCCATTAACCCATAGCTTCAGGCGAATGCTCCAAAGTCGTGCTCGTGTAATTGTTGGTAATAAACCGGTTTTTTTACTCCCATTAGGAATGCGTTTGCGTCAGAATGTAGAGTAATTCCGAAGATCCATTATTGGTTTCGACATGTAATAATTTCAATTTGGAATATCGATACCATTTGTTTTTACGAGCAAATTCAAATATCGAATTTAAGCACATATTCGAATTTCGATTTAGGAAAAAAATTAAAACAGAATGAATATAATAACGGTTCTATATTCTTAATACAAAAGGCTTAATTGCGGGCACTGAAAAATTGAGCGATTTGAATTAAAAACTCATATTTTTATTGAATATTTCCATTGTGTAATTCTGTACGGAGTACGTATTGTAATTTTATACACACACGAGAGACACGCAGCAGCATTGTCCTCTGCCGTCATCAGCGCTAATAGTTCACGTCCATATGCCGTATTAGGTTCAAGTCAGTGTAATTACTGGGCATGGACGGCATTTCATCTTAGGCACCCGGATGACAACGCACCTGTAATATCAAGTGATTTTTCCTTGTTGTTGCAGGTGTTTATAGGCGGCGGTAACCACTTACCATCAGGTGGGCCGTCAGCTTGTTTTTCATTTAGTTGTATAAAAAAAAAGTCAGACAAGAAGTTGGTGACCAATTTTCAGAGAAATTAAACAGGGCGCAAAATTTTGCTAAAAATTTGGTTCATGTTGAAAAAAAACCTTTACAGTTGTAACAGTTTCTTTTATGTCCCGTGCCCACATCGGGATCTCTTTTCAACTATCCCTTTAAAATGGAGGTCCTTACTTTTACCGCCAATTCTACGCCACCTACTATTGTATGTCTATTTCGATTGAATATGTATATGACTCTACATCTTGAACTTGTTATGTGTAAATGTCTGCCCCAGTAATCAAATGGAGCAATACATTATCAGCATTCCTGCATGCCAATGCTGTAGCTAGGGGTGCAACTTGGGCGCTAACATATGAGAATTACTACTAATTATTACGAAACCTGTGAGCCACTAAGATATGAGTAATTAAAACTGGTTGTAGTACATAGTAATGATATTCTAAGCATCGTACTAGCGTAAACAGAACATAGTTAGTCAAGCACCGTGAAATATATCCTGTAATAATCGGAGTGCATACAATTATACCAATATAATTATAAATCGACATACAAATTGATCGCCTAAAAATTATACCCACCTGTTATTGTCAATGATTAAGCTGTACTTCAAATTGTCAAGATAAGTGTAATTACTGGGCATGGACGGCATTTCATCTTAGGCCTCAGGATAACGCACGTGCAATATCAAGTGACTTTCCCTTTTTATTCTTCTTCTTCTTTTTCTAGTGCCTCTCCGATGAACGAAGGTTGGCAGTCAGCTCAGCATATTTTTCTTTGTCCTTCGCAAGGTGGATAAGTTCTGCAGCGCTTGATATTCCGGTCCATTCACGTAGGTTCCTCAACCAAGACTTCTTCCTGCGGCCGACACCACGCTTTCCAATTACTTTGCCCATCATTAAAAGTTGCAAGAGGGCGTATCTTTCGTGTCTTATCACATGCCCCAGATACGCAACCTTCCTTACTCTGATGGTATCCCGAAATACTTTGTTATTGCAGGTGTCTATAGGCGGCAGTAACATAATTAACATCAGGTGGGCCGTCAGCTTGTTAGTCATCTCGTTGTTTGTAAAAAAGATAAAATTGTAACTGTGTGGTGCATCATAAATTATATATTATTATCTAATGCAACACCAAGATCATAAAAATACAAGTCAACACGACATATAAGTATGTTGTACATATTGGGCTGGCAAGGTGTAGGCGGCTAGAACAGCGTGTTTCTAGCTGCACTAGCTGTCTTCGCATATGGACTCTTCATACCGCTTCACATCAGATAATGTGGAGCCATTTGCCGTGCTTTGTGTAAAAAAAATTCACCATTTCTAAATATATATTGTAAGACATTGTTTCATATTACATTATGTGGGCACCCTTACCGAAACCTATTGCCTAAATTAAAAGATTTTATAAGAATCTTAGTTTCCCGTAGAACCGACGTTAGAATTTTGATAAATTATTCTCTTAAATATTTTTACTCTGTTATTCGAGTCGACCTATCCTAACCTATCGACATACAAAAAAACAGGCGCGATTTTTTTTAGTAAAAATATACGTGTTATAAACAGTGCCAACTACAAAGGAGTTTTACTTTTTTGTTTATAGTGTATTGTAATATTTCGCAGACTATAAAGGCTATAAAGCCTTGTAATTTTAAATTTCTAATCATGGAAAGGAATGTAGTTTGGTAAGATGGAATAGCGCACATATTTTTAAATTTATTTATTTAAAGAATCACAGTTACAGTTTTACAGGTTAACATCTGCCAAACTGCATAGCGGTTTGTCGGCAGTAGTTCTCGTGACAAGAAAATCCATGCAACTCATCAATACATACAAATCAATATAAACCATGTAGCAAAAGAAAGCCACTTGTTTTTCCTTAAAATAAACATGTAGTTATTTATAGTACTTAAGTTATTTATTTATTTATTTATTTTTAGGATAGCTTACAGCTAATTATTCTATAAAACAATAACACTACCGACTAAAAGCCAATGGAAAGCTATCACAAATGGAAAAGTCATGGTGGTTAGGGTCTTGAAAGAGGAAATTCATCGAACATTTTTTATTAAAAGACTTTAAAAAATGGCTGCTGATCATTATATGTGACTATGTCTTGTGCGTTCAAATGCTATGTAAATTGTAGCAGTTTTCCGCATTTTTTCACTAAACACAATCACCTAAGTCTCTCGTCTATATCTGTCTACTTATATGTCGCTAGTCGACATATTGAGTCATAAATATAAGCAACAATGACATCCGCTCCAATACGAATGGACAAGGTTATATCTCGACGAAAGTAGACCAAACATGAAACAATAACATGTTCATACATGTCATTAAGACCTGCTAATGACATCTCGTTAGGAACGTCCGTGTAAAATATAATATTATTTTATGGTGGATAGACATAATACAATTAGCTGGGCGTTACTCTCGTTCCGTTAAGTCCAGTGATAAAAATTTCCCCTAAGCCCCTAATTCTGGAGAACACATGCTAAGTCAAAATTAAAGTTCAGTGCATTACTTTATCTCAAAATGAATACGAAAAGGTTGGCTGTCATAAAATTTGACATTAGATACGTGCGTTCAATGTTCGACCTTATTGAACGTGATAAAATGCAGTTGCAGTGTTTAGGAGGCACCTCCGTACATGCCGTCTAAAATTGTCTATGGTTTCTTTGAAATCTGAACTCTAAACAAATTCTTGCTATATTTTTCCTATTACATATTGCGAGAAATTAATAAGAATTAGCGTGTGTCTTCAGAATCAGGCCCATTGTCTCCATGTTTTTAAGCTTTTTAACCGACTTCAAAAAAAAAGGAGGTGATATTTTGTCATTGAAACCACGGAAAATAACTAAAACCACCTGATGTAAAGCGGTAAGTCTGTCCATAAGCGCAGACAGCTAGACACAGTGTTCTAGCCGCCTCCTCTTAACGGGCACTGAGGTACCTTTTCACGCCTCTTTTGAAGGTTCCTGTGTTATAGAAATGAGGGAACACATGTTTGTGCCGACATAGCAATAATAATAATTAATTTTTCATAACAAATGTTACAAAAACCTTACTATAATAAATGGCTTAAACAACATACTCATATTTTAGAAATAGTGTTACTATTGGAACTAGACGTAGGCCTGTATCTTGGGTTCCATGATTGTAATTGACAGATAAATTTAATATCACACACTAAGTCTGGGCTACACTGTTACGCTAATTGAATAATTTTAACAATATAATATAATCATAGAAGGCATAGAATCCTAAGTTTTCAAAGAACGACAAAGAAACGAGTTATTAAACTTCTTTGTACAAGATGTTAAGGTTGAGACAGTGAAATGAAACTCCGAAGACCGGTACAAGTGCTCCTGAGTAGGAAAGGAGGTGGATAAGTTCAAAAAGCTCTTAGGAAGTGCTCTGAAGAGCTTTTTTAACCCCACTTTTCTCGATAAAGCCGATAGAAGGCGCTAAGCGACGCAACCGCAGAGGCGTCTGGGCGTTTCAGCAAATTGTTTGAGTTCGACAATACAGTAACGATACTAAGGCGCCTCGTCTCTGCTCTGCTTAAAAAAACATATTGTAAATAGGCTCTAAAACAAATATCTATTCATTTTGGAAACAGTTTTGTTGTATCTAATGACAAAAGAGTTTTATTATGTAAATAAGCATCTATTAAAACAAAGATCTTTTATACCCCCGACTAAAAAAGAAGGGTGCTATAAGTTTGACGTGTCTGTCTGTGTATCTGTGTGTCTGTCTGTGGCATCGTAGCGTCTGTGTCTGTGTATCTGTGTGTCTGTCTGTGGCTCCTGACAAAAAGGCATGGACCAATTTTAATTTGTTTTTTTTTGTGTTTGAAAGCTGACGTCTGACGTGATTAGGATGGTTCTTAGCAATAAGTTATGAAGATCAGTTCAGGCGTTTGATGACTATCAGCTCATTTTCTACATGATAAAAGGGTTTTACTAACTTTCATAGATCCGATTGATTTGAAATTTAGTGTACTGTCACTTCGGTGACATTCCCATGACATACTAATACTGACCTTGAGCTGATCCTATACCATCAAAAATCTGCGCAATGCTCAATTCTTCAGAAACTTACAGCAGATAATAATATAGCGTGTTTGGACTCGTAAGAATAGTCTCAATGAGATCTTGTTAGATAGATGATTAATAAAGCCGAGGGTTACTTAAAATTTTAAATTTTCGGTTTCCATTCCACAGAATATTATTCCACGATTTTCATATCCTTTTTTTGTTACATTAAACTATCTAAGTAGCCTAGCACCAAAAGGTGCTGCTAGCTGCAAAAAAGCTCTTTTTAAATTAGATAAGTACAGTTAAGCCACAGATTTCAGACATATTGGTTCCCGAGGATGTTACACGGATTTTCGCCTTGTTAGATTGTAAAACTGGTATACTTACATCTCAAGCAGCCTTGTGCAAAGACTGAGATAGAAAGTAGTAATCGGCCTTCTTGGTAGGTACTCACTGAGTACCTACCAAGACGACTTTTTATACAACTAGACGACAAACGAGCTGACGGCCCACCTGATGGTAAGCAGTTACCGCCGCCTATAGACACCTGAATTAACAAGGAAAAATCGCTTGATATTGCAGGTGCGTTGCCATCCTGGGGCGTAAGTGAAATGCCGTCCATGCCCAGTAATTACACCAGTTAGTATTGGATAACTTAAAAAGAAGTTTGTATTTAAAATACTATTCGATTGTCAGAATTTTCCTAGACTTTGAGAGAGAGATAGAGCGACTCAGGCGTAGATACATATATTATTAATCTGTGTACATATATTATTAATCTGTGACTCAGGCCGAGGGGCCACGCGCGATGTACATATTTTGCGTTTTCACACCTTTTCTGTACTTTACGCAAGTCACAAAATATTATTTCTGTGCTCACAAACGTTATGAAAGTGAATTGTTTAAATACACATTCTCCTTTCACGTGTTACCCAACTAAATCTCCTACGGTTGAATTGTTTCAATCATAATCATCATACGTTTTGGGCCAATTTGTGGATTAGCGTTACGCTCAATGTTATAGCTTAGATTATACGCGGTCTTACATCTCTTGTAAATGGCTTGGTCGTTTTAAAGTAGAACGAAGATATAATACGACATGAATTATAATTGGGGTGTTGCCTAAGCTAATATTACGTTATTTTTCACAAATTCGGAAAATATACGCTACTGTTACCCATAAAAACAAATTAAACTTAGGAGAATGGAATATTGTGCAAAATATATATTGAAAATACATTGTGTGGATATTGTTGGTTGTTTGTGGGATTCATAAAAAGGTTATTTTTTTCCAAAATTTATTAAAAAATGTTAATGATGTTAGATTTCTAACATCATCTACATCAATTAACACAACTGTTATTATGACAACATTAATAAAAACATACATAATACATAGTTATTATTAATTTTGTCAGTATGCCCGTACATTATTAATATCAGAACATGTGATGTCACCTGTTCCGTAGATTTTCTATGGAGCGTTTTTGGACGATGCGCCGCAACACATCAAACCACTATATCTGTGAAACTGTTGATCTTAGACATACTAATTGTTTTCCAATATTTCTTAATGAGTTATAAACTTTTTATTAATGAAATAAAAAAAGTTGTCCACTACCCTATTTCATAAAGTTGTTAGTAAGGTCGCCAGAGCTGGCTGATTGAGAAAACATTGTGTTGGGTGCAAAACGAATCCAAAAGACGCGTCACACATAGCATTAATAAGCCTCACATTTCGTCGTGACGACTACAAAGTCTTGAATATGTTATTGCTCTGCATTATTCGATTGTAACTAGTTGCACGGGACTCAATATGTTGTGACATGTACAGACTATTGCAAAATAAACTCTTTTACAAGCGTATAACGTGCCGTACTACGCTTCGTTCGCTCTGAGCTGTACAAGACAAGACACATTGGAAAATCACATTCGCTACAAACGACATATAAATAACTCTAATCAAATGACAATTTGAGAATCTGTCTCACTTTCGACACAGATCTATGGCGTTTGTGTAAGTAGTGTTTTTTAAAGATATTGTCTGAATTTACAACTATTAGATTACCCCTGACTTTTGTTGTAAAAGGAGGGTGAAGTGAATAAAAATAGAGATAATAATAATAAACATACACTCACACTTATTATCTAGCCCAAAGTAAGCATCATTAAGACCTTGTGTTATAGATAGTAGATAGCTGAGAAATAATAATATGTAAATAAATATTAGAAATATACTAAATAAACATCCATGACTCGTGAACAAATGCTCGTACTCATCATACAAACATTTGCTCCTACTGGGATTCGAACCCGGGACCTCCCGACCAAGTAGCCTGTATAGCAAGGGGCACAGACCACTCGGCTAGCCGGTCGATAAAGAGTCATTGCTCAGTGCCAGGCGTTGAACTAGATAGTCTCAATCTTCCCACAGTCGGTTTAAAAGTGCCGAGTATCCATTGTAGTCTTGAGTTGTTTGCGATGAGCTTCCTCGATCGCGCCGCGCATATGTGGTATAATGGGTACCAACGTACCGGGACTCTTACATAACCCAGGGCAGACCCCAACTCATCTCCGGGGTTTCTATAAAGGGTTTTCTGACAGAAAAAAAGGTTGTCTCTATCTTCTAGGAGAAGGCACCACTCTCTCTTATCAACTTTAAAATTTCATTCTCAATCTTTACCAATAATTCGTAAATTATTTAGTACTTAAATTAATTATTTCCATTTTGTTGCATATGTTACGCGCGTATGCGCTATTGTTGTCTTTTTCCTTGCACTGAGAAGACATATCTCTGTCTCTTTCTGTCTCGGCCGAAGTAAAGTTCACAAAGTTTTGCTTAAGCGATTATTATTAGCTCTTGGTAACGCCCAACGTTATTATCTCAGTCAGTCCTTGTCTCAGTTATCACAAAAAAAAAATGACAGCTGAACTTTCGTCTATCTGTAGCTCTGTAGTATAGATGCACCGTTTTGGTAATTCAAATAAACTGTAATTATATCTCGCAATATTTTGGCTATGACAAATGTAACTGAAGTCATTTGGTTAATCATTTTTTCCAGTATAAGTAATATTACATATTTTAATTTTGCATCTTGTATATTTTTTGTTGGCTATACCTACAGTCAGTATCAAACACGTGTAAACGATTTTGATCCCAATCGCATTAGCTTAAAAGACAGAATGTAAGCATCATTTTGTTGCTGACTAACACTATCTTCCGCACTCTTCGCGTTGAACTTTGTAAGCGTATTACATTGCGACTTGCGTTAGCCCTTCTTATTTTATTGCGTTCGTGAACATTATCGCCGATAAATCTGTCGCTAAGTGCACACCCGGTCGCAGTCGTGCTGTGATTTGGCGTTAAGTCCTCACCAACCAACTTTGGTACTACTTTGTTACAATATAAAAAGATAGCTAAGATAACTTTTAGATTTTTCCGGACACATCCTTTTTCGTATTCGTCATGTTCCCAATTCGTCTAACTCATTTTGTAACCTCTGGGCAGAATCAAGTAATTAGTAAACTTACATTTGCCAATTTAGATTACTTATACCTACATACAATATGATTTTTTATACATAGGATTTAACCTAGTAATAAAATATAACACCTATTTAATTGTATCATCTACCTATGTGCCACAAATAAAAAAAAGACTTTAGGCATGGTACCTGATTTCGATTACCTTCTTCTAGATATTATTATTGTTTAGTTGTTTATTGAACCAAAAAACATAATTATAATGATTTTTGTTTATTAAACAACTAAACATTAAAAAAGCTTTAACATTAAACGGTGGCTATAGAAAGTAATTTGGTTATACTGGTCATGACATTGCCCAGGTTGAGTTACTAAGTAGTTTTTAATGATTCTGTGGCATTGGTAGTGTTAATGTGACCTTTGTGGACAAGAAAAGATGTAAACTCAACACTTTTACTTTCACTATGAGAAATTGAGGCTTACTTAGGCGATTTTCGTCCAGGCAACTCGCGCACGGTTGATTGTAATTTTATAATGCGTCGATGCTCGATTATTTAGTTACTAGACGCGTTTATAGAGTTTGATAAACAAATGACAGTCTATAAAAGTAAATAATAATATTCTGTATGAGAATTATTATGGAAAAAGTACGAGAAAGGTTTTGGGCGATTTCTGTTATTTATAGTACTCACAACCATATAATGGTCTCATAGTCTTTTGCGCCCCACATGTAATAGGATCGATTGGCATATATATTTCTCTGGAGTTTTAGCATTTTCTTCGCTGACTGTACATTTTTCCGAAATCTGTTAATGCAGTTCAGAATATCATAAAAGTTTTGAATGGTCTCCTAGGATCTTTTCCTGTAACTATAACGGTTAGGGTGCCTGTCTTTATTTTCCTGTCTCAAAATATAAGGATTATGTCAATACTATATATTATTGTCTTTTTTGCCTTATAGTATCCATGACACAAGCTCCTTAACAATGCTTAATTTAATTTAAATTATTTATGTATTTGACACATTATGTACACACAAAAAATGTAAACACAAATTATAATAATAGTATTGTATTAAAATTCAATTGAGGACTGTAATGGATGTTTGCTAAGTGACGTTCTGGGAACCTGATCGAGACAGCAACTCCACTTTGTTCAACACCCTTATTACGAGTGTACACACAACTTTTTAGGTTTTTGTCTTATTTTTTTTATTCGCCGTTGCTCTTGGCCTTTATCTCACCTAAGTGATGATAAGGCCGAAGATTAAGCCAGCTACACCCAGATTCCCCACTCAGAGAGGAACTGATGACAACTCACCTGCAATACGAAGTGCTTTTCCTTGTCATTACAGGTGTCTATAGGCGGCGGTAACCGCTTACCACCAGGTGGTAAGGTATAAAAAAACTGGCTCCTACCTCCAACTGCTGGAAGTGCTGGAACACAATAATGCTGTTTACATTATTTTTATGGCGGCAGACTTAGGTAAAATGGTGGAAGGCAACCAAGCGGCCTTAGAGAAAGCCCTAATTACAACCAAAACCAGCAGATAATATCCGCGCCGACGGGAATTGAACCCCGTACCTCGATCTGAAGTAAGTGGCCTCAACTTTTACACCACGAGGCGGTTGAATTATTGTAACATAAAAATAGCGCAATATATTGATAGTGGCGGCAAAGTTAACTAGAAATGTCGTCACATGCTTTCTGAAAACTGTTATAATTATATCGGACCAATAAAAAAATGAAAGGAGTTGAGGACGTTTCGAAACACACGCTATTGCTTTCAACGTAAATGTAAGGTTATCGCAATAGTTAGTAGACCTAATTATATGTAGCAATCAATACCGATGGCAGTGCTAGTAACCCTAAGCACGACTTGTTGAAAAAAAATTGAAATCGCGAAAAAAAATCAACTGTAAACTTACTAGGTGGTAGGCCCGTATGTAGGGTCGTCTGCGTAGGTACCACCGCCTTTCTTATTTTAGCCGTGAAACAGTTCGCTATGTTACGGATTGAAGGGAAAGGTAGCCAATGCAATTACTGGGTATGGACGGCATTTCATTTTAGGCGTCAGGATAACTCAATGATTTTTCCTTGTTATTGCAGGTGTCTATACGAGGTGGTAACCGCTGCCGTCAACTTGTTGTCATCTAGTTGTATAAAAAAACTGACTCATACTAAAATGTAATACCTACACAGCCTCTTGGTATGGAATAGCTGTTTTTTCCCGGTTTCAAGTTTATTTTATAACAAGGCGTGGTCACGATGACCTCGCCTTGCCCTCTTATTCTCAACTGTCGATCGCGGATTAGATTCGAAAAGTCACATGCCGTCTCGCTTTGATGCACCGTGATAAAAAGTGATAGATAGAGCTTCCGATGTTCGAATCTTTTCCGACAGTTGAGAATAAGGGGCTGCACTGCCATCTGCCTTCGTTCTCGGGAGCGTTTCCAAACACCCTTTATATTACTACGAACGCTTAACAATAACTGATGACCAGCCTCGTGAAGGGATACCATGTCTACAAATCCAGAAGTCTAGGTTAAGATCCTGTCAGAAACGAAAATGTATTCCTTATTTTCAGAATTTTAATATAACATTGATATTGTAAATTTTTTTTGAACATATCTATACCTACTTGAACAAAATATTGTCCTGAGGCGGGAACGGAACCCGCAATCTTTCGTAATCCAGGTGAATACTCTACCCACTGAGCTACCAAGGATTTGGGATAACCCTTTGAATATCTGCTCTGTCTGTTTCTGCGTTTTAAGCTAAAATCCCACTGCTGGGCACGGGCCTTCCTACATAGTAGAAACACACGAGGAGCTTGGACCATAACACCACCACGCTGCTGGCCCAATGCGGGTTGGGTGTAAGCGGTTGCAATAAAAACCGGGACCAAAGGCCAGATCTCAAACCACTGAGCCACCGTGCTCCTTAATTTGTTGTCTTAAAAGATAATTCACTAAAATAAAAAACTCGGTAAATCAGTAGGTAGGTACCTATATTTTACTTCAATCAGCAACTTAGAGTGCTTGTTATACATTTTCATAATAATACCCAAATTAAAAATTCCGGAGACCATTAATTTATCGTAATCACAGATGATTAAAGCAACCCGCGGGTCACGATTCTTTGCGACATCCGCAGACAATGAAAGAAATTGTTATTAATAGGTTAGGATGGTGCAACATCGATCCTGACATCGATACGGCGATCGATAGCGTTCGAGATGCATATCGAAATATCGATTTGTCGGAAACAGATTACTTATTTCTTATTATTTGTAGGTGCTATTTGAGGCAATAATGGTAATAACCTGTAGTATTGAAAAGTCAATTTGACGTAAAATTGTTTGGTTTATTTAATTCATGTTTTGGCTGTAGTAGGGGTTTGAATTTAACAGTATTATTTATTAGGAAAGTTGTTCACGAAAACCTTTACCTCAGACAAATGGTGCAGCTTCAGGTCTAACTTCAAGAAAAAGGTAAATCGACGCATCCATCGGATGGGCAGCGTTTGGGAAATTGCGTGAGATCTTCTCGTCTCCTCAGTGCCTCAAGTCGAAAGTCTTCGACCAGTGCGTGTTTCCAGTGATGACATACGGTTGTGAAGCGTGGTCATCTACTAAGCGATGTTAGGAGAAACACCTAACATCGCTCGTTGCGAGATAGAATCAAAAACGAGGACATTCGTCAGAGAACCAAAGTCACTGACATATATTTTTGACGCAAGTGTCGAATACACATAAGACTCTACATAACTAGTAGCAATTGGAGGCTGGAACTCCATTAATTAGGTGTGAACATCACATTTAATCAAATAATGCGATAGTAACCATGTCTGTATATCTGTTACATTTTACTGTCTGTCTGTTAAATAATTTAGCAAGGTAATACATTTACAAAACTGAAATTAACTTAAATTAAAACTGTTACCGCAATCAAAATACAATGAAACTGAGTTTCAACAAATACTTAAATTCCATAATGGTAAAACGATAAGAAAAAAAATACTAGAAATAAAATAAAACTGCTTTAGTCACATTATTAGCATAAAACTGAAAATTCTGGTAGCTCATTGTTATACGGGGTGGTGCTGTCAATACGACAATAAATTAAAACATGGGCTATATTAGTTCATAGAAATGGTTTGCCACTTTCAAAACCATCTGATTCATTTGATAATTTTATGACCTTTCTATGAAATAATGCAGCCAATTTTATACTATTTCATACAAATGTCATGAAATTATTAAACGAATAAGGTGTTTTTGAAAGCGGTAAACCATTTCTATGAACTAATGTAGCCCATGTTTTAATTTATTGTCGTATTGACGGCACCATCCTGTATAACGATGTTTTAAGAAATTTATAAGTAGAAGTTATAATGTTAGAAACTATTAAAAAACATTATTATACAGCCCGCCTGATGGTAACCGGTTACCATGGCCTCTAAATGAAGTTTAAAAGTGAAAACGACCCTTAAAACAAAAGTTACTTTGTCTATTGATTCATACATACATTAGACATCAACGAACGCCATTTTGTTACAAGACGCTTATTAATGTAGCCTTTAATCGAATGTTTTTTTTTTCTTTTTGTTTATTTTACATCAAATGTAAACAGAAACGAAAGACTAAAACGACAAAGATAATTGAAAAAATGTAGAGTTTACACGTAATACATTATAGGATTTTGAGTTTGAGTTAATTGCCAAAAGAAATCTCTTCAAACGCCAGTAGACAAATATATTGGGCAGAGTAATGTAATTACAAATGGTGTCTTATCGAACGTTGTGTTACAAAATTTATGTAGTTTTGTGAAGGAAGTGTTTGTGTAAGATCATTATTATAAAAGTGAATTTGATGTAAAATACATTGAGAATTTTATTATGGTTATTCACCTCATCAAATTAGTATCATAGAGACTCTCATCATATATTTCGCGCCAAACTGTCCCATGATGCATTAAAATGTGTGCATCAGCATTACAATGCAAAATTTAAAGAATTAAAGAAAATACTTAAGAAATGGCTGTATGGGCATTAGTTCCTCTTGCCTTCTCTGTAATATAGAGAACTTAAAAACAAAAATTAACATTGGGTTGTCCTGTTGGACGCTCGAATTTCATAGGGATAAATAGATAAAGAAACCTCTCGTTTTCCATTGAATGTAACATAATGCTGATTGTTTTTATAATAATAACTGTAGTTACTACTGTTGTAGTTATTGATTATGTTAGATTATTATTATCAGCCGTAACTTCCAAACAACTTACAGTGAAATAAATTGGCAAGCTAACACGTTTCACCAACTTTGATAAGTATTTCAAATACCAAAATCGTGTAATTAAATGTAGGGTGTTTGCATTGTTTTATTTATAGCTTGTTGGAGGATGCTCCAAGATTTCTCGTGACAGTCACGATTCTAGCTCAATATGCACTGGTGATTCAAATGAATTGTGTGCTTTAATTTGTTGTTAATGTTTTCTTGACACTAAATGAATTAATGATTATTTTTATTATTACTTATTCTTTCATGAATTAAATTCTTTTCCATTATACAATATCAACCAACCAACAACCATAATAACTATCGTAACAAAGATTGGATTTACACACTCCCATTTTGTCTCCCTTTGACGCACTGCAATAAAAACTGATACGTATAAATTTAAGAAATTCAAATTTAAAAGAAGTTTAATTGAAAATATGAAACAAATAAGAAATGGTTACACTTAAAACTCGACTGGAATTTTTAACTAAAGTTTTTTATGGCCTACTTCGTGAATTAGGCAGATTTGAAGAATTACAACCGAATCAAGTGCTTGATAAATACTTTTATTACTTCGTCCACAAGTATTGTTTTCTGCAGTTATGGGAAGATTTACGCCAAATACGTGCAACGAACCTTTAATGGATATTACCGCGTATCATCAGGTGGACTGTACGTACGCTTGTTAGCCACTTATCGTGTACAAAAATCATTTGGCCGGTTTTAGTAAAGGTCTTCCTTTGCGCAGAAAATTATCTATGCTCTACATAGCTAAAAATAACTCGGGCATTTCATAACAAACCATGACGTAACAAGAAAATGTTAATTAACTATTGCAATCCACACGATGACACGAGATAGCATAGCGCAGGCCCACTGCAATAAAACCTATATCTTTTGTGCTCAAAATCCTATGAATACTAAACAGCGAAGATTTTATCACTGACATCGTGCGTCTGCGCATTGTATGTTAAGAATCGATTACATAAAATAGCGATCGTGAATCGATAATGTATTGATTATGATAGAACGTGACGAGTATTGACAGTTCATGAAAAGTGTTGTTCATAAATATGTTGGTCATATTAAATTATTTGTGTGACATAATTATAAGTAATTGAAATATGAAGGAGATATTTAGTTGTTTTTTTAAACGACACGGGTGACAAACAAGCCGCACCCATAGGTACATGATTGCCAAACATACTGATGAGGTATTTTGACAAGGTGTTGATAAATCAAAACTTCGGTACCACAAAAGCCACAAACTCGAACGTCAGAAATGCTCGTTTTCACTAATACTTGCTTAGCGTTATGAGTCCCTTAACAATTTTTGTCTCAGTCTCAGATCTAAAGGAGTTAAAAAGAGACAGATGTCGTTAATCGTTAAGCCTAGGCAATGTTAGTGAAAACGGACATAAGGGTTTAGTTTCAATTAGATTGAAACTGACACTAGGGTTATTGTAAGTTTCATTCTAATTGAAACTGAGTACTTGCTCAGTCACTAAATCTACCTATAAATATAATAATACATCTGAAAACAACACCCGATAAAAAGTTATAACTCATAGACACTTCTAAACACACGCACAAGCATACATACATTCTAATGGAAAATGACATGCACACACGCACCCACCACACACACACACACACACACACACATACACACGCACCCACACACGCACCCACACACAAACACACACACACACACACACACACACACACACACATACACACGCACCCACACACGCACCCACACACACACGTACACACTTGCATATACACATACTTACACACACACACATACACACACACGCACACTCACATACACACACACGCACACTCACATATACACACACGCACACTCACATATACACACACACATATACAAACACACACACGCACGCACACACACTGGCGTAATCAAGCACAGCATAATTTAAATAGCCATCTACTATTAGTATTATTTACTTACACACTATTCTACAATATACCAATACACACAAAACACACAAATTTTACTTTTTATTTGTTTAAGATGTTTTTGGTTGAACGAAAGAGCGGGCTTCTCCTAATACAAGTTTCAAACTTAAAAGGAGATTCCCAACCCTTGTAACTTATGGAATTCTAAACAAATAAAGAAATTTTAAAATTGAAAAATTTTTTTTGAAACTAAAACGGTCATCTTCGTGTTCACCTGAGAAATCCGTATGTAAACAGTGGTTTCCGACAATTTCCAACAGAGGCGCTGCTATCGTTTTCATACGATATGACATTATCACGACGACGAACGTTTTCTTTTCAGTTTGATTGAAAATAACACTAAGGGCACAGATAATTCGCCCAAATTAAAGTTCCCGCCAGTTGAGTAGTCTTCAGCCGAATGAGTTACACTTTTGATAACAGACTGGTTATAAATTCTCTCTGTGTGTATCATGATAAAAATTGGTTGATTGCTTTTACGTAGCGCGGACTTTGAACCATAACAACAAAACAAACAGTTATTAACCACATTTTTAATAATAGAAATTACATTGAATAATATTCATACACTCACACCTATGATCTAGCCCAAAGTAAGCATCATTAAGAGCCTGTGTTATGTATACTAGATAACGGTTAAATATTGATAATAATATGTATATAAATATTAGAAATATACATAATAAGCATATAAACATCCATGAATCGTGAATAAATGCTCGTATTAATCATACAAACATTTACCACTACCGGGATTCGAACCCGGGACCCTTGATAGAGCAGCCCGTATAGCAGGGGGTACAAACCAGTCGGCCAGCCGGTCGTCTAATTACTATATGATGAAAATTAAAGAAACGTACATAAATTACGATTAGTACAGACAAGTAACACTCTAGATTGACATTTTCGGATGCCTTGTTCAGTTACAAATAAGAGTCATATTCCAACCGACATGTTATGCTGTATGTGCGGCTGTCTGTATGTAGATACTTAAATTTAAACACCTTTTAAAACATGTTCTTTTGTTTAAGTATTTAATTGTCCATTTCTAACCTTCAAAGCTCGATCGTTCACGCGTCGCTCCCTCGATCTAAATCGATAATCAATATAATCGATGCTCGTCATGAGAATAACCCCGGCACGTGGGTCCCACAGCCACCGTTCAATTGGCGGTTTCTCAACAAAGAACTGACGCAATGTGTTGATACAGGGATCAGATTTACTCGCGGCTACAATATCACTTTTGTTATTTTCTGATATTTGTGTTTACATGTTTAGCGAAGGAACCTGAATGTCGACCTGATACAGGCTAGTTGCTCAGGGGTCCTGGTTTCGAGTCCCAGTAGGAGCAAAGGTTTGTATGATGAGTGCGAGCATTGAGATTATTTCTTTGTTATTGCAGGTGTCATTAGACGACGGTAGCTTCTTACCACAAGATGATCCGTCAGCTTGCTTGTCATTTAGTATATAACATAAATAATTTGTCATGAGTATTCCGATTTTAGTAAACTGTGAAATAACTTACTAACTAACTTGAAAATTGATGACTCATCGTAGACTCAGCCCGCTCATTGACAAACAAATGCTAACAGTAGGAAAAGTAATAGCTCAACAACCGTTTAATGATAAACCAATATCGCTAACAGTAAAAGTCTACAGACATTTCACTTTTACTACTCTTTGTATTATACAATAGCTAATATTTTTTTTTCACGCCTTAAACTGCGCTTCAAATCAGAATAGCTCATTTCTTAATTATTAATGAATTTATCAAGCCGCATAAGCAAGACTCCCGGGAGTCTAATGACGATTAAAAGCAAATAAAAAAATTGTGAAAAAAAAATTTTAAACAAAAATTAAAACCGACTTCAAAAAACTGAAAAGGATGAAATAATTAAATTTAAGTAGGTATTCATCCCCTAGAAACATATTTTTGGAGTCGGTGCTTTACTTTCTATTGTTTTTGGAAACCACTTAGCACCAACTCCAAAAATATGTTTCTAGGGGATGAATACCTACTTAAATTTAATTATTTTATCCTTTTCAGTTTTTTGAAGTCGGTTTTAATTTTTGTTTAAAATTTTTTTTTCACAATTTTTAGTGATAAGTTTCTACGGTCGAAGCTAGATGGGTGAACGTCAACTTATATTGTTTCCTACTATCGTATCGTTTCACTAAAAAGTCATTGGAAAAGCAAAAATTCGCAATTTCGCTTATGTAGACGATTTCATAATTTCCGTTTTTTTTAATTTAAAACCAAAGTACCCAACTGTTTTTGAAAAAAATTTTATGAGACCAAATGGCAGCTATTCCGCATCGAACAAAAAAAGAATGACGTAAATCGGATCAGTAATCTCGGCGTAATCGGTGTACATACATAGAAAAAAAAAAAACATACCGGCCGAATTGAGAACCTCCTCATTTTTGAAGTCGGTTAATGAAAAGATATCAGAATGGGTGCATGAATACGGACGGAGAAGACATCTTACGTACAAGTAATAATATATACTACTACTACTATAGGTACTACTATAGGAACTACTATTGTACCATGTTTATAATTCATAGCACCCTGGCTACTTGTCTATTTTCTTCTTGTATGTCTATTTTATATGTCACTAGCAGCTGACCCCCCGCAAACGTGGTTATGCTATATAAAAAAATGTCCAAAAAAAATTGATAGTAGCCGATTCTCAGACCTACTGAACATGAAAATCGGTCAAGCTGTTTCGGAGGAGTATGGAAATAAATTTGTGAGTTGAGAATTTTATACATATATATATATAAGAGATTATTACAACTAATATTCTTTTGTTTTTACTACCCTTCATATCAGTTCACCGATATACTTTACACTGAGTGTTAGATATTTTTAATTTATCCAACAAATTCAAGTAATTGGTTATAATGAATATAAAGTATAATTAAAATAAAGCTAAGTAGGAAGTGATTCATTACCTGCTGAAGTCTGAAGACTCCAAACTACGCACCTGCCTTATACATTCAGGCAAGAAGTATTGGGGTGATTTTAAGCAATAAACGGAAAAAACTCAAAATAATTATATCGGCGTTCATTACATTATTCGGTGTTCAAATACAAAACCAAAATCAAAAATATACTTATTAAAGTAGGCTCCTAAGAACTCTTTCGAATCGTCAAAAATCACTAATTATGTACTTATATCTATTTAAGAAATGGTCTCACAACGTCATAATTATTGTCTATCTGTTTGTCATGTCTGAATTTACACCGGTCCAAAAGATTACCGAGAAGACTCCGGCAACTAACTCGTGTAGTCACTCTTTTCAAAATATTAAGTTACAGTGTTTGTGGGTACATGATTAAAATATATTAAAAAATATACTAAAGAAAAATATTTTTAAATATTTCTTTTAAGGAATTTCACATATGGAAGTTCCATACCGCTTATAACATAACCTGAATTCCCTCAAAGTTGGATTGAATAGGCACCTTCTGGGTAAGCTCGCTACATCAACTCTTAACTTCAATCGTAGCAAGAGTGATGGGATTATGAGTGAACCCATTTATAATTTAAAAAAAAAACATTAAACACAAGAGACTATAAAGGAAATTAATCTAACGCAGTCTTGACCTCGACCTTTGAGTCGATTAATCGATCTCTGAACAATCAATTGAGTCGATCTGTTGGTCCGAATCATCTGTTTTGCGAGCTTTCACTTGACAGCTGGCCTTGACTGAGTAGCCATATTGGATAATTAGTGTTTTTGTTCTTTTTAAGATGTGACAGGAATTCACGCCCACGGATGCAAAATTTTTAGCTTAGGTTTTTATTTTCCCAAAACCAAGTCGTGTTAAAAGGGCATGTAATTAAATAAGCATCATACTAACACAAATACTAAGCGGGCATCTAAAAAATCCGACTTGTGACTCTATTTTTTTTTTACAGAATGTTTGTTAGTCAATACCCATAAACTTGTTTGACAAAATTACACCGACTCCCAATAATATCCACTTAGGGACGAATAAATTAGCTTAAGTTTAGTTATTACATATAATAGTAGCCTCCCGCGGCTTTACCTGCGTATTGCCTATCGTACCTATCAGTTATCTCGCCAAAAGGCAATATCCTTTCTCAGGATGTACCTACTCTATTTCCTTGCCAGATTTTATCTAAATCGGTTCAGCAGCTTAAGTAAAACGTAACAGACAGACATACTGGAGTTGTATTTACAATGTTAGTATGAATTTAACGTATTTTATATTTTATTGACGCGTCGGTCAGCGTCCTCGGTTGCACCTTGAAGTATCATTTATTATACCGTGATAACCTGTTTCATGTTACTTTCACCAAGGACATGACCCTCCACCTAACTGGCTCAACAGAACCAGTCGTCAACTAGTGTCCAATAACACAAGCCATATATGGCATCACTGGTATTATATTACGATTTTAGTAAGAAGTCTGTCGACCGCTGATTAACTCCAGGTTTTCCAAAATGATTTGCCAGAAAATTTGAATTGTTCTTTATTCACACTTATAATTAAAGTGCTGAAATGAAAATATTACTTGGAATTGTCTTTTATTTTCATGAGCACTTGAAATACTTATAACCAATTGACCGAATTCAACCTGCGTTACATGGTCCATTAATAATATGTATATACACGACGTTTCGATTAGTTTACAATCGATGTATCGTGGTCACAGGGAGGCAGAAGATATTAGCTGTCTTTATTATGTTTTTAATGTTGAAAGAAAATAGTCATTTGCCTTCATATTTATTAAAAAAAAGGTCTTCTTGTCACTGGTGACTTCCCTGTTGGTTCTGCCGGTCTCTTTAATCTGTAAAGAGGAGATATACCACCGGGGGGCGATGACAATAGAAAAATCAATTGTGTCTGGAATCTCATGCTTGACGGGTTAATTTGTGCTACCATATACTTTTGTTTGTTGCAATATTTACTTCGATAAAACAATTTATTTTCGTAAAATAAGGTTTCATTTCTACATATATGTTGACTACCATCACTTAGTGTTATAATTTGAGTGTTTCATTTCGATTCACGCACGGAGCTCACAATATCTGTTGGTCAGGCATTGTGTAGACGGGCTTGGGACTTAATAATTCGCATGATGGGATCCCAAGCTGGTGATACACTCCAAGTGTTAAAACTATAGTATCTAGGTAGGATGTGGGTAATTCAATTTAATTTCTTTTTGCTATTTTATAAATAACACCTTTTATTTGTTGACTTGTAGAGATTGCCTGGACATTAAGTAGTCGCCTAACGTAGTTATTTTTGTGCAAAAAAAATTAAAAAAAACACCTTCCTGTGGCCATCCATGGCTTTCTTATTGTTAAGGCAAAACAAACAGCCAACTTAAAAATATAATACAATGTTGAAATTTCATTAATGCTTCTTCGGCCAAATTAGATATCCAAGTGTATTATAGAAGAATATAATTGATATTTCATAGAGTCTCGACTTATTTCCTACAAGCTAAACCATACTAATCATATTAAGCCCATCTATGCACAAGTAACAAACAGAAAATTAAAATTTTAAGTATTTCACAAATCCAAGCCCGACAAATCCGTACCTAACACTAAAAAGCTAAATAAAAATATTTACATTCGTTTATATGATAAAAAAGAAGAACAAAATACAAACAGCTACAGTTTCGTTTATTAGTTTTTTATTTCAGTATAAAGCCTCCAGTTGGATAGTAGTCAACGGAAGTACACCCTGTAAATGTCAACAGCTAATTGACACATGTTACATAAAATCATTGTGATGTGGAATGTATCGTGACGGTGTGTCTGTCTGTCCGGTCATCGGCTATGTTCCGCGGACCGACACGCGACCAATAATCTCGCTTACATTATGCAATATTCGTGACTGAACACACTTTAACTTGGCTTCAATGAAATGCGATGAAACTAAAACGGATGTTTGGCTCGTAAAATTTTATAGACTTTTCCAAGTTTCATAAACATTTAATTCACGCGTACAATAGTGCCAAGAAGTCTCTAGAAGTGTCTCTTGATGTAAATAAAAGTTTTCTTCGGACTATAAAAAATAAACTATGTATTGATAGGCTAATATACGTGGTGGGTGCCATCAAGGCACCACTCTGTATACTATCTATAGACAATCGATTCTATGGCAACACTACACACCTCTGTGTAGTGTTGCCATAGAATTGATTTTCTCTTATTAGCTGATACATGAAACATTCATCCCACAACACCAATAATTTACAAAGCCTATTTGCACGCAAAATTAATTTCCGTAATGATCTGTTGTAGGCTGGGCTTGAGTGAATTTAATATTATAGTTTAGTTTTGTATTTATGATCTAAAAAGACTCATTCGCTGTCTAAAGTGGTATTGCAAGCCATTTGCAATTTCATGTTCCATTATCTGTGAATGAACATCGAAAACATACACAATATGAATAAATCTGTAGTCCGAAGTCTATTGTTGCTCTATGAGTCACCAGAGCTGCGCCGCCCACTGCTGGCCTTATTGCTACAATTTCATCAATATCAGTCTAGCGTGTTATCTGTAAGTGTGGCTTTAGAAAGGACCAAGCGAAGGTCGAGTCATGTCCGCCGTGAAATATAATTAAACGACGCCATATACTTTACCGGCACATTTGTTATGTATTTTATGATACATATATTACACACACCACGCTGATACACAGCTCTCTAATTCTAAGGCAACTGGTAGTGATGTGTGCTATCCTAAGCACGACTTGTTAAAAATAAATTTTAAGTCGCGAGAACAAATACCAGCTTCTCTACAAACACGTCGTGTAGTGTCGCAGCCGGTTGGTTAAATTAGAAGCTTAACTGAACGCCTATATCTTTGATTGAACGCCGGCATCCAATGGAACGGCTGAAGGACAACTAGCCAAGTCATTGAACGCAATATTTAATCAGATGGCTAAACGTCATGTCAGCCGTCTGGTTAAATTAGCCATTCAATTGGATGCCTAGGCAGTCGCCCAGGTAGGTCGTTTAAATCGAAGAACTTTTGTGTGACTGTTTAAGTGATTGGTAGGTTCAAGGTTATTTTTATGACCACTTATAACCAAAACGATTTCGGTTATAAGTGGTCATAAAAATAACCTTGAACCTGCTAACTTAACCAAAACTTAGTGGTACAAGATGATCCTTTCAATACGCCAAGTCGTTAAACGTTGAGTGAAACAAGTTCAATAAACTATAGGCCTAAGAAATTGATTGGATGTCGTCGTTTATTCAACGGGCTAGGCATCCAATTAAGCTATATATCTATGAAACAGCATTTTTCAACAAGTCTTGTTTAGGAGCACCAGTACTGCCATCTGCCTTCGATTACGTGAGAATTCCTCTCGCACCCGGTAGAAGCGACGAATTATTCCCTCTGTGTCGACTCTCTTTACGTCGAGTCTCGCTACGGCGACTCTCGCTTCGTCGCCTCCGCGCTTAGTAGTGAAAAAATCTCGTTAAATCGAGTCTGTGGCGATAGATGTAGTTAGCAGAAAAACGACTAGCTTCACCCATAAACGAAATGCTTCACGAGTTTTTTAAAAAATATTTGATTGTATTTTCAGAAGCAGAAATGACAAGCTTATCATAATGATAAATGTTAGCGATTGTTTCAATTGTCAGTGAATCAGAAGAAAGAAACATAAGATGTTTTGATATTTTGATGATTATGGCACATAAGTTGAAGTTTTCTACGCGACAGTTAAAATGAAAACCTTTTATTTACCCCTTAAGATCGTTGCTACATCTTAATCACAGTTTAACCTTCCGTAGTACGTCAGCTCGCACACATAATACACAATCTATTGTATCTGACATAATTAGGCACTCCACAGATAAAAAAAAACTCATAAGTATTAAGTGACTATCTTAAATAGATCAAATACTTCAGTTTCTACTTGAGGAGGTTTTCAGATAATTATGAATAAAGCTTTTCTCATATGACATAGAATAATAGTAATCCTTATATGGTTAACTGTTATTTAATAGCTACCTACTTGCTTTTTATTTCCGTAAATAAATAAAATTTTACAAGTTAATTATACTGACGTAAATATTATTCTAGACAGTAGGTATGGTGCAGAATGTTGAAGCATAATTATCATAAAATAATGGGTTTCATACTTAATATGAGGACATCATAAAAAGTATTAACACTGCAAGGACTTCCGTAATCTGCACAGGCCGCAAAATTATTAAAAAAACATTACCTAATTTATTTTGATAAAATAATGAGTTACTAAAGGCTACCAATTTTTTGCAGCTTTCTTCTACGCAAGATAATATTATGTACGGTTCGCCAGTTACATGAATGAAAAAGTGCTTTTGAATCTCAACTTAAATTTTCAATATTCTCTTAAAAAAGAGAATGCATTACTTCAACTGACCCTACTACCAACCACATGTACAAACTTAAGTTGGGAGGTCAACTTAGACTCAAGTTACCCAAGCAATAAGTCCTTTGAGGCTCACTTAACTCGGAGACCTTTTGACGTGTTCCAGTACACAAACCAGTTTGTTCGATGCACTTTAACTGTGTGTTGATAAATTATGACGCATATTGAGATACGGCGTTTTTAGATGAGCGCGAGATAGTAAAGGTTAACAGTTAAATAAAACTGTGATTGATTAATGTAGCGCTAGTTCAGTTAGCAGAATCGTATTTCAAGGCTTTTTTACATATTACTTTTTAATCAACAAACGTTTTTGTTTTACAGACAAATTATCCTCATTATCATTATATTATCATTAGCCTTCCCTAAAGATATTCAAGTCGGTGAATTGAAAAAAAAAACAAATGTATACTACGTTCAAAATCAATTAGATTCTGTGGTATTGTCCTATATAGCCGCTGGATGCGGACAGCTCAGCTATGCAATTCTCTAAGTCAGCAGCCATGGATTCGTGGCTTTCGGCATCGCTGTCATACCTTTTGGCGTTTGTTTGACAACTGTTGGCGACACCAGCGACGAACACGGCATGAATCGGAACTAAAAAGTATGAAATAATACAACATTGGTTGCATTCTTTCATAGAAATGTCATGAAAATATCTAATGAATACGATATTTTTGAAAGTGGCAAACCATTTCTATGGACTAATACAGTTCATGTTTTAATTTATTGTCGCATTGACGGCACCACCCTGTATAGAAACATTCACAAGCGATAAATAGTCAACGTATACCTGCGACCTACACACTTTGTTGTATGACTTGTAAGGACGATTTACACTTAGCCGTTTTTTAAAGATTAATCAAGAATTAATGTATGTACCTACTCTGAAAAGAAATACGTTTAATGACAATTGTATAGAATTGCGGTTTGATCCTAGACGAATTGAGATGTAATGAAAAATAGACGAATTTTATTATTTAAAACAATAAACCAACAAAACTTTCAATGTTTCATAAAAAATATATAGCGATTTTTATGTATACCATTCAAGATGTAACCAATTCATAATTCAAGCCAAATTAACGAGAGCTACTTTCAACTTGATATTCCCCTAACGTTTCGTGCCTATTACGGGTCTGCGGTTACTGGACGCTACATCTCCATTCACAATTTTGACTTTTACGACGTAGCCCGTTGATTAAACGCCGGCATCCATTAAAATGCCTAACCCGATAGTTAATTGAACTACATTCATTCACATAACGCTTAACGACTTGGCGTCTTGAAAGGATCATCGTGTCCCGAAGAGTTTTGGTTTAATTGGTGAGTTCATAGTTTTTTTATGACCACTTATAACCGACATCGTTTTGGTTATATGTGGTCATAAAAAACATAACTTTGAACCTACCAATCACTCAAACAGTCACACAAAAGCTCTTCGATTTAAACGACCCGCCTAGGCGTCCAACTGAATGGCTAATTTAAACCAGACGGCTGACATGACGTTCAGCCGTCTGGTTAAACGTTGCGCTCAATGACTTTACTAGTTGTACTCCAGCCGTTTGATTGGATGCCGGCGTTCAATCAACGGGCTAGGCGTCCAGTTAAGCGGCTAACATACATTACCCCACTAGCTTCATGTAAGTACTTATAAACGCTAATTAGGTGTAATTTCCTTAGCCGTCGACTACGTTAGAACCAGTTGCATTTACTTATTTGACATACCTGCCATATGCGTTTAATACATTAGATTTACTTCCATTTTTTCTTTTCAGATGGCTTCTTATTTAAAATTGTTGAAAGGACATCACTTACCTGGAAAGAAAGAAAAATGTTTATTAACTTACATGATATCTATGATAGCACCTAAACATGTAGGTACCGACAGCTACGGAATTTAATTGCTTAGCAAGTTAAATATTTTTTAATTTTGTCGCATTATAACGACGAATGAGACGGGAGCTATTGTCAATCTTCGACTTTTTAAGTAATAGTTCGCGTATCGCTATTGTACCACTAATGCAAATATTCGTCAACCTGCTAAGCATTGAGATTCCCCGACTGTACATAATTTTAAGTTTATAATAACTACACATACATTAATAAAATGTTATACAGGATGGTGACGGCATTGCGACATTCAATTAAACATGGGCTATATTAGTTCATAGAAATGTTTTGCGACCATCAAATACCTCATCTTATTCATAATATTTTTATGAAATAATGCAGCCACCACCCTGTATGATTCTAACTTCTGTCAATAAGAGAGGGAGTGCCGCTTGTTATGCTTTGTACCAAACATCCTGTATAAGAAATCTATTGTAGTAATAATTAGAGCACTTTCAGACATGATTGAACATTCTGTAGAACACCATAACTAGAAAAATGTTTTGTCCTAGGGCGGGAACCGAACCTTTCATTATCTGGGTTACGCCTCTCACCGCTAGGAATTGCTTAGTTTAGTTAGTTTTAGTATTTTTCTCTAAATATGAAAAACAATCATTTTTTGGGCTTATTGTAAAGAGAAAAAAATAAGAATGTTAATTGTTTTTTAATTTATTTCTTATCATTTCTTTAACATCAGTCTTTGACTATGTTCACATCAAACTGAACTTTCTATCCACAACAATGAAATCCTAAATCATAAACAGAACAATACCCAAAATTTCTTCAAACAACAATCTGAACCCATAAAAAAGTAATCAACTAAACCAATTTCACAAGATGGCCTCGTCCCAGTGAAAACGTGTGTGAAAATGAAAACATTACAATGTAAATAATAATCATGGAATCTTCAATACAATATAAGGTCGGAGGCACACATGGTGTGTTGTAACTTGATTATTGCTCATGATGCATCGGGCTCGCTCTGAGCAGATAGCATCTCAATGCGAGTGGATCTTTAATTGGTGATTCCGGGCGTTTTTTCTAAGTTTTTGAACGTGTGAAAAATGTTAACCTTTTGTATTGTGTGTGAAATAGAAATAATAATTGAACTTGTTAGTCTTGGGTGGTTAGTATAGTGATCTCGCATTTAGTTTTGTTGAAGTGTGGAGAATATTAATACAGATATTAAACATTATTTAACGAGGGCTTGGGAGAACCATTTTATTATTCTTAACGGGGTATACAGGGTGGTGCCGTCAATGCGACAATAAATTTAAACATGGTCTATATAATGCTGCCAACGTTACACTATTCCATACAAGTGTCATGAAATTATCAAATGAATACGATATTTTTGAAAGTGGCAAACCATTTCTATGGACTAATATAGCCCATGTTTAAATTTATTGTCGCATTGACGGCACCACCCTGTATAGCTCTTAGCCTCTATTATGTCAACTGATGGTAAAGTAATGATAAGGTCGAAGATGAAAGAGAGCTACACCCGGATACCTCAACCACAGAGGAACTGACTGATATCCAACAGCCAGAACACAATGATTCTGCTAACATTATTGTTACGGCGCAAGACTCAACTCAAACCAAGTTTAAAATTTATGCTCCCACGGGAAACCCTTTCCTTCTTCAGGGGGAGCTCGTCAGCTATGATATTGTTTATCAACATTGAGTTTATGACCAAATACCGTATTTTATACACTACTCATCATCATCACCAGCCTACATTCGTCCCACTGCTGGGCACAGGCAGTCCTACACGAGAGAAAAACACGAGAAGCTTAGGCCATAACACCACAACGCTTGCCCAATGCGGGTTAGTGGGTTAAGGTGGTTGCAGAGACAACCGGTACCAACGGTTTAACGTGCCTTCCGAAGCACGGAGTAGCTCGAGATTACAAATTTTGATTGACCCATCCCGGTTTGACCATGGCGAAAGTTGCTTTGTTTTCGTAATCGAAACCAGAGCGCTCAAACCACTACGTATCCTTGCATCAAGTGTACGATCTAAACCATTTCATAATTATTAAGCACAAATCATTTCTATGCGCATAACAATAACTTGTAATACACAATATTTCTTAGTCTGGACAATGGACATAAAATGGGCCGATAAATCGACAGATTGCATAAACGCTATGAACAAGTCTTTACATAACTCCATGCAACAATATGAACGTAACCAGTGTAAATACACCTTTAGTGAACCAACGACGAACGTGCTAATGAGTTTTCATATTCAATTGACAACTGTTAAAATTTCCCGCCAATTTAATACTGGCAGTTTTTTTTACAAAAACAGTGCTATGTGATACCTACACTCATTTAGTAAGTACGGTCGACCACAGAAACTGCTGAACACTTTAGTACCATGTCACAACGACTCTAGCGTCAATGTAGTACGGTAGCAACTTTATAGTACGTGCACAAGATTGGTGTGACATGATACTAAAGTGTTCCGCTACTTCTGCGGTCGACTGTACTATGTTTGACGCATGAGTAGCTTTGTCGTGTTGCAACTTTGATATGTAATCAGCTGTTTGTTAAAATCGATCAATTGCTTTTACGTTTTACACATAAATGACGACCGGATGGTCGAGTGGTCTGTACCCCTTGCTATACAGGCTGCTCGATCAAGAGGTCCCGGGTTCGAATCCCGGTAGGGGCAAATGTTTGTATGATGAATACGAGCATTTGTTCACGAGTCATGGATGTTTATATGTATATTTCTAATATTTATATACATAATTATCATCAATAATTATCCGTTATTTAGAATCCATAACACAAGCTCTTAATGATGCTTACTTTGGGTTTGGGCTAGATAATAGGTGTGAGTGTATGAATAAAAATAAAAAATAAAAAAAAACTATTGATTCGGAGTTCGGAGCACTACAGTGAATTTGCAGAAAGTCTGTTATAGGTTGGTGATATATCAAGATTTGTGCATCTCTTTCTATCCAATCGAACATGAATAGGATAAATGTCAGTTATCGATATCGGAAGTTACTAAAAATTACAATTTCAAGACACGAAGCCCATAATTCAGTGCAAGTTTAAAAAGATATTGTTCTATAGATCCATTGTTACATAGATTAGTTGACGTTGTTTTAAAAAAGGCATGAAAACCGGCTAAAACTGCTAACGGTGTCGGCAAAGATAATCCTAGTATTGCAAGAGTCCAAGGACGCCTACCACTTACAACCAGGTGGCTTTTTCCAGCGATAAAATAGAAAATAATATAACAAAAAATAAATATTCATATTTCAATATATTTGACGACCGGCTGACTGACTATACAGGCTATTTGGTCAAGAGGTCCCGGGTTCAAATCCCGGTAGGTGCAAATGTTTGTATGATGAGTACGAGCATTTGTTTACGAGTCATGGATGTTTATATGTTTATTTAGTATATTTCTAATATTTATATACATGTTATTTTCATTATTTCTCCGTTATCTAGTATCCTAACACAAGCTGTTAATGATGGTTAGGTACTTTAGGCTTTAGGTGTGAGTGTATGAATATTATTATTATCATTAATCCAATAACCTGCGTTCAAAACACATAAATAAAATAAATTTATCAAAAAGGAAAGAATTAACCAAAAATATATTTTACCGCTTAGAAAAAGTATTCAATATAAACGTGCCAATATAATACACGACTAAAAAGTTTGAATTTATGAATCATAAAGTAAATATTAAAACCGGCCAAGTGCGAGTCAGACTCGCGCACGAAGGGTTCCGTACCATTATCCATAAAAAAGCGTCTTACTGTTGTCGTTATCAATATCGAGCAAAAACAAGCAAAAAAATCACGTTTGTTGTATGGGGGCCCTCCTAAATATTTATTTTATTCTTTTTATTAGTATTTGTTGTTATAGCGGCAACAGAAATATAATATCATCTGTAAAAATTTCGACTATCTAACTATCACGGTTCATGAGATACAGCCTATATAGTGACGGACAGACGGACGTATAGCGATGACTTAGTAGTAGGGTCCAATTCTACCCTTTGCGCACGGAACCCTAAAAACAAACACTCACGCCGTCGGATTAGTAGTAAATCAACAAATACTTAATCGATTACACCTAGTAATCGAGTCACGCGCGAATCGATGAACGCGGGACCAGCGGCTAATTAATCATTAACCTGTCACGAATGAGTTGAGGAAGTGAAGTAACGTGAGAGTTACGGGTGCTATGACGTAGGTAAAGAGGCTATAAATCTAGGGAAATAATCGCACACTGAAAGTCAGCCCTATTACGAATGGAATAAGGTCTCAAGGTCAAACTGTCATACTTGATGTCTTGTCTACTGTACGTACACTGACTCTATGACATGGTAATGTTATTCATCTTACCGTGTCTATAGTTATTTGCCGATAACCCACTAAGACTAACCTATCATCGTCCTCATCAGTCCCACTGCTGGGCACGGGCCTTCCTACATGGGGAAACACATGAGGAGCTTAGGCCATAACACCACCACGCTGGCCCAAAGCGGGTTGGTGGGTTAAAGCGGTTGCCGTAACAACCGGGACCAACGGCTTAACGACTAACTTATTGTGGAGTATGTGACAACTTTTTAAAATTTCACGTAAAGGTCCAACTGTTACCCTTGATGTGCTTCCGACTGTACTTACATACAACGTGTAACATAATTAACGCACATATATGCTGAAAGGAGGTCAAAGTCTTCATTGATTATGAATAACTATAGATTTAAGTCAGTAGGTATTAAAGTTTCCATGAAACAGCTGATGTTTTTACGATTTCAGGATTGATCGCATAGTAGAAGTTACTCATATTGATGAGTACTTTGACCCCCTTTCAGGAAGTGCGATAATTATGTTACGCATTGTATAAATCTAATATACAAAATTCTCGTGTTACAATTTTTGTTACCACACTCCTCCGAAACGGCTTTACCGATTTTCATGAAATTTTATATGTATATTCAATAGGTCTAAAACTCGGCTTCCATCTATTTATTAATTTTGTTGTTATTTTTTTATGGCAAAACAACGTTTGCCGAGACAGCTAGGAATTTTATATGTATATTCAGTAGGTCTAAGAATCGGCTACTATCTATTATTATTATTATAGGGAAAACAACATTTGTGGTATCAGCTTGTAAGTAGTAAATAAATATTGCATAAGTAGGTAGTATCTGCAATTAACAATGAAATCAAAAAATCAAAATCAAAATGTCTTTTATTGCAATAAATAGGGTTTTACATTGGTATTAAAAATAATATTTAAGTGGCTTTTGTCCTATTTAGCCGTAAACTACAGCATGCAAAAAAAAATTATTAACAGTTAGTTATAGCGATAAGTTTGACAGGTCGCCAAACCGATAGTCCCTGTTGTTATTGCAACCGTTTTCACCCACCAACCACTAGCTCCACCAACTGGCGTTGGGCTGTTTGGGCTGGCATAGTAGTGCTATGTCCCAAACTGCTCATGTCTTACGAAGTATTTAAACTAGGAAAAATTCATGTCCTCTTTCAGGGACTGCATACTTTATTAGGGTCGTGGGAAGCCGTTGGATGAGGGCAGCGCGAGATTATAAATTTTTGGGTGACCCATCCCGGGGTCGACCATGGCGAAAGTTACTTTGTTTTCGTATTCGAAACCAGAGCGCTCAAACCAATACGCCACCGAGCTCCTCCATTTGATAATTGCATAAAATTTCTGAGAAATAATGCAGCAAATGTTATAATTATTTAATAGAAATGTCATGAAATTATCAGATGAATAAGATGTATTTGAAAAAAGCAGTTCGCTATGTTTCAGATTGAAGGGAACGGTAGCCAGTGTAATTAGTTTTACTAGGTGGTAGGCCCGTATGTAAGGTCGTCTGGGTAGGTACCATGTACCACCGCCTTTCTTATTTCAGCCGTGAAAAAGTTCGCTGTGTTTCGGATGAAGGCAAGGTAGCCAGTGTAATTACTGGGCATGGATGGCATTTTATCTTAGGGCTCAGGATGTCAACGCACCTGCAATATCAAGTGATTTTTCCTTGTTATTGCAGGTGTCTATAGGCGGCGGTAACCGCTTACCGCCGTTGGCCGTCAGCTTGTTTGTCATCTCGTTGTATAAAAAAATTAGAGCGTTATAGTTAGTACTCTACTGCGTTACTATGCCGTCTACTCTACCCGTTGACCCTTAACCCTACGGTAGCTGTTTAACACCGGGCGGGCGGGTCATGCTTGATTACCCCCTAGTTGTATAAGCAAACATACAAGTATATTTGAAGTATGAGCGACCATATCCGTAAAATACTCTTTATAAAAATCGATAGTGAATTGTTTTTTTAATACCGCCATTGTAAATCCCTAACCGGTTATGAGCTTGCAGAATTCAGTATAAATAGACTTATAACAGTTATAAATCCTTCTGCAACAAAGCGGCTGTTCTACAAGCGAAGGGCAGAATGTAGACCAGAGTGGTCTACAGAGCCTAGTAAAATTATCAGCTTATCAAAGTTCATTGACAGCTGTCAATGCAATTTATCATCATCATCAATAACCCATGTACGTCTCACTGCTGGGCACAAGCCTTTCTACATGGGAGGGCATTTATTTATTTATTTTTGGAAGACTAATGACTACATAAATAAGGTATAAATGCTATTAAATACATAAAGTCTGTGAAAGTCTCCGCATATAGAAGAATTATTATAATAAAAGATGGAGACAGTTAAAGAAACAAGATTGACAGTAAAGTAAAACTGGTACATTATTAAGCCTAATATAACCAAATAGCTACACATATTACCTACCATTATATAATAGTTATTAGTGTCAAGTCACTCGCCTTTGAAGAATAAATACATGAGGATAAATATATGATAACTAATACTACTACGACTGGGGGTTATAATATGAAGTGTTAGTTATGTAGATTTGTAACGCAAATGGTTTAGAAGTCCGGGAACTGCAATACATGCTTACTAATACTTAAGTACGCAAGAAGAACAGGTGAGTCCACTTCAGAGTGAAGAATTATATGTAACAAAATCTAGTCATATTGTTTTCGCTAAACTTCAATCGTCATCACACCAAAACAAAACGATCGCATCTCGTAGCATAGCTAGATAATGAACGACTCTGGTTACAACGAACGAAAAATGTAAAAAGCAAAGCTTCTTAATTTTTGTTTAAGTAGGTATTATATGTGTTAAATTGATAATGTTTATTTAATGATTGGAATTAATAACTAAAATGTAATTGTAATCTTAATAGTTTGTCCTCATAAATTGCAATGCCCTTGCAGGGCGTCACATGTAGACCTATTTTATACCTTCCACCGTATTGTTTGTTTTTTTTATATACCACTAAGGTGGCAATCAAGCATACGGCCCACCTGATGGTAAGCGGTTACCGTAGCCTATGGACGCTTGCAACACCAGGGGTATCACCTGTAAAAACTTTTTCAAACCCTTTTTGAAGAACCCCATGCTGTACTCGTATATATGTAATGTGACAAGCAATAAATGATTTTGAATTGAATTGAATTGAATAAACGAGTATGGTGAACACACTCGTTTATTGAGTTTAATAGTTATCAGTAATATATTACCCAAGTTACCTCATTGGTTACGTTGCATATTATTAGGGTATCCAAGGGGACGTGCGTCACGGAAATTCGCTCAGAGAGAAAGTAAGCTGCCTATACTAGAAATGGCTAAGGAAATCATTCTGGTCCTGTCCGCGCTTAAGTAACGCCGGTATTAAGCCATTCTGGTTACAGCGATTCATGATGGAGATGCGAGACGACGCGTGGTAGGCATGTAATCGGTGGGCCTTTGTCAAATGCCAATTTAAAACCTTCTTTCATCGCGCCTTTATCTATTTATTTATTTAATCAGCACTGCCACATTAACAAAATAAGTAATAAATACTAGGTGGTAGGCCTGTAAGGTCGTCTGTGTAGTTACCACCTCCTTTCTTATTTCAGCCGTGAAGCAGTTCGCTGTGTTTCGGATGAAGGGAAAGGTAGCCAGTATATGGGCATGGACGGCATTTCATCTTAGGCCTCAGGATGACAACGCACCTGCAATATCAAGTGATTTTTCCTTGTGATTGCAAGTGTCGTGTGTCCCTGTAGCAAGGATATATATAAGCGAAATATATATAACATGAGTATTAAAATTTATAATCTACTTCCTGACAATATAAAAGCATTAAAACGGCTAACCTTATTTAAAAAAAATCTGACTCAATGGCTTCTTGACAAATGTTTTTATAGTCTTAAAGAATACTTAGATTGGCAAAATATATAATTAATTAAATTTAAGTAATTGAATTTATAAGACAAAAAATAATAATTTTAATATTGTATACCTATTAACATTTGATAGTAAATATATAAATTGTTTGACATTTTAAGTTTAATTTTTTGTTATCTTTAACATAATAATTTGTAATTTTTGCACGCCTGCGAGCAGGCTGAACACATGTACCTTTTATAGCATTGTAAGAACTTTATAACTGTGTTTTGGCAAATAAATTGATTGATTGATTGTCTACAGGCGGCGGTAACCGATTACCATCAGGTGGGCCGTCAGCTTGTTTGTCATCTATTAGTATAAAAAAACCACTCAATTAGAATTGTCTCGTTAAACAGAATAGATACGTATAACAGATACAAATAATTTTTAGTTTTTTTTAATTTAAGGTACTCTAAAATAATATTATAAATTTAAACCTTTTAAAATTATCGCTAAATATACTCAAATATGAGATACTGTTGCTAAGAGCATTATACTCATTACAAATTCGTGCCAAAGGGGACTGACCACCTAGGTTGGTTCTGGCATATGGCTTCGCGAATAATTTGGCTACACGATAACGGGGATATCTGAGGGGCATGTGACAAGAGTATGCTGGACTGCATTTGTCCATTGAGAACTTTAAATAAATAAAAAATATGACCCAGCGGTAAAAAAGTATAGTGTTAATACTTTATGATAATATTTTTACGCCGGTACACTCACAAACTCACACTTCATTGCCTAGTCCAAATTAAGTATACTTAAAAGCTAGTGCTATTGAGAAATATTGATAATAATAATAATATTTAGTAATTAAAATAGAATAAAAACTAGAAAAATTTCACGTCCTGAGGCAGGCATAGAACCCGCGACCTTTCGCGGAATTATTAAGCGGATTACAAGAAAAACTTCAACACTTTACTCTAAATGACTATTGTGTAATATTTATAGGAGAAATAGATTTTATAAGTACAAAAAAATTTTCAACTATTGTAAAAGAAATAAGAAAAAAACTTTTAGCTGTACAACATACGCATGTAATATTATGTTTGCCAACTTATAAACTTTGTAACAAAGCAAATATCTATAACAAAAGAATAGAAATTTTCAATCATTTAGTGTATAAAGATAATGTAAATTTTCAATATTGTTACGTCCTGGACTCGAATAAAAATCTTCAATACTCTTATAATATGTTCCTTGTTCGAAATGGCAGTGTAAATAATTATGGCATAAAAGTAATTTTAAATGACCTATGGGACGAATTAATATCTATCTCGAGTGTCACAATATTAGAAAATAACTATAATCTAATGAATAATATATCTAATGACACACAAACAAACATTTGCACCTTTCGAGACTAAAATTTTATTCCAAAATATACGCAGTTGTAAAAATAAAATTCATTTGTTAGAACACATAACACGAATTGATAATAAATTAAGAGTTATATGTTTAGTAGAAACATGGATCACAAAACATAAATTAGACTTACTAAAATTAGAAGGGTTCCAGTGTGCTTCAATATTTTATAGAGAAAAACACGAGGGTGGTGGTGTTTGTATACTCGCAGATAGCAAGATAGACTTTAATGAATGTAGTGACATAACCAGCCTCTCAACTGAACTTGTTTTTGAAGTATGTTGTATAGAGATCCCTAAATTAAATATTATACTTATCAATCTGTACTGGCCCATGAAAAATAGAAATTCAGAACTCTTCTTCACATCACTTGAAAATATGTTAAATATGTTGTCAAAAAAATATCCACGAACCAATATAATTATAGGAGGCGATTTTAATATCGACATCTTATGTAAATCGAACCTTCAATCAACCCTTACAAATTTAATGAATACGTTTAACTTCATTCAACAAATTAATCAGCCAACTAGAATAACAAGTACAAGTGCTACATGTCTCGATTTAGTATTTACAAATTTTAACTTGAAAAACTATAATATGGATATTAAAGTACACGAATATGGATTATCGGATCACAAAGGCATCGTCATGGGTATCTGTAACATGTCAGGTGAATTGAAATCTGTATGGTGCACTCAGAAACGTTTGTATAAAACGCAACAGATAGATCTATTTAGGACACAGCTCGAAAATATTAATTGGCATAAAATATTTGAAAATAAATCTGTAAATCAAAATTATAATATATTTCTGCAAACAGTAACTAAAATACATAATAAATGTATACCAATTATAAAGAAAAAAATTAAAAGTACACCGGCAAAAACATGGCTCACAAAGGGAATAAAAAATTCATGTAGGCATAAAAGACTATTAATAATAATGATATCTCAGCATAAAAATCCCACATTGGAAAAATATTATAAAAAATACACTAAAATCTTAAAAAAAACCGTAGACCAATCTAAAAGAATCTCTTATATTAAAAAAATAAAACAATCTTTGAATGTTAATAAAACTATGTGGCGAATTGTAAAAGAGAAGACTAACAAAAGTTCTAAAATATCTACAAAAAACATGTCCTTACGCATAAATAAATCATTAGTAGAGGACCCTTACCTAGTTGCCAATGCCTTCAATAAGTACTTTTTATCTGTAGGCACGGAGGAAAGCTCACAGTCGCCGAATGGTAGAGTCATGGCATCATATCTACAGAATTCATTTTATCCGGTCAATTTAGAAGAAATAAAACAAATCATCAAAAACCTGAAAAATAAAATGAGCTGTGGATTTGATGAAATTCCACCTATGCTCATAAAAAAGTGTGTGCAAGAGCTAGCACAACCCCTCACTCTGCTCATAAATCAATCTTTTAATGAGGGTGTATTCCCAGACAATTTAAAAATATCAGTAGTCAGACCTATATTGAAATCAGGTGATGCTACTATTCAAAGCAACTACCGGCCTATAGCTTTGTTATCCTCTTTTTCAAAAATTTTCGAATGGGCAATGACTAACCGTTTACACTTAATTTGTGAAAAGTTCAATGTATTTGACGACAGACAGAATGGATTTAGGAGGAATAGATCGACCACTATAGCAGTTTTTAAATATGTTCAACAAATATTAAATATAATCAATAAAAGAAATTATGCTTTGGGAATATTACTAGACTTGAGTAAGGCATACGATCGGGTACTGCCCAATATTCTGCTTCAAAAACTTTATAGAATAGGCGTGAGGGGAGTCGCATACGATTGGATTGCATCTTACTTTAAAAATCGTATACAATATGTAGAAATTCAACATAAATGCACAAAAAATTATATGGTGAGTAGTATCAGGTCAGAGAAAGCGGCAGTTTTAAAATCCATTCCCCAAGGTAGCGTCATTGGATGCTTTCTCTTCCTTGTTTACATAAACGATTTGCCTAAAACCATAGCGGAGGATAGTGTACTATTTGCCGATGACATGTCGATAATGCTTTCCACAGCTGACGAATCAAACATTAATAATAAGCTCAATAATATTCTGAATAAAATAGAATCTTGGTTAAAAGACCATAATTTAGTATTAAACTATAATAAAACAAAACTAATTTCCTTTAAGCCATATCAAAAACGTCAATTAAATATAAATTATTCAATAAAAGATATCAAAATAGAATGTGTCGAATGTGCTTCTTTGCTAGGAATTAAAATAGACAGTAGTTTAAATTGGAAATATCATATCGAATATGTATCGAACAAACTATCGAGATTTATATACGCACTTAACGAATTGAAAAGGGTCACTAATACACACACAGCTAAAATTGCATATCACTCGTACGCCCATTCATGGCTGCGATATGGCATACCGCTCTGGGGAAACAGTTCAAATATATCCAAACTGTTCATCCTCCAGAAAAGATGTATTAGAATATTAGCCAATATAAACTCTAGGGAAAGTTGCAGGCCATTTTTTAAGGAATACAAAATTTTAACAGTGACATCTTTATATATATTAGAAACTTGTAAATTAGTAAGGAAAAATATTATGATGTTCCAAAATACTGACTCTAAAAACATGTATATGAATTTAAGAAATAGAAACAAACTAGTATTGCCTCAAACTACCTTATCTTTATTTGGATCTGGACCATACTCAATGTCTATAAAATTATATAATGCGTTGCCTAGACAGTTACGAGACATGGACGATAATAAAAAATTTGTAGTAAATTTGAAAAATTATTTAAATGATAATTGTTACTATAGTTTAAGTGAATATTATGTAAATTTAAAATAGAACCGTTAATAGCAATATACAGCATTTTAGTTAGTATGATTAGTATTATGTTATTTCATCATGTATTCGAGTGTGCATATAAAGTAGTGTAGGATAATTGTGTAATGGAAAATTAAAACATTTTAGTTATATACCTAGTAGCATAGTATGAAATTAATGTAGCATAAGTATAATGTTGTTGTACCCTTGCAGGGTTCATGTGTTGGAATATAATTTTCATTTGTAACAACTACAATGTAAACCACATGTTTAAGCAATAAACTATTTGATTTGATTTGATTCGCAATCCGGGCGACTGCTCTGACCACTGAGCCAGCCAGGACTTGGGATATCCCTGTGAAATTCTTCTAGTCTATCTTGTATTTGCGTTTATGAGCTAACGTCCACCCTACAATGTCGAAATATTCTATTTCAACATCCGAAACGAGTATTTTTACAAATACCGACGATTCGGTTAAGTTGGGGCAGTGCTTTCAAATATTCTTTAGTCCTGGGTGGCTTAGTGGTCAGAGCAGTCGCCCGGATTGCGAAAGGTCGCGGGATAAACATCCATGACTCGTAAACAAATGCTCGCACTCACAATACAAACGTTTGCTCCTACCGGGATTCGAACCCGGGGCCTCATGACCGAGTAGCCTCTATAGCAAGGGTACAGACCAGTCGGCCAGCCGGTCTTCCAATAATCCATACTACCATACTATCTTTTACGTTTTCACCTCTAAACCACTGATTTAGATAAAATTTCGCATGGAGATAGAGATTCTGAGAAAGGAATTAAGCTACCTTTTATGCCTTTTGACGTGATAAACGACATACACGCTGACGAAGCTATGAACTGCCAAAATTCAGTTGTCTTAGGCGTAGGTACTACTTTATTTCAAATCAAATCAGAAATAATTTATTTGACCCGTAAAGCTTCCAGACACTATTGGCGTTTTAAATTTCATAGCCCTCCGGAGGGATAACGCCGCTTGACAGATTAACGTAGACTTTTACAAGTTCTTGGTTGGCACATACAAAATATTGTTCTCTACAGTTGTTTACGAAATATTATAGGAAAGATCTATGCTTATATTGTACAAGTGGCCGCCAGATCCAATTGCGTAGATTTCGGTTATCGCTCCAAAAAGTACCCTATGGCCTTTCCACGATCTTAGGCTATCTCCACTCCAAATTACATCGAAATCGGTCCAACAGTTTAAGCGTGAAAAGGTGACAGACATGCAGACATAGTGCATTACGCATTAGCAGCCTATAACTAATCACTAATCAAGCTGCCATTAAAAACTTTAACCTGCGTCATTATTCATGAATTTCTGAACCTTAGTAACGAAAGAAAAATATCCCAGGTGAACCTTAGGTTAGATTATCCTAAATAGTCCAATCGACTTTCAATCTAAGTAAAACTTCCAACTTCATACGACTCTAATAAATTGTCTGAACGTATATGGCATTTATCATCATAGTACAATCCCATATGTACTCGCAGACGTAGGCGTCGTGTAGGCAACAAAAAGATAAGACAATTGTTTGAAACGGACGCCGAAAGAAATTTACATGACAACCGCGCAACCTCGACCCACATATCAAATTTTATGACATAATCAACCAGACTCTCGTAAGATATTTAGAGTTATTTCCCGCCCAATTTAGAGTCTATAGTAGGTGGTAGACCCATATTTAGCCTGGGTAGGTACCACCGCCTTTCTTATTTCAGTCGTGAAACAGTTCGCTGTGTTTCAGATTGAAGGGAAAGGTAGCCAGTGTAATTACTGGGCATGGACGGCATTAATAATAATAATAATAATAATACAATTTATTTGCAAAGAACACAGTTTACAAGATCTTGTTTAGAATTAAAGTACATTTTGTGGTCAACCTGCATGCAGGTGTGCAAATATTTTAGTCATATTTTTTATTTCTCTCCATATACTCTTTAACGCTATTCTCGCATTTCATCTTAGGCCTCAGGATGACAACGCACCTGCAATATCAAGTAATTTTTCCGTGTTATTGCAGGTGTCTATAGGCGGCGCAAACCAGTTACCACCAGGTGGGCCGTCAGCGTCTTTGTCGTCTAGTTGTATAAAAAAAAGTCCCCCGTACCGTGACAAGCGTCCAAAGCGTACCAAAGTACAGTCAAGAGCAATAATATTTGCCCAAATTTGAAAAATCTTTTTTAAGGTTGCGTACCCAAAGAGAAAACGGGACCCTATTACTCCCTATTACTACAATTATTGACTCCGCTGTCCGTCCGTCTATCACCGGGCTGTATCTCATGAACTGTGATAGTTGGACAGTAGAAATTTTTACAAATGATGTATTTCTGTTGCCGCTATAACAACAAATACTAATAAACAGAATAAAATAAATATGTAAGGGGGCTTCCATACGACAAACATGATTTTTATGCTTGTTTTTGCTCGATATTTATAACGGCAACAGGTAGACGCTTAACATTTTATACATCTGACACTATACATTGTTTAAAATTTGATATTTTGGTGTATTGTCATTTTGGTGACATTCCCATGACATACTATCAAAAAATGTGCGGAATACTTATTTCTACAGAAACTTAGAGCAGATATAGCGTGTTTGGGCTCATAAGAATAGTCTCAATGAGATGGTGTTAGATAGATGATTAATAAGGCCGGGGGTTACTTGAAATTTTTATTTTATTTTTATTGTTTAAGATTATGTGTACCTAATGTTGGTATTGTGCAAGTCAATAACACACACAACCTGCCTGATTATAGGCGGTTTATAGCCTAAAGAGGCGATGTTACTTTGGTGCTCGTAGACCTTAAGGTCCAATGACATTTTGAACTAATTTAGATTCTGGTCCACGATACGGCCATCAATTAACTCTGACAGATCTACAAATAAACTCGTTATTTTTAATTGGCAAGGCTTAAAACGTAAAACCTAACTTAAAACGTAAACCTAATGTCAAAGCCATTAAGATCTTTACATGTTTAAAATATTTTTACATATGATTATTTCTTTATGTAATATTTCTCTTACACTCACATCAATTTTCCAAGTTAAATTGCTATGGATACATAACGAATAAACTCGTGATCGAATCACCGGGATGTTTATTACCAGGTCCCGAACCTGGGATATCTGGTTTGGTGGACAGGGTGGGGCGTTAAGGTTCTGGAGTGGCGACCGCGTACCGGAAAGCGCAAAGTAGGACGACCTCCCACTAGATGGACAGACGACCTGGTCAGGGTCGCGGGGAGCCGTTGGATGCAGGCTGCGCAAAACCGTTTTATTTGGAGATCGATGGGGGAGGCCTTTGTTCAGCAGTGGACATCATAGGCTGGTATGATGGACAGAGTTATTGATCGCTCTACTAGCCAATCGAAAAATTCGATTTCAAAAGAACTCCGTCATTTAAAAACCGATTTGGAAAATTACTCTTTTAATTGAAAAAGTATGCTTACAGATTGACCCCATAGATATTTTTTTTTAAATCGATTTGGTAGTTGGATTTTTAAATCAAAATAACTGCAACAATGAAGTGGAAAATGTATGCGAAATTCCAGATTTTTGCTTTCCTATGACTTGTAAACGGTGGGATATGATATTAGGAAATAATATGTATATGCTGACAGTCACCCATCTACCTTTGACCTTAGAAAGATATCAATAAAAATTGTGAAAAAAAAACTTACATAAAAATATTAACCGACTTAAAATCACTAAAAAGGGCAAAATTATATTAGGTAGGTACTACTAATCTCCTAGAAGGAGTTGGTGCGAAGTTGATTCCAGAAATAGTAGAAACTGAAGCACCGACGTACAATGCCATAATTATCACTTGTCTAAAAAACAAAGTTTACATTTGTCACCGCGTAATTAGCAAGTGGAAAGGTCATTGCATACACAATTGCGCCTCTTTCTGTCTGACCTTTAATGATGCGAATGCAGAAATTGATTAAAAATGCAACTGTTTGCTTTGAAATTTAATTTTAATCACATTTTAATGTTTTTGATGCGTTTAAGCGCCTTTTTATTGAAACAATTACACATAAAGAAAGAAAACGAAAAAAAGGAGACGCGGGGTCGAGTCCCGCCTGGAGCATATATTTTTTCATCTTTTTCTTTCTTTGTTTGTACTTGTTACAGTTAATTTTTATTTATTTATTTTATTTATTTTCTATTGTACAAAAATTAAAAAATTAGACATTATGTACACAGGCGAGCTTAACACGAAACTGTGTTTTCTACGAGCAAAGCTTTGAGTTCAGAGAGTGATTTCGATAGGTAGGAGAGGTATGTCACCCACTATTATTCTGTATCTATTGTTTTTTTAAACACTGAATAAATTTCATTCATTTCTTTCTTTCTTCTGCGCTATCGTTAAATAAGCGCTGCGCCAAAGGTCAAAGAGTCACTTTATCCCGACGATAGGGCATATCGCCACAAATCGCGAACGCTATCTATGTACATAGCAGTCCTTTTTGCTTGAATTGAGGTTCACGGACCAGATTAATATAATTAGGGCACAATTCCAAACTCGGGCTGATTCTGGACGAGGCCTTTTACATATTGATAGAAACAGATTAATAGCCTGTCCCCAGAGACTGACATTGAGCATAGGCTTACTGTCAGCCTTTATCGATACCAGGAGATATCCAGTGATGATCCTGGGGGAGCAGCAGGCGTGTGTGGGCTCACCCAGCGTCTAAATTGACCCTGGGAATACCCGCTTAAACTCCTGGATAACTCCCGTGTCTTTTGTGGAGGTGGTCTGGGGTCTGCGAAGCAAATTCACCAGACCACCCCCAGCAGACCCGGCCGACGATGGAGATTGCCCAGAGAGGCTCTACTCTCAGCCTGCCGAAAGAGATTCGTAGTTACCCCTATTTAATATTAAATACTTTTATAAGAATGAAATTGAATGATATTTTACGTGTTTATTATTATACAAAGCCCTCACTTTCTCGGTCTGCGCTCATGTTTTCTCTTTCACACGATTTTACTTCCCTCATTGTGATCTATGCTACGGTTGATTGTTCTTCGATTTCTGATCACTCACTCAGCTAGGCGAGAAGTCTGCGACTGGTCTTTATATCATGATAAATTCCACACTTAAATTACAAATGCGAAAATAAATTCTATCTGTCTGTTTAATTTTCACAGAGACAAACAAACAAACTCACTTTCGCATTCATAATGTTAGTTATGATTGTGGATATAATATCACCTTTTGAAAACCGTTGTCTCTTGGTAGGTACTTGAGGTAAGTTTTAGTTCAAATGCTATAATTACTTACGTAGTCTTCTGCCGATTTTATTATCATTTTATTTGAAAGTAATTACCAGTATATAAATCTTTCATAACTTATATGAATAAGGCTATAGATGTATTTTGTAGTCTAGCGACGAAATTATAAATTTGAAAATTTTAAGTAACTTCCGGCCTTATTAATCATCTCATTGAGACTATTCGTATGAGCCCAAACACGCTATATCTGCTGTAAGTTTCTAAAGAAGTAAGCATCCCGCGGACTTTTTGATGGATCAGTTCAAGGTTAGTATATCATGGGATTGTCAACGAAGTTACAGTATACCAAAACTTCAAATCAATCAAAACTGTGAAAGTTAGTAAACCCTTTTATCATGTAGAAAATGAGCTGATAGACATCAAACGTCTGAAATTATCTTCATTAATTACAGATAAGAACTATCCTAATCACGTCAGCTTTAAAACAAAAAAAAACAAATTAAAATCGGTCCATAGAAACACAGATACAAAGACAGACACGTCAAACTTACAGCCCCCTTTTTTCGTCGGGGTTAATAAAAAGACCAAAAAGTCAATACCTTTAATGCATTCCATGTTGTACATTTTAAGTATAAGGTCTTAAACAATCTATACTATCAAACATAGACAACGGTTTGGGCATAACGACAATGTTCGCTATTGATTCGGCAAGCGTGTATAGTTACGATTAAGAAATTCAGGAAGTATCACATGTCTTTACATTTAAAATGTCAAAATTCTTAATATCAAAAGTGTATTTACTTTCAAACAAAAAAAAACAAATCAAAATCGATCCATTCGCTTAGGCGCTACGATGCCACAGACAGACACACAGATACACAGAAAGACACGTCAAACTTATAACACCCTTCTTTTTTCGTCGAGGGTTAAAAAATATAGTATGTATTTATAGAAGTATGTTTGGTATGTAGTATTTTTTTAGGGGGAGAAATGGCTTTTACGCCTACCCTGCATTGTGGGGAAAAGAACAGTGCAGGGTTATGTGGGGCTCCTCAGCTGTTCAAGACCAATACTCCCCACTAAAACGACCCCAGTGTTCCTTCTTCATCGCACTACAGGTTCAAGATTCACTGTTTCAAGTAGTACTACGACCTGTCGTAACTATCCTTTTATGCGTGTCCATATTACCTGTACAAAATACTTTCGATGTTTCGCATAAGCCGGGCGTCCCGCGACGGCCTTTACATGTTTTTCTCAATCTTTTTTACTCTATTTATTTTTTGCCTGAGTTCCTAAAGCATGAACATATTACGAAAAGTACTTAGGCAGTAAATACAGAGTGAATGTTACCGGATATTAAGACACTAAGCCCGCTGTGTTTCACAGCAAATCATTATCGATTATCGACATTGTGATCGAGATCCGATCAATCAAATGTACGACCAATCAATTGAATTAAACACCGTTTTATTAGAAAGTATATTAACTAAAGAGTTCTTCGGTGCTTTTTTAAATTGTAATATCTAAACATTAATCTTTGCAACCATTTTGGATTAATCTGCTCTAAATCGATCCCAGCTGGAACTAATAATTTGATTATAAATCATTGCTTTATAATAATGGCTTTCTATACTTAGCACATTGTTGCATAAGGCTAGTCTAAATTATGTGAGATGCGTTTTTGTTTTATTAACTAAGTTAGAAAGGAAGCTAGACACAGGGTTAAACATTTTTTTGATATTCAAAGCACGGCAAATGACTCAAGACCACCTGACCTGAAGCTGTAAAAGGTGGTTTTCAACCAGAGGGGCGAGGCGAGGCGAGACGAGAATAGAAGAGTCCATATGCGAATAAAGCTAGTGTAGCTTAGACACTGCTCTAGCCGCCTCCACCTTACCCGACCTTGTAAAAGAACCCATACAGTAAGTATTTTATGCTGTCAAGCCACAGATTCCAGACAATTGGTTTTAATTGTCGTAAGCCCCAGAGGGTATTCTGCGGCTTAACAGAGTAAGGGAGGTAGGGTATTGTGGGGCTTTCCACTCGCATCTTATGCGCAGCTAAATAAGACTACTGTGTAGTGCTGTGTTCCTGCGGTGAGGAAGGTCGTCAGGGGGCTCATCTCTGTGCTGAAAATATAACGCTTTTTCTTAAGCGTGAGTAGTGCTCAAGGTGCTACGAGCACTTACTTAAGGTGCGAAAAGTTATTTTAATCACATTTTAATGTTTTTATGTGTTTAGACGGCGTATAGTGGTAATCGCGTCTGGCCGGAAATAAGGAGACGCGGGTTCGAGTCCCGCCTGGAGCATATATTTTTTCATCTTTTTCTTTCTTTGTTTGTAATTGTTGCAGTTAATTTTTATTTATTTATTTTATTTATTTTGTATTGTACAAAAATTAAAAAATTAGACATTATGTACACAGGCGAGCTTAACACGAAACTGTGTTTTCTACGAGCAAAGCTTTGAGTTCAGAGAGTGATTTCGATAGGTAGGAGAGGTATGTCACCCACTATTATTCTGTATCTATTGTTTTTTTAAACACTGAATAAATTCCATTCATTTCTTTCTTTCTTCTGCGCTATCGTTAAATAAGCGCTGCGCCTAAGGCCAAAGAGTCACTTTATCCCGACGATAGGGCATATCGCCACAAATCGCGAACGCTATCTATGTACAATAGCAGTCCTTTTTGCTTGAATTGAGGTTCACGGACCAGATTAATATAATTAGGGCACAATTCCAAACTCAGGCTGATTCTGGACGAGGCCTCTTACATATTGATAGAAACAGATTAATAGCCTGTCCCCAGAGACTGACATTGAGCATAGGCTTAGTGTCAGCCTTTATTGATACCAGGAGAAATGCACTGACGATTGTGGCGAAGCAGCAGGCGTGTGCGGGGCTCGCCCAGCGCCCATTGACCTTGGGAATACCCGCTTAAACTCCTGGATAACTCCCGTGTCTTTTGTGGAGGTAGACTGGGGTCTGCGAAGCAAATTCACCAGACCACCCCCAGCAGACCCGGCCTTACAGCCGTACTTCGCGCCGATGGAGATTGCCCACAGAGGCTCTACTCTCAGCCTGCCGAAAGAGATTCGTAGTTCCCCATATTTAATATTTAATACTTTTATGAGAATGAAATTGAATGTTATTTTACATGTTTATTATTATACAAAGCCCTCACTTTCTCGGTCTGCGCTCATGTTTTCTCTTTCACACGATTTTACTTCCCTCATTGTGATCTATGCTACGGTTGATTGTTCTTCGATTTCTGATCACTCACTCAGCTAGGCGAGAAGTCTGCGACTGGTCTTTATATTAAGATAAATTCCACAATCATATTACTAATGCGAAAATAAATTCTGTCTGTCTGTTAAGTTTTAACTGAGACAAACAAACAAACTCACTTTCGCATTCATAATGTTAGTAATGATTATGGATATAATATCACCTTTTGAAAACCGTTGTCTCTTGGTAGGTACTTGAGGTAAGTATTTATTCGAATGCTATAATTGCCTTCTGCCGATTTTATTATTATTTTATTGGAAAGTAATAACCAGCATATGAACCTTTTATAACTTATATGAATAAGGCTGGAGATTTATTTTATGTATAATGACAAAAATATAAAATTTAAAATTTTAAGTAACCCCCGGCCTCATTAATCATTTATCTAACATCATCTCATTGAGACTATTTGTATGAGCCCAAACACGCTATATCTGCTCTAAGTTTCTGAAGAAGTAAGCATCCCGCAGACTTTTTGATGGATCAGCTCAAGGTTAGTATATCATGGGATTGTCACCGAAGTTACAGTATACCAAACTTCAAATCAATCAAATCTGTGAAAATAAGTAAACACTTTTATCATGTAGAAAATGAGCTGAAAGTCATCAAACGTCTGAAATTATCTTCATTAATTACAGATAAGGACTATCCTAATCACGTCAGCTTTAAAACAAAAAAAACAAATCAAAATCGGTCCAGAGAAACACAGATACAAAGACAGACACGTCAAACTTACAACCCCCTTTTTTCGTCAGGGTTAATAAAAAGACCAAAAAGTCAATACCTTTAATGCATTCCATGTTGTACATTTTAAGTATACGGTCTTAAGGGGCTACCTCGTGCACACTAGCGACACCAATTGATTGTTATTAATTATGGTGAATTTAGAACATAATAAACAAAAACGCTTTAGAGAGTTGCTAAAGAACGGTATTTGTAATTTTTAAAGATGTATCTTGTATAAAGTGTCTTACCTATAGATAACCAAATTTTCTATAATTGTTAAAAGTGGCCACTTTCGGCAATAATGAAAAAATAGGTTACATGTAGAGGAATATATTATACCGAGCACATCTCAAAAAATTACAAATACCATTCTTTAGTCATTCACTAAAGCGTTTTTGTTTATTATGTTCTATATTCACCACAATTAATATAAATCAAGTGGTGTCGCTAGTTCCGACGAGGTATCGCCTTAAACAATCTTTAGTATCAAACATAGGCCCGGCTTGGGCATAGCGACAATGTTCGCTATTAATTCGGCAAGCGTGTATAGTTACGATTAAGAAATTCAGGAAGTATCACATGTCTTTACATTTCAAATGTCAAAATTCTTAATATCAAAAGTGTATTTACTTTCAAACAAAACAAAAACAAATCAAAATCGGTCCATTCGTTCAGGAGCTACGATGCCACAGACAGACACACAGATACACAGACAGACACGTCAAACTTATAACACCCTTCTTTTTTCGTCGAGGGTTAAAAAATATAGTATGTATTTATAGAAGTATGTTTGGTATGTAGTATTTTTTTAGGGGGAGAAAAGGCTTTTACGCCTAATCTGCATTGTGGGAAAAGAACAGTGCAGGGTTATGTGGGGCTCCTCAGCTGTTCAAGACCAATACTACCCACTAAAACGACCCCAGTGTTCCTTCTTCATCGCACTACAGATTCAAGATTCACAGTTTCAAGTAGTATGACGACCTGTCGTAACTATCCTTATATTCATATTACCTGTACAAAATATTTTCGATGTTTCGCATAAGCCAGGCGTTCCGCGACGACTTTTCCATTTTTTTCTAAATTTTCTATTTTTTTAGTTTTTTTTTTTGTTGCATTGTTAGTCCTTCTTTCTTTTCCATCGGGATAAGCTGTGTTGCATGCGGTAGGAAGAACTTGTGACCCGAAGATTTCTGTGTCTGCACCTCTTTTTTACTCTATTTTTTTTTTGCCTGAGTTCCTAAAGCATGAACATAATACGAAAAGTACTTAGGCAGTAAATACAGAGTGAATGTTACCGGATATTAAGACACTAAGCCCGCTGTGTTTCACAGCAAATCATTATCGATTATCGACATTGTGATCGAGATCCGATCAATCAAATGTACGACCAATCAATTGAATTAAACACCGTTTTATTAGAAAGTATATTAACTAAAGAGTTCTTCGGTGCTTTTTTAAATTGTAATATCTAAACATTAATCTTTGCAACCATTTTGGATTAATCTGCTCTAAATCGATCCCAGCTGGAACTAATAATTTGATTATAAATCATTGCTTTATAATAATGGCTTTCTATACTTATCACATTGTTGCATAAGGCTAGTCTAAATTATGTGAGACGCGTTTTTGTTTTATTAACAAAGTTAGAAAGGAAGCTAGACACAGGGTTAAACATTTTTTTGATATTCAAAGCACGGCAAATGACTCAAGACCACCTGACCTGAAGCTGTAAAAGGTGGTTTTCCACCAGAGGGGCGAGGCGAGACGAGAATAGAAGAGTCCATATGCGAATAAAGCTAGTGTAGTTTAGACACTGCTCTAGCCGCCTCCACCATACCCGACCTTGTAAAAGAACCCATACAGTAGTATTTTATGCTGTCAAGCCGCAGATTCCAGACAATTGGTTTTAATTGTCGTAAGCCCCAGAGGGTATTCTGCGGCTTAACAGAGTAAGGGAGGTAGGGTATTGTGGGGCTTTCCACTCGCATCATAAGCGCAGCTAAATAAGACTACTGTGTAGTGCTGTGTTCCTGCGGTGAGTAAGGTCGTCAGGGGGCTCATCTCTGTGCTGAAAACATAACGCTTTTTCTTAAGCGTGAGTAGTGCTCAAGGTGCTACGAGCATCTATAGGCTACGGTGACAACGCGTGAGTAGTGCCCAAGGTGCTACGAGCATCTATAGGCTACGGTGATAACGCGTGAGTAGTGCCCAAGGTGCTACGAGCGTCTATACGCTACGGTGTCAACGCGTGAGTAGTGCCCAAGGTGCTACAAGCGTCTATAGGCTACGGTGACAACGCGTGTGTAGTGTCCAAGGTGCTACGAGCATCTATAGGCTACGGTGGCAAGGCGTGAGTAGTGCCCAAGGTGCTACGAGCGTCTATAGGCTACCGAGACCACGCGTGAGTAGTGTCCAAGGTGCTACGAGCATCTATAGGCTACGGTGACAACGCGTGAGTAGTGTCCAAGGTGCTACGAGCATCTATAGGCTACCGAGACCACGCGTGAGTAGTGCCCAAGGTGCTACGACTGTCTAAGGGCTACGGTAACAACGCGTGAGTAGTATCCAAGGTGCTATGAGCGTCTATAGGCTATGTTAACGGTTGATGATGTATGAAAAAACAAAAGAATAAGACACACCCCGGGTGGAAGTGATAGGTCTTATTATTATGACTTGTGAATATATTTTTTTTTAGAAACATTCTTTTATATAGATACATTATGTGGTTACAATTGAATTGCAACTGCTCAACCACCTTACTGTTGTCACCCCTGTCTAGTAAGCCCGAGATTCCCGGGTTCGAATCTAGGTAGCGGCAGATGTTTGCATTACGAATACATACATTTGTTCACCAGTCATGTATGAGTGTAGTATATTTCTTATTTATAAATTGACTATATTGCTCCGTTCTTAATATCGATGTGACAAGATCTTAAGGATCCACAATTAAGGCAAGATAATAGGCGTAAATTTAAGAAAGAATTTAAAAAATAAAGAATATAGTTATTCGACATTAAAAAATAAAAGTAATATTAATAATTATGGTGGCAAGAGCACCGCTTAGACTTTTAAATAACTGCCTTATTCAATGATACAGTTTAAAATGTAGCAACCAATTCATTTAGCCTTGCGATTACACAATACTCTAATTGCCGCAGTATTATCACTATACTATAGAATTATCGATATTACTAATAGCGTCCAATTTTGGACTTTATATTTTTTATTTTTCTGATACAATTAACTTAATCGCACTTCTGTAGATGTAAGAACACGTCGAGTATATGTTTAGATAGCTTTTATCATTGACAAGTACGTTACCCAATCATTGCATCGAGTGTAATGAACAGGGCACGACAAATAACTCAACTCCATCTGATGGCAAAAGGTAAAGTGGAATCTAGATTTGGTAATACTGTCCTAAGCGACCCTACTACCATTCAGGAACATGAGGTTCCTCTTCACACCTCAATTGGGATGTTGCCTAAGTGGGAATCTGGCGCTATTTTTCACTAATTCGGAAAATATACGCTACTGTTACCTATAAAAACAACTCAATCTTAAAAGATATGAAATATTGTTGAAATTGTACTGATTTGAAAATTAAAAAATGGTCATTTTTATTTTTTCAAAATTTATCAAAAATGTTAATGATGTTAGATAGCTGACATCAATTTAAACAACTATTATTATGACAACTATTAATAAAAGCATACTAAATACATAGTTATTATTAATTTTGTCAGTATGCCCATACATTTCTTAGTAATATGGGAACATGTGACGTCACCTGTTCCGTAGATTTTCTATGGAGCGTTTTTGGACGTTGCGCCGCAACATATTAAACATACCACTATATCTGTGAAACTATTGATCTTAGACATACTATTTCTTTTGCAATATTTCTTTAGGAGTTACAAACTTCTTATTTATGAAATAAAAAAAAGTTGTCAACTACCCTATTGAAGTAACACATGATGTAGAAAGGAGAAAAAGGAAGAAGGTCTTCTCCTCACAAAAACTTAACATTTTTTCTCTAGAGGTAATAGTTAATCTCGAGCTATCTCGAGCTCCTGTTATGGTCTAAACTCCTCATGTGTTTCTCCCATGTAGGAAGGCCTGTGCCCAGCAGTGGGACGTATATAGGCCGGACGTATATGGACGTATATGGAACTCAACGTGGAAATATCGTTCATGCTTAAAAGTAACCCTGTTTAAGTTAATTAGAAACATTTAAATTATTTTCAAGAACACTTTGAATCAAAACGTGAGTAAATTTCATTTCAGTTTAATTCTGAATCAAAGCGTGAATAATAACAATTAGTATTTTAACAGGCTTTTGCAACATCACCTAAGTCGTTACAACCAACTTTTCAATATAAGTAAGTATGTTTTCTTCCACACTTTGCTTCTTTCTCACGCCTGCCAAGCGGCTTAAAAAAAGTCTATCTTATCTTCACAGCCATACGTCTTTATTCAAAAGCCTATTCTTAGTGTAGACCCTTGTAAGCTTATAACACAGTAAGTACTTCTATTTGTACAGCAAAATTTGTTCCCAGTCGGTTATTGTCTTGTTTGATCATGGGCGTCGTAAAAATAGTGCTAAAAAAGTTTTTTTGTGTTACGGGACAAAGAAAAATTTAATGTTGTGTTTTTATAGTAATTCAAGTTATTAGGAGTAAGTACGTTCAGAGGATATTTAGAGAAGAGTGGAGTAATTCGGAACACAGAGCCTCAGAGGGATTATAAAGTCTTTAAGTTTAGACGACCGGCTGGTCGAGCGGTCAGTACCCCTTGCTATGCAGACTACTCGGTCAAGAGGTCCCGGGTTCGAATCCCGGTAGGAGCAAATATTTGTATGATGAGTACGAGCATTTGTTTACGAGTCACAGATGTTCATATGTTTATTCAGTATATTTCTAATATTAATATATACATATCATACATATATCAATATTTATCCGTTATCTAGTATTCATAACACAAGCTCTTATTGATGCTTACTTTGGGCTAGATAATAGGTGTGAGTGTATGAATATTATTATTATTACTTTATCTATAGTCTTTCCGCTTGCTGAGCGGGAGGCAAGTGAGAAGGATTTTATCATTTTCCAAAGTAAATTTAACATATGTATGTTTAGATTGAAGTGCCAGTTTTCGAGTCTTAAAAGACTTAACTTAGACGTAATCTGTCAAAGGGCGTTATCCCTTTGGAGGGCTATGACAATTGAAAAATATATCTAGTCTAGAATGTGATGCTTGACTTATAAAAGACTTACTACGTGTCGATCTCTTGGCTGTGTGTGTTTGTCGCTGTTTAAGAGATACGACAGAGGTAAAATCTATCGATATAGTTTTTCTTGTGTTTAAAATGTATCACAACAAGCTGATGTTTAGATTTTAAACCTTTGGTAGCAACGTGTTTTGTTTTTCACTATGTCGTTTGTGTCAGAAGTTTCGAATAGAACCTTTTTGTTTTACATTTTCCGCTGTTTTAGTTTAAATTATCTGAACGAAAGATTATAATGATAATTTTGAAACGATGAAAGAAAATTATGGACATAAAGCGGCTTTACATAAATCTGACATTAGTAATAAAAAACATGCACAGTAATGGATTTAACTGAGCTCACCGTGTCCCTTGACGAAAAAAAAACTTCGTGGCTTTAAAGCCAAAATATCGTTGAATACTTCGTCAAACGTTCCAAATCAGTTCGAACATACGAAATGCGACCTTGCGCATTCGAAATTCACCATCTTCAGTAAATAACACCTCGATCGGGTGATAACTATACAATGCGGTTGCTCGTCTACGCTTGCTATTGTGTGGTTAGCTGATTTTTGCAAACCAGCGACCTCGTTCCTCTAATAACAGGTTTTTGCTGAGATGTAAATTGTGAGATACTCCGGAGATAGGGCCGCCGACCTACATCCCACGAGAATCATGATTTTAATTGAAGTCTCTGTTATTTAACTTTGAACTCTTTCAACCTTGAATTAAGTACATTTCACGGTAGCAACTTTGATGAATGTGCATGCCTATTAATCATTTGTTTGTGTAAAGTCTACTGAAACATTGATATTTCAATTAAATGCTAACAGCACAATCTATTTAATTACCGTTCTAACGCTTCAATTTGCCTCGTTACGTGCCGAGCTAAATAATAAAGTCAAAGTCAAAGTCAAAAGGTTTATTTGCATCAACACAACGGTTAAAAGATCTTATGTTTATGTTACAGTACGTGTATTCAGTCTGTGTACAGACGTGCAATAATTCTTATAAAGCCACTCACTACTCACATAAATACATTTAGCTAATAAGTCCCATATAGAATATAAAAATAATTTAAAATTAATTTTGAAATATCTTCCAAGAAATAAAATAAAGGAATCTAATTCATTTACAATTTCTTAAAATCAAATATTCCTTAACACTGTAATAACAATTGTCTAAAAGCCAATTCGTCAATTTCGTTTTAAATAAAGGTTCTTGTAAGCATTAAAATTCATTTGGTAACTTATTATACAGAACTATGCTCATGTTGTATGCATTTTGCTTATACAGATACTTCTGGAAGGTAGGCTGATATAGTACGTTTAGGTATTGCGATCTAGTATGCCTCAAAGTGTTGTGGTTTCTTTTTTTGTAATAGCCTGAATTATTCTTTAAAAATAATCAAATTTACTTTATATAAATGCATGGCAACGGAAGTATTTTAAATTTTTTAAACAATGGTACGCAACTGTCTAAAAACCAAGCATTACATAAACCTCGAATACATCTTTTCTGCATTTTGAATGCTTTGTCTACATCCACAGAGTTGCCCCAGAATATTTGATAACATTTAAAGTACTTGGTCCTTCGTGCCGGATCTTAACAAATGACATATGTTTCCAGTAATCGTACTGCAAGGAGGAATATATATTGCACAGCGTTCATTTAAGTCTCGAATCAAATGCGGCATCACATTTTACTGCGCTCGTAGGTCACGGCGCGGGTTAGGGGGGAGGGTGAGGGGGGTAGGTCTGCGCGCGCGACTGTCGCAAGCGACCTCGTTCTCAGAGGGACGCGGAAGTTAGATGGTTCGACTCCAAATATTAGGTATGAATAATGTGACAGTTCACAGGACATTCGAACCAGTTTGAGAGGATGAATCAATTTAGCTTTCTGATAGACTTATCCAGATTACGCATCCGAAAACATTTTAGCCATAATGCTTAGTGATTAAAAAAAAAAATCTAATCCTTTAAATTGCGACAAACAGCACCACCAGTTGTCCATGAATGTAGTTGTCGATAAGATAGATTTTATTCTCTTGTGAAAAAAATAATGCATTTAACCTTAAGACTATATAATAAAAGATGATAGCAGCTAGAGCATGGTGATAATCTTGGGCTGGTGAACTGGCTTTGGCAGAGCCTAGGCTACCCCAGCGAACGGCAGTGGCGTTACCGGGGAGTTTTAGTGGCTATCCCCAATGCCATTACAATCAGGTACTGGGTCCACACACAACCGTCAGTTAGCCAGCGGTAGGCCCATAAGCGAATGCCTCCCCGAAAAAAGCGTGGTGGTAATAGAGTCACAGTTAAGAGTTAAATTACTGCCCAAGGTGCTACGAGCGTCTATAAGCTACGGTAACAACGCGTGAGCAGTGCTTAAGGTGCTACGACCGTGTATAAATAGGCTACGACAACAACGCGTGAGTAATCCCTAAGATGCTACGAGCGTCTATAGGCTACGGTAACAACGCGTGAGTAGTACCCAAGATACTACGAACGTCTATTGGCTACGGTAACAGTTTAGCATCAGATGTTGTTGTATAAAAAGACTACTCTATTGTATTGGGGAATCGTGTAAGCAGTCAATTAGTTACCTTATTCAACTAAAATTACTTTAATATGATAGTAGGACAAAAATTACTCAGCCTCGAACTTATACAATAATTCATGAAATTGATTTTATTATTCAACAATGCCATACCTTTATATGGTTAACATATATTATTATGTGTTTAACCTCATTAAGTAGCCACTAATCTAATTTAAAGTTACGCTTTTAATAAACCCAGCTATTGTCAAAATCAAAAAGTACAAAGTGACTATTATATAATAGGATATATAAGTTAAATAATAAGCGTACTATAATTCTCACTGCTATCCGCCATAAAGTACCCAATTACTTAATGATTCTATTCATTGATATAATAGCTAATGACTTAATAAATACGCTGAATCTGATTTGAATCGCTAATAGAGAATTATTCGTGCGTAGCGATCGCTAATAAGATGAAACGCTTCGGATGAAGCGTGACCCAAGATTGGCGGATAAACAGACGAAAATAACCTTACTTTTCGTGAGAATATTCCGGATCTTTCATTCGTCTGATGTTAAGCGGTCACTGTAACCTGTAGAAGCTCGGAGCACCTCGGGCACTACTCACGCGTGGTTACCGTAGTCTATAGATGCTCGAAGCACCTTGGGGACTACTCACGCGTTGTTGCCGTAGTCTATAGACGCTCGTAGAACCTTGGGCCCTACTCACGCATTGTTACCGTAGCTTATAGACCCTCGTAGCACTTTAGGCACTACTCACATATTGTTACCGTAGCACCCGTAGTACAAACCCGTAGTATCATGATCATGATCATCATCACCAGCCTATATACGTCCCACTGCTGGGCACAGGCCTTCCTACATGGGAGAAATACATGAGGAGTATGGGCCATAATACCACTGCGCTGGCCCAAAGCGGGTTGGTAAGTTAAAGCGGTTGTAGTAACAACCGGGACCAACGGCTTAATGTGCCTTCCGAAGTCTATCAGTGTTTGCGTTATAGCTATAACGTCTACACTCACTAAAATCTCCCAATGTTAAAATGATATATAAAAAAACATTTTTTCATGCTACGGGTTTGGTGGAGGGGCTCGGTTGCGTAATGGCTTTAGCCATGGTCGAACCCGGGATGGGTCAACCAATATTTGCAATCTCGAGCTCCTCCATGCTTCGGAAGGCACGTTAAACCGTCGGCCCCGGTTGTCCCTGCAACCGCTTTAACCAACCAACCCGAATCGGGCCAGCGTGGTGGTGTTATGGCCTAGACTCCTCATGTGTTTCTCCCATGTAGGAAGGCCTGTGCCCAGCAGTGGGACGTATATAGGCTGATGATGATGATGAATGTATCTGCATTCTATTTAATAGTAAATGTTTCTTTTGCCGTTTAATTCGCAGATATTTCTAAAAGTTTTCTCTTTCTAAAATACGTAGCAGAGCTTTCGCAATGGCTGATTTTATGCTAGCTTAACTCGTTAATATTAAAGAGAATTGTCAATATAACTTATGATTGTGCATAAACAAAACCACAAAATGATTTATTTTACTACGAATACCTATACCTAATACCTATAACTAAAAGTTTTTGGTTGTTAGTGACTACGGTAACCGCTACGGTAACCGCTTACTATCAAGGGGTTCGTATGCCACCTTAGTGGTGTAAGAAAAAGCTTCTAGTTACCTTAGATTGCGCTGTGGAAATATAGCGAAAGTTTTATTCATTACTCAATTAAATAATCGAGATAGAATTAAATTTCTCAATCTTAGATATCTGATACCTGTACGATCGCGGTCTAAAAATGTTTATCAGTTTTCAAATTCGATTCTCTGTCACACTGTCTTTTTTTATATACTACTAGACGATAAACAAGCTGACGGCCCACCTGATGGTAAGCGGTTACCGACGCCTATAGACACCTGCAATAACAAGGGAAAATCACTTGATATTGCAGGTGCGTTGTCATCCTGAGGCCTAAGATGAAATGACGTCCATGCCCAGTAATCACACTGGCTACATGTCAATTCAATCCGAAACACGCGAACTGTTTCACGGCTGAAATAAGAAAGGCGGTGGTACCTACCCAGATGACCCTACATACGGGTCTACCACCTAGTGAATGACTGTCTGCAGTAAAGGCTAAAATGTTTAGTCTATTATTACTTTTAATATTTGTGAAACAATCTATTCACTCAAACAGCGTTCACGCTTTATGATGATCGAACTAATTTTTTAATATTAAAATTAACACATGATTTGAAATGAATAGTCCTACTTTCTATAATAGACAATAATATTGTAGTTTATTTTCACAAAAAAAATCTATAGCCTAGATAACACTCCTATTGCGTGAAAAATCTATGCCCTATGTCTATTCAATTTATATCATTGACCCTGTGACACAGATTTGTGCATGCAATTATAAAACTTATGTGGCAAACAATTTTAAACCGCGGTTTTTGTACGTACAGTCACTCGGAATAGTTTGTATACTCTGTGACTATTAGTCACTCAAACGTCAGATAAATTTTAACTCCCCCCTAAATATGAAGTATAGCCATAAACAAAAAATAGAATAGAAGTGCTTAAGTCTTTGACAATACTTAAATTTTAGTGATATCTTTTTAAGCTCGAAGCTAGATGGATCAACTTATATTATTTCCTATACTATCGTATCGTTTCACTAAAAAGTCATAGGAAAGCAAAAATCCGCCAATTTCGCATACGTAGACGACTTAATGATTTCAGCTTTTTTATATAAAAACCAAACCACCCAACTGATTTTGAAAAAAAAAAATATGGGACCAAATGACAACTATTCCGCATCGAACAAAAAAAGAATCACGTAAATCGAATCAGTAGTCTCGGCGTAATCGGTGTACATACATAGAAAAAGAAAAAAAACCATACCGGCCGAATTGAGAACCTCCTCGTTTTTGAAGTCGTTTAATAATGAATAATGTAAAAGATTAAGAAAGCCATAAATGTAGGGCACACAATTCCATAGTCGACAACGTCACCATGGTAGAGATAACCGATGCTCTGAAGGGATATCCCTAACCCTTTGGCTGATGGGGCCAGCAGCAAGTGGCCACGTGGATGACTACAAAGTTCCCTGTGTGGTCGCATAGCTTGGCAGGAAGACCAGAAGAAAGAACTGATGGTTTTTAATGTATATGCCAGTCGGAGACTCTCACATAACCCAACTGTGGCTTTATCATAGCTGGGCAACTATAAAAGCTTTTCCATCATTAAAAAACGGCACAAAAGTTAATAGTAACGTAATTTTACATATACGTGATGTAGGTACGGCAGCAGCAGAAGTCGGTTAGTACCTTGTCAGACTATATCATTCACAGAGCTAGTACAAATCGACAAGTAAGAGTCTGCCAACAGGTTATTGTGAAAAGGTAAAAAGTATTAATAGTTTCTATTGGTGACTGTACAAAGTTTTAATAGTATACTACTTGAGAGGGAACAATATTACCGGATTGTATAGAAAACATAAACATTTCCGTATTATCCAAATATAAACATCGTCCTTGAAAGCACTGACTTGATCATAAAAAATAATAAAAGGTCGCGTGATAGAAATCTTAAAATTGAATGGATCGTACAAAAATATTACATATTATAAACAATTATTCACACCGAGCGATCAAACGTCCGGATAACTCGCAAAAAGTCGTCAAGATTTATCTTTGCAGGTTTTATGTGTTTTAATAGGTGCCTAAGTATATTTTTACGGTTCTTATCTTAGACTTCATTATATCTTGCATGCGTGTATTTAAATATATTTCAGATAAATTGTAAAACTTTGCATAATATTTAATTACGTACTTAAGCTTTTTTCACTTTCAACCCTTTTATGTCAAGGTATAATATGATAATTTATTTTACTTTTCATACTATTTATGTATTCAAAGCTTTTAATAATAATTTACAGAAAAATTTAAAAAGTTTTTTATTTTTTCACACGTGGGAAATGTTTTAATTGTTAGCAGGAAAGGGGCGAGAATACTTTAAGTAAGACAAGTCGATATTAAAGCCGAAAATATAAAAGTATCAAAGATTTAGACAATTTGGCAACATTTTAAGAAATATAAATATAAAAATTGTTATACATTGATAATATGACTTATGTTGGGCATAAATTATGAATCTATTTAATTTATTAAAGAGCTTATTCATTTTATGACTCGATTATAGTTATGTCATGATTTTAATCGCCGCTAATTTGATTACAGCTAAACTAAAGGACTACATTTTAATGATTTATAACATTAAACATTCGGTGTAACGCACACACAGCACATCGTGTGTTTTACAATGAACCTGCAACCTTTCAAGTGGGAACTCTAAGCACATATAAATATGTTTTCCAGCTAGCAGCTTTGTATGCGAAGAGCTGTTTTCACTTTCCGCCAATGACGGCACTTAAAGTTTCACTTTCGTTCGATTCACTTAAAGTATGTGCTGCATCATGGTACCGCCGCTAAGATTTATATCAATTGATTGAAAATTTGTAGCACGTAATGAACAGGTTGTGCCATAAGTATTAATGAGAATTTTTAAAAAAATATTTTGGTAGTTTTTAATTAAACTGACGCTTTTTTGTATATTTTGTTATTACTATAAATTTTTCATACTTTCATTAATATGATTTTCAGAGCTTTTCTTAAGTATGATATAAATTTTCAAGTTTAATATTATTAGTAACTCGGAACAAATTAAGCATCCTTGTGGTAATTACATCTAAAATAACTAGCAAAGCTACTAGGAATAGCAAAATGCAATTAAAATTAAAGAATATAAAAGGAGATACCTACCGTTAGGTACCAACTCATAAATAAATCTAATTAATATGGATTAGATTCGCAGTCATTAATGTTTCTCTAATATATTTTGAATATTCAATGTTTACAAACTCTTAGTTGTGGAAAGTTCTAGAAATTATGAAAGTTTTTATCTTCGTTTTTTTTAATACGAAAATCAATAAAAAAAATTAAAAGTTTCCAATATCCTTATATAAAATCAAATTTATCTTATGCTTAGTTTTAATTTCATTTCAATTTAAAATATTCACATAGGTCTCCCTCAGCGAGGTCGTCGACCCGGACAGACAATTGTCCTTTCTAAGCGAGCTTAGTGTAAGCAAATACTAGACCTAGGCATTACTCGTGTTGCCTGAGTCGATAAATTTCAACTAAAACACTTAGATTTCAAACACTTAGTAATATTTAGAGAAAACTAGACTCAAAGTTATTGTACAAAAATAAAATAATAAGTAATTAAGTTCGTAAAAAATAAAGGGAAAAGGGAAAAAATCAAAGTAAAAAGTATGTTAAAATTAAGTTTCGATTCAAGAACTTTTTTCGATTTAAAAACGTAGTATTATTCATCTTAATTCTAGTCATCTGAAAAACATTCCGCAACACCCATTCTCATACACATGCAACTCGCAACAATGGACATAGAATTGTGGTACAGAACCACATCGAACACTTTACACTTGGGACACTAAATTATCCTTGTCGTACATTCCGGGTCGTCCTAATACCACAGTTCTATGTGCACTATTTTTCTGTGCGCACTTATTTTAATGGCACATAATTTTTGGCACTTACATAAAATTGCGCCGACATTTGGGGGTTAACTGTCAACTGTCACTAAACTACACTCGCGATGCGGACTATTGCGCGGCGGGGTCGCGCGGCGAATGGCGCAGAGCTTCGCGCGCATTCTATATAACCGCCCCACCAAACTGTTATAATATTAATTACGATCGATATTTTCACTGGACAATCAATTTGATCTGGATAGCACGCTTCCTAAACAAATAATCCTGAATATTATTTTGTTACAAAGTGTAAATTATAAAGTTTCATACTAGTGTTAAAAAAACCTTCTCAAGAAACGAAGTCTTGATTGAAATTGATGAGAGTTCTAGTTTGGTGTGCAACTTTGTCACGGAATCCATCCTCAAACCTTAGACTCGCAATGGTTATTTACTGTAAGTTTACAAAGACAATTTATTCCAGGAAAGCTCAGATTGCGTCATGATTTCCCTGTCAAGGTTGTCCCAAGAGATCGTAAGGGCTTTCCCGAGACAAGTACCTACGAGACGGACATTACGAGAGGCGGAGCTGAAGTCTGGTGTTACTGGATAATCGCTGCATGAATATACTTGGACAAATATGTAAAGTAGAAAAAAAACATGTCCTGGAGCTCTACCCGTAACCTTTCACAATACATTCACATAATTAAATTTTTTCATAGTTAATTTTTTCATGCATTACATTGTTATTTTCTTTTTCATATTCTCTTTTTCAATAAATAAGTTTTTCATAATAAAATTTAATTTTAACCCAATTTAAAACAATGTTAAATGAAGGTGTAGATGGTGTAAAGAAGGATCTAACTCAAAAAGTAAAATCTAAAATTATTTTATCTTAAAATTCCAATTGTATTATTCGTCCTATTTTATCGTGTGCTAAATGACTCGTTAGTAGAGACTCCTAGAGCAAACTTTTCAAAATAAATCCGTTTTTCCCCGAAGATATTGACTCATCAACACCCAGAACGTCACATCACAGCTGATTCTAGAAACAAGAAATTCAGCTAGTAGTGTCCTTTTGTGATGGAGAGACTCACTAGAAGGTATTTTTCGTAATTCAATTCAACCCTAGGGGTGCAGCAAGGTCGGCGGCGGTCACCTCTCGCTGCCAACCATGGTAAGAGCCATGGTTGGTAGCGACAGGGTATAGGAGGCTGTCGCCTCCTTCTGTGAGACTGCTCTTGCAGAAGGAAGCAGCGGAGAGGGAGCGGGAGGAGGATCCTCTGGCCGCCCCAATCCGGCGTAGACGGGTGGGCGTGAGAAGGCGGGCGGTGATCGCTCGAATGATATTCTTACATTCGAAGTCGCTAGCCGACACGAGTTTTGCATTATTTTATGAGTAGGTTATTCAAAGTCAAATTATTTTTATTTAAATAGGCAACAAAGAAGGGTCGTGCCGTTATGGTCCCAGTACGGTTTGCCCCCGGCCGGTATGCACCCACATTGAAAAAGTTGTTATTCCGGTATGCACCCAGCCCCGTTGCCCCCATTTTAAAACCATAGTGTTTTGACTAGACTCTTGAACAAATACTATTGAAAACAAAAGTGTTTTAACTACTATTACTGTTTAAATTTCACTTATATTTATTTTGTGCTGTGAGTATATTATCATTGTTTGTGTTGCATTTTATATTGCCGTAATTACTATTAATGAATAAAAATAATTATACAAATAAGAAAGTGACTTTTACTTACTAGTAAAAAAAATAAAAATAAACACCTACAATATTGTAGACAGATGTAGGCAATCTCTCGTCACTATACGCCACAGGTATATACCTACCCGATCTACTGTTATCTATACACATCACTCATGATTATTGTCTTAATTTTCATTTTTTTAACAATTGTCTACTCAACCATACTGATTCGAATATTATGACAAAAAGAGAAATTATGGGGGGCAACGCGGCCGGGTGCATACCGGAATAACAACTTTTTCAATGTGGGTGCATACCGGCCGGGGGCAAACCGAACTGGGACCATAACGGCCGGAAACACAAAGAGGGACAAAGAAGCACTTTGAAATTGTCAAAAAGCACATTTTTATAACTATCATAATAACTAACAACCCCATGGTGTCTGTCTGTCTGTTATGTCTGAATTTACACCGGTTCCAAAAGTTGAACTACCGAGACAACATTAACATTTGTATAATTATCTCAGACTAATCGAAAGCCAGAAACAAACAAACCTTTTTATTTTTTAATTTCACCAATATAGTCTACTGAATTTCGATACCAATATAATACCTATAATACGTCAAAGTTTTAGTCTTTTGCATATATTTTAACCGTAAAATACATGCAAAAGACTAAGACTTGGACGTATTGTAAAAAATAGTGGTATTTTTAACTCTCGCAATCTGTCCCACACTTAATAGGGCTCTAATTAATTTTAAAGTAACAATGAATCCGTTCACAAACGTTTAGTTTTTCCGATGTACTTAGTTTCGAAGTAATTAATTTTGTTGTTACACTTTCTAAGCACAATTAATTGTATGTCTTTAAAATTCACACATTGCATTTGCTACGTGTAACAAATAAACATATTACGTTGTATGTAACTTTTTTATAAGTCTTACTTCAACATTACCTAAACCAACAATATCATGAACTATAATATCATAATAATATGAATCATTCAATCGTCCATATAAATATAATCATAATAAAAGAACATTTATTACGAATATCTTCAGTTTTTCATAAAAAAAAAATGCTGTCATCCTTAAGTACGTTAAAATAGATTAGCTAAGTACATCTAATCTCAAAGTGACGTACACATTACGGGGGTGGTCGAAATCAACACCTATTACGGAGGTATTTTTATTTTCGTGCTTTATGAATGAATGAATTAATTAATTAACTTATCCCTCACCACCTTATCACTGCCTCCGCGTACCGCGCTTTCTTGCCTTACTATTTTCATTATCCTTCGACGAAAATAGAGGGGTGTTATAAGTTTGACGTGTCTGTCTAACATCGTAATTTCTAAATGAAATGACCGATTTTGAAATTATTATTTTTGAAAGCTGTCGTGATTAGCATGGTTCTAAGCTATTATTTATGAAGATCAGTTCAGGCGTTTGATGACTATCAGCTCATTTTCTACTATAAAAGGGGTTTACTAACTTTCACAGATCCGATTGATTTGAAATTTGGTGTACTGTCACTTTGGTGACATTCCCATGACATATTAACCTTGAGCTGATCCTCTACCATCAAAAAGTCTGAGGGATGGATGCTTGATTCTTCAGAAACTTACAGCAGATAGGTATAGCGTGTTTGGGCTCGTAAGAATGGTCTCACCTCAATGAGATAGTGTTAGATAGGTGATTAATGAGGCCGGGGGTTACTTAATTATTATTTTTTTGTCATGAAGTTACTACGTATACCTTCGTTACCCTCATCATCGTCTCCAATCTAAATGGGTATGTAAATTGGAGATGGTATGTATGTAGCTTGGATGTACCTTCCTACGTGGGCGAAATATCTTAGGAGTTTTTGCAATAGCACGTTAGCCCAATACAGGTTGGTTGTTAGGGAGGTTGCAGTAACAACCGGGACCAGAAGCTTTTCGAAAAATGGTCCCTTTATTATAAATTTTTGACCCATCCGGGATCGACCTTGCCGGAATTTGCTTTGTTTTCGTAATCGAAACCAGAGCGCTCGAACCACTACGCCACCGAACTCCTCGACCTATTTGTTATAAAAAGTCTAAGTATTGTACGTGTTCGCAAGCAAAACAACGCAATTAACCCTATTGCTGTACCTACTCAATGAAGTTAAATTCATTGCTACCTTACACAAACCACAAAGTCCAAAGGCGTGAGAATTTTGACTTCAAAGTTGCTACATTGCGCAAGTTACGTGACTCCGTGTTTAAATGATTTTGTGTGTGATTCTGAAAACACTAACAATAAGTCTTAATTCAATTACAACTTATATCCGCTGTTTCTGTCAATCAATATGGGACCTACAGGAGACCCATGGACAATTATTTTAGTAGAGTCCGTAGCATAGGGCCGACAGTTAGTTTTTTTTTGTGATAAGTGGTTGTCCGTCGACAGAAAACAATGAACAAATTGTTGTTCGACAAACGCCCATCTTTTTCTTCAAATCAGTGGCAGATGGCAGGGCACTTACTCGTAGCACGGAGACCTGACGGCTGATGGGGCGTTAAAGTGCTAGCAAGGTGACCACGTACCGGAAATCGTAAAGTAGGTAATGGGCCTGATTCTGAAGACACACTCTAATTCTAAATTTAAGTACAGTATATCTCTTTCTCGCAATAAGTAATAGGAAAAAAAAGATAGCAAGAATTCGTTTAGAGCTGTCAATTAAATTTAGATAGATTTCAAAGAAACCATAGATAATTTTAGACGGCATGTACGCAGGTGCCTCCTAAACACTGCATTTTATCACGTTCATTAGATTCGTTTATTGGACGCACGGTTCTAAATGTCAAATTATATGACATCCATCCTTTTCGTATTTATTTTGAGAGAAAGAAATGCACTTCAATTTAGACTTAGCATGTGTTCTTCAGAATTAGGGCCAGTGTCTCCCACTAGATACACAGAAGAACTGGTCAGAGTGGCGGGAGCCGTTGAATGGATGCTGCGCTGAACTAATTCATTTGAAAATCGATGGGGGAGGCCTTTGTTCAGCAGTAGACATCATGGGCTGGTATGATGATGAGAACACTTCAATAGCAAAGTTCATTCAACAAGGTTATATTAGTAATAAAATCTTTTATTAGTTAATAATTAATATAATATACTCTTAGTTTTTTTTTCTTTAGGAAACAAATAATAATTCCACATATTCCGCCTAAATATATTATAATAATTTAATTATCGTAATGACAAATTTTAAAAATATATTAAAGTTGAATCATACTCTTATAAAATTTCATAGCACTCTTCCTCTTTCCTATCAAATTTTGCTGTGCCCGCCAGGGTCCATTATATTATTGAGTATATAGTATTGAGTATTGAGTATAGTTAACTATAAATATTTATTATTTATTTCTAGCGAGTGCCGACCAATCTTGTTTATACAAGAAACTAAACTACATTGAAACAACACCTACATTACATTGAAAACAAACAACAACTACATTGAAAACTGACCCGTTGGTTATCCAACGGGTCAGTTTTCAATGTTAATATTCATAAAATTGTTATAGACAATCAGGGTAATGAATATGTATTCATTAACCAAATGCATCGTCAGCCAATCTATCAAGTGGAAAATTGTATTGTGATTATTATGTTAGATAATCAATAATTGAGCTCCTAGTTAAGTAATGACGTATATTCACTAGTTCAGTAATGACGTCATCGCATCAATTGTAAAACTTGCGCTACGAAAGCCGCCTCTATTAAGAATGGAGTAAGGTCAAGGTCCAATTGTTATGCTTGATATGCTGTTACTCTACATACAATATTAAGGCTTTTATAAAGGAATATTATAAACTGAGCAACTAAAAAATACTAAGTGCGCACCTAAATAATCTGTTTTGCTCGACTATTCAACGATTTGTTGCGAAAAACAGATTATTTAGGTGCGCACTTAGTATTTTCGTTGGTTGGGTTAGGTTAGTATGATGCTCAGTTAAATACAAGCCTTCTATAAATGTGGAGCAATGAGGCGTGCTGGAGCTGTGTTTTTTCTTTTTCTTTGAGTAGTGATGGTAAATACATGAGTAGACGCGGATGGGTTACTTATGGTGCTAGCAAGACATGGAGCTTTGATATCTTATTTATCCCTGGAACACAACACTCTAAGATTTTTTTACTAGGTAGTAGGCCCGTATGTAGGGGCGTCTGGGTAGATACCACCGCCTTTCTTATTTAAGCCGTGAAACAGTTCGCTGTGTTTCGGATTGAAGGGAAAGGTAGCCAGTGTAATTACTGGGCATGGACGGCATATCATCTTGGGCCTCAGGATGACAACGCACCTGCAATATCAAGTGGTTTTGCCTTGTTATTGCAGGTGTCTATAGGCGGCGGTAACTGCCTTCCATCAGGTGGGCCGTAAGCTTGTGTGTCATCTAGTTGTATAAAAAAAAATCAACATTATACAGGGTGGTGCCGTCAATGCGACAGTAAATTTTAAGTTAAACTTGGGCTATATTAGTCCATAGAAAAGGTTTGCCACTTTTAAAAATTTCGTATTCAATTAATAATTTCATGACCTTTGTATGAAATAATGCAGCCAACGTTACACTATTCCATACAAATGTCATGCATGAAAATATCAAATAAATACGATGTTTTTTAAAGTGGCAAACTATTTCTATGGACTATTATAGCCCATGTTTAAATTTATTGTCGCATTGAAGGCACCACCCTGTATAGCAGCAGTATTTTTATTTTATTTTGCTCTTAGACTGCATCTCAGCTGATGGTAAGTGACGCTTCAAGCCCGAAGATGGAAGCGGACTCCCGAACATCCGCCCCCTTATTCTCAACTGTCGGATCACGGATTCAATTCGAAAAGCCACATCCAATCTCGCTTTGACGCACCGCGATAAAAAGTAACAGGTAACAGGAGTTTCCGATATTCGAATCCTTCCGACGGTTGAGAATAAGGGGGCAGGATTCCTCAACCATACAGGAACATGCTATTTTACTTTCAACCGGCAGTTGGAAGAAAAATTGCCAGTTCCTGTGTGGCACAACAATATTTATTTATTTATATTTTTGGTATAGCTTACATCTTATCTATACTAATATTATAAAGCTGAAGAGTTTGTTTAGTTAAACGCGCTAATCTTAGGAACTACTGATTTAAATTGAAAAATTCTTTTTGTGTTGGATAGTCCATTTATCAAGGTATTATATAGGCTATATAACATAACGGTACCACCAATAGGAGGTGAGCATTAATTAAAAGTGTTGCAAAAACGGAGCAAAAATTTTCCTTTTCTGAGAAAAACAACAACACTAACCGACGACCGCCTGGCCGAGTGGTCTGTACCCCAGGCTACTCGGTCAAGAGGTCCCGGGTTCGAATCCCGGTAGGAACAAATGTTTGTATGATGAGTACGAACATTTGTTTACGAGTCATGGATGTTTATATTATGTTTATTTAGTATATTTGTAATATTGATATACATATTATTATTATTATTTATCCGTTATCTAGTATCCATAACACAAGCTCTTAATGATGCTTACTTTGGGCTAGATAATAGGTGTGAGTGTATAAATATAATAATAATTATTTGTTGAATCCTTGCCTTAGCGGGTAATAAAATTTGCCCACTTAATTTTTGCCACGCATCTAAGCATTTGGTTTAACACTGGCAACACCGCGAGGACATTACTACTTCTTCAATAAAGAAATATTGAAGATATGGCTGTATGGGCAGTAGTTCCCTTTGCCTTCCCTTTATAGAAAAAATTAACCAAAAAAAAAGAGAAATAAAAGATGATTTCTTCACTCGCCGCGCGGGAAACAAAAAGAATTTTCGATATATACGCTTTTTAATATCTGTCCCTGGACGTTCCTGGAGACTGATGGTGTGAAGATATTGTGCCGTGCACTATTTCTTATTGTAAAATCTTAACACGCTGATACTAAAACTGAAGCACTAAGCTGATAAGAACATATCGCCGATCAAGCCGTACGCGCCTACAACCAACTTGCCGTGCAAGCCTTCGCGAGGGTGCTGGTTAAGGTTGGTGGCTCTTATTATCCGCTTTGCTCAGGATTCACTAAAATTTCATACAGTCCTCATTCCAAATTGTTTATATCGAACAATTTTTATGGTCCATCGACCACGGATCGCTTAAGTTAGCGACCTTTTTTCATAATTTTATATATATGTAATTTCATATCTTATATATAAAATATTATAGACGTTCTATAAATTCAGTGATTGATTAGTAAAATCAATTATAATCCTATAACTTTTTGATATTTTTATTGAAGGTAAATTCATATTTTTTTTGCACACCTCAAAATGTCCAAGACTAAGAAGCTTGATAATTCTGATAATACGACAGAATATCTGTCAACGACGGGTACAAAATTACATACTTTGATTTCTCGTAAAGAAAGAATTTTCGAACAAATACAAGAAATTTTCGATCAAATTTCCTTGCCATTATTAAGTGACTCGAAAGATATGTTTTTGTTGCGTGCAGCCGAAATCGATTCATTACGTTTAACATACAGTAACCTCATTTATGATATTTATGAATGCGAATATCAAATTAACCCTAATGCAAAACTTAATTCGCATGAGTTAAAAAATTTTGATGATTTGTACTTTCGTATAAAGTTGCACATGTGCAAACTTAGCCCTTCTGTTGACAGCGTTAAGGATGAGAATAGCGAATCAAAAAATATATCCGAGTCCAGGCCACGTTTACCAAAATTAGAATTATTTTCCTTTGACGGCTCGATAGAAAATTTTAATACGTTTTATGAAACTTTCTACTCGCTGGTACATAGCAAAATAAATATCTCAAAAATTGATAAATTTCATTATTTATTGTCATGCACTAAAAGATGTGCACTAAATATTGTAAAAAGTTTGCCTATTACCTCTGCTAATTACGACTTAGTTTGGCAAAGTCTACTTGATAAGTACCAAGATAATCGAATGCTTATAGGCATGTATCTTGATAAAATGTTAAATTTTTCTTCATTAAACAAGGAATCTGCAGATCACTTAAACGCTTTTGTAGAAACATTTGAACACTCTTATAAGGCAATAGAATCACTTAAAATTGATGATTTGTGTGGCTATGTATTCTGTCATATCGCTTTGCGAGGCCTAGATCCACAGAGTCGTAGGTTATTTGAACAAAATTTAAATCAAAACTCAATTCCAACATTTTCACAATTAATGACATTTGTTCACAATCAGATTAAAGTGCTCAACCACTCGAATTGTTTTTCGACTGTTTCTAACGTACAACATAAAAAGCATTTTGAAAAGCAAAATTCAAAAAACTATAAAAGTAACAACTTTAAAAGTTATTCGCATGTCTCGGCTTCAACTCATTCTAAAAATGCGTGTTTACATTGTGGTGAAAATCATCTTATTTATCGTTGTGATCAGTTTCGTAAATTGACAATTACACAACGAATCAACCGTGTTGATATACTTAAGCTATGCCACAATTGTCTTAAACCGAATCATACTGCGAACGTGTGTAAAAGCAATTTTAAATGTTATATCTGTCAAAAGTCACATCATATGTTATTGCACGTAGATGCGGGTTTATCTGCGCTGCCGTCGACTACCACTGACGGTGCCACCGCTAGCACACATAACCTTTGTGCACAGTCAATGACGAATACCAGTAGCACATCTTCGAACTGTCACACATCGGTTGGGCGTAGTAGCAGCACAGTTATATTGGGTACTGCTGTTGTGCATGTACTAGACTCTCTTAATTGCTATCAGCCGTGTCGCGTTCTCATCGACTCGGGCGCACAGTCGAACTTTATTTCAATGAATTGCTTACAACGTTTGGGTCTTGCGCCGCGAAAATGTACCTTTAATATTCATGGACTTGGAGGTGAAACACTAAAAAATCATGGCTTGTCGTCTTGCGTAATAAGGTCTCGATTTGACACAAAGTCAACCTTCAATGTTGATGCTGTTATTTTAACTAAAATCACAGTAGATTTGCCTACAGTTGATATTCCTGAGAATATTATACAGCAATACAGTTCTTTGGATTTAGCAGATCCTCTGTTTTACAAAAAATCACAAATTGATTTTATATTAGCTGCTGACATTTTCCCATATATTTATAATGGAAAAAATATTATTTTAAATTCTAATATGCCTGCTGCGTTGGGTAGCATCTTTGGGTATGTAATTACGGGGAGATTAGCCGTGCAATCTCAGACCGATGAAAACATTTTGACATCTACAACTTCTTTGGTGTCGTACACCACTGAGGATGATGATTTAAATATTACTCTCAGACGTTTCTGGGAAACAGAAGCTGTGCCGTGCACAGTTTCACATTTAAGTCCCGATGAGGCCCTCGCAGAGTCAATTTTTATAGATAAACATTATCGTAACGAAAATGGTCAGTTCGTTTGTCCGTTATTGCTAAAGCCCGACCACGAGCCACTTGGCGATTCATATGATGTTGCTCTTCGACGTCTGACTCAGGTTGAACGTCGCCTATCTCGTTCACCTGAGCTACAAAAGGCTTACAGTGACTTTATGGCTGAATACGCAACCTTAGGACACATGGAGCCATATAAGGGTTCCGAACCGTCCAAATATCTTATTCCACACCACTGTGTGTTACGCCCTTCAAGTACAACTACTCCCCTGCGGGTGGTATTTGATGGCTCCTCAAGAACTTCAAACGGTTACTCTCTAAATGACGTACTTTTGACCGGCAGAAAACTGCATCACGATATTCGTAGTATTTTAACTAATTTTAGGTTGTATGACGTCTGTTTTACTGCTGACGTGTCCAAAATGTACAGAGCCGTGCTCATAGATCCCCCTGAAAGAGTATTCCAGCATATTCTTTGGCGAAATACTCCTAACGAACCGTTAATTACTTATGAATTAAAAACAAATACGTATGGATTACGTAGTGCTCCATACATTGCTATTCGCTCGTTGCACCAACTCGCATACGATACTTTGTCTGAAATAGATTGCGACAATAAAGATAATTTTTTTATTGTTAAAGCTGCAAATATTTTATTAAATGGGTTTTTCGTCGACGACCTCTTATGGTCTTGTCAAACTGTCACGGAAGCTTGTAAATTACAGGACGCTCTAATTAATTTGTTAAGTGGTGCTGGTTTTTATTTGCGCAAATGGGCAAGTAATACAGATAATCTTTTAAACAGAATAGATGAAGATCAAATCTCCACTATTAATTTTCAGGACGATGCGTTATCGTCGTCCTTAAAAGTCTTAGGTCTAATGTGGTTACCGGCGTCAGATTGTTTTTCTTTTAATTATAATAAATCGGACTCCAAAAATACCAAACGATCGGTTCTTAAATTATTAGCCAGTAATTTTGACCCCGTTGGTTTTATTACGCCATGCACATTTGCTGCAAAATGCATTATACAAGATTTGTGGAAGCTGGGGATCGATTGGGATGACTCGCTGCCCCAAGATTTATGTAACCGGTGGAACAATTTCATTTCAGAGCTACCGTGTTTAGCTTCCATGCGCATTGAGCGTCACTTGCTCATACCTTCGTTCGTATCCGTACGGCTAATCGGGTTCTGCGATGCGTCATCGCGCGGTTACGCCGCATGTGTATACCTTCATAGCGTAAACGATATCGGTCAAGTCAGAGTTCGATTATTGAGTAGTAAAAGTAAAGTAGCGCCCACAAAACCGTTGTCGATTCCAAGGCTGGAATTAGAGGCTGCGGTACTTCTAGCTAAATTAATATATTTTTTTACACAAACAATTAAAGACTTTAGTTTTGATATTTATTCATTGAGCGACTCAAGTGTCGTTTTATCGTGGCTTCAAACGCCACCGTACAAATTAAAAACTTACATTGCTAACCGTGTTAGCTATATTACTAGTGTTGTTGCGCCTAACCGCTGGTTTCACGTGAGCAGCGAGCACAATGCAGCTGATGTTTGTTCTCGAGGCGCGTTGCCTTCTCAATTGGTGGCAGACGCGACTCAATGGATCAGCGGACCATTATGGCTGCAAAATAACCCTTGTGACTGGCCTGTGAATAAGTACATTCTAAAAATTCATGATAGTATTCCCGAATTGAAAAGTAATGTTGACAGTTTTAATTTTATTTCATGTGACAAGGTGATTTTAGATAACGACTTAGAAAATATTTTTAATAATTTTTCATCTTTTAAAAGACTTCATAGAGTAATATCATGGTGTTGTCGTTTTATAAACAATTTAAAAATAAAAAATATAAATCTTAGAAATAAAAACAAATCATTAAATACTTGCGAGCTAAAACAATCACATAATTTAATCATTTATGTTGTCCAGTCTAATCATTTCAATTCTGAAATATCTACTTTATGTAAGGTGGGTTATGTTGCTTCCCTTCGTAAATTATCTCCGTTTATTGATTCCGTAGGTCTTCTCAGAGTGGGGGGTAGGATTGCTCAATCTCAGTTGACTTATGATTCTAAACATCCACTATTAATTCCTAAAAAATGTCACTTTACCAAATTAATCATTACATACTATCATGAACTTTATATGCATGTTGGGCCTCGTGCGTTGCAAGGCATTTTATCCAAAAAATATTGGATTGTAAACGCTCGTAGCATTATTCGTTCTACACTATCGAAGTGTATAAATTGTTTTAAACTTAGTCCTACTGTGAGGCAACCTAGCATGGGCTTACTGCTCAACGCTCGTCTAATGCCCAACAAAGTATTTGATCATGTCGGGTGCGATCTGGCTGGTCCGTTTTTCGTAAAAGAAAGCATTTGGCGAAATGCTAGACTATATAAAGCCTATTTATGTCTTTTTATTTGTTTTTCAACAAAGGCAGTGCACCTTGAAGTGTTAACTGACCTAACTTGTGAATGTTTTTTGGCAACTTTTGATCGTTTTGTAGCGCGTCGCGGACTTTGCTCATGTTTATATTCTGACTGTGGCACTAATTTTATAGCGGCTGCAAAGCACTTAAAAGAAGTTACAAAATTTATTAATAACAAAATCAAAATGATATCACAAACGGTCTAGCTTTTCGTCAAGTTGAATGGCGAACTAATCCGCCAAATGCCGCATCAATGGGCGGTTTATGGGAAGCCGGTATCAAGTCGGCCAAACACCACTTGTACCGTGTTGTAGGAGACAGATCGTTCACATTTGAGGAGTTGAGTACTTTATTCTGCAAAATTGAGGCAGTCATGAATTCTCGTCCACTTTGTGCGTTATCCGATAATCCTAATGAATTAGAAGTACTAACTGCAGGACACTTCTTGGTAGGTCAAAGTTTGTTATCTGTGCCCGAGTATAGCTTTGAGGAAATTCCTATGAACAGGTTGTCACGTTGGCAATCCGTTCAGAAGGTATCGCAGTCATTTTGGAGACGGTGGTCTGATGAGTACCTTCACACTCTTCAACAGAGAGCTAAGTGGTTTTCATCGCCACCAAATTTAACAGTCGGTGACTTAGTATTACTAAAATCAAACTTAACTCGACCACTTCAGTGGCCTTTGGGTCGAATTGAATTAATTCATCCGGGAGTAGACAACGTTGTCCGTGTTGTGACTGTACGCACCAAAAATGGAGTCTTTAAGAGACCTGTAAATAAGGTGTGTCCCCTGCCTTATACAAATTAGGTTATTATCAGGTTTCAAATTTTAATTATTAATTATACCAATTTTAATATATTTATGCATATGACTAAAGTATATATTTATTTAGTATAAACTGCCATTTTGTGTTTTTATTTATACCCATATTGTACCTAGTTTAGGGAAATCATCACGATGATTTCAGTGGGGGGTATGTTGAATCCTTGCCTTAGCGGGTAATAAAATTTGCCCACTTAATTTTTGCCACGCATCTAAGCATTTGGTTTAACACTGGCAACACCGCGAGGACATTACTACTTCTTCAATAAAGAAATATTGAAGATATGGCTGTATGGGCAGTAGTTCCCTTTGCCTTCCCTTTATAGAAAAAATTAACCAAAAAAAAAGAGAAATAAAAGATGATTTCTTCACTCGCCGCGCGGGAAACAAAAAGAATTTTCGATATATACGCTTTTTAATATCTGTCCCTGGACGTTCCTGGAGACTGATGGTGTGAAGATATTGTGCCGTGCACTATTTCTTATTGTAAAATCTTAACACGCTGATACTAAAACTGAAGCACTAAGCTGATAAGAACATATCGCCGATCAAGCCGTACGCGCCTACAACCAACTTGCCGTGCAAGCCTTCGCGAGGGTGCTGGTTAAGGTTGGTGGCTCTTATTATCCGCTTTGCTCAGGATTCACTAAAATTTCATACAGTCCACATTCCAAATTGTTTATATCGAACATTATTATTATTATTATTATTACTAACGACTAAAAGTCAATGAAAAGCTATCACAAATGGTATACAAATATAACCCTGCTAAGAACTTACTATGTTACAATCGTGATGATAGTCTAAGGTTCTAGCAGTAGGTACTCTTCTTATGCTACTAATGCTGTCATTGAATATATCAAACTTAATATTATTGTCATGCAATCTATTAACTTTAGCCGCGGCTCGAATATTGTTAACATTATTATTGCTATGGTGACAAACTTGTGCAAGTTGGTGCTTCGTAGCCTAGCAGACTAAGAAAAAGCCCTACTGTCCACCAAACCAAGTATATACCAAATTATACCAAGCTACTATCACATCCTGAAGCAAAGACATTATAACGTTTTCCTTTCACTATTTCCTCTAAGCAAAAACATTAGTATTAAATAACATTATTACAAATGTTTGGAAAATGGAGACTAGGTGGTAGGCCCGTATGTAGGGCCGTCTGGGTAGGTTTTACCATCGCCTTTCTTATTTCAGCCGTAAAACAGTTCGCTGTGTTTCGGATTGAAAGGAAAGGTAGCCAGTGTAATAACTGTGTATGGACGGCATTTTATCTAAGGCCTCAGGATGACAACGCACCTGCAATATCAAGTGATTTTTCCTTGTTATTGCAGGAGTCTATGAGCGGCGGTAACCGCTTACCATCAGGTGGGCCTGACGGCCCTGGTTTTTTATCTAGTTGTATAAAAAAAAACTTTGAAAAATATCTAAAAAACAAACTAGTACAGCATGGAGTTCTTCAAAAGAGGCTTGAAAAGGTTTTTACAGGGTGGGCAACGCGCAAGTGATACTCCTGTTGTTGCATGCATTCATAGGCTATGGTTACCGCTTACCATGAGTGTTAGTTTTAATCCATATAAAAAGAAGTTTCCAATAATTCACAACAGAGGCGGTGCTGCTGCTTCCATACGATCTGGCAGTTGTCACGACGACGAACGTTTTCGTTCAATTCGATTGAAACTTACACGAGGGTCGTAGGCGGGTAGGCGGGTAGGGGGTAGGCGGTATGCATGATTGCGTAGATTATCTCCAGCAGTGTGATTCACATACAGCAATATTCTACATCGAGCTTGACATCTGACAAAACGACGAGCTGCCATTGATTTTGACGTTTGAGCACGGCGCTACGCGTAAGCGTATTCACTAATCTCTACGTCGATCTCATGGCTGTGTATGACTGTCGATTTTGGATATACGACATGAAGTACAGTCGATATTTTTTGAGTTCGTTTTTCTTGTGTTTAAAATTTATCGCATTAACTTTATTCGATATTCAATCAATACTATCTACATAAAGATATTAAAATAAACAACTTATTTCCGGCTCACGCCGTGCTCGTGGTCGGAACGCTGGTGTCGCCAATGGTTGTCAAACAAACGCCAAAAGGTATGACAGCGCTGCCGACAGCCACGAATTCAAGGCTGCTGACCAGGGGGGGCACTCTTAGAACAATGCTATTGGCAAAGAAAGTAGCGCCATCTATGAAGCTTAGCGGTGACCTTTTTGAATGAAGTCTTCAAAGTGTCTCGTAAGATGTCGCTGCTGCCGCTACTAGGTTGAAAACAAACAATATTATTGAATCAAAAACAAAATAATAGCAATAAATTAATATTTCCTTTAGTAAAAGGTTGATAAGTATATTATTTTTATTTTATTTATGACTTTTAGCAGCAAGGAATAATATTTTTACCCTTGGCAACCCTGGTAGTACCCGTATTATAACTGCGTCATTCACTCGCGTAATGGCTGCCGAAACTTGCACTTGCGTTTACGTTGTTTTCAGTTATCTAATTACGTGTGTGTTCTAGTGGTTTTGATATATTTCTGTGCTAAAAAACGTTGAGTTGAGAGTACTTCTCCGTCCAAATTTCCATATCACTACATCGAAGCCATTATTTTCTGCGAAAGTTGTGTCAAGTCAACCGACTCTATAAACTTGAAGCCTTGGTGTATTTACTTGCATTAGGAGACGCTATGTTGCGATAAAGACGCTTTGTGTATTTTGAACTCTGAATGTGTTGTGGACTGTGGACTGTGGATGACAAAATTGCTACAATGCCTTTCTTTGTATTTTTGGATGTGAAAATCCAGAGCAGTGAACAGATTATTAAAAAGGAAAATTGTATACGTTAGAGACGATAAAATTAAAATTGCAGCCCAAAAATATTGTTTGCAATATAAAAATTATAAAAATAAGTCACAGATTATGTGCTGTTTTATTTATTTATTTTGAAGTAAATATAATTCATTAATTTAATGAAGCTTATTTCCCAGATACGAGTTATTTTATTTCATTGAGATAATGTTTGTTTTAATGTTGAAAAGCTATCCTTACATTAAAGTAAATTCTCAATGAAATAAAATAACTCACATCTGGGAAATACGCACCATTTAGATTTTAAATCTTTAGATACAAACCTACCTACGTATAGATAGTAGTAGTTCCCGCACTATTTTCCAGAGGCGCTGATGGCGTTTCAAATTTATGTTACAAAAAAATGCCGCGAGTGGGCGCTCTTTTCCCTTATACATACATTACTCTTTGCTGCTGACTTTAGAGAATCGCATAGCTACTCAGTTAGGCACTTCAGTATTTACCAAAGTGCAATTATTGCATAATTACATTAACCTAGTTAGTCGGAGAGATAACAAACCGACACCAGTGGACAGTCGTTATAAAATCATTACCATATGTTCTAAAAAATAATATCCAATAAAAATGATGCATTATTAAACGGTTGTATTCAGGAATTACGTGGGTATTTGTGTAATACTACTGACAGTAACAATTTCACGCGCTAATAACACAAATTTTTCAGATTATCCACTTCTTGATCCTGTTCGTAATACCCTAAAATATGGAGTAATGAAGATGTCTTAGTCACGCGTCGTGGCTGTAAACTGGTATGTATGTAACCAATACGTAATACTGCAAATTACTCTTTTTTATACAAAGCACGACAAATGGCTCAACACCGCCTGATGTGAAGCGGTAAGGAGAGTCCTTAGCTAATGCAGGTAAGACACTGCACTAGCTGCCTCCACCTAGCCGAACCAAATGGTGCTTAGGAACCCATGTTATAGGAAGGAGGGAACACATGTGCTGGCCAAGAATTCCAAGTTCTGAAAGTACGACAAAGAAACGAGGCACTACATTAGGAGCACTAAATACGATTTCATTCATACCAAATAAGGAGCACACTTGACATGAACTGTAAACGTACCAATGGGGATGTTACCTAAGTTTGAATATCGCGATATTTTTCACAAATTCGAAAAACATACGTTACTATTACCCATAAAAATAATTCAAACATAAAAGATAATTATGGAATATTGTTGAAGATGTACTGTTTAGAAAATTCATAAAAGTTTTTTTTTCCAATATTTATCAAAAATGTTTATGATATTAGATTGCTGACATGAATTAAAACAACTTTTATTATGACAATTATGAATAAAAACATACATATTACATAGTTATAATTAAACTTGTCAATATTCCCATACATTTCTTAGTAACATGTGACGTGTGACGTCACCTGTTCCGTAGATTTTCTATGGAGCGTTTTTGGACGATGCGCCGTAACACATCAAACATACCACTATATCTGTGAAATTATTGATCTTAGGCATACTATTTCTTTTGCAATATTTCTTTATCAGCTATACAGAGTAGTGCCGTCAATACGATAATAAATTTAAACATGGGATATATTAGTTCATAGAAATGGCTTGCCACAAAAACATCTTAATCATTTGATAATTTCATGACATTTCTTTGAAATAATGCAGCAAATGTTATATTATTAAATACAAATTTTATGAAATAATCAAAAGAATAAGAGACACCGCACATATACAATTTCAAGTTGGCCAACTAAATCGCAGAATGTCTAATAGGCATAGAATCTTATGATAGCCCGCACATTATATCAACTAAGTTGTTCAACTAAATAGTTGGCCAACTATCGGCCGATAGCCCGCACACTATAAGAACTTAGTTGGTCAGACGCACGGTAAGATGCAGTGTGACCAGACGCGTGCGCGTGATTTCCCCACGCTTGGATTTTTGCCGACGGGCACGCAGCCGCCCAGTCGATCTCTGCATTATTTACTGGTAACAAATGAAAAAATAGAACTGCTGATGCAAAAAAGGCCATCCCTTAATAACTTATCTGGGTAACATCTCAGTTTAGAATGTAAGGTATGATGTTTCCCACGCTCTAATCTGTCACTTAATTTCGGATGCATCATAAATGTTTTGTTCTGTTTTCGTCTTCTTTTTATTAATTTAAGAAGTGCGTTGTTTTTCCGCAAATTATCGCAGACTTCACCGCGCTAGCAACACTGTCCACCAACTAAGTCGACGAAGTGTGCGGCCTATGAAAGCACGCAATTTAGTTGTTCGCTAGTTGGCCGACTTGAAATTGTATATGTGCGGTGTCTCTAAGAGGTTTTTGAAAGTGGCCAACCATTCCTATGAACTAATATAGCCCATGTTTTATTTTATTGTCGTATAGATGGCACCACCCTGTATACTTCTTATTTATAAAATAAAAAGAAGTTGTAAACTACTCTTAAAAAGTACTGGTTGTAACTAGAGAACACGGTAACCACTATAGTCGACGGTACTTGCAAAGATGCTTGAAATATCAGGGGCAGACGTCTCTACATGGTATACGAAGTATTTTTTATATAACTAGATGACAAACAAGCTGACAGCCCACCAATAGGCGACAATAATCGCTTACCACTTGGTGGGCTGTCCACCAAGCAAAGTGATTACTATCGCCTATAGACACCTACAATAACAAGGAAAAAATCTCTTGGTCTTGGCCAAGATGAGGACAACAGGAGCGTATATTTTCCGGATTAGAGAAAAATAGCGCCATATTAAAACTTAGGCAACATCCCAATTAATGTCCAAAGATTTTCTGACTTCTAAGCTATACCTACTACACATAATTAGAATTATATTCTGGATATTTACCTTTTTTATCACATTTTAATGTTTTTGATACGTTTAAACGCCTTCATTATTGTAACAATTACAAATAAAGAAAGAAAACGATGAAAACATTATATGCTCCAGGCGGGACTCGAACCCGCGTCTTCTGATTTCCGGCCAGACGCGATTACCACTACGCCACCGGAGCACTAGGTAAAAGAATATTTTTATTGGGTATTCTTTTAGATCACTAGAGGTGTAAAATTCACTGAGTGGTGAGATAAACATTGCTATAAAAACGTTGGAAAAAGGAAAGAAAGCGGTGAAGGAATTAGTAGGTTATATTTTTTTACTATATGATATTTTTCACTTTCAAGGTTCTGAAAGTATAAAGTTCTGAAGTACACAGTATATATAATATTAATAATAATATTCATACACTCACACCTATTATCTAGACAGTAAGCATCATTAAGAGCTTGTGTTATGGATTCTAGATAACGGAGAAATATTGATAATAATATCTATATCAATAATTAGAAATAAATTAAATAAGTTGGTAGGCCCGTATTTAGGGTCGTCTGGGTAGGTCCCAAAAAAAAGGTACCATCGCCTTGTTTCGGAATGAAGGGAACGGTAGCCAGTGCAATTACTGGGCATGGACGGCATTTCATCTTAGGCCTCAAGATGACAACGCACCAGCAATATCAAGTGATTTATCCTTGTTATTGCAGGTGTCTATAGGTGACAGTAACCACTTACTACCAGGTGGGCCGTCAGCTTGTTTGTCATCTAGTTGTATGAAAAAATCATATAAGCATCTATTACTAGAGAAGAAATTATGCTCGATCTCATACATAAAGTAAGTGCCAAATCAATGAAGTAAGTAATATACATGAGCTTAATCGTGTTCCCTTGAAACAGTTTATTTCAATGTGAACACCTGGGTGACCGACCATAGGCGACACGTTAGGGTTCTTTGAGCACTCGCGAATAAGTATGGATATTAAAATATATCAAAACTAGAAAAATTTCACGGCCTGAGGCGGAGTTCGGGGATAATTTATCAAACATTTATAATAATGTTAAAGATATTGACGACCGGCTGGTCGAGCGGTCTGTACCCCTTTCTATGCAGGCTACTCGGTCAAGAGGTCCCGAGTTCAAATCCCGGTAGGAGAAAATGTTTGTATGATGAGTTTTGTTTACCTACGAGTCATGGATGTTTATAGTTTATTTAGTATATTTCTAATATTTATATACATATTATTATCATTATTTCTCCGTTATCTAGTATCCATAACACAAGCTCCTAATAATGCTTACTTTGGGCTAGATAATAGGTGTATGAGTATTATTATTATTATTATTAAATATAAGTGCTAATTTGGCATCCTACCATGATCCCTTCACCTAACAAGCCACACATATCCGCCACAATCCCCCTTTTTTATGCCACTAACGTAAGCAAGCATAGGGCCCACCTGATGGTAAGCAGTTACCGTAGCCTATTGACATCAAGCATATCACATCACGGCAAAAATGTTACGGAATATCAAGGCAAAATAAAAAGCCAAATTTTTTTATTTATTTATAGTTACTAACGGTGTTATAAGTTTGACGCGTTTTATATGTATCTGTGTGTCTGTCTGTGGTATCGTAGTTCTTAGACGAATAGAAAGAAAGAAAGAAATACATTTATTCAACGCCACACAAAGTAGATATACACATTAATCATATTTATAAGTTACTAAATTACAATTAGGTGACATTGAAAGGACCCCACTCAGCATAATGTCGAGGCACTTGTTGGAGCCTCGACGCTGGTCTTCCGGGGTACCAGGATAGGTTGTCTGGATGCAAAAGGTGGAAAGGTGAATAGACTGATTTAGATTCGTTTTTTGTTGACGAGATCGAGATGGACCTTAGTTATAGTTTATGAAGATCAGTCATTTCCTACTTGACTTAAAATTTGGTTTACTGTTACTTCGGTGGAATTTCTAAGAGATACTAACCTTGTGCTAGTCCTGTACCACCAAATAGTAATGCTTAATTCTTTTAACCGTTTCTGTTGTCTAGTGGCTGAGACCACCTGCCTGAGATCTAGAGGTCCGGGGTTCGATTCCGTGCAGAGGTTTTCTTGGGACAGTATAGCATGGGGTTCTTCAAAAAGGGCGTCAAAAGATATATACAGGATCGGCAACGTGCAAGTGATACCCTGGTGTTACAAGGTAATCACTTACCACCAGGTGGGCCGTATGCTTGATTGCCACCTTAGTGGTATAAAAAATAGATTTCGAGGTAAGCTTAATTAGACTATATTAAATTTATAGCATTCTATTTGCACTAATTCCTTGGATATGTGGTTATCCGCCAGGAATCTGATTGAGCCAAGATGCCGAAGCCGTGAGTGCCCGCGGATCTGAGCAGTGCGTAATTGATTGTCTACACTCGTATATCCGTGTAAAGGTAAGCACTGAATACCGGAACTTTATCCGGCAATTGTCATCGCGTGACCTTCATAGGTGAATTTTATTTAATAATACCTAAATTTAATGAAAATATTTGATTTTCAGATCACAAAGTCTTAACCCGTCAAGCATCAGATTCCAGACACAATTTTTTACTGTCATAGACCTCCAGAGGCCGCTTACAGATTAATGTTTGGTTGGTGTCGGTCGACACACTAAATAGATTTTTTTCGGGCTTTCTATTTTCCTAACTTTTTGTGTCCTGAATTTGTCACTCTGATAAATAGTCGAATTGCACTACAAAGCAGTCGTAACTAGTTATTTTAAAATGGCTTGTATTTAACTGAGCATCATACAAAACTAACTTGTGCAACGAAATCCGAAAAATTTAATAGAAGAGTGTGTGTACCAATTTTTGAGTCAATCGACCTAAAGAGTATAAAGTTTGAAAGAAAGTTCAAACCCCCTTTTCAGTCCTTAAGGGGTGAAATTTACAAAAATCCTTTCCTAGTGGATATTAGGAGTATTCTTTGTGCAATGTAAGTAGGTACTTACATTGCACAAAGAATACTCCTTTCATGTGTCCAGTGGTTTAGGTTGCGCGTTGATATTATATCAGTCCGACAGTCAGGTCATGTGGAGATCAAAAGACTCTATGTGACCATTTAAGATAAGACTACTAGAAATGACAGAAATCGTTAAAAATTATTCCCCTACATTTTGTATGGAAAAACGATGAAATGATTCTGTGTCTAATGTTGTAGAATATTATGCCTACGTGTGAAGCCGTTGTTGTGACTAACCGTAGCTTCTGTACTCTTTCAGTTGACCTTCAAGAGTATTTTGATCGCAGTTAAGAAATAAAGAATATTTTGGCAATAAAGAATATTTCGAGTTGATATAACATATAAAATTCTGCCACTTTTTGTTATATTTTAATCGTTAATTTTGATTCGCGCAAACGGATCTTATGGTGTCCGTTGCTTGGGTATCGAATATGAACTTATTGGTAGTAATAAATTCATTAAGCCGCCTAGGACTTCCGGGAGCATTTGACAGTTTCAAAAATACCTGGTATGTGTGGCTCGACAGGTTAAACTTAAAGTTAGCAAGGAGTGGTTTCGCACTACGTCCGATCCGAATCCGATCCGAACCCGTGAAAATATGGTCCGTAGTAGCCGTAGAACTATATCTATGGTAATTTACGCACTAAATCCGATCTCCGCTCCTGAATTGCTTGGATTTGTATCGAAGATCGGAGTATTACGTGTGCAATATCCGGATTCGGTCCGAGTTTTCTAAACCAATATTTTCACGGGTTCGGCTCGGATTCGGATCGGACGTAGTGCGAAACCGCTCTAACCGGAACTATTATCTGTAGTTAGCGAGGCCGCACCAGTGAGCACTGCCCCTAACAACTATACAACGCGTTCCGGAATCCGGCTATTGTTGTGGCTAGGATTCAGCATAGTGAATCAGAATGCTAATTAAATACTATTCTATGGGTATTACTGTCTTAAGCTACATATTTCCTTGCATTGCGTTGCCGTCAAATAGTACCTAACCAAAGTAGTATGTTTTTTATAAAGCGCTCAAAGAAGGCGCTTAAAAGCGTGCTTATCACTGTGAGTCCTTTTATATGTCCTAGAAAAGACAGACAATTATGTGATCCAAATAACTGTAACTAAATGATGGATTTCTTATTTCAACAGTGAGAGTTCGCTGTGTTTCGGATTGAAGGGAAAGGTAGCTAGTGTAATTACTGGGCATGGACGGCATTTCATCTTAGGCCTCAGGATGACAAGGCACCTGCAATATGAAGTGATTTTTCCTTGTTATCGCAGGTGTCTATAGGCGGCGGTAACCGCTTACCACCAGGTGGGCCGTCAGCTTGTTTGTCATCTTGTTGTATAAAAAAAATGAAAAAGGTTGTAGTTAAGTACCGTAATTATTGAAGATAGCAATTACTAACAGAGAACAATTAATCTTCGTATGAATAACATACATAATACGTACCCATTATAAATATACTTACATTTACAAAATACATGGTGAGCTTATCTCTAATAGAGATCAAGTCTTAGATTAATAAATTTACTTACAAGCAAGACATTGTGTGCGACATTATTGCAAATAAATCTACGTCCCAACGGGCACAGGCCTTCCTGGAGTTTGGCTCAATGCGGGTTGGTGGACTAAAGCGGTTGCGGTAACAACCAAGGCTAACGGCTTAACTCGTCTTCTGAAGCTCGGAGTAGCTCAAAACTACCGATTTGAAATAGTGTAAGATCACGACATATTGGAAAGGTAATATGTACTTTATTTATAATATAAATTATTAGAATTTTATAGAGGGTGGTGACGACAGTATACAGGTTGTTGCCGTCAATACGACAATGAATTGAAACATGGGCTGTATTAGTTCATGACCTTTGCATTATTTCATAGAAATCTCATGAAATTATCAACTGAATAAGATGTTTTTGAAAGTGGGAAACCATTTCTGTGAACTAATATAGGCCGTGTTTTAGTTTATTGCCGTATTATCGTCTCCACTCTGTATAAGTACAACGATAACCGTTGTTTGTTTATCACTCAAACCATAAGGAAAATAGAGTAATCTGCTTTCTTTGTACTGTTACGATATATCCAGTCAGAGTAATTTTTAGCAGAGAATCTCTTATCTACATCTATCTTGTCTATTGGTACAGTTACAGATGAAAGCACCAAAAATTACAGATGTAACATAATGCTTACATTAAATTGTACAAAGCGATAGCTTATATTCAGTTAGCTAACGTAATTAGCGCGTTGATTAGCGGTCGATTGCAGTGAATATCGTTATTCAGCGCGCCTGCGCTTGCGCCACGCCGCCCGCACGCATGCTGATGTATTGTTTACATCAGACACTAGCTTAATACGAGACACGTGATCCCTTCGGAGAATGCAACTGAAATGCAATACACTTTATAGGTATTTGTTACAAAAACTAGGTTGCGTTGGGAAATGCTTTAAAGCACTTTGTGTGCCAAAAGTACAGGCTTGGGCACAGTATAAGGTTCTAGGTAAAGATGTACACACGGCCACACATCAATTATAGCGCGTCAGTTGAAAAATGCCTATTATTACAAGCGATTAAAATATTTACTTATAAAAATATCTAAACTAGAAACATTTCACGTCCTGAGGCGGGAATCGAACTCGCGAACTTTCACAATTCCATCCGGGCAACTGCTCTGACCATCTGACTTGGGATAACCCTGTGAAATTCTTCTAGTCTATTTGTATTTGCGTTATGAGCTAACGTCCACCCTACAATGTCGAAATGTTCTATTTCAACATCCGAAACGAGTATTTTTACAAATACCTACGATTTGGATAACATGATCATTGCTTTAAAAGGCGAGTGCAGGCGCCCGGATTGCGAAAGGTCGCGGGTTCGTTCCCCGCCTCAGGACGTGAAATTTTTCTTATAAATATTTTTTCAAACATTTATAATAATGTTAAAATGAGAATTAAGAATAAGAATTAAAATATGTCAATGTTTTACTTGATCAGCAAGCGAGTATATATGCACATTACATCAACGAAGGTAAGTATTACGTTTAAAAGTTTATGACTCTATCACGAAAGCAAGAGGGGTTATATTATGAGCTGTAACATGTGATCAATAACTTTAGCTGTTGCTGTACCAATTCAGACTACATCGTTGTTTGCATGCAAGAGATATTGTAAATATAATTGCAAAATTAAAAATTTTAAGTAACCCCCCGGCGTCATTAATCATCTATCTAACACCATCTCATTCAGACTATTCATAAGAGCCCAAACACGCTATATCTGCTGTAAGTTTCTGAAGAATTAAGCATTTCGCAGACTTTTTGATGGTATAGGATCAGCTCAAAGTTATTATGTCATGGGAATGTCGGATCTGTAAAAGTTAGTAGTAAAATCTTAATATCATGTAGAAAATGAGCTGATAGTCATCAAACGCCTGGACTGATCTTCATAAATTATAGCTAAGAACCATCGTAGTGCCATCAGCTTTTAAACAAAAAAAAAACGGATCAAAATCGGTCCATTCGTTTAGGCGCTACGATGCCACATACAGACACACAGATACACAGACAGACACGTCAAACTTATAACACCCCTCTTTTTTCCTCGGGAGTTAAAAATAGGTTTTTTATAGCCATATAATGTTTATTATCCTCCTGTTTTATGTAGAGGTAGCTTTTAATTAGTTTCCATAAGTTATTACAGATCTCTCTAGCTAGAAAATATAATTAATATAGTTGTCTAGACGTGTAGAAAATTTTTGCAATTTATCTTAGCCGCTGAGCTACTAAGGACTTAGGTAACCCGCTGGATTCCTTCTAGACTGTAATAAAATTGACATCATCATCAGCCTATATACGTCCCACTGGAGGGCACTCGCCTCCCGACATGGAAGTAACACATGAGGAGATTGGGCCATAACACCACCACACTGGCCCAACGCGGGTTGGGGGGTAAAGCGATTGCGTCACAACCGGGACCAACCTTCCGAAGCACGGAGGAGCTCGAGATTATTTTAACTGATCACTACCTAACCTAACCGTTGGGGCGGTAAGGTCCTGGAGTGGCGGCCGCGTACCGGGAGACGCAGCATTGGTAGGCCCCCCACAAGGTGGACTGACCTGGTGAGGGTCGCGGGTAGCCGATGGATGCGGGCAGCGCAAGTCCGATCGGTTTGGAGATCCCTGGGGGAGGCTTATGCCCAGCAGTGGGCGTCTCTCGGCTGAAATGATGATGATAACTTAACCAACCTTAAAAACATACGATTGGTCATCAAAACACCGAAAAATTAACAATTTGTAGACCAATCATTATTTTTGATGACAACGCTAATATTTTTTGGTAAACCCTTTAATTATTCGCCTAAATTTAATTGACCCATCCCAGGACCGACCATGGCGAAAGTTGCTTTGTTTTCGTAATCGAAACCAGAGCGCTCAAACCACTACGCCACCGAACTCCTGCCAATAAAATTGTAATGTAAAATATTTCTCGTATAAAAATATTCTTTCTTTTGTAAATTATCTCCTAAAACCTTCACGACAGTGATTTACTTTACTGGAACATTCCTTATGCATGAATATAGATCAATTGTCACTTTCACCTTAAACCTCCGGCCATGTCAAGGTCTCCACGGAGATCGCTATTTTGTTTTAATAGTGCTTTCTATGCAAAATGGACCGTGGACTGATTTTTATAATTTTACACGATTATTTAATTTGGCAGTTTAAAGATTATGGTCCTAAAAGTGTATGGAGACCCGGCCAGATCTAATGTCCTTCATTCTGAAAAATTAGTAAAAATGTGCGAAACAGTTTTTATTAATAGTCCGTTTTTTATTTATTTGCTTTGTTTCGTCATTTTAAGCAAGCACTTATTTAATTATTCTTTATTGTACACAAAACAACTTAAAACTAAATTTACAAAATAAAACACAGGCGAGCTTAACACGAAACATAAAAAACACACAGCAGCTTAGGCTTACATAAAAAACGGCGTTTAAGTAACTTTGGTGACGTTAAGTTGACTATATCAACCACTATGTATCATATTAATATTAAAGAATAATAAAAATTACAAATCATTTCGAACTTTAATCTGTCAAGCGGCGTTATACTTCTGGAGGTCTATGCTATGACATTTGAAAAATCAATTGTGTCTGGAATCTGATGCTTGTCGAGTTCAACAAGTAAACTACACATGACAACGAATTTTTAGTATTTTCCCGAATTCACCAGATTTTCCTGATTTTTTGAGATAGTGTAGGTAGGTACACCAGTCCGGTTATTGGCTAAAACAAAAAGTTTTGCTGTGAAACATCAATGTACGTTTAATCAACGAAGATTTTATGTAGTATTATTTAATTAATGTATTAAGTAGGTAAAGTATAAACTATTATGTATGTTTATTATGCGTATTTTTTATAAGTAATTGTTGTAAGTAGTGTTTTTAATGCGCTCTGTAGGACCTGCTTGTCATACCATAAATTCCTCACTCATTCACGGGTTGGCTAGAAGAGATCTGTTTTAGAGTAAGTCCACGCTTGCAAACTTCATATTACAGTAACTTACTTTGTACAAACCACAGCACATCAAGTGTAACAGTTGCACTACGAAAGCCGCCTCTATTACGAACGCAGTAAGGACGGTCTCAAGGCCAAACTGTTACGATTGACGTGCTGTCGATTGTACGTGTAAGGTGCGAGAGAGTATAATAATAATAAATACGTAGCAAACAAAAACTACAGAAGTGCTACGAAATATCCTTACGGTTTATCCTTCTACGAGTTTTGCTACGAAATGACTACGGAATTTGCTACGAACATTATAGTATAAAATATTCCTCATCGGGGAGTTTATTTAATTTTAGAGTTATATCTCTATATGCAGAGACTTTCACAGACTTCATGTATTTAATAGCATTTATACCTTGTTTATGTAGTCATTAGTTTTCCAAAAATAAATAAATAAAATAAAAATAATTATCATTTAAATTTAAACTGTATATTTATTATATGTGTATATTAATATGTATTTATATTTTATTTTTTTCAATTCTTATACATAAACACCTATTACCTAGTCCGAATTAAATAGTGTTATCTATGGCCCATAAACAAATATACGTACTCATCTTAAAATAACATAAGCATTCTATTTGTAAAACCAATGTCAACCTTTTCCATACTAAAGTACTGCGGAAATATCCTATTAAATACAGTCAAATTATCGCATTGGCTTTAAATCCAAGAAAACTATTTGCGACTGTCAATCAGAGCAATTACCCCGTTTGCGATAAAACTGTCAAGTGTGATTGGTGCAAGGTCGCCTGAATCCGGTTGTCTGTGCGTCATTTGACCACCAGCTGTATAATAATAGTTTAATAGCCGAGGTATGTCAAATTAAACTTGAGACACGACGAAGCACGTTTTGTCTCGTCGAATTATAACTAAGTGATATCACTGCGATTTCGATCAGAGCTTTTTTTTGCTATAACCTAAATAGCTGTTTGAATATTTTGAAATTAGTATATCATCATCATCACCCGCGTATATACGTCCCACTGCTGGGCACAGGCCTTCCTACATGGGTGAAACACAAGAGGAGTTGGGGCACCACCACTACCACCAGGATGGCCCAATGCGGGTTGGGGGGTTCAAGTGGTTGCAGTAACAACTGGGACCAACGGCTTAACGTGCCTTTCGAAGCACGGAAGAGCTCGAGATTATAAATTTTGATTGACCCATCCCGAGATCGACCATGTCGAAAGTTGCTTTGTTTTCGAAAAAGAAAACAAAGTGGTTTGAGCGCTGGTTTCGCTTACGCCATTGAACTGCTCCAAAAGAAAAACAATAATATTCTTATTATAATAGCTGCGATCACTATTTTAGGCTATAATAGGTACAGTCGAGTACTTTAACATAGTATCCATTTCAAAATTAAAAAATTAGGTATTTATTTTTAAAGTAGCCAAAAGAGTCTCTAAGTATATGTATACTGCATTTGAGACATTTATATGTTAACATACAATGTTACAATGACATTTATTCTTTTAATGCTCAATAAAAATATATCCTTTGTAATTAATTATAATACCGCAATAATTTTATGATGTGTGAAATTGGTAACATTCTAAATATGAATAGACAAAAAATATGAATGAAAATATGACAAAAAGACGAAATATTCTTGAATACTCTCTAAAAAAGTTAAGGCGATACCTCGTCGACACTAGCGACACCAATTGATTTATATTAATTGTGGTGAATATATAACATAATAAACAAAAACGCTTTAGTGAATGACTAAAGAATGGTATATGTAATTTTTTGAGATGTGCTCGGTATAAGATATTCCTCTACGTGTAACCTATTTTTTCATTATTGCCGAAAGTGACCACTTTTAACAATAATAAAAAATTTGGTTACTTATACGTAGACACTTTATATAAGATACACCTTTAAAAATTACAAATACCGTTCTTTAGCAATTCTCTAAAGCGTTTTTGCTTATTATGTTCTAAATTCACCATAATTAATAACAATCAATTGGTGTCGCTAGTGTGCACGAGGTAGCCCCTTAAAGCCTTATTTTAAACCCGTTTTGTTGTAAAAGGATTTCTCATTGAGCTTTAAAAGTATACAGAGTGGTGCCATCACTATGACACTAAATTAAAATATGGACATATTAGTTCATAGAACTGGTTTGTCACTTTCAAAAACATCGTATTCGTTTGATAATTTCGTGCCATTTCTATGAAAAAATGCAGCCAGTTTTATATTATTTATTTATTTATCTTTTTGAGATAGCTTACAGCGTTATTGTCGTAAAACCTGTATATGTATAATACAGTTGTTATTGCGGTATAGACAAATATGACGCATTGAGTGTCGACATAAAATTACGGCGGTGACAGAATACAAATTTGTGTAATTTAAAGTGGCTACTTCCAAATGGAGACATTGTTTTGTAGCTTTGAAATGGATACATATTAATGTACCCGACTGTACCTACTTATAGGTACAGTCGGGTACATTACTTATACACGCCATGAAACGTTTTTCAAAAAAATTGCAACATCCCTATTGTATAGTATTGTCTTACATTTTCGCGAGCTCTAGACATTTAATCTAGTGATTATTTCTTTTATAATAATAATAAAAAGTGTTTAGATTTTGTAGGTACTATATTTTCGTATGCTATACTCGTTTGAATGGCATATCATGGAGAAACTTTTAAATAATTCTGTGACCTTTGTAACCTATGATAACGAATAAATACTTTGACTTTGACTTTGAAATAAAACCAATTTACCGGATTTGACTCGCGTTAAATTAGTTGTTACATTATTATTATACACCCGACGTTTCGATTACTTAACAGCGATCGTGGTCACGGGAATCCCTATTGTAAGTACATAACTAAAGATGAAACGCCCAACATTTTAAATTGTATTTTCCGATCAAATTTTTACCGCCCACCTACGGAGCATTTCGACCTTAAATATTTTTTTTTCTATTAACGGGGTAACTCTTGACCTTCATCTCACCTGATGGTAAGTGAAGATAAGGCCGACGATGGAAGCGAGCTACACCCGGATCCTCAACACAGAGGAACTGGCAATCTTGCCTCTAACTGCCGTAACACAAAGATGCCGCTAACATTATTGCTGTGGCGGCAGAATTAGGTAAGATTGTGGTAGCTAACCAGGCTAACTTAGAAAAGCCCTACCACCAACCAAACCGAGCAAAATCGCAACATAATGCAGTATCGTGTTCCTTTTTCTAGGGCGGAATCCGCTTACAGACCCGTCGCTGGCTAAAGGACAGTCTAGTCAGACGTCAAGCTCGATGTCGAATATTTTTGTTTGTGAATCACACTGCAGATCAACACGCGACGTGAATTTCACGCCAAGCCCCGCTATCTGTGTAGCAAAGCCATAAGCGACAACGGGCGTGTGTGGACGGACGGGTCACCCAGCAGCGCCTAATCATATATTTTTTTCAGTCAATTCTCCCTATAATGGGAAGGCAAAATGTACTAATGCCCATGCAGCCGTGTCTTCAGTATTTGTTATTTCTTCATTTATTGCATTGAAATGGAGTTGTTACACATTTCAATGCACGTTTGGAGAATTTGACGCGAAATATATGATGACAGTCTACATATGACGCTACTTGATGAGGTGGATAACCATAAAAAAGTTCTCATATCTTAATACAATATTTACTTTTATTCTAATAATCCAATAGTTGCATTTCAACACAAACACTTGGTTTATAAAAATTTTAAACAAAAATTGAAACCGACTTCAAAAAACTGAAAAGGATAAAATAATTAAATTTAAGTAGGTATTCATCCCCTAGAAACATATTTTTGGAGTCGGTGCTTCACTTTATATTGTTTTTGGAAACCACTTAGCACCAACTCCAAAAATATGTTTCTAGGGGATGAATACCTACTTAAATTTAATTATTTTATCCTTTTCAGTTTTTTGAAGTCGGTTTTAATTTTTGTTTAAAATTTTTTTTTCACAATTTTTAGTGGTAACTTTCTACGGTCGAAGCTAGATGGGTGATCGTAAACTTATATTGTTTCCTACTATCGTATCGTTTCACTAAAAAGTCATTTGAGAAGCAAAACTTTGCAATTTCGCATATGTAGACGACTTCATAATTTAAGTTTTTTTAAATTTAAAACCAAAGTACCCAACTGTTTTTGAAAAAATTTTTATGGGACCAAATGGCAGCTGTTCCGCATCGAACAAAAAAAGAATCACGTAAATCGGATCTGTAATCTCGGCGTAATCGGTGTACATACATAGAAAAAAAAAAAAAAAAAAAAACATACCGGCCGAATTGAGAACCTCCTCGTTTTTGAAGTCGGTTAAAAATAACACCACTTTTATGACACAAAGTTCGCTCCGACACAATTTTTAATTATTGTAATAAAAATCTTGACTGACACCACAAAATCCCGCCAAACACTCCCGCCTAGTCATATCGGCACTGAGGCTACCCACTAAAACTCCTCAGTAACTTCTCTTTTCCCTTTCGTGGGGGTAGCCTGGGTCACCTGAATCAATTTACCCACCCCCCGATTTAGATGCAATTTAGCTTAGAGGTGGAATATATCCTTAGAGCGGGCGGAGCCGCGAGTAGCCACTAGTATTAGAGTGTTTCAGTTATAACGCCGAAAGGTAGCCTATTACATCGTTTTCAGGGATGTAATCTACCTCCATGTCAAATTTTATCAAAATCAGTACAGGAAACTTAATAGACAGACAAAGTTACTCTCGCGTTTTAATATCATTAGTATGGATATGTCACTCCACCGCAATCACAATGTTCCCACGACCTGTCACCTTGCTTTTTCTGGTGACGTCGTGCTCCGTGGGTCGTGTCTGACATTCTACACTTATTTAAACAATATAATATACGTACTATTGTTACGTTACAGCGTGTAATACAATATTATAAATATTGTAACAGTTCCTTGTTACCAGAGGCCGATGTAGTTATAAGAATAATCTCATAAAAGAACCATGCCTACTCTTTTAAAAATTAAAATGGTCTTGTTCCTGATTCCACTCTTGCTCGAAGATAAGTTGTGAGGGTGTCAACGATATAACGAGTTTCGATCCTTTCCTTTACTTCCGATAAGTTTCGAGCCAAAATTAAGCGAGTTTCGTAATCATTAAGATGTTAAAGTGAACCCTATTCATTTGTTCACCTCACGAATGGTTTCTATTGGTACAAACAAAAGGTTCAGAATCGAAATAAACTTTATGTTACATTCGTATCCTGTATTTCACTAAATATCTTATTCGTCTACGAGGTATCGGATTTAATTTTTATTGGCCGCCCCACAGATTCTTCCGTAACAGCAACGTATAAAAAACCTTTGTATCTCATTGAGATATACTATTCCACCCTATCGCTGTATTAAGTAATCTGGAGAGGGACAACTTATAAATTTAAGACAAACACATTGAATATTCAGTCAGTGCGCTCTTACGATACGTTCCAAAACCCAAACAAACAACCCGCCGCGGGCTGCATCGCAAGTGGAACCTATACAATATTTCATAACGCAACTACGCTTTATATTGGACTTTATGTTTATATGGTTAAGGATTATAAGATGCGTAATCGCTGAGTCGGTACAACTTTGCTACAGTGTGAGCAGTTCCAGATATGTCAAGGACTACTGTTTTGTTACTTTCTTTCAATACGCATCCTCTGTTGCGTGGAAGAATGTCTTGTGGTGAGATAAACTATGTCCATGCGCGTACGCATCCAAATGTTATGTCGACGAAGAGAATCAATGTTTAAATGTTACCTCTTTTTGATACGGCCTTTACTTAACACGTTCCGGGACCAAAATAAACGGGAGTCATGAATTTCATTAAATTGACACATGATCATCCCATACATTTATGAAGACCGTTTAGCGACGATGTTTTTTTTATAATTTATAGGCAAACATTTGACCACAATCACTAAGTAGTGACATGGCCTACGATGATAAATGCTTACCTAGAAGGTGCCTATTCACTCTAGCCTTAAAGATGTCCAAATTGTAGGTTTCGGGAAACAGATTGGCAGGCAGAGAGTTCCACTCCTTGGCAGTTCGTATTAGAGAGGACTTGGCGAAATGCTTTATGCGGATGGTTGGAATATCCACAACAAAAGGGTGAAAAGCCATTCTACGTCTGGTCCCTCGATGGAAAAAGGGAGCTGGTGGAATTAATTTGTGTAATTCGACGTGACACACAGTCCTGACTGAAGCGCCCCCGCTTCAGTCATGTGTCATAGTGTGGAATACTTTTACATGTGACTCTGTGTGTGTGTGGTTCTTCAACTCATAACATTTTACATTATGACACTATACATCTGTAATATCTGGCAATACGGTTATACGGCGCTATATCATATATTGTATTAGCATGATCCGTTCGTTGACGTTATAGCAAACATGAAAGCTCAAAGTCAATCGTCGATGGACGTTGTGTCTTAGGTTATTTAATTATTATTAAGTCGGTATTTCGACGTTGTTTCATGGAACGTGTTAACAGGCAGAAAATCGTGTTTATATTACGCCACTGACCAGCTTGGAAGGACAGTTCATCATCACCAGTCTATATACAATCCCACTGCTGGGCACAGGCTTCCCTAGATAGGAGAAACACATGAGGAGTTTAAAGAGTTACAGTTCGCAGCAAATTAACTATAAGGCCGTTTGTTCACTATATGTCAAATTCGCATCACGTATCTCCAGAGCAAGAGACATCATGCAGCGTGCACAACCGTTCACAACCTTTGTCGTCACATAGTTGTCACCGGACAACTTTTTAAATGTCGAGCGACGTGATGTCACGTGACTTTGAGCGGTATCTTTGGAGACATAATGACACGAGTACTCTTTCTAATCTGTGGACACGATGTCGCAATACATTAAAATTAGTGAGTACTTTTTTAACCCCCGACGAAAAAGAGGGCTGTTATAAGTTTGACCTGTCTGTATGTGTATCTGTGTGTCTATCCGATTTTGATATTGTTTTTTTTGTTTGAAAGCTGACGTGATTACGTTGGTTCTTAGCTATAATTTATGAATATCAGTTCAGGCGTTTGATGACTATCAGCTCATTTTCCACATGATAAAAGGGTTTTACTAACTTTCACAGATCCGCCTGATTTGAAATTTGGTGTACTATCACTTATGTGACATTCTCATGACATACTATCCCGCAGACTTTTATATGTCTTGTTCTTTAAAAAAGTCTGCGGGATACTTAATTCTTCAGAAACTTACATGTTTGGGCTCATAAGAATAGTCACAATGAGATGGTGTTAGATGATTAATTACGCCTGGGTCATTTAAAATTTTGAATTTTATATTTTGTTTATTTTACATCGTATAACTATTAACTTAACCGCCTCTGTGGTGTAATGGTTTCACCTACTTCAGATCTAGAGGTCCGGAGTTCGAGTCGCCGTGGAGCAGAAAACTACTGCTCGATTTATTTTGTGGTTTGGCTACCAGCATCTTACCTAAGACTGCCGCACAATAATGCTAACAGCGTTTTTGGGTTCCAGCAGTTTGGTTGGAGGTAAGATAGCTAGTTCCTCTATGATTGAGGAATCCGGACGTAGCTCGCATCCATCTTCAGCCTTATCGTCACTTATCATCAGGTGACATGTGGAAGGCCCGTATGTAGGGTCGTCTGGGTAGGTACCACCGCCTTTCTTATTTCAGCCGTGAAACAGTTCGCTGTGTTTCGGATTGAATGGGAAGGTAGCCAGTGTATTTACTGGGCATGACGGCATTTCATCTTAGGCCTCAGGATGCCAACGCACCTGCAATATCAAATAATTTTTCCTTGTTATTGCAGGTGTCTATAGGCGGCGGTAACCACTTACCATCAGGTGGGCCGTCAGCTTGTTTGTCATCTAGTTGTATAAAAAAAACATGAAAAAACGTTCACTGTTTAATGATACAAGCCTAGACCTTTACAGGTAATGTTTGTTATTAAGTGATGTGTCATTGTGATGTGTCATTCTCCTCGACATGTAGACTATATTTCGACATTCGGCTCTTGGTCAACAACTAACTTTAAAAGACAAATAGATTCGCTAAAAGAAATACGTCTGTCTATCCAATTGCATCAGAAATTCGTGTGCCGGGCACAATTGACGGCACATTGTTTCAAATAAAACAATCACTCCATCAAACATGGATGCGCGTATCGGTGTGCGCTCGCGCAAATGTTGAAGGCCGCTTGTTTCATTTGATTCTGGATGTAGACTAAAAACAAACTAAAACCAAAATCTTAAAAATAATCCGTTAGTCCTACGTCTTATTTTAGGTCGATAATCGTTAAATTAGGATGAACTTTTAAATAAATAAATAAACTTTATTGCAGAAATAATGGCTTACATTACATCGTAGCTGTTAGATACATATAAATCTCACACGATTTACCTCAACAGGCCTAAGTTGATACAACACAATGAATACTTACTTCATGTCAAAGAATTCCTCTAAATTAAAGTTAAAATTAGGGTAAATGAAATGAAATTTGAATAAAGAATTTTTCATTTCATTTAAAATCATATAGTTGCCCAACTTCAGAAAAAAACTTTACAATAAGATATATGCTGCGTTGCTGGGTCTATAGTGAAACATTGGTCTCAAATTCATTACTTAATCCTTTTCTACACAATTATTATTGTTTTCGAGTAAATCCCTATTTATTTGACCTCTCGAAAAAGCGATAGTTTCCTAATATGGCGGACAGATGACTCACGTTAAAAATGCTTCGGGGGATATTTATTAGCCTCTTGCAGGAATAAAAGACTTACTATGAAATTGCTTCAAATTTTTAAACTTGAAATTTTTTAATTAAATCAGTCTATAAATTGTTCAGAACCTTTTATTAAAATATTTATCAACAATGTAGAACATTTTAAACGTTTTAAACTTTGAAATTATTAATTAGCCCCCGACGAAAAAAGAGGGGTGTTATAAGTTTGTGTCTGTCTGTGTATCTGTGTGTCTGTCTGTGGCATCGTAGTTCCTAAACGAATGGACCGATTTTGATATGATTTTTTTTGTTTGAAAGCTGACGTGATTAGGATGGTTCTAAGCTATAATTTATAAAGATCAGTTCAGGCGTTTGATGACTATTATTTTCTACTTGATAATTTTCTATGTAATTTCATATAGTTTTAGGAAATTTATTGTCTTTTTGTTGCTATACTCGAAAAGGGTAATTAAGTTGTAAGTGCTGTAATAACAATAATATCTTAAGATCTTGTAACACTTAATTTGCAATAAATATTTGAGTTTGAGTTTGAGTTTGAGTTTGAGTTTGAAAAAAGGGTTTTACTAACTTTCACAGATCCGATTGATTTGAAATTTGGTGTACTGTCACTTCGGTGACATTGACTTACTAACCATATTCTGTATCCCTCAGACTTTTTGATGGTATAGGATTTAGAATCAGTCCTATACCATCAAAAAGTCTGAAGGATGCTTAATTTTTAAGAAACTTACAGCAGATATAACGTGTTTGGACTCAAAAGAATAGTCTCAATGAGATGGTGCTAGATAGAGATTAATGAAACCTGGTGTTTCTTATTTTTTTTATTTTTTTTTTGTTTTTATGACGTGGATTATTATTAATTTTAAATATAAAGAACACTATGGCAATCAACTTTGGCATACATTGTAGATAATTAACAGGCTGGTGAATGTCAGCAAAACAATTCGATTACAAAGCCAGAGCTTTCAATGTTCCACATCTCTAACAATTTTGTTTCATCTACGCGACACCTACAAGAAATCTTTAAAGAAATTGTTATTGCCACATTGTTGAGCTTACAGCGACTATCCGCAAAAGTATATGCTGCGACTATCCTTTACGATACGGATACATGCCTTGTTTATTTAAGAAACAAATAAAAACTATTCGAAAATAAAACACAATTGACCATGTAATTTTAACTCCAGTGCAGGCAAAGAATCAAAAAGATAACTGAATCCACAAAAATATTCATTAGAAATCAACAAAAACAAACAACACAAATACAAGACACAAACATAATTTCGACAGCACAAATTATCGGTCACCGATTTGTCTGACGTAAAAAGAGTTTCAATCACACCAACAAAATACTCTACAGCCCTAAAATTTAAAACAACAGCCCTCGATATTGACAAACATCAATCACTCACAATGTAATCGAGAAATCCAAAAGTTTTCTTCCGAAAACCCTAAAAAGGGCTTCTGATTAAAAAAATATGCAACCGGGACATGTGAGATTTGTCGGGCATGAAGAAGAAGTGTCGTCCATACTACCTGCTAGAGCCTAAGAAACGAAAGTTCGATACAATAAGGAAATACCTAAGACAGGGTAAGGGCGAAGACTTAGGCCCTTATGAGATTCAGCTGTGTAACATACTGGCGTGGATTGGCATGTTGGCCATCACAGCTGTGGTACTGAGGTCATTATACTTAATGTTCTTGAAACCCGAAGGTACATAGGAATTTTAAGCTGGGAATTTGTTGCTGTAAGTATTTTAACCCTTAGCTACATACTGATATGGTTGGGAAAATCCGAAAATTTATGGAAATCAAGGATCTACTTTAAACTATTGGCGGCAAGTAACAATAGATTTTTCAAGTCGCAGTGACAAATCAGTTTAAACAAGACTGACCCAAATAGATATAACAATAATACTTACTGACGCGTTAAGAATCTAATTTGGAAAGACAGAATATTGTTTTCTATCTTCAAAAACATTATGTACCTTTGTGTATTTCTTTATCCTAAAATTTTGCTTAAAAACTAATCCCATTGAATATTGTTTACTTGCTTGTTAAAACGTTTAATTGAAACAAAGGATTCATTTTTAGAGCGGTCACCGCGATAGTAAAACGTTGTGGTCTCACCTACCCTAGGACAAGTCTTTTGTCTAGTACCTATAAGCATGTTTAGTCGTATATCTTTTCAATTTTCAGGTGTAAAAACTACCTATTATGATTGACTACCTAAACCTAACCTAAATGATTTTCTGGCGAAAGCCTACTCGTTTTTACCGCTTAAAAAGATCCATATACATGAAGACGAGGGGCCGGAATGGTCTCGAGAGCTCAAACATCCAGCTTTACCAGCTGGTACTCCTCACAGGAGTACTATTTGTGCTTCTATTGGTACTCCGCGGTTTGTACTTGAAGTACGGGAATGAGGACGAGATGTTACAGTCGTCCATCTTCAGCGGATGGCTGGGGCAGCAGTGATTGGTTTATATGTTTTACAGACAGTGACCTTGATGAATAAAGTATTATTAAAGTAACAATAAATAAACACAGTTTATTATTTAAACGTCGCTGATCCTCATAAATTGGCTTTTAATATTATTTAGTGTAAAAAAATATTTAAACAAAATTAAAACCGACTCCAAAAAACTGAAAAGGATAAAACAATTAAATTTTAGTAGGTACTCATCCCCTAGGAATATATTTTTGGAGTCGGTGCTTCACTATCTATGGTTTCTGGAAACAACTTAGCACCAACTCCAAAAATATATTCCTAGGGGATGAGTACCTACTAAAATTTAATTGTTTTATCCATTCCAGTTTTTTAGAGTCGGTTTTAATTTTTGTTTAAATATTTTTTTTTCACAATTTTTAGTGATAACTTTTGAAAGGTCAAAGCTAGATGGGTGACCATGAGCTTATATTGATTTCTACTATCGTATCATTTCACAAAAAATTCATAGGAAAGCAAAAATCCGCAATTTCGCATATGTAGACGACTTAATTTTTCCAGTTTTTTTGATTTAAAAACCAAACTACCCAATGGATTTTCAAAAAAAAATATTAGACCAAATGGGAACTATTCCACATCGAACAAAAAAAGAATCATCAATATCGGTTCACCCAGTCAAAAGTTCTGAGGTAACAAACATAAAAAAATAATTAAAAAAAGTAAAAAAACATACAGACGAATTATAACCTCCTCCTTTTTTTGAAGTCTGTTAAAAATTTTCCACCGACTTTTATACTCCCTGAATTTCTTCTAGTCCTGTCAGTTTTACATTTTAGGCTAAAGTGGTTTCTTAGTGAAAATACCAATTTCCAAAGCGATATTTTCACATTTTTTTAGTATCTATGTATACAATCATTACATTATATTTCGACACAGCGGGAATATTCTGTTTGTATTGATTACTAACATTATTTAACGAGTCGTGGATTTTTGTATGTTTATTTATACCATATATACATATTATTATATCTATATTTCTCCGTTATCTAGTATCTGGGCTAGATGAACACTTAATAGGTCAGTCTAAGAAAAAACAATTATATCAACAACGCCCTACGGATTCTGTAGCTCGCCAAATTAAATTAAAACTAGTTTACATCCGCAATACATACCTCGATAAGATGATTTTGCAATTTAAAATGGAAAGTATTTTGATACAGTTTTAATCATTTCGCAACAATAAACTACCTAAAGGTCTTTGGTCGATCAATCAGATTAAGACACGAGCGGTAATGAACCGGCAACCCGATATGGATTTCACTATCAATACATACCTATTCATCTTTCTGTACAATACATTTAAGATCTTAACCGGTCTTAACCTAATTATTGAACGATACAATGCACCTACTTTTCGTACAAAGGTGTTTTTATTGATGCAGTAGAGAGGCAAAAAAGCACACGAGACTGCTGTATTCACACTATCCAGTGTAAGTCTCAATCAAATGGAAACGAAAACGATAGTCGATATGCAGCCCCTTTATTCTCAACCATCCTAAAATATTCCAATACCGTAAGTCTACACCTGCCACTTTTTAACGCGGTTCGTCAAAGCGAGATGGGGTGTGACTTCGAATGGGATCCGTTATCTGACAGTTGAGCATATGGGAGTTCTCTAAAATCTATAATATAAAAATTTGGTTGCAATGTAAGTTGATTGGGGGGGGGGGGGGGGGGGGGATGCAAGGGTCCTTTTTACAGACCCTTATATCCCCTCTTCCTCCCCCCAACGAATTTTTGATCAGGGACCCGACGGCGGTCGAACCGCCTTGACGACACAACGGTGAAATGTCTTCGGGCCACCCCGTGATGTCGTCAAGAAGCGGTTAAGAAGGTGCTCCGCTGAGGAGTTTGGTGGGTGAGAGCGAGACCCTCCCTTCTCCTCCCCGGGGTTGGAGGATCGGCTGGTAGAGCTTCTCCTCAGCGTCAAAAAAAAAAGGTATCTTCTGTGACTTGTCCAAGGCGTTTGACTGTGTTGATCATCAAATATTATTGAGTAAATTAAACTACTATTCTGTATCAATAAACTCATTAAAGCTTATTGAATCCTACTTAACCAATATATTTCAAAAAGTTTTTATAAATAAAACTGAGTCATCGGGTGCGCCTGTGCATATGGGCGTACCTCACTGTTCGGTATTAGGGCCATCGCTTTTCTTAATTTATATCAATAACCTTCATTTTTTCCTTGTTATTGCAGGTGTATATAGAAGTGGCTAACTTACCACGAGTTGAGTATATTATTGGGTGGCTTGTCGTCAAGTTGTGTAAAGAATGTGGGTACCTTAATACCTTGTAATAAGAGTCATTTTCCAATTGACGTATTAGGTACTACGCTTTATTTGCGGTCTGTACGGGCGATCTCAGGATGGAACTCAGCGACAATACTTTCCATAAAGTGCTGCGGTACAATACGGAGAGAAAGTGTGAGATTAATAAAATAAAAATTAAAAAATGGCCTATTTAAATAAGAATATTTATAATTTGAATATAATATAAGTATTATTAAGAAATAAGATTTTTAACTGAGGGCGCCGGTGGGTTGGTAAGGGATGAGGGAACGCGATTTTTTATACAGTATGTTACAAAAGTACGAAATCAAACTTAAAGGAGTGGTTAGATTTCCTGTCAAGAGTTACCTCTAAAAGTTGGAACCTTTCAGACCACTTTTATTTTCCGATTAAATTACTAAATACATTATAACACATGCTCGTAATAAACCCAAAAAATGCGTACTATGGCGTATCGTACAACGCACTACAATTATACCCTGAGATCATAGACTGAGGTAATTACTCACACAACCCGCGCACATACTAAGATATCGACCCGCGCAACCCCAGAACTCCAAATGTTATTTCGGAATTGTGTAACACCCTGTATAATAGATCAGCATTATTATAAAGACTGCGTTAATGATTTGACCCACATCACAGAGTAAAGAGAAATACATAAACTAACCATACCTAGGCATTTATATTTCACTAGCTGACCCCGCAAACGTTGTTTTGCCATAAAAAAGATGACCAAAAAATAAAAAATAAAAAAATAGTAGCCGATTCTCAGAATAAAAATATAAATATAAAATTTCATGAAAATCACCAGAGGACTATGGTAACTAAATTTGTGACACGAGAATCTTATATATTAGACTAGCTGACCGACACCGCATACGTTTTTTTTAACAAATAAAAAAATTTCCAAATAAAAAGAAAATTATAGTAGCCGATTCTCAGACCTACTGAATATACATATAAAATTTCGGATTAGCCGTTTCGGAGACGTATGGTAACTAAATTTGTGACACGAGAATTTTATATATTAGATAATGATAATCTCTATACCAGACATAATATTGAAAGAATAATCAAATATATCAAAGAAACATACGATTATCAAAAAACTATTAAATAAGTAGTGTAGGTATTACGTTGTCTTACAGTGGAAGTAAACTTGGTCATAATGAGCTATACTTAGATCGAAATCTCCTAAATCCTTGAACTTTTCGGCTAATACAATCCTGTAAAATTGACCCATAAACCTAATCGAATAATTAATCGATATTAGCAGTTTCCTCAATAGGTACCGACAACAATTATTGTTTTCCTGGAACGCCCCTAATGTAATTTTTATAATATCACTCAGATTTGACCCTGTAAATTTTTAAATGAAGTTTTGGTCATTAAATACTAAATTGTATACTGACAAAAATGCTAGTATTCTATGGTTTGTATTTAAAAAGTTATGTCGTTTCATTGCATATGACCCATGAAATTAGTGAAAATAATTTTATGTTATTTGTTAGTTATGCATACTTCAGTTAAAATATAATGTTAAAATATCTATATCTACTTAAGCATAAGTTAAGGTTATTGTATATTGTCAATTTTATGTGAGTTGAAGTAATTTGCAAATAAACTTATATATCTATCTATGTAAATTGCTATGTTATGCTATGAGAGAGCGAGGTGATGGTAATACACGTAATCTATTACCTGTAGAAGCCTCACAAAAACCTCCATCAGCGTAATGAGAATGACATTTAATTACAAATATGTTACAAGAAATGTGCTTAGCTAATATAGAGATTCACTGTACACATCTAGCTACCTACGTACGTGGCGTTTCCTTGTATTACATTAATTCTTAATTTCTTAAACCAAGGGCTTTTATTATTAATTAATAATCAGAACAATGTGTAGTTAGCGTTGTATCATTTATATTAATTTACAATGTTGCCATATTCTTTATCGTTCAACAAATTCCTATTCACAAATATTTAGCCGTACTTAATATAAATCGAAACAATACTACTCAACAGCCCACACGCATCTAACACGAATGGTCAACCTTTCATCGCGTAGTAATTGTTTTAGCTTGGCTTCAAAGGCCGTGGGTCAAGGTTCGATTCCCAACTGCATTGTGCTGGTAATCTGATCACTGGAGGTCACTTCCCTGTGACGTGGACTTATCTTGAACATGTCGGTATGGTCTGTAATAAGTAGGTATAATAAAATCGCGGGGGGCCGGCAGATTGCTTTTTAGATTGTGTGAGCTAATGCTTATGTCTATGCTCTGTCCTTGACGTCAGTATGTATAACGATTAAAAGAGATTTTATATTGCTTACCCATTTTGTGACGTTGAATTTAACATTATCAAAACGGACCTTAATTGTCCTATTAGATGTTAATGTAAAATTCAGTGCAACGTTTTCACTCCGAAGCTGCTTAACCAATTTAGATGAAATTTGGCATGCAGATATATTACACGCGCTTTTGGCGCGATAACCAACATCCACAAGAGTAATATTATTATAATCACAGAATAGGTATTCTGTGATTATATTTACCTACATTACTTATACCAACATACTTTGTTTATATTTTTTCTATCTATCTTATCATGGGGTCGTGATCATGCCACGATGCACTTCGACCCTTCGGGATCTTTTGTGCCATAATGAAATTTCTATCTATCTATATTAGAACTCTTAGAGTTTCGACATGTCTGTCCGTTTGATTGGAGCCTCAATATTTAGTTCTATGGTTATCTAGTAGAGATCGCTTCTAGCGATAAGACCGCCTTTTTTAGCATGTTGTGTTAGTTTTATCTCTGTGATGTTTATGTGAATGTGCAAAATAAATAATTTCTATGTATCTATTACTTCCAAAATATTATTGGCCAAAACGGATACGGATTTTCAAATGCTTTAGCCTTTCGTAAATAACTGCAAAGGGACATTTTGTGGAATGACTAGTGTTGCAAGTGGTTTACTATTTACAGAGAAACCAATATTTTAACAAAACAAGACATATATTTATCTTCACAATAATAACACTGACATCTTGACAGCCATCAATTTTCAACCAAAAAAATATTCTTTCTAAAATTAAAACTTCCTACCAAAGAGTCTGCAACATACTCCTCCTCGCTATCAGCTAATCATCATGGGGTGGCAGACTCATTAGAATAACCAACCTATTTACCGGCCTACGTATTACACCGCCTTTTGTGGCTACCTCTGCCATGCGCACTCGACCATCACGACCAGGAGTGACCCCTACTATTCTACCTCTTGCCCAAACATTTCTAGGAGAGGCTGGATCCGCAATAACAACCAAGTCCCCTATCTTAACTTGACTTCCTGCGTCCGACGTCCAACGGTGACGGACTTGAAGGCTAGGCAGATACTCACGTACCCAACGACACCAAAACTTATCCGCTAGACGTTGAGCCAATCTCCACTGCTTCCTTAACTGTAGGTCATCATCTGAAAATATTCCGGGAGATGGTAAGGGATTGGATGAACCCAACAAAAAATGATTGGGGGTCAGAGCCTCTTCGTCATTAATATCCAAAGATACATGAGTTAATGGTCGGCTATTTACAATGTTTTCCGCTTCAACTAGCAATGTCAGAAGAACTTCTTCCTTTGGAGACAAAGTATGCAATGTAGCAGAGAGAGCCGTTTTGATCGACTTTATTAATCTTTCCCAAACCCCACCCATATGTGCTGCATCAGGAGGGTTGAAGGTCCATTTGACTCCAAGATTATTGACTTTCTCTAAGATGTCATTGCCACGCAGTAGATCTTGAACAGCCTTTCTTAACTCTTTGTCCGCACTTCGGAAATTCGTTCCATTGTCAGAATGAATTTGATAAGGAAATCCACGGCGAGCTGCCATTCGACGAATAGCTAGTATCGTAGAATCAGTTGAGAGAGATGAGGCCAGCTCCATATGCACTGCTCGAGTGCTAAAGCATGTAAATATAACACCCCAGCGCTTCTCATGTCGGCGGCCTATAGTAACTGTCATTGGACCAAAAAGATCAATACCACAATAGTGAAACGGTCTACAATGATGTTGCAGCCTGTTCTCAGGTAAAGCAGCCATCATAGGTTGCGCGGGCCGACCTCTCAAACACTTGCACGTGACACATTCTCGTGTCAATTTTCTTGCGGCATTTCGAAGTCCGAAAATATAGTAGACCTGGCGCAATTCATTTAATAAGGTCTGAGAATTATGATGCCCAAGCTTATGATGGTAATATTTTATGATTAATCTGGTTACGTTATGTTTAGCATCTAAAATAATCGGTCTTCTAAGATACTCAGAAAGATCGTCACAAGTGTCCAGACGACTCTTTGCCACAAGCAATCCAGCAACGTTCAATTCAGGGTTCAGCTTAAGTAATTTACTAGAAAACTTTAACCTATTGCCTAATCTTAGCCTACTAATATCATCTCTGAACATATGTGCTTGAGCCTGTCTAATTATTATTACTTCTGCACGGTTTTCTAAGTCAGGTGTTCAAGACGTATCCACTGAGCGTTTGAAAATAAATCTATCTATATACAATATAACCCAGGACATACTCCTAACCAGGCGACGCCAATTTGAAAATCGCTCATCTAAAATTACTTTCCTAAGGTTCGGAGTTTCTTCGAGTACCATAACTTCAAACTCGTTTGTAGGGTCTGGCTGAAATTGAGGCCAGTTATTTTCCGGGAGGCGGAGAAACTCGGGGCCGACGATCCATCTACTATTGAGAGTATCCTTGGCTCTGGTCGCCTCATCAGCCACATTCACCGTTCCAGGGAGCCACCTCCACTCATTAGACTTGGTCAACTCATCAATCTCGGCCAAACGATTCGCAATAAATATCTTCTCCTTCTTGGGATTTCTATTGATCCAGAACCAAACAGTTTTAGAATCAGTCCAAAAATATCTTTTACTGATGTCAAGAGAGTGTTCCTTAGACACCGTATGACCAAGTCGTGCACCTATTAGCGCTGCTTGCAATTCAAGCTTAGGTATCGTCGTACACTTAAGTGGTGCGACTCGAGTCTTTGCCGCCACAAATACAACCTCATTAAATCTGCGTAAGTACGCAACACAAGCGTAGGCTTCTTCCGACGCATCTACAAACACGTGAAGTTCTATACTGTCTCTCTTAGTAAACCCATAGGATCGAGGAACAGCAAAGGACCCTAAGTTTTTAAGTTCTTTGAGCCAACTAAACCATTTTTGTGATATTGCGTCATCGATTTGTTCATCCCAGTCCTTCTTACTTCTCCACAGATTTTGTAAAAGAATCTTCCCTTTAATCATAAAAGGACATAGCATACCGAGTGGATCGAATATCGACATAACAATTTTCAGAATATCACGCTTGGTAGGCTTTCGAACACCGTCGACTACATCCTTGTTTAATTTCTTTAAACTTAAATCGAAACCAAGACTGTCTGCTACAGGTCTCCAAGTGACACCTAAAACCCTTTCCACACTGTCAGATCTTTGAAGCAGACTAACATCAGCATTATCGCTATCCCGTGGAACGATATCGGGTCGGTTTGAGGCCCAACCACGAATATCAAATCCTCCAGCCTTGTGTATCATGGTAACGTCCTTCACAAGCTGTTTAGTCTCCTCCTCAGTATCAGCCGAATCCAAATAATCGTCGACATAATGGCGTTTTTTGATCGCCTCTACAGCTCGCGGATGGGACGAAGCAAATTCATCCGCATTACGTCTCAAAATATAAGTTGCAGTACAAGGCGATGATTTAGCACCAAAAATCATAGAGCTCATACGAAAGATACGAGGGGGATTCTTCCTATCCATCCCACGCCACAGGAAACACTGAGCATTTTGATCTTCTTTAATAATTTTAACCTGCATGAACATCTCTCTAATATCGCCAGTGACAGCAATTGAACGTTCTCTAAAGCGCATTAGAACCCCAAGTAGAGAGTTTAACAGGTCCGGTCCAGAAAGAAGTTCGGTGTTTAGAGATACACCTCTAGTCTCAGCTTTAGCGTCATGTACTAGACGTAACTTTGCTGGTTTATTGGGGTTCCTCACACCGAAATGAGGAAGAAACCAAACTCTCCCTTGTGGTGTATCTAAAACCTCTTTAGCATAACCCTTGTCCAACATATTTTGCACCTGTATCGAATATTCACAGGCAAAGTTACTATCGGAATCCATAGATTTCTCGATTATTCGCAAGCGATGTTCTGCATTCCGACGATTACACGGGAACTCTACATCATCAGATTTCCACAGTAGCCCAGTTTCCCATCTATCAGTAAGCTTATTAGATTTACTATCTAAAATATTCATTGCTCGGGTTTCTTCAGGTGAAAATCTTCGGTTCTCTTGATACTTGATTCCTATACTATCCAGGAGAAAGTATTTATCTACAAGATTATGAAGTTCATCATCGGTGTGTCTTAAATGACATGAAAATTGAAGGGCATTGTCTGTTAATGATGATGAGAAACCATGTAGTACCCATCCAAGCAAGGTACGAGAAGCAACGGGCTCGTTTTTCTTGCCTTCTTTTACTTCACGACTTACAATTAGATGCCAATTATCCTGGCCAATTAACAGAGAAGGCTTTCCTTCAAATTGGGTTAGCGGAATATTCCTTAAATGGTCATACTTAAAATCATTTCGAGTAATAACATAATTAGGCAAAGTAAGATTGTCTACAGTCCGTACTCTATCAAGGCGGTGCCGGTGTACTCCATCGCATGTTCGTATAGTCAATGAAATAATTCTACTGGACATGTTATTACCGTTGCCTATCGCACCCTGTAGATTCATCTCAGATTCCGGTCCATCAACCCCAATCTGATCCACTATATCCTTCTCTACTAAAGTTACTGTAGAGCCCTCATCCAAAAGAGCGTATGTACTCACACTACCGGCAGGGCCGTCAATGTGTACAGGAACGACTTTGAGATAAACTTTCTTCCGCTGATTCGACCAAACGTTCGCAGCAGTCTCCTTATCGCTCTCATTATTCATTTCACCTGTCTTCATTTTTTCTTTATGTAGAAGTGAGTGGTGACCAGACATGCCACAAATAGGGCACTTCTTTTTCGATTTACATCTGTCGCGTCGATGAGATGAACTGAGGCACCTAAAACATAATCGTCGATTTACTACCCACTCCCAGCGTTTGTCAATATGTTCAGACTTAAATTTAGGGCAAGTTTTTATTGAGTGACTCACCTCTGAACAGAAAACACAAGCGACGTCCTCCTTTTTTGCATGAGATACTAAATTAGTCGTTTCTTGAACAGTATCATCACATATCGAAAATGCGCTGTCCTTTGGGTTCCCCTCCTCCATCACATTCGTCATAAAAGGAGTACGTGGTTTAAAATTATTTTTTGTAAACTTATAAAAAGATGGCGACGGTTCAATCGCGCCACTTTCACAAATCGCCTGAGCTTCTGACATTAAATATTTACTAAGCAACGTCAATCGCGGCTGGTGTGTGTACGCACCTTTACTATAATCAATCCAGCGATAGAATAAAGGCTCAGACAACTTCTTAAGTATTTCCGAAATCAACTCTGGACTATGTAAGTAACCAACATTATTTGTCGATAGTATAGCGGCTACGCAATTATCTACTTTAGTCGCTAGTAGTACCACCTCTGAACGTAAGCCAGTCAACTTAGGGACCCTTTTCATTTCAGCAATTAACCTACCCAGTACTAGATCAGATCTGCCAAACCTCATTTCCAGAACCTTCATGACGTCGGACGCAGAAGTAGTCGCGATCAGTCGCGCTGCAACCGCTTCCCACGCCTCGCCTTGAAGACATCGCTGTAGTCGAGCGAGGTTTTCCTCTTCCGAATAGTGGCCTATCCTAGTGGTGATGTCGTACGCATTTTTAAAACGTAACCAATCTAGAGCATCGCCTGAAAAGTTAGGTAGGCTATTACTAGTGAGTCTGCCTATCAATTTATCATTATTACTTTGAGAAAATTTTAAAGCCTTAGTCAATGAACATGTTAACTTGTTTAAAACACTATCCTTTGCACGCCAATCGTTGTCGTCCCGTTGATCCTCGTCGCCGCTATGGTCCGCCCGCAAGCCGCCCCTGCTGTCCCCGACATCCCGGGGCTCGTCGTGCTGGTTGTCGTGCGAGTGCAGGTTACCATCTTCATTTCTCTTATTCACGATGACTGGGTCGTTAAAATACGGACGTGAACGTTCAATCCAACGTTCAGTAGCTTTCTCCGAGCGTGTTGAACTTCGAGAGTGTAAACTAGCTAAATCTTCTGCTAATCGTGCTTGTATTAAAACTTTCTCTGCCTCTATTTCACGTCGTTTAAATTCAGCTTCAGTATTAGCCTTCTCTCGCGCGGCTGCTATCTCTTTTTGTTGTAATTCAGCCAGCTCGCGTGCCGCGCGGGCCCCCAAAGCACGTCGTTGTGATGATGTCGAACTTATATGAGACTTCTCTGAGTGCGTTAGTGCCGGAACATTGTCTTTTCCATCTTCATTTTTAGTCGCAATACGCTTACTCCGTCTCAACGACATTATGCAGTTTTCAGGATATAATGATCAAAAGTATCGTTACTTACAGTACAGGCATCGAAGGACCACAACTGTTGCAAGTGGTTTACTATTTACAGAGAAACCAATATTTTAACAAAACAAGACATATATTTATCTTCACAATAATAACACTGACATCTTGACAGCCATCAATTTTCAACCAAAAAAATATTCTTTCTAAAATTAAAACTTCCTACCAAAGAGTCTGCAACAACTAGGTAATTGATACCAAAAGTTTCGATGTAGGTAGGCCAAGTACTTACTTATTTTTACACATACCTAAGTTGATAAAAAGCCGGTGCTCTATTTAATAATCAAATACATACTAAGTCTGAGTAATTAGCCATCTGATCTGATAATACCGATAAAGCCATTCTTTAATTATTCAATCTATCTACATAAATAGATATAAAAAGCCTCAATACCTTTTAGGTATAGCTGCCATTTATTATACTTAGAACAAATTAATAGATCAAATGGTAAGGACTAGCATTTCACGCCTCGACATTATTTACTTATCAATATTAGTGGTAGGCCTGTTACAGGGTCCACAGTGCGCGATCTGAGTTATTTGCTATGAGCTTTCTCGGTCGCGCCGCGCAGTATAATATGTGGCATGATGAGTATTGGCTACCGTCAGTTTAAGTGGGTATTCAGCCGGAGACTCCCACATAACCCAGGGAGCAAGCCCCCGAGTCCTCCCTGGATACCCATAAAGGTTTTACTAAGGAAAAAAAGGTCTTTTAAGACATCTTAGGTACCCATAAACCACCATAATAGTGTATGTGGCTAGCTGTCTTCTCATAAGGATATACAGAGAAACTTCCTCCCACGTACGCTCAGATTGTGGAATGAGCTCCCTGCAGAGGTTTTCTCGAATGAGTACAGGCATGGGGTTCTACAAAAAAGGCGTGAAAAGATTTTTACAGGGTCGGCAACGCGCAAGTAATACCCCTGGTGTTGCAAGCGTCCATAGGCTACGGTAACCGTTTACCATTAGGTGGGCCGAATGCTTGATTGCCACCTTAGTGGTATAAAAAAAACATACCGCTTCCCATCAGGTGTTGAGTCATTTGCTGTCTAATAAAAACCCACTGAACTGGTTTCTTGTGAATTAACCTTTATGAACAAAGCACATGGGTAGCGATTGTCAAAACAAGACAAATGGTACCTACTATAGATACAGACGGACAAAAGATGTTATTAACACCAGAGACACACCTTGACCTCTTGGGCACGCGAGCATGGACACCACGTTCTATAATGTTCAATGATTGAGATAAATGATGAAAATCCCGTGTTCGAAAATTAAATAAATTTTGCTCAAATGCGAGCAAAATGAAAAAAGCACCCTTTTCGTGCTGGAGAGGTAGAAAATACATATATTTATCTTTGCCGCACCCATCTTAATATCATTACTAAAATGGCCGACTGATTTGTTTGTTACGCTTTCACGCTTAAACCACTGAATTGATATAGATGAAACTTGGTGTGGAAATAGTTTAAGACCCTGGAAAGGACATAGGATACTTTTTTATGCTCTGAACGCGAGTCGATTCACTGCGCACTATCAGAATTTGAAACGGTGGCACAACGCGTTATGGACGATAGCTGCTGGCAACTTCAGAACGAATTAGATATTTGGCGCGAGCTCTATATACCTAGATACTTACCCAGGTACACGCTTTCACTCTCCGAAGGTCTTAAGCATCCATAAGTACCTAATCATCATCACCAGCCTATATACGTCCCACTGCTGGGCACAGGCCTTCCTACATGGGAGAAACACATGAGGAGCTTGGGCCATAACACCACGACGCGGGCTCAATGCGGGTTGGTTGGTTAAAGCGGTTGCAGTAACAACCGGGACCAACGGCTTAGCGTGCCTTCCGAAGCACGGAGGAGCTCGAGATTAGAAATTTTGTTTGACCCATCATCAATTAAGAAAATATTCCATACAGGCTTCCACCCGTGGCTCAGCTTATATTGATGTCGGTTATCGCTCCAAAAAGTAAAATTTTTAACCCCCGCCCCGGCCTCATTAATCATCTACACTACAGTATCTAACACCATCTCATTGATACTATTCTTATGAGCCCAAACACGCTATATCTGCTGTAAGTTTATGATGAATTAAGCATACCGAAGTCTTTTTAATGTTATAGGATCAGCTCAAGGATAGTATGTCATGGGAATGTCACCCGAAGTGACAGTACACCAAATTTCAAATCAATCGGATCTGTGAAAGATCACACCTCAGTCATCACACCTCTAAACTGATCTTCATAAATTATAGCTAAAAACCAAACAGCCGCGATTAGGAATCACGTCAGCTTTCAAACAAACAAAAACCAAATCTAAATCGGTCCATTCGCTTAGGAGGTACGATGCCAAAGACAGACACACACATATACAGACAGACACGCTAAACTTATAACACCCCTCTTTTTTCGTCGAGGGTGAAAAATAAAGAACGTATGACTATTTTAAGCAAATTAGCATGAACACTTAATATTTCGAACCTATATCAGATAAACCTTTTCGCTAAGTTCACTTTAAACTGCAAGAGGGAGCCTAACGCCATGTAACGTGTTATAGTTTTTATTGCGGCAACATTCCGCACTCTTGCGCAACTAATTATATCACAGGCCCTTAGGGGGCGTTCACGTAAGAAAGAAAGCGGTGTCCTTAACCAGGCTTAGCGCATGCGTACCGCATAGTAAGGTCGGAGGCGAGCTAGGAATGCGCGGGTCTGCGGGACTTAACTGGGTCACACGCTATGACTCAGCTCGTGTCTTTGACGAAATTCCAAAGAATATAATCGTTACCTTCTATGTCTCCTGCCTATAATTACTATGTTAAAGAAAACTCATACGTGGTGACGGTAATTCTCCTAAGGCTGTCCGTCCGCCCACGTGTCAATGACCGATTTTGGACCAATGACTGAAGATTGATTTTATCACTGATTAAGCGACTTTTATCACGAATATGAGCCATTATTGGTGCCCTTTTCTATGGTTACGTTTCATTTTCCACTGTATACATATGTAGGTCGTAGATATATCGGTCGGGATTTTGTAGGACATAAGAGCTGTCTGTAATATTAAATTTCATTTTCTCCGACCAACTACTAAATTTTTTTTTTTTTATATATATGTAAAGCTCTGCCACGCACGATTTTACTCCGTCTAACGATATCGGCTCTTTCAAATGTGACGTGATATGGCACCTTTGTTATTATTCTAAGTAAGGCACCTTATGGGCCGGCAGGCGGCAGGGTTGGGACGTCTAGGAAATAATAAAATAAATTAATACTTACCTATCGTCGGTGCTTATGTTTCTACTGCTTCTGGCAAAAACAGCATAGCACCAACTCCAAAAAAAAACTTTATAAGAGACAATTAAGTAGGAACTTACGTAGGTAATGGTTTTTAATTTATTATTTTTTCCTTTTGATTTTAGTGTTCGAAATTGGTTTTTTTCTTTTATTTATTTTTATACAACTAGATGACAAACAAGCTGACGGCCCACCTGGTGGTAAGCGGTTCTTACATTTTTAGTGATAAATTTCCAAGGTCAAATCTAGATGGGTGACTGCATTATAGACTTGTAGTCTCTGTCTGAAATAATTAAAATAATAATATTCATATACATATAACATTATAATTATTGTTTCATAATATAGTCTACAAGGAGCTCGGTCGGTGGTGTGGTTTGAGCATTTGAGAGCTCAGTTTCAATACGAAAACTAAGCAATTTTCACTGCGACCCATCCCGGGATCTGGGTCAATAAAAGTTTCTTATCTAGAGCTTTTTGAAGTCGGCTAAAACAAATAAATTACATCTCAGCAAACGTTGAAACTGGCTAATGTTGTCAAAGTTATCTTACTCGGCGAGCGAAGAAAATTATGTTAGTAAAGTTTTCTATTTTCATTTTATCCTTACAGCTCCATCTAGAGTAATTTTTCAAAACAATAAATTGTTTTATATTGTGTTACTTGAGCTATGAGTAGTACTTATAAATTACGCTAGATGACACTGTTCTCTTGCTTTTTTGTTGTAAAGGCATAACCTAAAAACTTTTAGGAAATGTATGACAGACCAGAACAGAAAAATTAAAATATAATTTTAGTCGAATCGCATAATATTATGTACCTATGTGCTTTTTTTTCGTTTTCGATAATAATTGGGATAAATGATTATGTAATGTGAAAAGGTCTACAATTTATCGTGGCTATCTCCGAGAATTATGAAGACTTGGTGCCAATATCCAATCATTGCATTGAAATACTATTTAACTCTATACGGGTTACACCCGCCTTTCAATGCAATCACTGCAGAAATAACAAAATAAATAAAACATGGCAGTATGGGCTTGAGTCTTTGCTTTTTTAATTGAATCATTTAAAACTAAGCTGTTTTAATATTTTTCTTATCCGGCAACATTTCTCAGAAATGTCAATCAATAATGACATATTCGTCAAAGCGTCACGTCAAATCAAACGTCAAAATTGCAAAATATAATGCTTGTTTTTTAAGCATGGTATTTTGTTCAAAAATAAATAATTAAACTTCTTTTCCACCAACAAAATACAAATATAAACATATGTGTTCTTTTTAAGTAAGATATAATTAAAACAAAGTTTCTATTCTGAGATAAGGTATGCTTTCTATGGCTAATTAACATGATACTTTAAATTCTAATAAAATACCAATATGATCCAAAGTAATGGCCAGAAATGTTTTATGTAAAATACAATTACTGTCTGTAACATTATCTACAGTTATTCTAGTGAGTTTGCAAATACCTTCTATATTAAATATTGTATTATTTCAGTATCAAATTGGTAATTATGTCGATGCCACATAGTAGCTCAAGCACCACCAGCTCCAGTACCAAACGTAAAGAAATATACAAGTAAGTACGCTTCTCTATAAACCTATTAAGGTACATTCTAAACAATCATTACTAAGACTTTATTGTTCAAGAAAAAATATACATGGTTTTAATTTTCTCCTGCAGGTATCAAGCCCCATGGCCTCTATACTCCATGAACTGGTCAGTAAGGCCCGACAAGAGGTTCAGACTCGCTCTTGGGAGCTTTGTGGAAGAATACAATAACAAGGTAAAGTCTCATAGGTATACTTTATTGATAAGGTGAGAGTGGGAAAGTCAATACAGGCAGCAATATTGCAAGTTGCTACTCTTTTCTCTGTTGTATCAGTAAGTAAAGTTGCTAATGGATTAATTTTAAAAATGTTCACAAACCCTTAAGTTGCACCTGCTGGTAATGCCTCATAAAAGTTTATTTTTTGTTTATTTTCAAAACTAAGCCTTCTATAAAATACTTAAAAGCTCAAAAAAACTTAAATTTGATTATCTTCTTTTGAATAAATTTGACAAACTAGCTTAATGCTTGTATGTTCTCCTATATCAGTAATATATCCACAGATCTAGACAAAACCTTACATAGTACAGGAAGGAAGACATAATATTGTGCTTTTCTTTCTGATAAATATTCACAGTAATTGTATAAGCATAATATTAATACTTTAGGTACAAATCATTTCATTGGATGAGGAAACAAGTGAGTTCAGTGCCAAGAGCACTTTTGACCACCCATACCCTACCACCAAAATTATGTGGATACCGGACAGCAAGGGTGTGTATCCAGACTTGCTTGCTACAAGCGGTAAGTTTCAATTGCAGCTTTAAGTTTTATTATTTAAATATTAATATTCTTGCCATTTGTTATATCATGTTTGTTAATCATTCATTTAATATGTATTTATTAATTATGTATTTATCCATATTTATATATCTTAAAATATTTATTCACATTAATATGTATATGTGTATTCTCACATGTTATTGTATATTTAGATTTTAAAACAGTTGTTTTGCACTACCTAATTAATCATTTTGGACTTACCTTTCCGGTTGACTGGTAGAGAATGCCTAATGGCAATAAGTCCACCACATTGTAACTTATTTCGTGCAATTAAAGATTAAATATACCTATACCTACCTACCTACCTACCTATAGATTTAACAATGAGCACAACATTTGTGTTTTTATTTATAAACTCATAATTTGAGAGACTATGTGACTTACCATGCATACAGCAGAAAACACAAATGGTTCTTCAATTTGAAGTCATGTTAAATATATTAAGTAATGTCACAGAATACATAAATATGGGCAGAAGGTGCACTCCGCACAATCATTTGAATAGTGACGACGCTATAATACAATAAAGTGTAATTCAGGTCGCATAGCAGTCACATTGTAATAATAATAATACACTTTAACTAGTTATGTTCTTACATGTAATAATGTAATCAAACATTGGCAAATCTTATAAATGAAATTTATAAAATTCACATATTGCATTTAGTCGCCTGCTCTGATGGTAGATTATGATGACATGGCACAGACTGCCCATATTAGTGCCCCAGATGTCAAAAAAGAGGGTGTACAGCAGGGCCTTGACTCTCTACAATTGAGTTGAGAGATGAGTCGCATAGTGCCTTCTATGGACCATATGGAGAGATCTCTGAAGAGACTTGACTGTGCTTTTTGACTGTTTCCACATCAACATCACATTTCTTTGTCGTACTTCCAAAACCTGAATTGTTTGCTGGTACATATGTTCCCTCAAACCTACAACATGGTTTTTGAGTCACTTGCGGTTTTTATAAAAAAAAATGCAGTGCCTATAAACAGTCCTGAAAACTGATCACAATCTCATTTCATAATATACCAAAGCTTATTTCATTACAGATTTGATTTTTTAGCTTTGTTTTAACAACTTCGGGAATTGCAAATACTTCCTGCCCCGCTTTAATCTAGGTTACCGCTGTACAGGCGTCAGTCGCACTTTTGGAGGCGTGCCAACGAATTTATCAGATTCATTTGATATTTAATCGAGATACTTACATTAACTGTCGCCCTAATTATACCTAGACAGGTATATCAGTATAACAACAGATGCACTCTATTTAAAAATCGGGGATAACTAATCATGTTTCATACAAAAAATATTAAAATAGAATAAAGACATATTCTAGGGTGCTAGGTTAACCCAGAAGCTTTCACATTCCGTGTGACAATTAACTGTGCTTCTGACGACTTGGGTACAATTACTATTCAATTTCTTGTGGTCTTTCTATACATTTTTCGAAATATTATCAAACAGTAGGCTATCTGCTAACATCTTCCCTAACATTAATCGTGTAGTTGTAGTGGACGAAAAGTAATATCTACCCACCTGATGGTAAGTGGCTACAGAAGCCTGCAGGTAGATAGTATCCGGAAACAAATAACTAAAAAAAATACACTCCATCTCGCTCTGGTGCACTTCATTAAAATAATACAGTTATAAAGTTCGCTCTTTCAATGTTCCATGCAAGAAACCCAAAATATCTCTCGAAAGAGTATTTCTCACCAGATTCAATGACAACCAAAATATTTTGTAGGGGACTACCTCCGCATCTGGCGAGCAGGCGAACCATACACTCTGTACGAGTGTGTCTTAAACAATAACAAGAACTCCGACTTCTGCGCCCCGCTGACCTCGTTCGACTGGAACGAGGTGGATCCCAACCTGATTGGGACGAGCAGCATCGACACCACCTGCACTATCTGGGGTTTGGAGACGGGACAAGTTCTGGGAAGGGTCAATGAGGTTTCAGGGCATGTGAAGACACAGCTGATTGCTCATGATAAGGTAAATTAATGACGGCAGTCTGGTCGAGCAGTCAGTACCCCTGTCTACTCGAAAAGAGCTCCTGGGCTTGAATTCCAGTTTGAGCTTCAATCAAGATCTTTACTGACAAGCGCACGGCCTGCCTGATAGTAAGCAGCTAACATAGCCCAAAACGAAACATGCAAACGAAGTATCACATTTTGATAATATTTAAATCAATTTACATTCTAGCTGTCATATTTCACCATATAACTCGCACGCGGTTCATACCGCCTAAAAATCCCCTTAAACAACTAACTATAAAATACTGAGTGACAGCACTCAGTATTCTCAGTACTTAGTCAGCTCTCCTTGCACTCCTGAGCGTCTGGCGGCTGATAACCACGGCGATGCAAGCAACCAGAGACCCAAGGCAGTCAGTCTGTTCCTAATAAAGCATTTCCTCGTCATTTTTTTTGATTGGTTTTTTTACTGTAGTTTTCTGTACGAAATAAACTTTTTCTGTTTTATTCTACTTCGTTCTTGGAGCTCGGGCCTCGGGCCTCACCTGGATGAGGTCTTACCAGGTTCTATTGGTGGTATACTTATATATCTATGTGGTGGTGTTTGCAGGAGGTGTACGACATCGCGTTCAGCCGCGCGGGCGGCGGCCGCGACATGTTCGCGTCGGTGGGCGCCGACGGCTCCGTGCGCATGTTTGACCTGCGGCACCTGGAACACTCCACCATCATCTATGAGGTGAGCCCAGCCCCGAGTTTAGACTCTAGGTCCTATATCCACCTGGAACCCCAAGCTTAGACTTTAGTCATAGATTAATAATAGTCTCTAGTGCAGTTTAAAGGTCATATATTTATATGTAGGTATATCCGTTTATTTATCATCCAATCTACGAGTATTTGCGCTTTCAAAAGCAATTTGCTGTGTATCTAATAAATATATAAAAATTTTAAACAAAAATTAAAACCGACTTCAAAAAACTGAAAAGAATAAAATAATTAAATTTAAGTAGGTATTCATCCCCTAGAAACATATTTTTGGAGTCGGTGCTTCACTTTCTATTGTTTTTGGAAACCACTTAGCACCATCTCCAAAAATATGTTTCTAGGGGATGAATACCTACTTAAATTTAATTATTTTATTCTTTTCAGTTTTTTGAAGTCGGTTTTAATTTTTGTTTAAAATTTTTTTATCTCAAATTTTAGTGGTAAGATGGGTGATCGTAAACTTATATTGTTTCCTACTATCGTATCGTTTCACTAAAAAGTCATTTGAAAAGCAAATCTTCGCAAATTCGCATATGTAGACGACTTCATAATTTAAGTTTTTTTAAATTTAAAACCAAAGTACCCAACTGTTTTTGAAAAAATTTTTATGGGACCAAATGGCAGCTATTCCGCATCGAACAAAAAAAGAATCACGTAAATCGGATCAGTAATCTCGGCGTAATCGGTGTACATACATAGAAAAAAAAAAAACATACCGGCCGAATTGAGAACCTCCTCGTTTTTGAAGTCGGTTAATAAAAAATATAAGTTTTTTTACTGTAACCTTTTGACTTCACCCCACCATAAATGCGATTCCCTGCCTTACAGGCCAACCCTTTCTTAAGAGTAAAACATTGCGAAGAGAATCCAAAATCTTGAAATAGGGATTCTAAAATCTTTGAATATCTTTAATTAGTGTTTAAATAAACCGTAAATATTGTCAATCAATGCCGTCCTTGGCGTACAATAAAAAGTTTAATTTAAGTATTTTTTCAATCGTATATTAGGCCCACGGAGTACTTAACCAGTGGAGAGCGCATAGATGCATTCCTCCTTAGCAACACAGGTCACTGCTTAGCGGTGCGGGGGCGACGAGGCATTGGCTTCGCTGATTGGTCAGTTCAATTACACGTGTTTTTGTAGGGAGCAGGGAGACCAAAAATATTATCGACTATCGATAAAAACTATAAGTCAACTTTGTAAAAACTATAAGTCAATTTCTAGTGTAATTAAACAACATAATAACTTAGTACGATATTAATGAATGAACGTAAGAAAGAAAGAAAAAATATTTTATTTAAATAGGCCACAAAGAAACACTTTTAAATCGTCAAAAAAACACATTGTTACAACTATCACAAAAAATATATTAACTAACAACGTCATAGTCTCTGTCTGTCTGTCATGTCTGAATTTACACCGGTTCTAAAAGTTCAACTACCGAGAAGATTCCCGCAACAAACTCATGTAGTCACTCTTTTCAAATATTAAATTACAATGTTTTTTTAAAAAATATAACTTTTAGCAGCGCATTGCCGCCCAGCGAAAAAAAAAATATTAGAAGGGAATGTATATCAACGTACCAACAAAGTAGGAACCCAATGTCAAAAGTATTATCGTCATTTTCAAGCTATCTGACAATGCACAATCACAATATAAGTATACAGTGGTTAATAGTCATAATACTCGTAAATAAACATATAAAACATTTTGGAATTTTAATGTATCCACGCATTCTTATCATCTAAATATTCTTGGACCTTATAGTAGCCTTTTTTCATTAAAGTTTGTTTGACATATAACTTAAGTTTGTGAAAAGGCAGTTCAGTTACATTTGGTGCGACTTTGTTGTAAATGTGTATACATTTCCCCATGAATGAGCGACTTGTCTTGTGAAGTCTAAAACTTGGAACAGCAAGTTTATTTTTATATCTAGTGTTTAAGTTATGAATATCACTATGTTTTGAAAAGGTATGTTTATATTTGTGAACATAAATTATGTTCTCATATATACAGAATGTAAAAAATCTATGGGCCCTGGAGGGGAACTACTTTAAATCCTTTAGTTATCTCATTTTACTGAAAGGAAACATTCCTTTATTTTTGAAAAGACACAAAACTGCATTCAAATATCTTTTAAAACTTGCTAGTCTCACCTGGGAATCGAACCGACTAAAAATTAAAACAGTAAACCCTCGCTATTTTTTTATACGCATCGGTAGGATTATTGTGCAGGATAAAATTTGTCTAGCAAACACACTAATATGTTGTACGTGATACCTATGAAATTGAATATTTATTACAAGTTTTTTATTAACTACCTAGTACCTAGTACTGTAATGTTCATTTGTAACAAGTAAACCATACGTTAATTTTATTATCTCTCTAACGTTACGTCTTGGATGTTAGATCCAAAGATATTGTATGAAATACAGGTTTGCTAATGTTATTTATGTCTTAGTACCTTATTGAAGACTTCGATAAGAAAATCATTAAATTGTAATAATAAATTTATGCACAATTCGTTCTTAAACTAGGCAATCTGAGGAAAAGTTAAAATGGAACGCATTTTTTAATGCAACGCGGGGCAATTTGAAATTAGAACGACAACTTTCAACATTTTTAAATCGTTAAAAATGTTGAATGTATTTGATCGTAAATAATTGATGTTACTTTTCACTTTTTTTATTCCAAATACCAAATGTTTATTAAACAAATTTTATCCTGAACATTAATCCTACCGATTCGTATAAAAAAAAATAGCGAGAGTTTACTTTTTTAATTTTTAGTTGGTTCGATTCCCGGGTGAGACAAGCGACTTTTAGAAGATCTTTAAATGCAGTTTTGTTTCTTTTCAAAAATAAAGGAATGTTTCTGTTTGCGGTATCGTGGGTCGGTGGCGGGTTCGAAGCGCCTCCCCACGTTGACACCCGGGCCTATTAGCTTAGTGGGTGTTGGTGGCTAAAATGAAACTGAAGACTGACGTAATTTCACTGATTTATTCACTGAAGTGATTACTGACTATTTACAATATATTTCACTGAAATCTGAATTAGGTTTTATCTGATAACATGGCGTCGCAGACGCACATAACAACAACGTGACTGACCGCCTCGTAGGAGGGCGTTGAAGGCAGTGGTAGATATTACGTGTACTACCGGGGTCTAATTCTAATACATAGGGTGCGATTCTGAGGTCAGTGTGTCTTAATTACAAAAGTTAAAGGCAAAGGGAAATAACATGTTAATTCCATTAACATTCCTCCCGGGCGGGAAAAGAGGAAATGAGAAACTGAATACAAACATAAAAAATTGAAACTGATGAAATTAACTGAATACAATGCAAAACACACATGACTTACAAGAACTGATAGGTACTTACAATAACATATAATACATTGAAATGAATACATTCTGAAATAATTATTAATTACATTCTATAGGTAATTTACATAATTTAACAACTGGTCGTGTCAATTCTCCTGAATGAGTTTTAAGTTTAACTGACCTGACAACTGAATCTTTACCATGATATAATTCTATTACACGACCACGTCTCCATTGCATTGGAGGGTTATTTTCATCTATTATAAGTACAAGATCATTTAAATTTAAATTATCTGTCTGATGATACCATTTATTACGAATCTGAAGTGTACTAAGATACTCAGTGTGCCAACGAGCCCATATATTTTGATACATTTGCTGAATGACTTGAAATCGCGATAATCTCGACAGTTTTACGTTTGACCAATTATATTCGGGAAGAGCTAATAATGGCTGACCTATTAAAATATGACCTGGTGTGAGTACTTCTAGGTCACACGGGTCTTCTGACATAGTTACTAGAGGACGTGAGTTAAGTATACTCTCTATTTTAGAAAATAGAGTCGATAATTCCTCAAAGGTAAGAATTGACTCACCAATTTCTCTCCTGAGCAGTCCCTTGGCGCTTTTGACTGCAGCTTCCACCAAACCTGACATGTGTGGCGTAGCTGGTGGGTTGAAGTTCCACTGGATATTCTGACGTCTGAGCTCTTCTTTTAGTGTGTGCTCGTTATCTGAAAGAAACTGATCAATGTCTTTTAAATAATTGTTGGCACCAATAAAATTTGTCCCTCTGTCTGATCTGATAAGGGAGGGTAATCCACGACGGCTGACAAAGCGTGTGAATGCTGCTATGAATCCTTCGACTGACAGGCTAGACACAACTTCTAAGTGGACTGCCTTGGAAGCTAAACAAATAAATACACACAAATATGCCTTGACTGATCTAGCATTTCTTAAAAGACTTGACTTAACAAGAAACGGACCGGCAAAATCTGTGGCAGTGCCTGAGAAAGGCCGTGTAGCGGTGACTCGATCTGACGGTAAGTCTGCCATGTATGGAGGCTGAATTGATGGTCTGAATCTGAAACAAGTAATACACTTTCGTATGACTTTAGATACCTGACGTCGAACTGACGTTATCCAATACTCTCTTCTGATAATAGCTATTAATGCATTTGCTCCTACATGACAATGTGACCTATGGTAATGCTCAATGAGTAGTTGAACAAATTTATGATCCTTAGGTAACAGTAGCGGATGTCGCGCCTGATAGGGTAAGGTGGAGTTTTTCAATCGACCTCCAACTCTGATAAGGCCTTCTGCATCTAAGAAAATGCTGAGTTTCTGAAGTGCAGTACAGACTGGCTTGCCTTTCTGTAACATAATTAATTCTGTTTCAAATGAAACAGACTGAATACGCTTTACTATAATCTTAATAGCATTACGAGTTTCTAACAGCGACAAGGTTCTACTGAAGTTTCTCTGAGACAAAGGCAGCGTGAGGTTTCTGCAATATCTGACAATGAAAGCTGTAACATTAATAAGTTTACTGAATGAACTAATTCGTTATAATAATGACAAATCCCATGATTCAACTGGTGTGTAGAAGTGAACTAGCTTCTTTATGCCAGGCATGTTCTCTGGTCTTCTGATAGGTGACATAGGCCAATCTGATTCTTTGTTATGTAGCCACGGCGGTGACCACCAAAGCTGATTATCTAAAAGTAGTTTTGCTGAACATCCGCGCGACGCACAGTCGGCTGGATTGTGTTCTGATAACACATGTCTCCACATTATTTTACGTTCTGAATTCTGAATTTGTTGAACACGGTTGCATTCAAACGTTTGGAGCATGTGAGGCTTTGTCTGAAGCCATGCTAAGACTATTGAACTATCTGACCATGCATTTAAACTCTCAATCTGAATAGAGTCTTCATATGCTTCTGAAACATGATTTAATAATTTACATACCAATAGAGCTGCATTTAGTTCCAATTTTGGTATAGTCTGTCGTGTCTTCTTGGGCGCGACGCGTGACTTAGCGATGAGTAGTTTAACCATGACTTGACCCTCTGAATTAACTGACCGCAGATAGACGCATGCAGCGTAGCCTGCTTCTGACGCGTCTCCGAAACCGTGTAGTGAATACGACACAGCACCTGAAATTGAAACACATCGTGATATTCGAACATAAGATAAATAACGAAGATCTCTTAGCAAATCTTCCCAGTAACTGATAACGGTATCTGATAAGGGTTCATCCCAATTTACACCGTCCATGAATAGTGATTGTAGTAAATTCTTGAATCTGAGTATGACTGGGTTACAATAACCACATGGATCATAAAGTCTGGCTATGGTGCTGAGTATATTTCTCTTACTGACTGTATCACCCATAGGTATATTTAGCTTGTATGACATAATATCTGAATGAGGATCCCACTGAATACCAAGGACCTTAATAAATCCTTCTTCTTCATTATCAAACTGATGTGGTAGCTCGCAGTGATCTCCTGGTAGATCTTTTAATATTTCCTGACAATTAGATGACCACTTTCTGAGTTCATAGCCTGCACTTTGCATGAGTGCTATGAGTTCTGATTTCAATTCCTGAGCTTTGGTAACAGACTCTGCTCCTGTCAGGATGTCGTCGACGAATACGTCTCTTCTGATAACTTCTGATGCTCGTGACTGAGGATGATCCTGTTCCCAGTCATCGGCTAACTTGAGTAGCGTTCTGATTGATATGAAAGGGCTTGACCTTAAGCCATAAGTGTTAGTATTAAGTTTGTATACCTTAATATTTTCTGAAGAATGCTTTCTCCACAGTATCATTTGATACTTCCTGTCATCTGGATGTATCCATGTCATTCTGAACATCATCTTCACGTCTGCAGTGAATACTATGCGGTGACGTCTGAAATTCAAGAGAATTTTAGTAATATCATTCTGAAGTGGAGCACCTGAGTGTAAACATTGATTTAGTGAAGTGCCTGAAGTAGTTTTACAACTTCCGTCAAATACTACTCTGAGTTTGTCAGATTCCCTTTTGAATATGCCATGATGTGCTATGAAATAGTGCTCTGAGTCTTTTTGGTCTGATGAAACTGACATGTGCCCGAGACGCTCATACTCGTCCATGAAATCTTTATATTTCTGGGCAAAGGATGGGTTGCGATCCATCTTTCGTTCAAGAGCTTTGAATCTCTGAAGAGCAGTTCCTCTTGAATCTCCTAGAAGAGGTCTATCTGATAATAAAGGTAAACGTACCATATATTTTCCATCTGGCGTTCTGACAGTAGTAGACTGATAAAGTTGCTCACATTCCTGATGCATAGGGTGAACGACCTTAGGTGACGGTGGTTCCTCCGTGTGCCAAAATCTCTCCACAGCTTCCTCGAGCCGTGTGATGAGTACTCCATAATCTTGAACTGAAGTGGCTGACTGATGCTGAAGTATTGGACCCATGATGACATAACCGAAGCATGTTCCATAAGCAGCCATACCTGAATGAAGATTTATTTTAGAACCATCATAAACATAATTTAGGATATCTGTACCTAATATGAGGTCTATTTCCTGAGGAGTACTAAAGCCTTCATCAGCTAACTAAATATTATCTGAATCTCTGAAGATATATTTCTTTGAAACATTAAGTACAGGTATTTTATCTGTAAGTGTGGTCATAATTATAGCATTTGTACTGATAACTGGAACAATTGAATGAATAGGTTTAATTACTATGGTGACTGCTGCACCAGTATTGACACTTTGTTTGCCAATGCCTGATATTTTGATAGAATTATACTGTCGATGCAATTTTAATTTATTTACAAGTGATTCCTTGATAATTGAAACACCTGCTCCTGTATCTAAGAGTGCGCGTGCCTGAATAAAATAACCTTTACTATTCCTGATATTTACAATAGCAGTAGGACTGATACTGATAGGTGGCTCTACTGGAGCCACTGCACCGACAGTGCACCACCCTCATTCTTTGGGGGTAGGTGAAGTTGGGAGTCCGAAGCGTAGGTCGTGAAAGCTCGACAGCGCGCGTTCGACTCTGCCTGACCTTTGCTGACCGCCTTCCACATGGAACTCATGTGGGGACTGATAAGGCTGAAGTGGCGGTGACTGACGTGCCTGCCTTGGCGGTGACTGATGTGCCTGCCTTGGCAGTGAAGTGGGCCTGATGCTGTGCTCTTGTTGCACAGGTGACCGTCTGACTGACTGAGGAGTGGGTGACCTCCTCTCCTGATATGATGTAGAGGTGAAGTGCTCTGTGTCCTTTCGACACAATAAAGTGTTGTGGCTGGTAGCCTTACAGTGCTTGCACCAACTGGCATACTGACAGTCTGAGCCAGTGTGGCGTCTGAGGCATCTGACGCAATGGCCTGAAGATCGTGCCCAATTCTGACGTGCCTGGGCATTGAGCATGAGGAAGCCTCTACACCGGTATAGCGTATGATTTAGTGAAGAACAAAATGAACACACCTTCTTTCCTGAAGTGGCAGGGGCTACCGTGCGGTGAGCTCCTCTACCTGAAGGTGGCGGCGTCCTGCGCTCCCGGGGCGGGGTGCGGCGCTGCTCCTGACGTACAGGCCTGCTGCACTCGCTGACATTGAGCTGCAAGCGGCACTGCTCATCCAACAACTCCATGAGCTGCCTGAAGGTCGGAAGGACTGCCTTTGAAGTCCCGTACCGCTCCTCGAAGAGGGTCCTGACACGTGACGGGATTTTCTGAAAAATGATACTTAATAAGAGATATGACCACTGATCAACTGGGAGCCCTAGCTTCTCCAGTGCCTGATAGGACTCCATCAAAGGGTCATAAAGATCCTGTCTGAGTGTGGAGCCTGAGGTGACCTGTGGTAAGGTCATGATCCTGTTTATATACGAATCGGCAAGCAATCTGACATTCTGATACCGATCTTTGAGAAGCCCTAATGCGACTTCATAGTTTGCCGCATCTACACTGAGGTGCCTGATAATTGATAATGCCTCTCCTGAAACCGAGGACCTGAGGTAATAATGTTTCTCAGTTGCAGACATATGAGGGCGCTCATGAACAAGAGAAGTAAACAAATCAAAGAAGCTTACCCACTCGAATAGTTTACCGCTGAACTTGGGTAACTCAATAAGAGGCAGCTTAGCATGTACTTGGTTGCTCTCTCCTGACCGTTCTGAAGGGCCTGAAAATACCTTGGTAGTATCTAGCTTGACTACCAGCTCATTGATAACAGAGAACTGATCCTGAAATTTGAGGAAGTCTTCTGAATTTAAATTGTCCTCATTAGCGACAATGACCTCAAACACTGATATTAACTGAGTATAATATTTATCGAAATGCTTTCGTGACACTGAAGCAGCAATCGACGAGTCTGAGGTAATATTCTTGCCGAAATCATTTAAAATACGGCACTTTACTTTAAATTGGCTTATTGCCGCACTGAGTTTCATTTCTGAAGACATGATTGAATGTATAAATTATTTATAATCACAAATAAACTGAATTACGATAAAATATTACTATTTAAACGGAATTTACAATATCAAAATAATAAACTGAATTACGTTACGAAAACAATAATCAAACTGATCTGTCAACTTCAATTGACAACTGATGTCATTATCTGATGTGTCAAATTCAAATGACAACTAAATGTCAAGTATTCAAAATGGCGCATTAATGTTGCCAACTGAATGGTGGGCAATGTAGTACCAACCTGATATAGACTGACAGTACCAACATAATGCAAACTGAATTATTAAGTGTGTGTGGTACCAACCTAATAATAATTGACAATGATTTGCATAAATTGCGTCAAATATAAAAATGAAATAACACAATAATAAAATTTGAAATAAACTGAATAGCAATTAAATGTTCAATACATACCCCTGAAATATGATATGATACGAATGATACTGATTATATTTAAGACTATAGTCACTAAATTGTCAATATTAGTTTCTGAATTAATTCACTGAGAACAATATCACATACACTGAAATGATTGCCTTTTTATTACACTTCACTCACACTGATTCTTCTTGAAGCGAAGCTCTGATGGCGGCTACGAGTGCCTACTCGTGCCAGCGGGATCTGATTATTCCGCGGGAAAGGTTCTGAAGACGGCTACGAGTACCTACTCGTGCCGGCTGGATCTGATGTTGAAGGTTAGGTTACCGTTCCTTCCTGACTCGGTGGACTGATGGTTGCACACACGTGGTGGTGTGACGCGATGATTATGTGCGCGGCTTCTGATGCGCCGGCGCTACTGATCGTCTATACTGAAGTCTGAATCCTGATTCCCCTCATGGGCCACCAAAAATGTTTGCGGTATCGTGGGTCGGTGGCGGGTTCGAAGCGCCTCCCCACGTTGACACCCGGGCCTATTAGCTTAGTGGGTGTTGGTGGCTAAAATGAAACTGAAGACTGACGTAATTTCACTGATTTATTCACTGAAGTGATTACTGACTATTTACAATATATTTCACTGAAATCTGAATTAGGTTTTATCTGATAACATGGCGTCGCAGACGCACATAACAACAACGTGACTGACCGCCTCGTAGGAGGGCGTTGAAGGCAGTGGTAGATATTACGTGTACTACCGGGGTCTAATTCTAATACATAGGGTGCGATTCTGAGGTCAGTGTGTCTTAATTACAAAAGTTAAAGGCAAAGGGAAATAACATGTTAATTCCATTAACAGTTTCCTTTCAGTAAAATGAGCTAACTAAAGGATTTAAAGTAGTTCCCTTCCAGGGCCCATAGATTTTTTCTACCCTGTATATATGAGAACATAATTTATATTCACAAATATAAACATACCTTTTCAAAACATAGTGATATTCATAACTTAAACACTAGATATAAAAATAAACTTGCTGTTCCAAGTTTTAGATATTGAGAAGCAACGGTCAAAATATTCATTTCTTTAAATAAATCCCTTAGTGAATCACATGGCTTGAGTCTGTAAATAGAAATAAAAATTATATTAATCAAATTAGAATTTAGATTTGAATAATACGAAAACAATATAATTAAATCTTACAAAATGATTTTATTATCGATACCAAGAAGAAAGTGCACGTAACAGCACTATCTTGGAAGAAAGAGATAAATGCATAGTAATTAAACTTAGGAAAGAGAGAGAGGGGTAGAAAGACATCAACGCGTGCCAATTTTATATTTATTAAAAAGAATTTATTTTTGTGAAAATTATTTTGTACGAATTTCATCTAAATAATACTTACCTGTGGAAGGTTATTCCATCTTTTTTGTAATTTGAAGTAGAGCTCGACATCCCACACCATTTAATAGCACAACTGGGCATTTTTACCGTATTTTGACTCTTTACATAATATTTTACGTCACTGTGTGATACCCGCGGCAGCTAGAAGCACTCTGAAGCCGAAATCGGCACATAAACTCGTTTTAGCATATGCTTAGTGAGAAGATTGCCCCCGCAAGCGCAGTCAATTGGTTATATAGTCTTTGATTAGGCCTGATTCTGAAGACACACTTTAATTCTAAATTTAAGTACAGTATATCTCTTTATTGCAATATATCATAGCAAAAAGATAGCAAGAATCGGTTTAGAGCTGACACTTAAATTTAGATAGATAGATCAAAGAATCCATAGACAATTTTAGACGGCATGTACGGAGGTGCTTCCTAAAACACTGCATTTTTACACGTTCAGTAAGGTCGAAAATTCAACGCCGTTTCTAAATGTCAAATTATATGACAGGCCTCCTTTTTAACCGACTTCAAAAACGAGGAGGTTCTCAATTCGGCCGGTATGTTTTTTTTTTTTTTTTTCTATGTATGTACACCGATTACGCCGAGATTACTGATCCGATTTACGTGATTCTTTTTTTGTTCGATGCGGAATAGCTGCCATTTGGTCCCATAAAAATTTTTTCAAAAACAGTTGGGTACTTTAGTTTTCAATATAAAAAAACTGAAATTATGAAGTCGTCTACATATGCGTAATTGCGAATTTTTGCTTTTCCAATAACTTTTTAGTGAAACGATACGATAGTAGGAAACAATATAAGTTGACGGTCACCCATCTAGCTTTGAACATAGAAAGTTATCACTAAAAATTGTGAAAAAAAAAATTTAAACAAAAATTAAAACCGACTTCAAAAAACTGAAAAGGATAAAATAATTAAATTTAAGTAGGTATTCATCCCCTAGAAACATATTTTGGAGTTGGTGCTAAGTGCTTCACTTTCTATTGTTTTTGGAAACCACTTAGCACCAACTCCAAAATATGTTTCTAGGGGATGAATACCTACTTAAATTTAATTATTTTATCCTTTTCAGTTTTTTGAAGTCGGTTTTAATTTTTGTTTAAAATTTTTTCGTATTTATTTTGAATTTAAATTTAGACTGTGTTCTATAGCATGTGTTCTCCAGAATTAGGGCCATTGACTGTATCCTAAATCATATTTGGTCGTGCAGGACCCTCAGCACACGCCGCTGCTCCGGCTGGCGTGGAACAAGCAGGACCCCAACTACCTGGCCACGGTGGCCATGGACGCCTGCGAGGTCATCATCCTGGACGTGCGCGTGCCCTGTACGCCCGTCGCGCGGCTCAACAACCACCGCGCCTGCGTCAACGGCATCGCCTGGGCCCCGCACAGGTCAGTACACACCCACCGCCTGCGTCAACGGCATCGCCTGGGCCCCGCACAGGTCAGTACACACCCACCGCCTGCGTCAACGGCATCGCCTGGGCCCCGCACAGGTCAGTACACACCCACCGCCTGCGTCAACGGCATCGCCTGGGCCCCGCACAGGTCAGTACACACCCACCGCCTGCGTCAACGGCATCGCCTGGGCCCCGCACAGGTCAGTACACACCCACCGCCTGCGTCAACGGCATCGCCTGGGCCCCGCACAGGTCAGTGCACACCCACCGCCTGCGTCAACGGCATCGCCTGGGCCCCGCACAGGTCAGTACACAGCCACCGCCTGCGTCAACGGCATCGCCTGGGCCCCGCACAGGTCAGTACACAGCCACCGCCTGCGTCAACGGCATCGCCTGGGCCCCGCACAGGTCAGTACACAGCCACCGCCTGCGTCAACGGCATCGCCTGGGCCCCGCACAGGTCAGTGCACACCCACCGCCTGCGTCAACGGCATCGCCTGGGCCCCGCACAGGTCAGTACACAGCCACCGCCTGCGTCAACGGCATCGCCTGGGCCCCGCACAGGTCAGTACACAGCCACCGCCTGCGTCAACGGCATCGCCTGGGCCCCGCACAGGTCAGTACACACCCACCGCCTGCGTCAACGGCATCGCCTGGGCCCCGCACAGGTCAGTACACACCCACCGCCTGCGTCAACGGCATCGCCTGGGCCCCGCACAGGTCAGTACACACCCACCGCCTGCGTCAACGGCATCGCCTGGGCCCCGCACAGGTCAGTACACACCCACCGCCTGCGTCAACGGCATCGCCTGGGCCCCGCACAGGTCAGTACACAGCCACCGCCTGCGTCAACGGCATCGCCTGGGCCCCGCACAGGTCAGTACACACCCACCGCCTGCGTCACCGGCATCGCCTGGGCCCCACACAGGTCAGTACACACCACTCACCGAGTCAAACATATATTTTACGGTTTTCCACTTGACCACCCCAGTGGCATACGTAATACACAGAGTTGGAATGGCACGTACATACATACATACACTGTCTCAATTTATAATTGATTCCGTCGGATATCTTATTTTTTAATTCCTCCTGCTACGTGGACAGAACTCGCTAACACGAGACTACCTTCCATTTAAACCCTTAAAAGACCAATGGGTGTTCACAATTCCACTAAACCCACCTCTTAATGATCGCGTTATCTAACATTTTTTTAATCCAAAAGGTTCTAGTCTATTAGGCTCATAACATAAGTTTCATCATATTCAATTCTCTATATGAGTGGAGTTGAGTGGATGATGAGATGATTGTGAGTGAAACATTAATGCCCATATTCATAAACGCTCAATGAACCTATTTTAGATAAAACACTGCTACAATATGTTTTATCTTTTCTCTTTCTCGTATGAGTGAGAGCAACAAAACACTTTATAAGCCTCTTATAACTTCACTTGTTTTTATGAATACGTGGGTAAAAGTTTTATTATTTAAAGGAACATAATTTTGTTCCTCAGTTCCTGTCACATTTGCACAGCCGGTGACGACCACCAAGCACTGATATGGGATATCCAGCAAATGCCGCGCGCCATAGAAGACCCCATCCTGGCGTACACCGCCGCCGAGGGGGAAGTCAACCAGATACAGTGGGGGGCCACGCAGCCTGACTGGATCGCTATATGCTATAACAGGCACACTGAGATACTTCGCGTCTAGATATCTGTGTAAGTCTGTTCGGAAAAGGCACTTTTTCTCGAAATTAGCAGCGGTCTGATAAAATTGTGTATCTGACATTTAAGTTTAACTGTGATTTAAAAAATAAGAGATAAATCATGATTTTGGCTTTCACAAACTTCAAACAACAATAACATGTTACGACAATGTTTATTCTTTAGTTATATTTATGCGTCTGATAACTACACAGGTAGTCAAAGTCTTAAAGTTTGTATAGGTATTCCTTTTAGATCCACCATCTTACAGAAAACCTCGTCCAATTTACACTGCGCTTATAGTTGTTTTAAACAGGTCATTTTGATTGAAAAAAGCCTTCATATACAGGACAGTACATAATGTACAGTTGACAACATATTAAACATAAAAGTTGCATTATAATACCGCTCATATTACAACGGAATGGATTTTAATCCATACACATATTAAAGGTTTATGCTTGTGTGATGCTAACTTCAATAAATTCATAAAACGTGAGATACATTTGTCTAAAATTACAACATAATTGAACACTATTGTTGTCTAATAATTTTTCAACTTTCAACTTTTGGAACTGGTGTAAATTCAGTCATGACAGACAGACAGACACTATGACGTTGTTAGTTAATATATTTTTTGTGATAGTTGTAAAAATGTGTTTTTTGACGATTTAAAAGTGCTTCTTTGTGGCCTATTTAAATAAAAAGATTTTGTTTTTTAAATTTTTACAATAAAAGTAACTACTAATTCTTCCCTATTTTCATTTTGAAAAATCACAGTAAATTCCGTTATTTTTTTATTATTGTAATGAAATAGTTAACCACCACATGTCAGATACGCTTTCTTGACGATATACACAAAAAGTGAATTAATTAATGTCATACAGGGTGGTGCCGTCAATACGACAATAAATTGAGACATGGGCTATATTACTGGCCACTTTCAAAAATATCGTATTCGTTTGATAATTTCATGACATTTCTATGAAATAATGCAGCTAATGTTACATTATTTCATACAAATGTCATAAAATTATCAAATGAATCAGATGTTTTTGAAAGTGTCTAACCATTTCTATTGACTAATATAGCCCATGTCTCAATTTATTGTCGTATTGACGGCACCACCCTGTATATCCTGCTGCAATGCCTCAAAATACACTTATTGAAAGAGGGCACACTCCTTCAACATTATATTATTAATAATGTTAAGTCGTTAACATTATTAATAATTTATTGAGACGCCAAGACCCTTTAAATTTCCAGGGATACTTAAAACCAATATTTGTGTCAAGATTTCGCAAAGACCTCTAAATCCCAAACTAGGTAAAACCTGTATCTCAGGAGTGAATGTATAGCAATATAACCCTTTAAGCTTTTGTCTCCGAAGACCCACCGATGGGAATTGGTGGGTCTTCGGAGAATAGTAATCAACTATTTCGTGTGGAATACTACTTTGTTGACAATCTAATTACTGAGCCTTATATATTCCGAACATAATTACCTGTACAAGACTGATTACCACACAGACATGATCCAGAGGTAAAATTATAACTTTTCTATAGATTAATTGATAATTGGAGTAATTATTTGTATATTTATTAAATATAATGTAGTAATCCTAGTTTTGTGATACTTTTATAATAATGACTATCGTCTGTGAGCCAAATTTTTCCGAGTAATATTTGTTTATCGTGTTTGCTTGATTCATTTCAATACCATTGTGTATATTATTATGATTATTATATCATACAAATCATCTTTATCTGCTTAGAATAAAGATAAAAAAAATGCGTGAATCCTTTGGAAAAATTATGTGATTTTAATAACAGAAATGGCTATAGTCGTATTATTTTATGATTTCCTGCAATAAATTATTAGTTTTTAAAAATTATGTAGGTTGTGCTTTAAAATTGACAAAAGAGTGGATCTTTTCCAATTTTGGCTTGATCATCTTGCTCACTTGGCTGCAACATGCTAATCTAACAAATCTAACAAAAATATCTGCTGCTACAAAAAAGTATTTATAAATATATACAATCATAATTGTTGTTTGCATTACTTAAATTTTTCATAAGTGAAAGGTGTCCCTAATGGTGCCGCCAAGTTATTATGTTATGGCTTTTTATGATTTTTGAAAAAAGTGTGCTTAAACAAAATGCCTTTATACTTTATTATAATGAGACGTGGTCTAAAATATTAGTGATTCGTCTGCATGCGACCAAGTGAGGACCGTTTATATAAAATAAAGACTTAAAAGATGGGACCGAGTCTTTTGGACTTACACGCATTTCGTCACACACATTTTGTCTCATTCAGAATTACGTGTCGCTTTTTTAATTTCACATTATTCGACTTTGACTATCATTTCAAAGGCATACAGCTTAAATCGGGTCGACAGCGGTCTCGGTATGTGACGAAATGCATGTTAACCGTCTTGTGGGACTCTTGACGTTTGAAGTTAGTACTCAGCGTTTATTAAGAATGCACTCTGAAAATGTATAGAGAAAAGATTTTTTTTTTGTGTTGTCTAAAATTTGTGTCTAAATTCATGGCTGTCATTGGTAACAGTCTTGCTTTTATACAGGTTGGTGACGACAATAAATTAAAACATGGGCTATATTAGTTCATAGAAATGGTTTGCCACTTTCAAAAACATCTTATTCATTTGATAATTTCATGACATTTGTCTGAAATAATATAACATTGGCTGCATTATTTCATAGAAATGTTATAAAATTATCAAAAGAGTTAAGATGTATTTGAAAGTTAGAAAACATTTCTATGAACTAATATAGCCCATGTTTCAATTTATTGTCGTAATGTCGCCATCCGGTGTACAGCAACAAAAAGAGACAAATATAGGTTTCGCTGTTAGAATTTTTCTGATTAGACAAAGCATTCTTTTACAATCACTGGGCCTAATTCTGAGAACACACTTTAATTCTAAATTTAAGTACAGTATATCTCTTTCTCGCAATAAGTCATTGGAAAAAGATAGCAAGAATCTGTTTAGAGCTGTCAATTAAATTTAGATAGATTTCATAGAAACCATAGACAATTTTAGACGGCATGTACGGAGGTGCCTCCTAAACACTGTATTTTAGCACGTTCAATAAGGACGATAATTGAACGCACCTTTCTAAATGTCAATTCATATGACAGCCATCCTTTTCGTATTCGTTTTGAAAGAAAGAAATAGACTGAACTTAAATTTATTTAAACTTAGCATGTGTTCTCCAGAATTAGGGCCACTATCGATCTAATAATATTATTTACGCTACAGTATAATGTAGAAAGTATTATTTTGGACCATAGCATGAGATTGACATGTCATTATGCCAAATGTATATTGAACTTCATAGAAGGACAGTTATATTACTATTTGATAATAACAGTAGTGAGTGATATATAAATATGTATCGAGACCCTAAAAAAACTATCTTTTAATAACAAAATTATAATTTTCAATGTTAATTTTATAGTAGGTTGATGCCACAGACTAATGATAACGTTAGTTATTATTAATACCAAAAATGTTTGTTGATTAATTAGCAATACTAGACAGCATCGTTTTGTAATGATTATATTTAATCTAAAGCTTTTTAAATATAGAAAGTTTGCCTGGAGATCTGAATTAAGTTGCCTATTTTGAGTTACATCACCTTTCGCATTTTGGATGAAGAAAAATTGGATGGTATTATGTTATTTTATTACTGACAAAATGTCGAGGATGCAATATTGATTAGGTAGAATAGTGATTGTGTATTTTACTCTTGTATATTGGGTCTCAAAATTAATATAGGACAACTGCATTTATGATGTATCACAGATTCGTAATTATTTTAGCTACAAAACTCCATTTCTTAGGGGTTTGTTAGAGAAACTCGCGTTTTTTTTCTACAATTATGTTCCTTTACCATGTAAACTAAATTGCAATTCATATATGTATTGTATAATTAAATTAGATTAATTGTTAATTTATAAACATGTAGTATAGTAGTAATTAGGTTTCATACACAATAAATTAAATTAAACAATATAAAAGCAACTTTATTTATATTTATGATAGTAAAACCTTTGTATAAATTATGTAAATACTTGATTTGTGAAAAAATAGCTTGGCAAAAGCCTTTTAATTTCTCACAATTTTATTTTTTATTAATATGAAATAAGTCAGATGTTGTTTAATGCATAAACAATAAGGATTTCATAAAAAAAATATAGATATTCTAGTCACAGAGAATTCTATTATTCCTTGCCAAACTGTAGGCATGAAACATTTTCTCATCAACCAGATTTCTGCCCTAAAGCGAACTGATCATAAACTTTCACCAGCGACTCAGGTGTTCTTGGTTTAAAATCTTTTAGTACCTGTTCAAAATGCGCCATAGTGACTGCAGGGCAGTGTAAATCTTTTTCTAATGCTTGCAATGCCGCCTCGTGGCACAATGCCTGTAGTTCTGCTCCTGAAAACCCTTCAGTCCTGCAGGCAAGACTATGTGAATTAATATCATCACTGGTGCTCATTTTATCCAGTTTCAATTCAAGAATTTGCAACCGTGTTTCAAAATCTGGCAGGGGAACATAAATGAGTCTGTCGAGACGTCCGGGTCTAAGCAATGCTCTGTCAATCTTATCAGGACGGTTAGTAGCTGCTAGAATAGTTACAGAGTTCAAAGGGACAACCCCATCCAGTTCAGTCAAAAGTTGTGCCAACACCCTTTCATGGACACCAGCTTCTCCAGAGCTCCTCTCTCCTCCGATCGCATCCATTTCGTCAAAGAAAATTATAGAAGGTGCTACTTGACGGGCCTTTGTAAACAGGTCCCGAACGGCGCGCTCAGATTCTCCAACCCATTTAGAAAATAATTCTGGACCTTTTATTGATAAGAAGTTCAAACCACTTTCTGTCGCTAGTGCTTTTGCAATCATAGTTTTAGAGCAACCTGGTGGACCATACAGTAAGACTCCACTTGGAGGCTTAATTCCTAGGCGTCTGAAACTGTCTGCATGTTTTAACGGCCATTCTACAGCTTGGCGAAGTTTCAACTTTAAGTTGTCCTGCCCGCCAATGTCAGTCCATCTGACATTGGGTACTTCTATCAACAGCTCCCTCATTGCACTGGGTCTCACAACAGTGAGTGCTGCCATCAAATCTTCATGTTGTATAGAATTACTTGATCTCTTTATGCATTTCAGTGAAGCTTGTGTACATAGGTTGACTAAATCAGCAGCCACATATCCATGTGCCAAGTCAGATATTGAATCTATTTCTTGAGAAGACACCTTGTTTGGCAAATTTTGAAGTAAACTGTACAAAATCCTTTTTCTCCTTATTCTATCTGGCACTGGTATCTCTATTTCCTTATCCAATCTACCAAATCTTCTAAGCATGGGATCAATGGCATCAGGTTTCCTAGTAGTTGCTAAAATAAATACTCTACTGCTTTCTTCATGCAGATTGTCTAATAGAGAAACAAAAGCAGAGGTGACCCTTCTCTCTTGTTCTGTACTACCCGAGGAGCGCCTTGGACATATAGTTTCAATTTCATCAACCAAGACAATGCTGGGCTCATTTAGTATGGCTTTAGTGAACAAGTTCTTCATAGTAGCTTCAGTTTCACCAAAGTATTTACTAAAAATAGCAGGACCATTCACTTCAATATGGTAACAGTTTAAGTTTTCTATTAAATATTTACACATGGCAGATTTGCCAATACCCGAATGACCATGTATTAGTAACCCTCTTGTAGGCTGAAAATTAGCTGCCAATTCTAGATCAAAGGAGATATTTACTAGAGATTTTATTTCATCCAATATATCATCCACACCACCCAAACATATTGGTTTCTTCTTAATTTTCTTTACAATTTCCTTTTCTACTGTCCAAACAGTATTTTCACTCAAAACAAACCAATCCTTATTAATATTATCCTTAATTTCTTCTGATTTTACATTACTTACTTCTATTTCTAGTTTCTTTCCAAAATAATAATAAACTAAAACACTGCCAATACATACAAAATAATTGTGGAAATTATGTCTTAAAATGTCAGTGATATCATTTTCTATGTTGTGGTTTTTTATCTTTATTGTTAAGTATGTAGCTTTGGGAATCTGTCCTTGTACTACTGATACTGTTACTTTCTTGGTATCACTACACCAGGCCCCGGATAAACCTGAAACCATTGAAAAATATATTTTAATAATCTTATATATAACTGCATGAAATCAAAGAACACTTGATAATCACAATGGACTTTATTACTAAATATTTTTCATTTGGGTTTCATTTAGTCAATAACGTTAATCCTAGAAAAGTATTTAAACTAGAACAAAATCATGTACTCAGGCAGGGACTGAACCCATGACCTTTCACAATCCATGTAGCTGCTCTAACCATCTGAGCTACCAAGGAGTTAGGATGACCCTGTGAATTTCCTCTAGTCTATCTATAAGTATTTGCATTATGCCAACGTGAAACTGACAATACCGAACAATGTCGAAATATTATATTTTAACAACGGAACGATTATTAATACAAAAACCTACGATTTCTATGAAGTAAATCATGTTATCATAAAATAAGTGATAACTTACCTGCCGCAGGCAATAATACAGCGGCGGGCGCTGATGTTTTAGAAGGCCACATTCTCTTGACAAGCTTAGGAGCACCATCTCGACTTAGTTCCAAGGGACCTCCGATAACAGCACCTACCAACATGCCCGCTGACGGATGTATTAGGACGGAATCTCGAGGAACACCGTCAGGTGGGGCAGCGCCCCTCACTAGCCATGAATATAGCTTCCCTCTCTCAACATATGGACATCGGAGCTGATCTTTAGCACAATTCAATTCAATATGAATATTTTTATCGTTCGAGGTTATGCTACAACCGCAATGTTCGCAATCCACCCACAGTGTTTTCTTTGTTTGTTTTGGTGGCATGATATCTATTTACTGTTCAGAAATTTCAAAATTTTACATTAATAAGGTTATCACAATCATGTATAAAAATAGACTTTTAGGTTATTTTACAGATAATAATAAAACAGCTTTTTTTCGTTCCTCTTTCTGAGTAACTGTCAAAGAGTCTATTAAAAAATATTCTGTTACAAACAGAACAGATTCCTTTGCATACAAATAAAAAAAATTAAAAGGGGTGTTTGGCGGATGCTATCCCAGGAGTAATATTACCACAAGCACCACCAACCAACCATCACCATTCTATGATGGTGTCAGTCAAGATTTTTATTACACAAAACACAAAGTTCGCTTTGTGTACACATCAAGAACCTTATCAAGTACCTTTGCCATTACAGTGGCTAGAGAGATTGGTCTATACTTCTTGTTTATTCTAATATCATTGGGCCTATAGTTATTTTTATTAGTTAAGTCACCAGTTAAATTTTTATAGGGAGAATTAACAAAAAAAAAAAAATAGTGTTTGGCGGGTATTTGTAGCGTCAGTGAAAATTTTTATTACAATAATTAAAAATTGTGTCAGAGTGAACATTGAGTTATAAAAGCGGCGTAGTTTTATTATTCAAGTGTTTGTGTTGACTTGCAACTAAAAGATTAATTAAAAGTGATTATGGTGTGAAATACGATGAGAACTTTTTTGTGGTTATCCACCTCATCAAGTAGCAAATAAAGTGACTGTCATCATATATTTCGTGTCAAATACTCCCAAAAAGCATTAAAATGTGTTACGCCAGCATTTTAATGGAATAAAAGAAGAAATAAAGAAATACTAAAGACATGGCTACATGGGCGTTAGTACCCTTTGCCTTCTTTTTATAGGGAGAATTAATAAAAAAAATGTTGACATTGATAATTTAGGTTTCATTTAATCAATTGTCAATGTCAAGTGGAAAAAAGGCGGGAAACGTCCAAGTAGGCGGGAGTGTTTTTTTTTGGTTTAAATTAATTTCATTGTAATTTAGTACTTTTCTGAATCAGTTGAGTAGTATTAATTGTATATATTTTGTATATTGTATATAGTTTGTATATTTAAAAGATCATTATCGGTAAGTAGCTTCCATGCATTATCATGAACGATCCACCTGACCCAGGTGGATCGGTACCCTCTGTTGGTCAGAATGTAGTTATAATGAGTCAAGATGAGTCCAGCCTTGACACTGATCAAACCGAGTGGTCTATAAGCACAAGTAGGAAAAGGGGCAAATTGACAAAAGTTTGTAAGCATTGCAACAAAAAAAAGCGCAAAAATAAAATGGCGGGAAAGACTACAGGATGTTTATGTTCTGATTCCACTGCTGAACATTCTAATGAAGAACCTATTTGTATCAATAATAAAGATTCAAATAAATTACCTTTAAGCCCTGCAATTTTACCTCCACCTATTCCATCAACAAAAAATGAATTGTCGCACTCTCAAGTGTCTCAAGTCGGTACCAATTTTCCTGGCCGTAAAGTTTATACCGCTAATGATTTGCCGCCTTATGTTGTACAAGTCCAACGTGAGCAGACTGCATTTAATGACGCCGTATCGTTACATCCTGTACAGTTTGGAAATTTCCTTACGAAAAATAATTTTTATAATATTGTAGATGGTAGTGTTAAGAAAATAGGTAGAAATAGAATAACACTATCATTTTCTAAATTTGAGATGGCAAACAGTTTTATTACTGACAAAAAAATAATTGATAATAATTATAAAGCTTTTATCCCATCCTTTAATGTAACTCGTATGGGTCTTATTCGTGGAGTTCCCCAAGACTGGTCACCGGAAGAAATCAAAGAAAAAATGTCTTTACCTACAGGGTGTGGTGAAATTATTAAAATTAGGCGTTTGAATTATAAAGTTTTATTAGATGGCACTGTCACTTGGAAGCCCACTCAGTCAATTGTGGTCACTTTTGATGGCCAGATGCTCCCTTCTAGGGTATACCTTTGTTACAATTCATTGTCAGTCGATCGTTATATATTCCCAACTGTGCAGTGTTATAACTGTTGCCGCTTTGGACACACTAAATTGCAATGTCGTTCAAAGCCGCGCTGTTACAAGTGCGGACAGGACCACTCGGGTGATGGATGTTCTGTGGAGGAAGTAAACGCCAATTGCTGTAATTGCAGTGGTTTTCATTTAGCGATTAAACGTTCCTGTCCTGAGTATGAAAGACAGAGGAGCATTAAAGTTTCCATGTCAAATAATAACATTTCTTATTTTGAGGCAGCTAAGCTACACCCTTCAGTAGGCAAATCTTTTTCAGATGTTCTAATGTCGAAACCTTCGAAACCCACTATAAGTTTAGCACTACCGTCATCAAAACCATTCACTCACAATAATGATCATTCTTATAAAAAAACTGTGTACATTAAACCTAAGCAATTTTCATCTAGCCACCTTAGTAAAGGTTACAATCAAACAGAACATAATAATATGATTAGAGACTATGACATGCCTAGTAGCAGTGGTAATGGTAGTGTTATTGCTCATATTCAAAGTAGCTCTCAAAATACAACAATCACTGATATCATTGTCTCTCTTATTAATTTACTAACACAAAATAATAGTTCTAGACCGTCCGACGTTGCCCCTTTGCTTAAAGCCATAGAAAACCTCACTCACCACAATGGATCAGTTGGCCAAAGTGGTTCAGTGGAATTGTAGGAGCATTAATAATAAAAAATCAGATCTTATACATTTAATTAACAAATATAATCCTTTTGTAATATCTCTTTCAGAAACCTGGCTTAAACCAGGTTTTAATTTTAAGATTTCTGGTTATTTTTGTCTTAGACAAGATAGATCAGATGGCCACGGTGGTGTGGCTCTTTTGATAAAAAATACTTATCAATATAATATGTTATCATTACCCTCAAGTGACAATTATTGTGTTGTGCTATTATCAATAACATTTGCTTTGTGTCAATTTATGTTCCACATCCTTCTATTTCTATTCTTAGTGAAATAAATAACATTATATGCCACTTTCCTAAACCTTTTTTGATTCTTGGAGACTTCAATAGTCATCACCAGTCTTGGGGCAGTTCATTTTCAAACAGTTGTGGTGAACATTTACTTGATATTTTAGATCGTAACAACTTATGTATATTGAATACTGGTGCTGCTACACGTCTTACTAATCCCAATGAATGTGTTAGTGCGGTTGACCTCTCTATTTGTACTCCAAGTCTTGCTCTGTCACTTTTATGGCACACGCTTAATTCCACATATGGAAGTGATCACTTTCCAATAATTATAACATTCCCTTTTATTACTAAACTAAATTTAAAGAAGAAAAGTACCTTAAAATATAAATTACAAAATGTCGATTGGAATGTATATAAACATAACTTGGAACATAGATGTTCAACACTGCCAATTATTGAAAATGGTAATGAAGACCAATGTTCTGAAGCTTTGGCTAAATGTATGATTGGTGAAGCTGATGAACTTTTTCCATTAAAAAAAACATCTCGTTATTCAATCCCTTCCCCGCCATGGTGGGACAAGGACTGTACTCTAGAGATTGCTCGGAGGAAGAATGCTGAACGGCTGTATCGTGAAAATATGACTTTACAAAACTTTAATATCCTCATGGGAATTATTTCAGAAGTTAAAACATTTCTAAAGAAGAAAAAGAGTAATGCTTGGAAAAGGTTTTGTACTTCAATTTCCCCACAGACTCCTCCATCATTAGTGTGGAGTAATATTCGAAGGTTCCGTTCTGCCTTTGTTCAACCATCTTCCACCAGTCTATCCTTAGACATGGCTCACGAATTTATGAGCAATTTAGTGCCGTTATCGGTCGCAGAGTCGGTTTTACTTTCTCCGCTTCCTATCGATAATTCTGGTTTAAATTTACCATTTTCACTATCAGAATTAAAAGGAATCCTAAATCACTTGAAAGATTCCGCTCCGGGTATAGATGGCATTCCTTATTCATTCATTACGAACCTTGGGGATAAAGTTTTAGGTTATTATTTACATTTGATAAACAATGTCATGTTGACAGGTAACATACCGTCAGCATGGAGACAGCAAATAGTGTTACCCTTTCTAAAACCGAATAAACTGCCATTAGATGTAAGATCCTACAGACCAATTGTTCTTTCTACTGTTCTTGTAAAAATTGCCGAACACCTAATTAAAAATCGTTTGGAATGGTATATCGAAAGTAAGGGCCTCCTTTCGAAAAGTCAGTTCGGCTTTAGACGCGGTAAAAGTACTTATGATTGTATTTCCATTCTAGTATCTGATATTCGAATAGCATTTTCTGATAATGCGTCAGTTGGTGCCGTTTTTATTGATATAAAAGCGGCCTATGACAATGTTAACATAACATTATTGCGAGAAAAGTTAAACATTTTAAAAATCCCAATTATTATTTGTAATTTTATCATTAATTTATTTTCGGAGCGGTATCTGATGCTCTCTGTTGGGGATACTATGATACAAAGACGTGTCTCAAAAGGTTTGCCTCAAGGTTCGGTATTGAGTCCACTACTTTATAATTTGTATACCTTTGATCTTGAAAGCTCACTCAACAACTCATGTGCTATTATTCAATACGCTGATGATGTCGTCCTGTACTCTTTAAGCAATTCGATATCACATATTTCAAGCACCTTAAATCATAGTTTAACTATTTTTAAGACCTGGCTTGACAAGAATGGATTAGATTTATCAATTTCTAAAACTTCCGTTGTTTTATTTACGAGAATGCGGTCACAGAATATATTAAGAGTTAATTTTGGCGAAGATTGCCTTCCTCAAAGGCAGGAAGCCAAATATTTGGGAATGATTCTGGACTCAAAACTTACTGGTAATTCACATTGTGAATATGTTATTAAAAAATGTGAGCGCAGTCTTAACATTTTGAGGTGTCTAGCTGGAGTCTGGTGGGGCAGCCATCCTCTTTCGTTGAGGCTACTTTACATCGCTCTTGTACGGAGTGTTTTAGATTATGGGATATTCCTTCTCGAACCTTGTAATGTAGCAAATTACAAGAAGTTAGATAGCATACAAGCTAAAGCATTACGAATCATTAGTGGTGCTATGAGGTCGAGTCCAATATGTGCATTACAGGTGGAGTGCAATGATCCTCCTTTACATTTACGGCGTCAATTTCTAGCTGACAGGTTTTTTTACAAATCAACACTATTAAATAATAATAATTTAGTTATGCAGAAGATTGAATTATTGTCGACCAAGATAACATCATCAGTGTATTGGAATAACAAATCTTTGCCGCCTTTGATTAAAACTTATAATAAGTATTTGAATATGGGCGTATCAACGTATCAATGCCCAACTCTTCCATTGTATAGCTCTAAATATGACTCTTTAACATTGATACCTAACATCTTTTATAACCTTAAAATAGATAAGGCAAATTCCAATCATTGTTTTAATATGGCTGTTGATGAGTATTGGTATGGGTGGCACAGAATATTTACTGATGCATCTAAAAGCGATTTACTGGATGTCGGTGTGGGTGTTTATCACAGTAATTATAAGATCCAACAAAAAATGCGACTTCCTCCACAGACTTCCATTTTTACTGGAGAATGTCTTGGACTTTTCAAAGCAGTTGAATTTATCCTTTTAGCAAAGTTAAATAAAACCGTAATCTTTAGTGACTCCCTAAGTGCATTATATGCCTTAGATAAATTTCCTTTTAAAGCCAATATGTATCCTTTAATATTTAAAATACGTAATTTACTGTTACAATGTTCAGCCAAAGGTTATTCTGTATCATTTGCTTGGGTTCCTAGCCATTGCGGTATAACTGGTAATGAATTTGCTGATCATATTGCCCGGGATGCTGTTCGGTGTGGTGACATTGACTGTTATAAAAACTTTAGTATTGATTTAGTTAGTCTATCTAAGGCAGAGCTCCATTTATCCTGGACTAAGTTGTGGACAGAAGGTGGTATTACAATAGCGAAATACTATAGAAATATTCAACCATCTGTTCTTATTAAACCTTGGTTTGCAAAGCTAAGCTTTAGTAAAACAGTCACAACAATTCTAATTCGTATGCGCCTTGGTCATGTTTGTACGCCTGAACGGCTAGCTAAATTCGGAATAATTACCGACCCAACTTGTGAATGTGGTCACGCAGAGAGTGACACTAATCACATTTTCTTTGTTTGCCCGCGTTTTGAAAGAGATTTCTTTCTAGACTCTCTTATTAATTTGAATGTTCCTTTTCCTACTTCCATTTCCATCCTTTTATATAACAATAATCCAGATATTTATAAACTTTTAGCATTATTTATAAGGAAAAATGATATAAAAATTTAATTTTTTATTTACTCCTTGGTGGTTTTATTATTTTTCACATTTTTCTTACTCCTCTCATCTTTTCATCTCTCACTTTATATATGTATATATATTTATACTTATTCACCTGATTCCTTTCCAAATTCCTTTCCGGTATATAATTTTGTAAAAATTTCGTTTCCTGCTTTTTAACAACCCGTCGAATAAAATGTTGATACCTTATAAACTACCACCACGTCTGCAACCAAACGTGCATATGGCAAATGGCAACACTAGCCTTAATGCCATTCACAAAGAAGAAGAAGAAGAATGTCAAGTGTCAAAAAATATTCTCGTTCATTGCCGTAGATAGATATTAATATTTATTTTATCTTTTTTCCGCTAATAAATCAATTACAAATGATATTTTACATTATTTTTCAATAGTATCTATCGAGCTCCTTGTGGGGCTGATACCAGTATATAGTGTTTTTGTACATAAATAAGTGTAAAATTAAGTAAGATGACCCTAGCAGAGTTTTTTAGTTGTTCTCTACTAGCTTTCGGGGCTCCGCTGGTAATGTTCGCTATGACTATAGCCAACGACCCCGTGCGCATTATTATAATGATTGCAGCAGCATTTTGTTGGTTGTTATCTTTCTTAATATCGTCATTAGTTTGGTACGCTGTAAAACCTTGGCGTACATATCTGGCATTTGGGATGGTGTTTGCTGTTATTTTTCAAGTAAATATGTATAAAGTACTCTTATAAAGTATTAAAAATAAATTACTCAACCAATTTGAATTCGAATATCCTGAATACTATTTTTGAATTCTTAATGACTCATACAGACACTTAGCATTGTATACTTATTTTATAGGAAGCATTCAGATATGGAATGTACCGTTTGTTAAGAAAAACCGAGGCTGGCCTAAAGGAGATTTCTGAGAATCATGAAATAGGCAGTAACAAGTTGGAGATGGCATATGTATCCGGCCTTGGCTTTGGGTTGATGAGTGGTGCATTTGCTTTAGTCAATGTTCTAGCAGATTCTGTGAGTACAACTTAGGGATAGAGTGTCGTTGTATAATCAATTGATAAATCATTGGTCTCTTCTAATAAATTAATACAATTTCTTACAGATTGGCCCTGGTACCCTAGGGCTCCGCAATGGAACAGAGTATTTCTTTGTAACCAGTGCATCTATGACACTTTGTATGATCCTGCTCAACACCTTCTGGAGTGTAATATTCTTCAGTGGGTGTGATGAGAAAAACTATTTAAAAATCTTTTGGGTTGTTGGATCCCATTTTCTAGTTTCTGGACTAAGTTTATTGAACAGCAAGGAACTGTATGCAGTTACAATATTATCTTCTTATGTTGTATTAGTTCTAACTGCTGTGATAGCTTTTAAATGCGCTGGTGGTACTAGGAAAAGTTTTATTCAAAGTTTCACAGTAAGGTCATAGAGAAATCAATATGTAAATACTTTATTGATATCTGTAATAGCCTGAGGGCTAGTTTCACCACTTGCAGGTCAAGTCCCATTAAAACTAAGAGGTAACAATTTCAGACAAAATATTAAGTAATTATCTGTAACTTGTGAATCCCAAAATTTCGATTTAGTACCTGCTTTTGTATGTATGAACTTTAATCTGTTCATTGAAATGATGTCTCATAAGCACTCTCATAAGAACTTTACTAGCAACTGGTGAAACCAACCCAAAATGTAACATGACACTAATTACAATGTGTTGATAGATCCCTTGAATTAATAAATTAATTGTAAATAATCATATTAGGTACTTAGATGCCATCTACATGGCTTTCAATGTAAAATTTTATTACATTGTTAAAATTATAACCACAAGCAATATTTGTGTCAGTGATAACCATATTGTAGGTATGTTAGGCATTGTGATGACATGCAACATTCCAACAAAAAAACTGCTTACAATCTGATGCCACCACTATGCCACCAGTTGTGTGAAGACTACTTTAGTCATAAAAGATATTGATTTACTTCCGGAGGAAAAGATAGTGAAAGCAATTATTACACAAATTATAAAATGATAAATATGTTGAGCCTAATTGTTAGTGTGTCCTTATCAGCAAGACTTCTAAAATGGATTTGAAGTTTGAAAATTCTGAGTAAATGTAATATAAAAATGTCAGCAAATCATAAAATATGTAAATGAAAATGGGACTTATCTGATTAGCTGTTCAAAATTATTTATTAACCATTCACTGGAGTAGGTTGAATTCAGTAACCCCAACTCACCTACAATAGATGGCTAAGTAGAGCCTATTACAACAAAAAACTTCATACATGGGTGATAAAAATGATTAAGAAGTCAAATATTTCACTATGTTGCATTCATTTATGGTGATTAAGAATGCACATTGATTTTGAATATTTAAAATTGAAATTCTTGAATTTGGCCTTGCCGAAATAAGAATAAACTTTAAAATATGTATGCCTGACATGGGTGAACTGTATGTTGCTTGTGCTCATGTTTTACCTGATATGTTACTTAGAACCATTTGAGGCTAATGGATATTTTAGTTCAGTCACATCTAATAAGATAAAATACGTTTAAGTCTGTTATTCTATTACAATAAGAGTAATGTGAAGCGAGAACAGTGTACATGTTATGACTTTCCAGTCGTGACTGTACTCAAATGTGAGACAAACTATATTACTTTATTTTACATATTTTGTGTTAGCATTGGCAAGCTCGTAAGTGGGCACAAAGTTAATTATGTCAGCAAGCAATTAGATACTTTCCATCATGAACCGAGATTAGCCAAATGCACAAAAAAGGTTGAATACTAAAATCTATTTTTATTGTTAAAAAATTGTTGGTTCATCTTATTTCTATTTGTAATGATTATGACTGAAGGAAATCTTGAATGGTTGAGCTGGCAATTAAACTAAGTTTTTAGTATTAAACAATTTTATAATTTGAGTGACTGAGTTTATCATTAATAATTCTTATTGTTTTAGTTGCATTGTGTCCTTTTATTTTTATAATTATCATTATGAGTGTAATAATTATCAGGAATACAATTACCTTACTAGCATCATGTGATATCTCAAAAACCTAATGATGATTAAATTAATGTGTACAAAAATGAAATACTATGTTGAAGTAAATATTTAATTAATTCACAAAAATAGAATATAATTCTTTATAATTTAAGTAAAGAGATCATTCCCTAAGATTTGTCATTGGACAGAGCTTTTAATTTGCTAACCATTATCATGCTAATTCCAGAATTAATAATTCAACTACAAAAGGTTTTTTTATAAATAAACTTATAATAGTAGAACTTTCTTTACTTTTACCTATTTCCAATTAATTCTTACACATCTATTTTTCTATTAAATAATCCAAATCTGAATTATATTGCTTTTAAAACAATATAGCAAATATCACAATTACACTTGTCAATCTTCCTGTCTGGGCTATATTATAAGGCTACATATAGACAATTAGTATCAAGGCAAAAATTAATGTCATAGGTAGCATGTCTAGCCTTTATCACACTTTTGAATTTACTGGGACTCATCAGTAATACATCCAACTATGTACTGATGGGCCGCAGTTGCCAAGCAAACACCTAGTTTGGTGGAAAATCTTCCATTTCCCTCACTTCCCACAAGACTTCCCATTCAGGACCAACTAATATATATGTAGTAAATGTTAACAGTTGGTTACCACTATAAAAATATACTTAGCTGCCCAGTATATGTTGGGAGTGTTTGTTCCCTGCTATGTATAGGGTCTATTATATGAAGTTGTTTATATGATTCAAATGACTCCTACCTACTGAAGAGAGACAAAGAGTACTTATTCAAATTACATTCAAGTTAAAGTAAGACAAACTGTATAAATAACCTTCTGTTTTAAATTTATATAAACTACTAGCTGACCTGGCAAACATTGTTTTGCTATAAAAGAAAATTGTACATAAAATAAAAAATAAAATAGATAGTAGCCGATTCTCAGACCTACTGAATATACATATAAAAATTCATAAAAATCGGTCAAGCCATTTGAGCGGAGTATGGTAACTAAATTCGTGACACAAGAATTTTATATAGATGAAACTGGTTCCTGGTTTTCTTCTGCAAGTTGTGTCAGCAGTGAGTCTACTGTCCACACTGAGTCTGCAGTGTCCATCTCTACTTGAGGGATGAATGATTTCAGAACCTCCAGGACTGCATCTACTCCTTCTACTGAGCCACTGAAGCCTCCACCCACTTCAGCTAAGGCATTCACTGTTTCTGCATCTTTACGGACTGTTCTGTAAGGAAAATTATAAAGTGTAAATGATAACGTTTTCACTAGTCTTTTCCGTGACCCACAAACAAGCAAAGTTGTAATATACTTTTGTCCTGTCTGGTATCTAAATAACTATTAACTGGATGGTGATAATTGACAAAAGTTAGGTTGGCTAGTGGTTAGTTGTGCTTAGTAGCTAGTTGATATTATAGACTAATTATACATACACTGGAGGCATTGATATTTCTTTTTCTAAGATATCTTGCAAATCATCGAGGTCTGGTATAGTTGGTATATCATCGCTGGATTCAGGCGACTTCTTCGGTATAATGTATTCTCTATAAAACACAGAACAAATGTATTTTCTGCTAAATAAATCTTCACATTGATAATTCTTCGGTCAGACCACTTACTTAGCTTCTCTGTGTGTTCCTTCGGACCACACGCCTACCTTTCTCGGTTCAGGTATATTAGAATTAAATGGGTCATTCATCATTAAATCACTTTATTCTAATTGATTCTTCTAAAAGTTTTTAGGTAGCTAAAATGTTGTAAATAGAAAGAAACCAAGCAGCAAGTTTCAGTAATTATTTTGTTTGTTTACGCCACACCGCCACAGAGAGAGATCACATAAATGTTTACAGTTTACGCCACAGATTACTATAGGATAGTTTACGCATTATTCTTTTAATATGACATTCGTAGTTAGTTAGGCAAAGGGATAAAAAGCCTGTAAAGTCTATTGAAAAAAATTACCCCAGTCACTCACATTCGCACGAATACGCAAACCCACATATGTAGGAGCAAATGAATATGCAAAATTTTTTTGCAACATTCGCGGTTTTTCAAACTGTCGGTTTTGGATGCACATCAAAGCGCGCGCATTTATTGTATGAAGTACAGGGCAAAGTGCGGCTCCAGAGCCACATGTGGCTCTTTGGCTCTTTAAGTGCAGCTTTGGCACAAATATTCCCGGAAAGCGCAATATTTTCATTAAAAAAAAACTTGATACCTAAGAAAAAAGTCTTATTGATGAGAACTTGGAACCTTGCTCTTGAATATTAAAAACAACAACATACAAACATATCTTACTCAAACTTTCCAAGAAGATGCAATGCAAGCAAATTGTTGCATTAATAAATATTTATTAAGTACGTAGTGTAGTAATAAAAGTTTACTAAACCAGCAGATTTGGCTCCCATTTTTTTAAATTTGTTGTAATGTTCAAAATTGGCCATTAAGTTTGCCGACTACTGCTAGGCAATCTGAGGAAAAGTTAAAAATGGAACGCATTTTTTATTGCATCGCGGTTGCCCCGCGCCAATTCGAAATTAGAACGACAATTTTCAACATTTTTAAAATCGTTAAAAATGTTGAAAGTACCTACTCGTTCGTAATTGATATTAGTTTTCACTTTATTTTTATTTCAAATACCAAATGTTTATTAAACAAATTTTATCCTGAACAATAATCCTACTGATTCGTATAATAAAATAGCAAGGGTTTACTTTTTTAATTTTTAGTTGGTCCGATTCCCGGGTGAGACAAGCGACTTTTAAAAGATACTTAAATGCAGTTTTGTTTCTTTCCGAAAATAAAGGAATGTTTTCTTTCAGTAAAATGAGCTAACTAAAGGATTTAAAGTAGTTCCCCTCCAGGGCCCATAGATTTTTTCCACCCTGTATACTTTGTAGAGAAAAAAACATTTAAATTCGTAAAAATAAAAAAGGACGGTAAATACATTCCAAATTAAATTACCGAAAGTCGTGGTAAATAATCAAAAAATTGAAATATTACACATACGAGGACACGCCATGGTCGGTTGCGGGATGGGACAATTTATAGTCTCGAGCTCCTCCGCGCTTAAACAGTTGGTCCCGGTTGTTACTGCAACCGCTTGATAAAAATAATGAAAATAGACTTTCATGTCTTACGTCATTTAAAGCGTGGTAACGAGATCTAAATAAAAAAATGGGCTATGTTATTTTATAGAAATGTTTTGCAACTTTTAAATCTATAAATAAGCCGATAAATATTTCAACAAACCGTAAATCCGCATTATTAGGCCTGTGCGGTGGTGCTATCGTCCAAACTCCTGAAAGGATGTTTCTCCCACGTAGGGTTGCCATCCGTCCGGGTTTCCCCGGATTTGTCCTAGTTTAGAGGGCGTCCGGGGGAGGTTTTATTCGTAGTCCGGGTTTAAAAAATTAAAATCTTAGGCCGCCCACGACCAACCGACGAACCCAGTCGCTTAGCGACTATGTTTAAAAAATCCCGTTGACGTGTCCGGGTTTTGGGCTCTAAAATCCGGGGTTTTCGCGCGTCTTGTCCTGGTTGCCAAATTTTATAGATGGCAACCCTACTCCCACGTAGGAAGGGTGAATCTCACAATTGCATGAGATCGTTTGTCCCAATGTTTAATATTTGAAATAAAATTTTCGAGTCACAAATTTAGTTACCAATGTTACCATACTCCTCCGAAATGGTTTGACCGATTTTCATGAAATTTTGTATATTCAGTAGGTCTGAGAATCGGCTACTATTTTTTTTCTGGATTTTTTTTTTATATGGCAAAACAACGTTTGCGGGGTCAGCTAGTAATTCTATAAATAGACGTGGGTGGTATGGGTATTTTATAGCGTGGTTTCATAAAACATTTATCCCGCGCTTAGCTAAATACGCTAAGCGCGGGATAAATGTTTTATGAAAACCGTTCATACCATTTGCGATGTTTGACGCCATGGAAATACTAGGACATAATTCGAAACTATCGCTAGTCGCACAATTTCATTTTTGTATTTCCATGGAAATATTAGGATACAGCCTGTAGGAAGAAGGCCTGTGCGCAGCAGTGGGACGTATCAGGCTAGGGATTTAAACAAATTTTCATTTTTAAATTAAATTTAATTCTTCATAAAATAGATAAAAAAAACTTACAACATTAAAACCGACATTACAATCCGTCATTGCAACCATCAACACTCCTATAAAAATATATTTGTAAAGCAAAACATTGTGATGTTTTTGTTGAATCATAAACGAAAGTTGATAATGTATTTATTGGAATTTATAATTCATTTCGACATTCCCAACTTTCCAGAAACAGTAAAATGCATGCATTATTGTAACAGTTTTTGGTACCAAAGATCATTAAAATAATAGACTAAAGTTAACTAGCATTAAATAATTTCGTTTCTTAACAATAACTCTGTAAGCTTCGCACAAGACGGTCTGAAGAAAAATATTATGTTAATAACGACACAGCAGTTTACTTAACGGACAACTTAAATCAAGACATTTTTAATTTTATCTATTTTTACAAAGCAAGTGCTCGAGATCACTTATTGAACTATTCAATGTTTTAATTAAAGGAGTGGAGTTACATGTAATGCAGTGTAAGTAGTGGCTCTTATTGATAAGAGAATAAGTCACATGATATCTCAACAATGTAGAGTTCTTTAAAAATAGTGTGAAAAGATTTTCACAGGGTTGCCAAGGCATAGTCAATAACTCCAGTGTTGCCAGGCTATAGTAACAGCTCACCATCTGGCCGCCTCTTTTCTTTGTATAAAACAAGGAACAAATAATTGTACCACCTGCTTCACCCGGGGTAATTTTTATAAGTGTAAGCAGGATACCCCGATACTACTCTTTAAAAAAGACACTTTAAAATATAATATTGTACCCTGTAAGAATAAATCTGCCATAGACAATTTATCACTATTTACTCTGAATCTCAGTAATGCTAATATAAACAATAATTTATGTTAATTTCCATCACAAATTGAATCCGAATCGATTAATAACATACAAAATATAATGAGATACATTAATTTAAACATTTTGTCAAAACAATGTTTTACATACATATACTAATCTCTGGACTCTTAATTTCTCTCATTCAATAATAATTCATTAACTTAATGGCAAATAATTGTATTTTATTTTAATAAATATTCAAACATTCGCACTTCCCACTTGTCTTATAGCTATATAACTCTTTGCTTGTTTTATAAAAGACAATTCATTCAAAATTATCTTTTATGATATGTCAGCCAGATATTTTTAAAAGAATTTCAATAGTCAATTCTAGTTCAATAGAAGTGGTATTGAATCTTTTACCTAACTTTGAGCAAAAGTATAGTAATGCCATAGACCAAATAATATTATCCATCCTTGGTAATGCTTGGTAATGAATTTATACAAAACAACATATTCAGTTCAACAAAAAAAAAGAATTTGCAAAGTTGAGATTAAAAATATTACATGACGAGAAATTTATTAAACCGTATAGGTAGTACAGTAAAAAATAGTTCTCTGAAAATCCGTAATATGGCGCAGGTCAGGCTTCAATTGCAATTGGTAAGCACCATATTAGTTTCGCATAGAACCAATAATATTAACAATAAACGAAGTTTCTTGTGTATGATAAGATAACCAAAACAAAGTATGTTTCTTTAAATTCATCATATTTTGGTGATTTCCATTACATTGCTTTTATGATATTAAAAATGTATATGTATAAAAAAATATTTATCACTGTCAAAAATATTATCAGTGACTTGCATTTATTGGAATGTGATGTTGAAGATACCTGCTTTAGAAAAGAAAACCACTTTAAAAAACTTTGGAATTAGGCCCTATGCTATGGGCTTTAATAAATAATATTTATAAAAAAAGATAGAATGTGGTGTTTCCACTTTATTGCAGCACCCTAATGTATTCGTTTTTATACAAACATTAACTTAAATCTTTGAAAACAAACCATGTTTCATCAATTAAAATTGCACAAGACTTGAAATAATTTCATAATATAAGCTTGGAAGACATTTGTAATATTGCAGGAAACTTACATAATGAACTAGATATAGATAATAGTATTTTGCATGAACATCATCACAAATTGAAGTTTCACATGCAAAATATAATTTAGCTAAAACTAAAAAAATGTATTTTTTATTTATCTAGGTAAATAGAAATATTTTCAAGAATAAAATAGATTCAAACATGCTTGCAATAAATTGAATAACTAACACATTAAAGAAAACAGTCCAAAACACAAAGAGTACAAAAATGATATTATGCAATGACATTACCATATATTCCCTTCCTGATTCACAAAATCAAATCTGATATCTTAATTAGCATAAAAATATTAATCATCCTTTCACAATACAGAATGTTTTGTATCATAGATACCTAATATAGTAACAGATGCCCTGATGTTACCGTGCATAGTGAGATCCATTTCCAATCATTAGAAATAAACAGAAGTTGGTATGTTATTTAAGGAAACTGTCCTAATATTTTGAAAATGGACAGTATACTGCAAGATGTCACTAGAAAGTGAATGATGGAGATAATTTTATCAGTCATTTAAATCTTTGGAACCACACAACTCCTCGTTATAGATTCCAATGACAGATATGGTAACATTTTTATGTGTCTTTCAGGTCATATGGCAAACTAAAGTAAGTTTGAAAAAGAAACTAAATGCTTTTGAAGTTGAGCACTGTGCAGTTCAGATTCGTCACAAGACAATACTTACTAGAATAGTCCGAGGAAATGTTGGCACTAACAAAGGAGGACCAGAGTCAGTACAATGAACGAAGACAAGAGTATTTTCACTTGGAACAGGGCCAGGAAGTAAGTTTCAACCGGTTAGCACTTAGCACTTATCGCGTAATCACTTATCACTCAGCACTTAAGGCGTAGTCCACACATTATCACATAAGCACTTGGTGTTTATTGGAGTAGGTCTCTGGTGGACAGTCGGTTGAGGCTGTCGCTGAGGTCTCCGCGGTCGTTGAACATGGACGAGAGGTTCGCGAGGTCGCCAGAGTTGAACGCGACGTCGTCGAACGCCGACAGCGATGGAGTGCTTTGCACCGCTGGGTCCACCTAGAAACCCAAAAAATAATGTGATTGTTTAAAAATAAGATAAGATAAATTTATTTCTGTATAAAAATTAGCCTAAATACATTGAAACATAAGTTATGTGTATAATATTTACAAATGTGTTGCCGAATTACATATTGCTAAATATAATTTATATTTGGGTGAGAAGTTCTTTATTGTACGAATGTAGACGATACCTACATTAAAGAAAAATAACGCTAAATTCATAAAATAACTGTTGAGTTAGTGATTTAAAATATTTAATTTTTCTTGTGTTAATAAAGTTATGATCTAACTAGCTATACCTGCGAGTTCGTTCGTGTTGTACCTTCGCAGATAATGCATTATTTTGGAACAAATTAAATCACCAAAAAAAGGTTCCGCTGACGCGGATTTTTTTTGTACAACTTTTAAAGGGGAACAATTCCGGCATACATGATTTTTGCGTAACTTTAACCGTTTACGCAGCGCACGCAACGAAAGCTCTGAAAAGGAATATTTTTTTCACATTTTTCATTGATGCTCAGCTCCTATTGATAGTATAGGAGTAGCGTAAGTTATATAGCCTATCTATTAATAATTCAATAAATGGACTATTCCACACAAAAATATTTTTAAACTTGTATCAGCGTTCAACCAAACAAACAAACACACTCTTCAGCTTTACAATATTTATTTTTTTAATTAGTATTTTTTAGATATAGTAATATCAAAAAGGACGTTACCTGAGCATAGACAGGTTGCTGCACTTCCGCCATGACGGAGTCCATATTCCCCGCCATGCCATGCATGCCCATAGGCGGCATGCCCATGGGGGCCATGTTCGTCATCTGCATCATATTAGGCGACACAGCGCCATGAACTGGCGACATACACTGCGACGCGGGCGACACGCATTGCATCATTGGCGATAAAGCTTGCCCCATTGGCGATAAAGCTTGCCCCATCGGCGATACCGCTTGCCTCATCGGTGATAAGGCCTGCCCCATCGGCGATAGAGCTTGCCCCATCGGCGATACCGCTTGCCCCATCGGCGATACCGCTTGCCCCATAGGTGACAAGGCAGGTGCCATAGGCGTGAGTGTTTGGGGCATCGGGGATAGGGTTTGCAGCATCGGCTGACCCATAGGTGACCGTACAGGCGTCTGTATATGTTGGATTTGCACTCCCGGCACGTTCTGTTGAATAATTTGGTTGATTTAGTAGAAAAATTACTGTCATAACATAAACGTCTAAAATTTACTGCTAAATAAATTTCAAAACAAATAAACGACATAGATACGGTCCGCCTGGTGGCAAGCGGTTACCGTAGCTTATGTAAGTAATGAACGAATCACCTTGGGCGCTACTTACACATTGATATTTATTAAAATTAACACCGACTACAAAATACTGAAAAGGATAAAATAATTAAATTTAAATAGGTAGTAATTAAAATAGAATAAAACTAGAAAAAAAAACATTGTAGGGTGGACGTTAGCTCATAAACGCAAATACAGATAGACTAGAAGAATTTCACAGGGATATCCCAAGTCCTGGGTGGCTCAGTGGTCAGAGCAGTCGCCAGTATGTTTTTAGGGAATCTTAGAAACATATTTTTTGGAGTAGGTGCTTCAAATTCTATTGTTTCTGGAAACAACTTAGCACCAACTCCAAAAAATGTGTTTCTTTGGGATAAGTACCTAGTTACTTAAATTAAAATATTTTATCCTTTTTAGTATTTTGAAGTCGGTTTTAATTTTTTATAAAAAATATTATCCCAATTTTTTGTGATAAATTTGTAAGGTCGAAGCTAGATGGGTGACCGTTAGCATGTATTGTTTCCTACTATCGTATCGTTTCACCAAAAGTCATAAAAAAGCAAAAATCCGCAATTTCGCATACATGACGACTTACTCATTCCAGTTATTTTAATTTTGAAACCAAACTACCCAATCAATTTTAAATAAATTTTTATCGGGACCAAATGGCAACTATTCCGCATCGACCAAAAAAAGCATCACGTAAATCAGATCAGAAATCTCGGCGTAATCGGTGTACATACATAGAGAAAAACATACCAACAGAATTGAGACACATATCACATCACACATCACATAATGGCCATGTTCTGTACCTATTTTAGATTAGTGTTATTAAGCACTATTGGAATTAATACACATACATTTTTTTTAGTTATTTTTTTTGTATTACAAATAATGCTGTAAGAAGCACATAATACATATGTTTTTTTTTTTTTTTTTTATATACAAAGCACGACAAATGACTCAACACCACCTGATGTGAAGCAGTAAGAAGAGTCCATATGCGAAGACAGCTAGTGCAGTTCAGACACTGCTCTAGCTGCCTCCACCTTGCCGGCCCGAAAGGTGCTTTTTCACGCCTCTTTTGAAGGAACCCATGTTATAGGAAGGAGGGAACACATGTGCTGGCAAAGAATTCCAAGTTCTGGAAGTTCGACAAAGAAAAGAGCTACTAAATTTCTTTGTACGTGATGTTGAGGTGGAGACAGTGAATTGATGACTCCGAAGACCGGCACGCGTGCTCCTGAGTAGGAAGGGGGAAGGTGGGATAAGGTCAAATAGCTCTTCAGAACACTCTCCGTGATATAGCCGATAGAAGGCGCTAAGCGACGCAATGTCTCGACGCAATTGCAGAGGCTCGAGGTTGTTGGTGACCTCTACATCGCCAACGATACGGACAGCACGACGCTGCAATCTGTCCAGGGCATCGAGTAGGTACTTGGCGGAGCCATCCCACAAGTGCGAGCAATATTCCACGCAAGACCGGACCTGAGTTTTATACAGCAGGCATAATTGGTCAGGCGTGAAAAATCGACGCACCTTGTTCAGGACACCGAGCTTCCGTGAGGCTGTTTTTATCACGGTTTCGATGTAGTTCCTGGAATTCAGATCGCAACATATCTCCATACCTAGCAAGTTTAGGGAGCCCTGTGCCGAAAGAGTCGTGCCCTGGAGAGACGGAAGGGGAAGGAACGGCGACATTTTGGCTGTAAACGCGCACACCTGTGTTTTCTTAGCATTGAACTCAACAAGATTGTTAGATCCCCATTCAGATACGAGGTTCAACACCCTGTCGAGCTCATGGTAAGATTCTCTCTCTCCCTCTCGGTGTCAGCGCGCCCAGCCCCTGGGCGACCGTAATATCCCCCATGCACTGTACTGTCATCTGCATAGCAATGAATGTTTCCTAACGGAATCATGTCATTGATATGAAGAAGAAAGAGTGTGGGGGATAGAACAGAGCCTTGTGGTACACCAGCGTTCACTGACATGAACCGCGAAGCGTATCCATCTGCGAGGACACGGATTCTTCGCTCATGCAGGAAGCCGGCGATCCAGTTACAGAGCTGAGCGGGCAGACCGTATGCCGGGAGCTTGGAGAGAAGAGCCCTGTGCCAGACCCGATCGAACGCTTTGGCAATGTCAAGGCTAACTGCCACTGACTCACCACGTCTGTCAATAGCTTCACCCCAGACATGCATTAAGTACGCTAGAAGATCACCCGTTGACCGGTTCGGCCGAAACCCGTACTGTCGATCATTAATTAATGAGTGATCTTCTAGGTATCGGATCAGCTGGTGGTTTAAGATCCGTTCCATGACCTTGCAAAGAACTGAGGTGACAGCTATCGGGCGGTAGTTAGCTGGGTCTGATCGGTCTCCCTTTTTGGGGACCGGTTGCACATTGGCCTCTCTCCAAGATTCCGGCACACACCCAGAAGAGAGAGAAAGACGGTATAGCCGCGTTAAGACAGGAGACAACTCCGCTGCGCAGTTTTTCAGTACTATCGCTGGAATGCCATCAGGTCCACTAGCTTTCCGGACGTCGATTGACTGAAGCTCCGCACGTACATCACATTGCCTAATACGTATATCGGGCATTGTGTGGCCACAGTGGGAGAGTGTTGGTGGCTGTAAGTGGCAGTCATCGATTCGGGAGTGAGCAGCAAAGAGTTTTACCAAGCGATCTCTTGCTTTCTCTTGCGGCTTGTGAGCTAGCGAGCCGTCAGAACATTTCAACGGGGGCAGCGAGGGTTGACAGAAGTTGGATTGCACGGCTTTGGCCAGACGCCAGTAGCTACGGCTTCCCGTAGGATGCGTAAGAAGTTCTTGGCCAACTCGTGCAACGCGCTGTGCATCCGCTCTGATGAAGGCCCTTTTGCAGGACTTGGTGGCGTTGTTATAGACTGCTTTCAGTGAGTCAATGTTGGGATCCCCGCAAGCTCGGCCCCTGATCCAAGCGCGGTATGCCGACTGTCTGTTTTCAACAGCTAAGGCACAATCGCGGTTGAACCAGAGGTTACGCCTACCCCTACTGATGAGATCGGAGTGAGGGATATAGTACTCCATCCCTTACATGATCTCATCAGCAACAGCAGTAGCGCTAGCGTTCGGGTCCAGCTCACTGAAACAGCGCTGCCTCCAAGGGACAGATGCGAAGTAATCCCGCATACCGTCCCAATCTGCCGACGCATAGTGCCAGATGCGGCGTTTGGCAACCATAGGTACCGGTGGCGACGCCCGTGGCACCCCAGCGGATACCAGGCAGTGATCCGATGTTCCTAAAGGAGCACGAACCTCTAGCCGATATCCATCCGGGCGAGTCGTCAGCAGAAGGTCCAACAATGAGGGCGCGTGACCGACAATGTCTGGAATCCTGGTGGGCTGGTTTACCAGTTGGGTCAGGTCGTGCGTGAGAGCGAAAGCGTGGGCAGTTCTACCAGCATGGTCAGTTTTAGAGGAACTTAACCACGACTCGTGGTGAGCATTGAAGTCCCCTAAGAACACCAATTCCGCGGTTGGAAACTGCTCCTGCGCAACATCTGCCACCCGACTAAGATGTTCGAAAAGTCGAGTTGTCTCCATGTCACCGCTGTGGGATCTATAGAGGCACACGTAGATTCGGCAATGTGTGCCCAGGTCCACATGCACCCCAAGAATAGAGTAGGAAGGGTCCTCCAAACAGCGCAGACGGCGACAGCAAACATCCGCCCGGACAAACAAGCATACCCCGGCCTTCGCTTTGAAGGACTCTTCAAGAACGTAGCCGGGGTAATCCAAGTAGCTAGTGTCTGTCGGGCGGAGTATTTGCGTCTCCGTCAAAAACAGCATTTCGGGTCGAGCCGTCTCGAGATGTTGGTGGACGGCATTGAGGTTAGCATGGAGCCCACGGATGTTAGTGAGCCCGACCTCAAACAGCGTGGTTGTGGTGGGGGTGTGCACCGCTGAACGACCGGAAATTTTTTTGAGCGCTGCCATAGTTAAGATAGAAGGAGGAGAGGCGTGAATTGGGGGGACGTTGCCGCGATATATACGGTCAAAGCGTGAGGCCTGTTTCCCCAGGTAATAGCCGACAGTAGAGAAGCGCTGACCCGCCGAACGGAAGGCCCCCCGAACCCCCCCGGGAATGGCCGCCGGGACCCCACCACCCGGTCACCAACCGGCACGACGGACCACCCCAAGATTATGCGTGGTATGATAGGGCAGCCTCACGAACTGGTTAGGTTCGCTTGGGCCCCTGTACTGTACCACGGGCGGCCAGCGGAACAGCCGTTTCTTCGGGTCTCCCTGGTCGGCGGGCCAATGCAGTCCACCTGGCTCTGGTTAGACGGAAGCCGTCACTGACCGCATCCATCGCCGCAACGTCTCCCCAAGCTCTGGTTGTACGCTGACTGATCCCGGAACGCGACCACAAGTGGTCACTTGGCGGGTTTTACGCCATGCGTACGGTGGTCACTAACCAGGCGGGTGTTCAGACCCTACCACCAGTCGAGCAGTTGGTAGCTCGGTAATCCCTTAGTCGCCTCTTACGACACCCACGGGAAGAAATGGGGCGGTGAATTGTAATCTTAATCCGTCACCGCACGGACCGGCGGTGACGGATCCGTGCGGCGATTATGCATGCATTTTCTGTTAGTTAGTAAGTAGATAAGTACAATACCAGTATCTTATTATAACTTGTACCATATACTATTTGCCTGGCGTGGACATACAGTCTCAATTGCCGACGCAATTGTGATTGTATGTCTACCGTACCAGATTTTATATTTAAAAAAATGTTATTATCAAGTATTACACCTAAGACCACTTTATGGGGTGGAGGGTTGATAACCTGAGATACAGGAACCATACTAGTTTAAGTACCAACCCACCACAGTTCTATTTGTCGTTTGTTATGGGTGATTAATAAAAGATAAATGATTGAGAACCTCCTCGTTTTTGAAGTCGATGTTAAAAAATGACATAATATTTATAGAGAAGATAAAAAATATTCTGTCAACCACCCAATTCTTGAGTTCTATATCTATATGACTTCATAAATCTAGTCTGTATATTATCAATTTGAAAAATAATACATATTTATACCTGGTGCGTGTAGTAGTGTTCTGGTGTAGGCTGATACCACGACGGGCCGGCGCTCTCACCTGGCCACTGCAAAATTGTTTAAAGAAATATCATTTCATTTTTCAATCTCATTTATTGAATCTCAGTTAGTATATCTTATTTAATAACAATATTTTATATTACTCATTAAGTCGATAGATAACTGTATACAAATAAAAAATAAACAATATTCTCACATCAATAAAACAATTACCTATTTATCGAAAGAAAATCTATAATATAAAAATGAATCGCTGAATGTGTTGCAAAGCGCAAATCTCGAGAGCAGCTGAACCGATTTCGTTCTTACGGAGAGAAAAATTAAAAAAATTGCATGAAAAGGTCTAAAAACAACACTGTTCTATACTCCCATACAATAGATTCGTAATAATACTTAAAAGTCAATTTGAACTTTAATACCATACCATAAAAGTGTTAGTGGAGGGGTTTCGGGAAGGCAAAACAATTGAGTGACGTTCAGTGGTACGAAGTTCGCCGGGCCAGCTAGTAATAAATAAATATCTACACTCCATACCTGTTCAGCGTAGCCGGGGTTGTTCATGGGATGTGGCGGGGTCCTGTCTGTAACGAAAATATTACATTGCTAAGATTTATGCAAATATTAAAAGGTTTTACTGCAATTTTAAACTATACTAATGGCAAACCGCGGCTCCAAAAAGCATCCTATGTACGTCCCGGGGTTTTTAACTATCTCCACACAAAAGGAGATGTTTCATATCCGGCCAAGTATGGGCCTGATTCTGAAGACACACTCTAATTCATAATTTAAGTACAGTATATCTCTTTCTCGCACTATGAAATAGGAAAAAGATAGCAAGACTTTGTTTAGAGGTGTCAATTAAATTTAGATAGATTTCAAAGAAACCATAGACTATTTTAGACAGCATGTACCTACGGAGGTGCCTCCTAAACACTACATTTTATAACGTTCAATAAGGTCGAAAATTGAACGCACGTTTCTAAATGTCAAATTATATGACAGTCATCCTTTTCGTATTCCTTTTGAGAGAAAGAAATGCACTGAACTTAAATTTAGAGTTAGCATGTGTTATCCAGAATTAGGGCTAATATTATGAAAAAAAATCAGGAAAAACTTCCTGAATCCGGCAAAAATTAATTACTGGGCATGCACGGCATTTCATCTTAGGCTTCAGGATGGCAACGCACCTGCAATATCAAGTGATTTTTCCTTGTTATTGCAGGTGTCTCCGCTTACCATCAGGTGGGCCGTCAGCTTGTTTGTCATCTAGTTGCATAAAAAAATCGTTTTCCTGCATAGTAAGTTTGTACATATAGTAAGTTGAAATTATTCGTCGATTTCACCGTTTTTCAATATGGCGGGAATAAAGTCAGCTAAATGTCACCAAAGGCCCTATGATGAATATTTTAATAGAAAAACTGTATTTTTTTCTATAAAAAATCTTGTTTTGTACCACGCAACAAAGCAAATAAAAAAAAACGGAAAATTGAACACTTCAAAAATTGCATATTTTTCACTATACCAGCCGGACCAGCAGTGTGATTCACAAACAAATATTTTTGACATCGAGCTTCACGCCTGACAAAGACGACGAGTTGCCATTGGTTTTGACGTTTGCGCACTGCGCTGCGTGAAAGCGTATTCACTAATCTATACGTTGGTCTCTTGGCTGTGTATGATTGTCTCTGTTTTGGTTATACGACATGTACAATCGATATTTTTTGATTTCGTTTTTGTTGTGTTAAAATTGTACCGCAATGACTTCATTCAATATTTGTAGATTGATTCTGACATAAAGGTAATAAAAATCAAAAACTTTTTAGTTCCGATTCATGCCGAGCTCGTCGTCGGAACGCTGGTGTCGCCAACGGTTGTCAAACAAACGCCAAAAGGTATGACAGCGCTAATCCGTGGCTGCTGACTTAGAGATACATTTTTGGAACATCTCTTTTGCTCATAATCGGTTCAGCAGCGGTTTAAGTGTGAAAATGAAACAGATACTCACATTACTTATTTAAAATAATTATTTCAAGTGACTCACCTCTTGGCTCTGATTTTATTTGCAGTTCCGACAGTGATCCTTAAAAAAGAAAACAGATTTTTATATACTGAAACAAAATAAAATAACAACGAAACAATACAACTAACATTAATCTACGAGGCTTTACAACTATACTACCGTGAGCCAATATTTCATAACAGGAAGGTTAATTGAAAGCAAGTTATAAAAGAAAAAAATATTTTGATGATATTTTTGTGTAATATATTTGTCGCCGCCATCTGGTTGAATTTGCCACTTAATTGGATGCCTAGCCCGTTGATTAAATGCCGGCATCCAATTGAATGATTAGCCCGATACTTAATTAAACTAGACTCACTTAACGTTTAATGACTGGCGTATTGAATGGATCGTCTTGTACCGAAAAGTTTTGGTTTTTATTCTAAGTTGTCATAAAAAAATAACCTTGAACCTACCAATCACTCAAACAGTCACACAAAAGCTCTTCAATTTAAACGACCCGCCTAGGCGTCCAATTGAATGGCTAATTGGCTGACATAATTTTCAGCCATGGTTAAACGTTGCGCTCAATGACTTGGCTAGTTGATCAACGGGCTAGGCGTCCAGTTAAGCGGCTGATTTAACCAGACGACTGCGACATATTCATAGACTGAGCTTGATACTAATAAATCACGTGGCAACTTGTCATATAAAGTCTATAAATTGTTGGATACAAAGAAAAATGAAACAGATCATGCAACTACACAAGGTTGATTGTTGGATTTACGTCTCAGATAAAGTTGAATCAACCTACAAAGTGATATTTACAAACAGAAAAGTGAAAAACACCATTTAAAAAACTACATGCACTTTGTAAATAAAACAAACTTAAAGCTAATATGAATATGTGTGAACAAAATCAAACCGAAATAAAAGAAAAATAGTTAAAAACTTAAAAGAAATACACGACCATGCCACAAACACTGGGAACATTCGTACCTTGGATTCACAATTTCAAGGATCTCGTTGTAAATAAATAAAAAAGACATTTCTTTTTAAATTAGCATATTAATATAGATTTCGCATCAACCAAGCATCACTACATTTTTTTTCAATATATTACTTTCTTTTCGTATAAAAATGTAAAATCGGCGGCCGAGAGACGAAACTGTCCAACTGGAGATTGACAAAAAACAAGTTGAATGTTCCATAACTCGGCTAAACTCTAATCTTTATAATCGGTATAAAAATTACAAATATCAATACTATTAGCTGATTGTGATGTAAATTCATCTAAAAACTTCAATATAAATATTTCAAATACTTTAAAGACAGATATGTTCGCATCTCACCAAATACAACAACGCATCGAGATTATTCAGAAATCAGAATACACAACAAAATACAAAACTCGGTTCACTTCATAATAATCAATAATAATAACTGAGAACGTTTTAGTAACAATTACAATAGAATAACTCGACCAATATTAACGAAACATTTTATATAATAGTATAATATAAGTACATATAAATAATTTATAATTAGAATGATGCCAATTATGTTGTAATAAATTAACTAACACGAAAATATGCTTCCAGACGTATCAAATTACAAATATTGGCACCATTCATTTCAGAATTTTTATTATTTCCAAAACAAAAAATTCATATAAATTATTAAATTTACTAATTGATCCTTCCAGGATAAAATGATAACAAAGTACAATCAAAAGCATATTTCTGTTAACAACACACATATCCACATTAGCTTTAGGCCGCGTGCGCGTAACAATCGTTTCTGCACTTAGAGCACTTTTCGCTGCAGACACTGCACTATACAACTAATAGTGACATTCTCAGCTGATCATGAATAACATTTAATGTTGTAGATTGGCTGTTATTCATAAAATTTCAAGTGCATTAATTCCAATAATAGATTGTACAATATAATTGTAAAGCATTTTTTTTATTACGGAAATATGAATGTGCTTAAAACTACAAATGAAAACGCAAGACTTCTTTGATTTTAACTAATAAATATCCGAAAGAAAAACAATCTAAACATGTGAATAAATGATTTAAAATCAACGTTATATGCCAATGCCGTTCCAACACACAACAGTGAGTACCTTTGGTTTTACAGCCGTCTATAGGTCGTAGTAACTACTCACCATCAGGTTGCCCACAATTTTATCATTAAGAGCTTTATTGAGTAGCCCATTAGACTGAAAACTATCAAGCATTTACTCTCCTATTCTCCACAAAATATTATATTATTATTGCTCAGCAAGCGTTCATAAATATTTATGTAAAATATTAAAGTGTTGAAACAGACAAAGGCAAGGAATTTATCATAACAAAAATTAATAAATTAGAATTGGTAACCATATTTGAGATTCAATATCTAAATCAGCCGATAGCACACAAATATGCAGTCGACTAAATAATTCCTTAGCACAAATAATTAAGGGTTTTACACACATCATATAACTTAGAAATAAAAGTATCAAAGAGCAATATGTTAATTTACATTTGGTGCTACATGTAATTTATATTTCTCTATAACACATTTCTTTTATGCATACACAGATATAAAAAATATGCCGCGCATAAAAGCACTTAAATTCAGTGTGAGAAAATTGTCCTTACGATAATCACATTAAATTTTGTATTCCTTCACTTTTTCACAAATCCATCTAAAAAGTTAGTCATACCGTCACCTTAGTCACCATAAAATTATTATTCAACCTACTTTTATAAATAAATAAATACGTTAACCCTTATCTATGTTAGCAAAGACAAAACAATACAACTTAGCTTAAATATACTTCCACGTAAGTACATATAATAAAATAAGGTTAATTTATTATATTTAATAATACCCAATATGATCCCATAATGGAGATGAAAATAATTATAGAATATTTTGTTTTTGGCTGGGGGTGTATTATTCAGGGTTTACTTTTAATTTTGTTGTACAATGAACTCTATTAGCAGGGGCATAGAGTTGATGCTGTAGGAAAAATAAACGGCTGAAACTGTATAGAAGATTACACCCCCCGGTCTTGCATAGAAACAGATATTTTAAGTGACTCTTTTCCATATGAAACCCGATGTCGGATGGAATTATGACATCGTTATATAATATTTTTAAATGATTTCAAGTCAAAACATTGTTGATTTTCTATTTTTTTTTTACATAACAAGGTAATTATTGTATTTTTACAATGAGATAACAATAAAATAATATGGTATGTTTTAAAATAAATTATTTTAAAAGTTACCAATGTTTAAGAGGTATCAACGGACTTAGAGTATAATCTGACTAGGATTTTATGTAAAAATCCGTTTTCTATGCAAGATAAACGTTTTCTATTTATTATTTCCAAATATGATACAATAGTATTGGTCAAACACTTACTATCATCGTACTCCTGTAAATTGTACGACTGTTTCTTCCGTCTCTTAGTGCCTAGAATGAATTCAATATCTAGAAAACAATGTAAAAAGTTAATAAAACAAACATTACATAGCTTACTCTAGAATTTTATTTTAAGGGCTATGATTTTGATAAACTCTATGGTATTTAGGGCTTACAAATTTAATTTCACAAACAAAAAATATGAAGCAGAGATTGTAATTTATCAAAGACACATCTGTCACCTAGACGCAATGTTTATTTTTTGCGCACTGATGCCAATTTAAATATTAATATTAGTACTGTTTCAATAATAATAAAAGTATTTTTAACTACAATTTTATATCAAACACCATAAGTTTACCAAATCATAGACAATATTTGAATAGACTAGATTAGTTTCATCCTTAATTTTCTAGAGACAACGCTTGTTCGATATAAATACGTAAAAATTATAGAAAAATTTGGCATTTCAAGGACGGGAGGACTTTGTGATGCGCCTTATTGTTCCTGGGATAGGGCAAGGAATTGGATAATTATAGTCTTTATTGTAAACGGTATAAAAGTGGTTTTAAATATGTACATATTTTGAGCTTTACTCATTTGAATGTGAAATTAATTATATACAGTCGACAACACCTCAAGAGTAACAATTAATCTTGACACTGCCCTCATTACGTACGTAATAGAGGCGGCTTTCGTAGTGCAACTGTTACACTTGATGTGCTGTCGTCTGTACTTTAGTAATTGATGAATACGACTAGAGAATATTAAGTCTTGACAGACTAGATTATCATTTACTGAGTGCAAAAATAGCTGCCTTCGTATAATTACTTTATTCACAATGCATTTATTTTAAATAACTTTTTATTTGTTAAAATATATATATATATATATATATATATATATAATATTGACAGATGTCAAGCGTTTAATGTTACTTTCCTTTATTTTTTAAATAGTAATGATTTTTATTACTTGAACATTATTTCAAAATCTGTTGAGGGATCGTTGATGACATCAACATCATCAGTGAAATCGGTCAGCGCGTCGGTTTGTCGCGGCTTTGTCATGATAATATTATGTTGAGTTACTTTATTCCTTTTTCTACGAATGCCCATACGCACTTAAGTTTGACATTAATTATTTTGAAATTTACTGCCATCTACCGGCGAATAGTAGCAACTGGTTTCATCGAACTCGGACACCGTGGCGTGGGGCGCCACGGCCATGTATAACGCGTAATGTTCCGCTTCCGTCAAGTCTAGATCGTCCTGTAGCTTTTTGAAGGCCGAAGCGTCTAATGCTAGCACGCTTTCGGCTACTAGGATGGTCCCATCAGTGGGCGGGAGGGCGGCAAGGCTGCTCGCTTTCAACAACTGCTGAGAGGCGGACTTGTCGCCTTCGCCGTCGCCATGCAACGATATATGCGTGATACTGTCCGCGTAGCTTAAACCGGCGCCGGAAGCGTTATCTTTCAAAGACGTGTGCGAAACCGACGATTTGAATTTCGAGGGTCGTAGACCGGAAACGCTGCTGACAGAACGACCGACTGGTTTGGACTTTTTCTCTTTGCGACCTTCGGATTTCACACTCGGCGCGGGCGATTTCTCCTTCCGCCGGAACAAACGGGAGAAGAACGAGCGCTTCTTAACCGGCGGCAACGCTGGTAAACTGCGGGCGACAGACAAATCCGTATTGGAATTCTTAGTTACAACCTCAGCGTTTCTAGTCACTGGCAATTGCTTGCCAGGCTTCAGAATAGAATCTACAGAAGTCTGGCTACTTTTGAACGGTTCCGACACTTTGCGTACGCGTTTAGGGGGTAAGGGGGGAGCGCGGTCATCCGTATCCCGTTTCAAAGGAGCAAATTCGATTATCGGCCCGCGATAACTGATCGGAACGTCCTCGTAAGACATCGCCTCCGGTTCGGAGATCACAACCGGATTTTTAAACGCGAGCTGAAGGCTCGTATAAGTTCCGGCGTCGTTGAAATCCTCCATATCCGTATCGTCGTTCAGATTCGTAATGTTTTCTAATCGCGTTCTATTCTCCGTGTATATCTCGTCGAGCTCCGCGACCTGGTCGAGGAGTTCGTTTAGGCTTCTCTCGTTTGTATCTGGGAGGCCGTTGGATTGGGGGAGGTTGCCGTTGGCTTCGGATGGAAGGTTGGTTTCGGAGGGGAGTTCGTCAGCGTGGAGGGAGGTGTCTGGGCTATCGCTAGTGGAGGAGACTAGGGGGTGGGAGGTGTTATTATTGTCGTCTGGCGCTAGTAACGCGGCCAGCGCGGCCAGGTCGGGCAGCGGCTTGGTACCTTGACCCTCGGGGATGTACTCGAAGCTGTACACGTTGCTCTTGGCGTTGTCAGAGATGCGGTGCAGCTGGAACTGGACCTGGGACCAACCACCTACCAGTTACTACGGTTGCTCTAAGGTATTTATGTTCATTTTAATCAAATAGAGTAGTAGTGGAGGGAAAGGTAGCCAGTGGGCCTGATTCTGAAGACACACTCTAAGTTTAAATTTAAGAGCGGTATATCTCTTTCTCGCAATATGTAACAGAAAAAAGATAGCAAGAATTTCTTTAGAGCTGTCAACTAAATTTAGACAGATTTCAAAGGAACCATAGACAATTTAAGACGGCATGTACGGAGGTGCTCTCTAAACACTGCATTTTGTCACGGTCAATAAGGTCGAAAATTGAACGCACGTTTCTAAATGTCAAATCATATAGTAGTCATCCTTTTCGTATTCATATTGAGAGAAAGAAATGCACTGAACTTAAATTTAAACTTAGCATGTGTTCTCCAGAATTAGGGCCAGTGTCTTTACTGGGCATGGAAAGGCATTTCAACTTAGGCCTCAGAGTGACAGTTCACCTGCAATAGTGCCACCAAGCGTTTATTTCCTTGTTATTGCAGGTGTCTGCAACGGTAACCTGTTACCACCAGGTGGGATGTCAGCTTGTTTGTCATCTAGTTGTATAAAAAAGTGGTTCGAGTGCTCTGGTTTCGATTATGGAAACAAAGTAGCTTTCGCCACGGTTGATTCAGGATGGGTAGAAAATTTTAATCGCAAGCTTTTCCGATGTGCATGTTAAGCCGTTGGTCCGGATTGTTTCTTCAACCGCTTTAACCCACCAACCCGCATTGGTGCAGCGTGGTGGTGTTATGGCCCAAGCTCCTCATGTGTTTCTCCCATGTTAAGTAACATTAGGTTTTTTTTGTGATAGACATTGATATGAGATTTTTGAAGATTAAAAGACTTGAATAAAGATATTTTTTTTAACACAACGGCCAGTTGCTTGTGGACAAACTATACACAAGTACAAGTACTATGGTACATTACTGACCGTGACGTGGTGGGACTTGTCGCAGTAAGGCGGCGTCTTGAACACGACGGCCAGCTGCTTGTGGACAAACTGTACACAAGTACAAGTACTGGTACATTACTGACCGTGACGTGGTGGGACTTGTCGCAGTAGGGCGGCGTCTTGAACACGACGGCCAGCTGCTTATGGACAAACTGTACACAAGTACAAGTACTGGTGCATTACTGACCGTGACGTGGTGGGACTTGTCGCAGTAGGGCGGCGTCTTGAACACGACGGCCAGCTGCTTATGGACAAACTGTACACAAGTACAAGTACTGGTGCATTACTGACCGTGACGTGGTGGGACTTGTCGCAGTAGGGCGGCGTCTTGAACACGACGGCCAGCTGCTTATGGACAAACTGTACACAAGTACAAGTACTGGTGCATTACTGACCGTGACGTGGTGGGACTTGTCGCAGTAGGGCGGCGTCTTGAACACGACGGCCAGCTGCTTATGGACAAACTGTACACAAGTACAAGTACTGGTGCATTACTGACCGTGACGTGGTGGGACTTGTCGCAGTAGGGCGGCGTCTTGAACACGACGGCCAGCTGCTTATGGACAAACTGTACACAAGTACAAGTACTGGTGCATTACTGACCGTGACGTGGTGGGACTTGTCGCAGTAGGGCGGCGTCTTGAACACGACGGCCAGCTGCTTGTGGACAAACTCTGGAGGCACGCGCTCGCTCCACACAGTCACGCCGTTCTCCTCGCGGAAGAACCACACTTCCGTGTCCTCGCGGGTCACCTGGAAACCATCGCCAGTTCAGGATCGGCACACGAATTAATAAAGCTTCTGAATTGCAAAATTGGTGTTCGCTGCAAGCTTTAACAGCTAATGTTTGTGATCTCTAACATTTAGTTTCTATAAGTATTATTTGTTAATTAAAATAACAGCTGAATTGGCAACAATATTTTCCAATAAAATCTCAGTTTCCAATGCAAATTAAAATATATAAAGTGACGTGCATTATTTATAAACTTTTGACAGACAATGACTCTTATTGCAAAGATAATTAATCATACAAAATCACATGATTATTTAATATTTTTTTATTCAACTATAATATTGTTTCTCGAAGATTCCCCTGACAAGTTTTTAGACTAGGCTGACTCTTATTAGAATTAGTTTGTTCGCTCCCAATGTTTTTGACTTGAGAGTTTGTAAGGAAAGCCGTGCGACTTTAACAATAACAATAAAAATAATAATAGACCTATTATAATAGGTCACATAAAATTAATTTGTTTCTTCTAGAGGTTTAATTGTAAAGCTAATGTATGCTTGCTCTTTCAGTAAAAGAAAATCTCAAGGTGTAAATTTATCATACTTGAAAAATTTTCTAAATATCGTTAAATCTGGCAATTTTTTAGCAATTAAAATTAAAAAATACAGATAATTTTGTGGCAAGACGAACCTTTTCACAGAGCAGTATGACTGTGGTGCCGCCCCTCGCGGGCCCGGAGCAGTGGCTGGAGCGCACTATGAGCAGCTCGGACATGGCCTTCTTGTCGTACACCACCTCGGAGACGACCGGCGTGAGCGCGCGCTGCACCTTGTACGAGTCGTCCGTCAGGAACACTTGGAAGCACAGCCGCACCGCGTTCAGGTCGATGCTTTGCGGCTGGTTCTTGTGGGCGTAACCGGCTGCGGGAAAGAAAACCATATTCTGTTCAAGGGTTGGTGGTAGGGCTTTTCTAAGTCCGCCTGGCTAGCGGCTAGTCTGCCGCCATAGCAATGATGTTAACGGCATTGTTGTGTTCCGGCAGTTAGAGGTAAGATAGCCAGTTCCTCTGTGTTTGAGGAATCCGGGTGTAGCTCGCTTCCATCGTCGGCCTTATCTTCACTTGCCATCAGGTGAGATGAAGGTCAAGAGTTCCCCGTCCCCGGAAACAATAGCCAGTGTCATTACAGGGCATGAAAGGCATTTCATATTAGGTCTCGGGATGTCAACGCACTTGCAATACCAAGAGATCATTTCTTGTTAATTGCAGGCAGGCGAAGCAGGTGTCTATAGACGACGGTAGCCGATCGGAATCCGAGTGGCAAAGCGAGACGATACGTGACTCATTGAATCGAACCTGTGATGCGGCCGTTGAGAATAAGTGGGCAGGACGACCTGGACGATTAGGTATTCTTTATGTTTAATAATAAGAGAATTAAATCATCAAACAATCGGATAAGGGATAGATAAACTCTATCCGTTACTAATTCCGAACCGTAAGCGGTACACCACACAATTCCAATATATATTCTGATATAAAAATACGCGTGGTCGCGGACAGTATTTCGCCTGCGTTGGCAATTGTAAAATCAATCGAGCGTAGACGCCGCCTGAAAGATTTATTGAAGCGACTCCCACATACATCAGAAATTTAAACATTAATCATATCTAATTAGCACATAGTTAACTTAACTTCAATTTATCATAACTAGTGGTCGCCCTGTGCTCGAAATCGACCATAATTAATGTAAATTGTAAGTTTGAACATTATTAAGTTTCTATTGTCATAGACTGTACTTCTATCTTCTCTATACAGGATGGTGCCGTCAATACGACAATAAATTAAAACATGGGCTATATTAATTCATAGAAATGGTTTGCCACTTTCAAAACCATCTGATTCATTTGATAACTTCATGACTTTTCTATGAAATAATGCAGCCACTGTTACATTATTTCATACAAATGTTATAAAATTAATAAGATTTTTTGAAAGTGGCAAACAATTTCTATTAACTAATATAGCCCGTGTTTCAATTTATTGTCGTATTGACCTGTATAAACTGTAAGTGTGCGACATTTCATACTCCTCCGTTCGCGCAATTTTCGTAAAAAGGGGTACAAAGTTTTTGCTTCACGTATTAATATTATGATGATTTTAATTAGGGAAATGTAGATGTTATCATATCAATGAGACAAAGTTTTTAATAAGATTATTGGAATGATATGGGTCGGGCGCAGATAATGAGATGATGTCTAAGGTTATCGAACGGTTTTCAGCGAGAGGGCCGTCTGCGTTGTCTTCGCTCCTTCCTTTATTGCCGTTAAATAATAGAAGAATACATAAAAAAAAATAGTTTGTGTAACTGGAGCATAAGGTAAATACTGCAGTACTTTATAGGGAATTTAAAATTAAACAGGTAAGTTAAAAAAACGTGCAAAAACTATTACAATAGTGAAATAATGCAATGGCGCCAAAATATGTGTACGTCATATAAATATTCACCTTTTATCACCAGAGCAGCTGGAGAAACAAATTAATATCATATCTGGCAGATTACAAGGAGATCTCGTACTTCCGTTCGACATATCAAATATCATGCAATTATATAAACTTTTAAAGGTTTCGTCGAGAATGACCGGCCGGTATCTTATTATAGAGATAAAGATTCCAATCCTAAGTAATGACATTTTTGAATTAGACAAAATAATATCAATTCCACAGAAAAGGAATTTGCAATACTATCATATCCTTCCTACCTATCCTTACATTGGGTTTAACATAAATAAGGATTCATTCATATTTTTATCAGATTTTGATCTTCAAACATGTCGTCATGCTTCTCAGGAAAAAATTTTGTGTTTATTAAATAAACCCATTTATAGTACGAAGATGAAACAATCTATATGCGATATTCAATTAATTAGTGGCGGTACTGACCTATCACCTTGCAAAACGGAGGTGTCAACTTGCAAAGAGAGCTGGATTAAGTTACACGCTGATAACTCGTGGCTGTTTACATGTTGCGAAGAATGCGGAGTTCGCATAATGTGCCCAGCTGGCGTTACGACACAGGTATTACGAAGTAATGGGGTCATTCATCTTGGCCCTATGTGTACTTTGAAAGGTAATGATTTTGTTATACATTTACATAATAACTTCTTCAACTCGATGAATATCAACAATAAATTAGAAATCCCAGAGACTTCAGTTCTTAATAAAATTATCAATACCAGCACGATAAATATCACGGAGCCAGAAACTCAAGAGAATATGTGGCGTGCATTCAAATCGCAGATATCTGAACTAAAGGAACACTCTAATAGTGATCTAAGCATACATGACGTTCACCACTATTGCCTTGGCTATATTATCGTTGGATTACTGACACTGACGATAGGCGTCTTGGTGTGCTGGCGGCTGAGACGTAGGTGTCTCGCTGCCGGCGCGAGTACTGCTGCTGCTGACAGCGTAGGAGCGCCGCGGGCGGCCTACCCCAGGACGAGGGAGGCTGGCTCCGCGGCAACGGCAGACAGTGATAGTGAAGTGGTAGTGAGTGTGTCGGGTATTCAAAGTGTTCCATGTGAACTAAGGCAATCAGTGTTAAGTGTTGACAAAACAACGTCCCCTATGGTCAGTCGTTCTATCAAATTTAAAATCCCTAGTGAGTGAGTGAGTGATATAATAATAAACTCGTGTTATTTATATCTACTTATAATAAATTGTCACCTTGTATCATTTCATCGCCACCACTCATTAACTTCATTTACATATTTTGTTAATCATTGCTTTGAAATACATTACATTCATCCATCGCCATCATTTAAATTTATTTGTTAATTTAGTTTCAAGAGCTCGTACTTGTCTATGATGGTAAGTTGCCTCCAACTCGGAGGCGCAGGATGTACGAGTTTCCTATCGTACATAATATTTAGCATAAAAATCATATGTTGCAATGCTCACGTTTTGTTAACGTATGTATTTTGTATTCCGTGCAATTTTGTTATAATAATAAATTTAGTGATTATTTGGCACTCAAACTGAACGGTTTTATTTATCATACATCATCGTTCTACCTTATCATTATCAGTTTCCTATATAGTGTAAAGGTCTAAACCCTTACAATATGAGTGTAAATAAAATTAATAATTTGGTCAGTTATTTTCTAGTATTTTCCTGGAGCATCTAACAGTTGATTTAAACCCCTAATGGCCATTGCTGAATTAAAATAAATGCAATTTAGATATGCTTTTCATAAAACCTATTGATCTCAACGTGACATTACGAGTGATCAGCATCTGGCCAGCATTCCAGCGAACCATTCAGAACCGATGACGGCAAGAGCAACGCGCGGCGGCGGTTGCCGCCCAAAATAACCGCTCCGTTTACGCCAGAAATAGAGAGTATGCCATTGTTACTGTATGTTAGCTGCTTTAACGAACGCCGGAGATATAAAGACTTCGACAACTCATAAACACGAATAGCTAGCCGTATGGGCAAAACTCTTTGCTGAAAACCAGAGTCATAAAAAAATTCAACGAAAAATATAAAAATCCGTAAATCCCTTTAAAATGTATTATTTTACAATTTTACAAAAGAACTAAAGATACAAAAATCTGTAAGACCTTTCAAAATGTAATTTTCACGAAAAACGTATTTTAAAGATAATCATGCTTTATAAGCCCTTTTATTTTTAAGTTAGATAAAATTGTACTATTGTATACCTCATTAAATAAGAGAAAACCCCATTTTATTCAGTGAAAACTCCTTAGTTTTCACAGCTGATAATAAACACAGCTGCGACATAGTATATACGAGCTATAATATACTGAGAGGAGTCCAATACAATGTCAAATCACCGCTAAATGTTGCTTTTGTTGATTTTTTGTAAATTAAAAGATTTTGTTTGGCACTAATAAATTATATTACTATTCTCAAATCGTAGGTACAGTCAGTACCAGAATTCTCAGAGCTTTCAGTTCTCAAACATAACTGATATGTTTTAGAAAGTCAAACGTATTACTACAACATTAGAATCGTCTTTCACTTGTTAAAGATTAACGCCCGTATTCACAAACGACACTATGAGGTCTCACAGTGCCCGCGGACGCACAGGGTGCCAAATTCCTATTCATAAACAATACTTGAGTGACAATCGGCACTATGCGTTTGTCATAATGAACACTTAGCTAAGGGAGCCTGATAGCTATATTAATCAACGCATAGTGTCGAGCTCACCAAAGAGAATGTAATCACTACGGAGCTTACGATAAAAAGCAAATAAACAATAAAATTGAAATGTTAGTCAATGAAGTGAACTACGTAACACTAATCAACCAATCACAGAGCTATATTCAACGCTATGCGTCCGCATAGTAAAGATTCGTTTGAGTATTGTTTGTGAATTGAAAGGCTTGACATAGTGAACCCACTGAGAAATGCCTTACTTCGCATAGTATTGCTTCTTCACCTACATAAGTATCGTTTGTGAATACGGGTGAATATTGCAGGTACGTACACATATTGCAGAAAGTCTTCCTTGTGAGTACAAATTATTATGAGTTATCATAAAATAATACATGTAATTCTGCACAGTATAACAACTGGTCACGCGTATAGTATACGGCAAATGTAATCAAAAGTTAACATCGGCATCGTAAAACAGATCTAAAAGCATTGCTTATTTTTACAACTACCCACTTCTATTGTCGTTATTTAAGTCATACCAGCTCCTATAGTATATTGGTTTATTTTGATTGTTTAAACGTCTATTATTATTTAGTTTGTTTTATATATATCATTATATGGCCTGTTGTAACAAAATCTGTATATTTACATAAAGGCCGACCACAGGCATTTTTTGTGTATAATCATTAAACAGGTCACATCTCACAAAATTTAATTTTGCAAACAATTTTATACCCAAACTAATCGTTTTTCTTGGGCTAAGAACTACGTTTAGCAAAATTTATTTTGGCAAATTCGAGGTCAAAAGTAACCTAATAGTCTAATCCCAAGAATCCCAAGAATTCCAAAGAACGTGTTACCTAGAAACGCAATTACCACGGCAACTTACTTACGTACTACTAATAAAACTATCATCATCTTCATTTCAGCTGAAAGAAAAAACTAAGAACACCTAACAAAAATTTGTTTTTGAAATAAGATTTCGCTAATTTTTTTTCCTCAAATATTATGCACCCGTTGGCTATGTATTTATAAGTATACACAAATCAAGTATTTCACACATAACATTGAAATCATTTGTACCAAAGGCGACCTTATCGCTTAAAGCGATTTCTTCCAAGTCACCCTAGATGGACAGGAAAGATGAGCGTTGGGAGGCGGGCGGTTATCACCCGTCAATGCGTGCGTGCGTCTGGTATTGCCCAAGTGACTCTGCGTAATCTTCACCGGCACGAAACATGGCCATAAAGCTGGGTTTATCATCATCATCATCATATCAGCCCATGAACTCCACTGATGAACCCACGCCTCCCCCATCGATTTCCAATCGGGTCGGCTGCTAACCTGGGTTGCCCGGGGGTATATAGGCTAGAGAAATTGCTTCGGCAGTGCTCAGGCTACCCCCGCGAAGGGCAGTGCAGTTCGGGAACTCCCCGGGGTGAGTTTGTTATGATCAGACGCTGGGCGATCACCACGCACGCCGGTCTCTTAGCCAGCGAAAAAAGAATTGACAGGAATAAAAATGTCATACGAAAACTTGCATACTCACTCTTGAAGGGGTTGACGCGCAACTCCTGCCGCACGCGCAGCGCCTCCGCAATGTCGCGGCGCTTGACGCACTGAATGCCGAGATTGCGGAACTGCACCTGGCAGGAATCGGCGTCACCCTCCGTGCGCACCTTCACGGTGCACACGCCCATCTGACAGTCACGACCCACCAGGTTGTGGGGGTGAGGTCTGGGGACAACGGGCGTCATGGATTACGTAAGGACACACTAGCTCATAGAATATCAGGGATTTAGGAGTTCGGTGTTGGAGTATCGTTTACGAAACAATAGTAAAAGCAAAGAAACGTTGACATGTGACTCTGAAAAAATGAACTTTACTGCTGGTTGCTCCTTGGGGGAAATACTAGGACATAATAAGGAGGAGCATAAAAAAAGATGTTGCAGTATTATTCTCGACGTTGATCGTGGTTATGGAAAGACTAACAGACAAATAACATCGACAGTAATTAAACGCGAGTTATAAGTCCCGGCAAACATCTTGACAATTTTCACAGATAAAGAAAGCACACGCAGTTGTAATATTCAGTACAAAATGTTTACTTCGCAGGTTTTCTAATTTGTAAAAAGTGTCAAGATGCTTGCCGTGACCTGTTACTCCTGTAAAATGGTTTTATTTCATATGTAGTACACGCGAAAATATAAGACAATACCAGTTATATCCTTCCTTACATATGTCAATTATTTTCAAACAGATAAACTTTACATGTACAGCGGATCTATAAGCCGATGCGCGACGAGACAACAACTCGCAAAATATGGCGATGCACAACTTTCACCGACTCTCAGACGACCTTCAGTGAATTAATTAGAGCCCAAGAGGCGGATATACAGGCCAGTTGCTTTTAATATCGTCTATGGATTATTTACTCTTTACGAATTTAAATGTATTTGTAATTCATTCATAAAAGAATGGTAAGGCGTAAGGGTTTTACCCGATTGATTCAAATTTGGAGTTGCCCGGTTGGGGAAGTACTCCACCTTGCAAATGCAGCAAAATAAAAATAATTTTACTGTGTGACATTTCTGCGGAGAATGAAGAGATTATGAACGGCTTAAAGAAGCGTTTTGTTATGATTTGCAGCAAACTTCAGATCAGAAGAATTAGTAATCCGATATAAATTTAAACCACATTTCGTAAGATGGTTCACAAGAAATTATTTATAATTTCTTGGGAACTTTTAATAGATATAAGTACTGACTTGTAAGGTTCATCTTTGGTGACGCAGGACACGACGATGACCATGCAACCCCTATAGCCGTAAACTTTGATGGCGGGGAACGTCCTGTTCTCCGGCGTACTGTTCACGCCGGGGATCGAGCCCGCCGATCGGCCTTCGCACTCATATCGAAACCTGGAACAACAATATTCAATAGTTTTACAGAGTTTAGAAATTGTGTTTGGATTAGGGCATCTTTCACAAGTAAATATTTTAGTCAGTTGAATAGTAGCATATACTAAGTCTTGGTTGGTATTATGGCAGTCAGCCTTCTTGACTCCACTGGATAAGAATAATAACCCCATTTTTTTAAATAAAGCCCTAAATGATTTTGGGTTACCACATTTTTGTGTAAAATATCGTGTAATATAGCGAATTAGAAACAGAAGAATGACATGACGAAACTGTAACAGAACTCAACACTTTAGATAGATGCCAAGTACAAGATATTATTCCCAATAATCTTGGGAGCTGCCGAACAGAATAAAGGATATCAAATAATCATTAATTTTGTGACGTTCTTCCAGCGGTGAATTGAAATTACATAAAGCTACTCATGTTCATATCAGGGAATCTACCCATGCCAAAAAAAAAATAAGAATTTCAATATTAGTTGGACCAGTAAACAGATAAAGACATATAATATAATGAAACATATATTGAATCTTATTAGTACTAAACGCATAATCTAATAGAATATTTAATTGTATTTATATTATCCAACATTATGCGCGCAGAATGCAGACGATGCACAATTAAAAGTATTTTACGTAACTATTGCATTTTAATTGGTTTCATGTGTGCATTGACAGCCAAGAGCCGACAAAAATTTACACCTAATGTCTCCAATCGCTTCGGCATAAGATTTATTTTGAAACTGTATTGTAAAACTTATTGGTCTTGCAAATTATACACACTTAGAGATAAAGCTGTCGGATCTAAAATTCAGATCGATCTGCAATATCACCATTACCTACAGTATCCGAACAGACAGACGGAGTGCTGTGCCACATGACAAAAGCATAAGAATTAACAGTCAAATTAAATTCTTTGTAGCTGTCAAATAACGACGACGACGTTCATCCATCGGACGAGCCTAGCCAAATGCGACGAGTACGCGAGCGAATCGTAGGAAAATACGCGTAACTTTTACAAGAAAAACCTTTAAGGCGATACCTCGTCGACACTAGCGACACCACTTGATTTATGTTAATTGTGGTGAATATAGAACATAATAAACAAAAACGCTTTAGTGAATGACTAAAGAATGGTATTTGTAATTTTTTGAGATGTGCTCGGTATAAGATATTCCTCTACATGTAACCTATTTTTTCATTATTGCCGAAAGTGGCCACTTTTAACTATAATAAAAAATTTGGTAACTTATAGGTAGACACTTTGTACAAGATACATCTTTAAAAATTACAAATACCGTTCTTTAGCAATTCTCTAAAGCGTTTTTGTTTATTATGTTCTAAATTCACCATAATTAATAACAATCAATTGGTGTCGCTAGTGTGCACGAGGTAGCCCCTTAAGGAGAATACCGATTCCGATTTCAATAAATCAACCGTCGCGCGTCGGTCACACTACAATTTATTAGTGACCTCATTGCATTTTTGACACTTTGACGTCAAAATTATGTCACGAGAATGCCATATTAATTTGGTGTTATTGTTATTGATACTAGATCCGAACTGTATTTTGACTACTACTTTTTAACCCCCGACGAAAAAGGAGAGGTGTTATAAGTTTGACGTGTCTGTTTGTGTATCTGTGTGTCTGTCTGTGGCATCGTAGCTTCTAAACGAATGGACAGATTTGGTTCTTTTGTTCGAAAGCTGACGTGATTAGGATAGTTCTTAGTTATAATTTATGAAGATCAGTTCAGGCGTTTGATAACTATCATCTCATTTTCTACATAATAAAAGCATTTTTCACTACCTTTACATATCGGATTGATTTGAAATTTGCTGTACTGTCACTTTGGTCACATTCCCATGACATACTAACCTTGAGCTGATCCTAAACTATCAAAAAGTGCGGTATACTTAATTCTTCAGAAAATTACAGCTCATAAGAATAGTCTCAATGAGATGGTACGGGGATTACTTAAATTGTTAAATTTTATGTATTTTTTTTATTATTTATTACGGTTTCAGATTTGATTGGGCTTCAGATTCAAAAGCCGTCCAACTTAGCAACTCGTGCCTGTCTGTGCGGACTTAATTTGTGCGGTCGCTAGAAAAAAATGCAATCATTAATTACTACCATTGATTGATATCTAAGTATACAAAAGCGATAACCTAGATTAAAAATAAAACCAGTTTACAAAACACACATCAATGTGTGGCTGTTATTTTTATTTATGCGGACGTTCAAAAGTTGGCATATATCTACTTAATCAAAAAGTTTATAAACACGGGTTAAAACGCGTCGACCTGCGGACATGTTTGACCAGATTCTCGCCAACCTGATCAGACGTTTATATTTCTACTTTATTGTACAGTCACTATCGAAAATATGTATCTTATTACCTTCGAAATAAGTGCTAGGAGCTGTCAAAAATATGTATCCACTTTAAACATTTCAGCATCCTTATTACCTTCGAAATAAGTGCTAAGAGCTGTCAAAAGTGGCTACATATGATTGCTCGTTACTGTACAGTCTCCAGCTCAGTTCAATAACTGCGGAAATAGCTTCTATTTCCAATGAATATGGTCTGTTAAAAGTTTTACTGACTGTAAACATACTTGAGCGCCTTGATATAATATTGTCTGGCAATATAATACACATTGTTGTTTGGTTAAGGAACTTGTTGATGTAGTGGAGTGGCCGATTTGGTTTCGATTAAGAAAACAAAGCAACTTTCGCCATGGTCGATCTCGGATGGATCAGTCCATATTTTTCATTTCAAGCTCCGTGCTCCGGAAGACACGATGCCGTCCGCCTTTCGAAGGCACGTTAAGCTGTTAGTTGGTCACCAAGCTTTGGGTCAGAGTGACGTTATAAGGCCTAAACTCCTCAAGTGCTTCTATAACTGACAGAAGTTGTTGATAATGACTGTGATAATGATGCAAAAGTTTCTTAACCCATAATCATTTTAGAGTTCAGAAAGATTTTATTTATAATATGGTAATATCTAATGATTTATTGCTTCTAACCTTACGTAATTATTAAAGATATCGGATCGATGCCCAGAACGCGTCTATAAATATATACAATTAAAATTTTTAAGTAAACTTTGGCCTCATTATTTATTTATCTAACACCATCTCATTGATACTATTCTTATGAGCCCAAACACGCTATATCTGCTGAAGTTTATGAAGAATTAAGCATTCCGCAGACTTTTGATGGTACAGGATCAGCACAAGGTTAGTATGTCATGGGAATGTCACCGACAGGAAGTGACAGTACACCAAATGACCAAATTTCAAATCAATCGGCTCTGTGAAAGTTAGTAAAACCCTTTATACCGTGTAAAAAATGAGCTAAGTCATCAAACGCCTGACTGATCTTCATAAATTATAGCTAAGAACCATCCTAATCACGTCAGCTTTCAAACAAAAACAACCAAATCAAAATCGGTCCATTCGCTTAGGAGCTACGATGCCATAGAAAGACACAGATACACAGACAGACACGTCAAACTTATAACAGCTCTCTTTTTTTGTCGGGAGTTAACAATGTGTAGCCAGGGCTGTCCCTCCTACATAAATTGATCTATAAATTACTCTAGCCAAATTTTATTTAAATAGAGTATTTACTCGAGTGGCGGCCGCGTACCGGGAGACGCAGCGTTGGTAGGTCCCCCACAAGGTGGACCGATGATCTTGTGAGGGTCGCGGTAAGCCGTTGGATGAGGGCAGCGCAGGACCGATCTGTTTGGAGATCTTTGGGGGAGGCCTATGCCCAGCAGCGGGCGTCTCTCGGCTGATATGATGATGATGTGAGTATTTACTGTGTAACTATCTAATCTGGATAAATTATTTGCATGCTGTGTTTGTCTGTAAGTGGTTGTGCAATGAGTATTAACTTTAGCGTGTTTTGTTATATTGACAAACCCAAATAAAGGAAACAAAAAAATTTTTGGCACTGTAACCTAAAAATGTCGAACTGAGACTTGAGACAATCACCATCCTAACATGGCATGTGTCATTGAATTCGTTAGATAGTGATCAGCAAAATTACTATAAATTTTCGTGATTTCGTTGGTAATATTGTAGTATGCGTTGGCACCAGTACAGTAATACATATTCCAGGTTATTTCTGCGAGTGTCCCAGTGGACTAATAACTGACGCGAAGCTCCACTAACGGAGATTTACTCGTCCCTTGTAAGTTCACAATTCGAATTCAAATTCAAAATCATTTATGGTTTGCCTCATTGGTGTAGATTCCTATATCACCATATCAGCCTATGATGTCCACTGCTGAACAAAGGTAGCCTCCATCGATTTCCAAATGGAACGGTTCTGCACAGCCTGCATCCAACGGCTCCCCGCGACCCTTACCCACGCCTGTCCATCTGGTAGGAGGCTGAGCTACTTCACGCTTTCCGGTACGTGATCGTCATGCTAGAACTTCAACTTGCTAATCCTATAAGCAATGTCAGTGACTTTGGTTTTCTTACGTATGTCCGCATTTCTGATTCTATCTCGGAGATTCCTACATACTATTACACAGAAAAGAATGTGATACTAAATAGTAAGTGATTTAAATTAAAGAGATCAACAAAAAAGCTAAATAATCACCAAAAACGATCCGCTAAAACTCTACAACGTAATCGAACTTTATGTTATTGATGTTTTACAATAAAAATTCTTAAATGAAAAACTAAATACTATTTACTTATAAATACATAGGTATTTCTTTTTTACGCACATTTAAATTCATCAAACAAAATAATTTCGAAAGGGTACGCAGCGGCTGTGTCAACTTTTTTTTTTTATACGACTAGATGACAAACAAGCTGACGGCCCACCTGATGGTAAGCAGTTACCGCCGCCTATAGACACCTGCAATAACAAGGAAAAATCACTTGATATTGCAGGTGCGTTGTCATCCTGGGGCCTAAGATGAAATGCCGTCCATGCCCAGTAATTACACTGGCTACCTTTCCCTTCAAACCAAAACACAGCGAACTGTTTCACGGCTGAAATAAGAAAGGCGGACTAATAATATGTTGACGTTTCTAAAAGTCATTCCATCCCTTTCTTATTATAATAATAATAATAAAAAATAAAATTTTTATACACTCACACCTATTATCTAGCCCAAAGTAAGCATCATTAAGAGCTTGTGTTATGGATAGGTACTAGATAACGGAGAAATAATGATAATAATATGTATATGTACAAATATTAGAAATAAGTATACTAAATAAACATTTAAACATCCATGACTCGTAAACAAATGCTCGTACTCATCATACAAACATTTTTTCCTACCGAGATTCGAACCCGGGACCTCTTGGCCGAGTAGCCTGGGCTACAGACCACTCGGCCAGCCGGTCGTCTTATTGATGTAGAATAAAAGTAATAACAACACAATCGACACTAATATCTTTATATTAGTGTGGATTATGTTGTTATTACTTTCACACACACAAAAACCAAACTTATAGAAGTTTGGTTTTTTCAACCAACCAAACTTATAGAAGTTTGGTTTTTTCGGGGGCTTTACAGAAAGCAGGTAATTAATCTGTTGAGCGCCCACATAATATCATATCAGATAAACTAGGTTTTTACTTTGTGACTGTGGGCCCGACATCGCTAGCAACTGGCAAGGCAGGAAATGATTGGTAGGTAAGTAGGTAGTGTGCAAAAGGAATAACTAGAATCACTACGTTTAGTAGTTTGGGAAAAACAGCCAGTTCTGACATCTGATTCTGTCGTGCTATACACCTCGCAAAGATCAACTTTCTTTCCGGCAACATGATGACTCGGCGATGTTCCGATTTAATATCAAATTAACAAATATAATTTGACAACAATAGCAGCGACCCAAGCATTGCTGACTGGCATAATATTACTTGAGTTCTTACTTTTTTTAAAATAAGTTTCGCTCATTTACAGTGAGCAAAACTTATTTTATTACTATCTTACATTTTTGAGATATTTACTCATTCTGGGTGTATATCTATGACTTAAAAAAAAATGTAAAATATTTTATAAAAGCTATAGCTTATGTTTTTACACTTTTTGTACCATATTAGTTAGAAGTTATTGCGCATGTCGCCATCTTTTTATAGATAAATGTCATAAAACAACTATGTTATTAAACATATTGCAGCTTCTCATTCAAATCGATAATTTCATAAGCAAGATAAATAAAAAATATCTTAACAATCGCGTGCAGAAATCGTGTCAACATGTGTACAGGAAAACTCAGTCTTAAGATGTAGTCAATCGGCATCAATTATAACGTAACCCACGCCACACGACATATTAGATAGAAACTTACTCGCTTATTTTCCTTCTTATAACAATAAATAGAAATAGTACCTATTTGTTTTAAAAGCCCCTTGATAATAAAAATCCCTTGATTGGATAGATAATTGTTTAAACAAGGTTGCCAACATTGGCCCAGTATATTAGTCCAGCGTGTAGGCACACGTCACACTAGCCATCATCATAACTATAATTTGAGCATATGAGTATTTTAATTACAGTGATAAATTTACCGACAAGTGCCTTATCTACCGAATTTTATAGAAATCTAACTTTGATCAAAACTATAAGTTATAAGAAGTACACGGAAACATACTACGAGTAGGTATTCCATTAATATTGTCTTATATTTTCGCGAGCAACTACACATTTGAAATAAAACCACTTCACCTTTTAATTTTAAATCTGGTAAATTGGTTTTATATAATACTATTTTAATACCTTATTGTGATGTGCGAAAATATGGTTTGGTAATAAAATAACCTTGAATTTAAAAAAAGTTATGCCATTTCACAAATACAATACCTACTTTCGCGCTTAGATTTCACCGGTCAAATGTGTGACCCTCGCATTTCGAGTTTCGAAGTGAGTTCTAGTTCCAAAAAATTCAGTGTAACGGACCAGTCATTCATAAACCATAGCAGCTCTATGACGCAGACCGTAGCGAACATCAATGGGAACCCACGACGACGTCATACGAAAATGCTACGATAGAACTTTAGCTTGTTTCGTCACTGACGTATGAGGCGAGTGAACATCACAATAATAAACGAGTTGTCCTACGGCTGCACCATTGCTTACTGCAATAAATAAACCGAGAACGTAAGTGGTTAATGTTTACGATAGTTTTTAACTGTAGGAAAACACTAGTAAAATTCTTCGAAGCACAATCCCCATTGGATGGGCAACGCAGTGTTTTCGTGTGTGTTAAATGCTGTTATATTACCTTGGAGTTTTGGCCACCTTAATTTATGTACCTAATGAGTACGAGATCAGCTGAGAGAATATACCCCAAGGAATTGAAAAACTAAAAGTTACCTACTTCCCTCTCTGCACAACTTTGTCAGTTCAGTCAAGTTGCCAGGTATAAAAAAGTAATCAACCTTTTTTTTATTTAACTAGATGACAAACAAGTCAAGGTAATACAGGAAAATTAATAACTGTTAATTAACTGCAAATTCATTCGGTTACGTTATTATTATTAAGTATAAATTCAGACATGACATACAGAGACTATGACGTTGATAGTTATTTTTTTTTGTGATAGTTATAAAAATGTGTTTTTTGACGGTTTAAAAGTGCTTCTTTGTGGCCTATTTAAATAAAATATTTTTCTTTCATTCCCTGATAAGTTATTTAATCAAATCACACATCTATTACCTAGATTCAAGATGTTACATTATCTCTTCTCACAAGGAAAATTAAAGCATATTATCGAATTTACTTTTACGTTTACTTTTACATAAATGAACACATGCTTTAATAGAATCGATTTTAATAAAATATTGTAAGATAGTGTAGTTGTGATCCATCAAAATGGACGGCCTTCATCATCTAGACCCCGTCTTTCGACAAAAAACGTATCATCATCTGAAGATATGATATTATCTGGTATGATATGAGACATGGTGCGCCCGTCGTCGTGCGACATTGAACTTTTTAACAATGATTTAAGTACGGTCACTAGAATATTGTTATAGAAATAGAAAGTACCTATATTTGATTGCGGTATTCGACGCGACACATGAATATGGTGTAGGATTATATTAGTTTAAGAAACATAATTCTATCTTACCGATATTATTATTAATATCATCAGTCCCACTGCTGGGCACAGGCAGAAACACATGAGGAGTTTGGGCCATACCACAGGCCATACCACCACGCAGGCCCAATGCGGCTTGGTGGGTTAAAGCGGTTGCAGGAACAACCGGGACCAACGGCTTAACGTGCCTTCCGAAGCACGGAGGATCTCCAGATAACAAACTTTGATTGACCCATCCCAGGACTGACCATGGCGAAAGTTACTATGTTTTCGTATTGAAACCAGAGCGTTTAAACCAATGCGCCACTGAGCTCCTCACCTATCTATATGAAAGCTGAGAATCCAAAAAACCAATATTGTTGTCTAAACCATTTGTGATGCAATAAAAAAAAATTAATCATATAATTATGTCGTATAGGAAACCTCATCGAAGATCAAACTGGAACTCGTTGATGTATGGGCCAAAGCTACGGAGGTAATAAATTACACTAGATGAGACAGGCAATCCAATAACGCCTAAGTGTGTGTGAGACAGCAGCGCTGCTAGATATTTTTTGTGCGAAACATATCGCATTCAAGTAAGACCCAAATAAGTTTACAATTGATGGGTTTCCTTTATTTATTTAATAAGTCATGATAGCCTATGCCCAGCAGTAGGCGTCTCTCGGCTGATATGATGAGTTTATATTTAATTCATTATCAAAAGATAACATAATACAGCGTGTTTCCCGCTCTTTGCAGCAACTGACTGAAACTGCTTCTCACATTGAAAGTCACGCACAAATTCCCTAATTAGTGACCCCCTGGTGACTCACAGTATTTATTGAGTGACATTTAAAGATAGCTGAAATAAATATCTCAAAATAACATAGATATACTTATTAATATTGTTATGCCGTATGATGCAATTTGTACACCAGTGGTGTGACTCATAATATTTACCATTTTATATGATTTTGTGTTCACTCACGCTGAAACAATATTCCTTGGCAAAGTTTATTCAGTACTATTACGCCGTAACAAAAACAAGTAATTAGGTATTGGAAAACATTTATAAGTGAACGACCGGTTGCACGAGTGGTTTGTGCCTCTTGCTATACCTACATTCAAGTGAACGACCGGCTGCACGAGTGGCTACTCGGTCGACCGGGTTCGAATCCCGGTAGGAGCAAATGTTTGTATGATGGGTAAGAGCATTCACGAGTCATGGATGCATATATTATTATGTACATTTAGTTTATTTCTAATATTTATATGTATACATATTATTCTCATTATATCTCCATTATTGTCAATAACGATCTTACTTTATACGATACTTTGGGCTAGATAGTAGATAAAAAAAAATCTACCAAAGTTTCAACACAATCTGATCAATGATTTCGAAACGTATAGAGGACAAACATACAAACATAGATTTTTATATTTATCTTTATAGATTTGTTACATCTTACTAAAAAGTTACGAGTCAAATAACTATACATAACGGCAAATAGTGCAGCTGGCCTTAGTTGTATGTAAGTTACACCCATACTTTAAAATTATATCACCGTCACATATAAAAATACAAAAAAAATGGATGTTAACCTGTCAATCCACACATTCCAGACACAATTGATTATTTAAAGTTGTCTTAAGACTATCGGGAGTCTTAAAACTAAGAGCCTTGCCTACGAGCGTATCGTGATATGATTTATTTAAAAAATAGAATACAGTTTCGTCTTTATCGACAACATTAACTTAGCGTCTTATCAAACGCTATCATGGGTTTTTCGTTGACCTCTGAAAACCCCAAGCAGTTTTACGTTTTCGCTCAGACCCAGTAACGTTTTGGGATTTTTGGCAGGCTTAAATGTTTATTTATAATGGATCGTGAACGTTATGTAATTAAAATAATAAGGCGTATAACTGACTGATACCGTCGCATTTGAGACTAGTTTGACAAGTTATCGCGTACTAGAACAGCTACATGTTGCCGTTAAATCTGTCTTCCTGGACAATTATGATTAAAACTGCAACAAATTTGTTGTTTTAATAAGCAATTTGTTGTTTTACGTATTAGCTGACCGATGGGATTCACCGATTTTGGGGCGTTGGATACGGCTTCATGCCGTCAAGTAGATGGTTCTCCTTCGGTGAGCCTAATCGGTTACTTACTTATTTGTGAAATGTAATAAATATTTTGTTTTTGTCCTGTTTACTAACCATAGTCTGTAAGAAAAATTGTTACTTACCTGTATGGATAATTTATGTCCGCAATAAATAAATTATTATTATTATTATTATGGGTATTTAGAATTCTCAGCTTAAAGCTAGTTTATGTTACACTTACGGGCTTGTACCAAGTAAATGTAGTGTGTGATGTGTTTATGTTGAAGGTGGTGTATTGTGAGGAACTATTTCATTATCGTCTATTTGCATGAACTTTCGGACTATTCTACAGGTATTCAGAATGGCGGCTTTTTGTAGCGTTATATTTATAGTGTCTTTCAGATCTATTAGTTTTAGGCTATGGTGGAGATGGTGCGGTATGACGCCAGTGGTAGAAAGGACTATCGGAACAACATATACTTTATCCTGCTTCCAGATTCTTAATATTTCTTGTCTAAGCTCTGAATATTTGCTTATCTTTGCAGTAATGGTCTTCTGTAAATTATGAGTGTTGGGAATTGCGATATCTACTAGATACGTGATTTTATGTAGTTTATCCTGTAAAACTATGTTCGGTCTATTGTAGTGAATCGTCCTAACGGTGAGTATAGCGCGGTCATAGTATAACTTATATGATTCGTTTTCTAGAACAGTTTGGGGTGTATATTTGTAGTAGGGAGTGTCTGTGTTTTGTATGAGCTTATCTTTGAATGCTAGTGTTTAGTGAATTATGTTTGTGACTTGATTATGTCTGTGTGTATAGTCTGTCTGTGTGAGTGTTGTACATGCTCCTGTAATATGCTGGATTGTCTCTGGTTGGGTATGACATTTACGGCATTTATCGTTGATTACTGTGGGGTCTTTAATATTATTATTATTATTATAATTTATGTCATTATCATCACCAGCCTATTTACGTCCCACTGCTGGGTACTGGCCTTCCTACATGGGAGAAACGCATGAGGAGTTCGAGCCATAACATCACCACGCTGGCTCAATGCGGGTTGGTGGGCTAAAGCGGTTGCAGGAACAACCAGGACCAACGGCTTAACCTGCCTTCCGAAGCAAGGAGCTCGAGATTACAAATGTTGATCCCGGGATCGACCATGGCGAAAGTTTCTTTGTATATTTAACCTTATAGTTTGTGGCTATCTATTTTGTTTATCTGCCGCCACCAGTCTTTTCCAACACCTGATTGAATGTTAATGCGTTGACGGATTATAAGAGCTGGGACACTTCTTTGTGCAAAACGCTAGGCCATCAGCTCAGAGGAAACGCCAAGATGGGGCAATACAAGCTGTCTGTCTGCATTGAATTCCTCATAGCGGGTGGTGCGTTATAAAACACGTGACTATAGCACCATGTCAAACAACTCCGATCAAAGTAAATACGATTTCCGCATATCTACATACCAATACAGCATCTATACACTAGACAGAACATCCTTATTGCGTTGTAGTAAAAGCGATTGTTGTAAGGACTCATAATTTAGTGCTAGTCATTTGGTACAAGCGTCTCCAAGCCCAACTCAAACGTATCCTCGAGATTTTCCTCATTGAAGGACGCGAGATAAGATCGCTGCGCCCGCGCCGCACCAAGTTATTTCGTTATTTTGTATTGTACTTTATAGCTTAATGCTAATCAAATATTCGTGTCTGATGCCAAGTATTCATAGTAAACTTTTAAACATAAACATCGTTGCATCTACGTGTTTCTGTCAAAAATTTAAAAAACACAGATCACATTTTGTTTTTTTATACGCCAAGGGTGGCAAATGGCAAACAAGAATGTGGCCAGCCTGGTGGTAAGCCCTAAAACCCTTTTATCATGTAGAAAATGAGCTGATAGTCATGAAACGCCTGAACTGATCTTCATAAATTAAACTATGATTTATGATTAATTTATAATTTAAGATATACTTTAAAAAACGAATCAATTCGTTTAGGAGCTACGATGCTACAGACAGATATACAGACAGACACCTCAAACTTATTATAACACCCCTCTTTTTCCGTCGGGGTTTAAAAATGTTGTCAAATATCCTCTATATTGTCATTATCCTCCGGGGAGTCTTACGTTACGATGTTTGTTTGTTTGTGCTTGCGCTTACGCATAATAAAATTATGTGTTCATATTAAGTATATTCAAGCTTTATTATTACGCAGCGTGTGTACTTTGTATTTATGAAACCCATTAATAATGAATTAACTTACTAGCTTATTGAACAGTATACGATTCGTAATCAAAACGACAATTAATCATTGTTTTACATTTACGGCGACATGACCTTAGACCTCATAATTTGTTTTGTTATTTTATTTGATTGATACGGACGTCTGGTCATGTGGTAAGTGTCCCTACTCTACTAAACCAGTCGTCTCGGATTCAATTGCCGGTAGGGTAGATGTGAGTTTTTTATTTAGTATACTAATTATTATATACAGGGTGTTTGGTACATGGTATAACTAGCGGGCACCTACCCATTTCTAATTTCTTCATACAAAAAGTTCGGTCAGTAAAACAAAATGTATGAGAAATTTCAAATTAAATTTTACAATTTTGAATTTTTGATAACGCCATAGTATTTATATGACTATGTTAACATGGGTAGGTGCCCGTTTGTTATACCATGTACCAAACACCTTGTACATGTAGTAGGTAGATAGATACATATCATAACACGCAGAGTATGTTTTAACCGCAACTGGAGGGAGTATACTCTGAATACAGACAGACATGAAGTTCTATAAACCTAAACACTGGCTGGTGACAGCAGGAAACATTCCTTTATTTTTAAAAAGAAACAAAACTGTATTCAAAGATTTCTGAAAATACTCCTGTTACACCTGGGGATTCTAACACAATGTACTTACAAAATTTGAGTGTTAAATCTAATACCACTATGCTAGTGCATTTTGAGTAAATTTCAGATAGGACTTCTTTTGAGACGCAGGCCTCTTTTTTAGGGTTCTGTAACCAAAGGGTAAAAGGGAACCCTATTACTAAGTCCGTCCGTCCGTCTGTCACCAGGCTGTATCTCATGAACCGTGATAGTTAGATAGTTTGAATTTTGACAGATGATGTATTTCTGTTGCCGCTATAACAAGATAATACTAATAAACAGAAATAAATATTTAAGGGGCCTCCCATATAACAAACGTGATTTTTTTGCTTGTTTTGCTCGATACTGATAACAGCAACAGGTAAATAGACGATTGTTTAAAGCTAATGGTACGGAACCCTTTGTGCGCGAGTCCGACTGGCACTTGGATGGTTTTTGAAAATATTTCAGACAAACTGACTGACGGACAGACGGACCGACAGACAGACCGATAGACAGACTGACATAACATTCTTAGCTTACGTAGATCCAGATAAGACAGAGAGACAAACATTATGAAATTGTTAGTTAGTTAATATTATTTTTATGTGATAGACATAAGAGTTTTTTTGTTGACGATTCGAAAGTGCTTCTTGGGGGCCTAATTGAATAAAGATATTTTCATCATTCATTTATTTTACCAAAGTCTCCTCTGGTGACAATTAGACCGCTCTTTGCCACTTAATTAACTAACAAAACACGTAAAACTCTTACCTAAAACAAAGCTTAGAGAATGAATACACTTTTCCTCGTAGTAATAGTAGACTAGGGCCCCGCCATTTGTGAACCAGTCACTCATTATCACTTATTTGTAACTGTAGGGAGCAGTTTCAAGAGCTATTAACAGGAAATATGAACGGGACCGAACGTGAGACGTCATGGTCAAGTGAACTATAATATTTTAATCATGTTACTTTTAAACGTGGCCGAAATTTTGGGGGGTCTCACAAGTGTGACCAACGGTGACAAGGACCGGGAAGGGGTAAAAAAATCACGAAATTAGTGTGACGTACTTTATGAATGACACCTTATTATAAAACGTCCACTAACTGGTTTAAAACATACGTTTTTTTATCTGAACGGGGTAACTCTTGACCTTCATCTCACCTGATGGTAAGTGAAGCTAGCCAGGTGGACTTAAAAAAGCCCTTCCACCAACCAAACCGAGCAGAAAATTTCAAGAATGTGCAGGTGGTCTCAACCACTAGACCACAGAGTGCTGTCACTTTTATTTGCTAAAAGAAAGACAGTGATAGCTTTAGTTTATTTAAGCATGGCAAACAAACACACAAAAGCCATAGCTAATAATGGCTATGGAGCACTGACCTTAGGGATTTCGGCGAGGGCTGCTCGACGATGAAGACATAGGGCTCCTGCGCCTGCATGGTGCCGGGCGGCGGCGCCGCTGGCTGCGGGGCGAACGTCGGGTCGTCCGCGGTTATCACCTCCACTGCGAAACATTTGACACTTTATAATTATGAACATAAGGTGCAATTCAGTTCTGAGCTTGGATCTCACATGGACTTTTGTTTATCGGCCTTTATTTAGCCGTTTAATGTATACGACGGTCACGTTTAATACAATTTGTTTTTATCGGCGTTGTCAGAATGTAACTTTTGTAACATTTTATGTTACTTTTGACCCTCTCATGTTACTTTCATATTACACCCCTCAAGTGTAACTTTTACGTAACTTTTAGGATTCACTAAAAAAAGGAGCCAAAAAATGAACACTCTGAGTAGACATAAAACTCTCTATGTAGTAGCTAAAGTGGGTCCTAAAGTTGCCTAATTTTTTATATAATAGTAAGTCTCACGATATTAGAAGATTGTGTTAAGATTTTGCGAAGAATGGAAAAGAAGAATTATTGGCTAATAAAGTGGTACTGTATTAGTCTTTTTCTTACATTAAAAAAGGCTAATGTTGCTTTTTACATGGAAATGTTACTTTTTGAACTGTCTCGTGTTACTTTTGACTATCTACCACTGGCAACACTTTTTATACAATTTGATCACGGTGTTTGGCGGGTTTTTGTGGCGTCAGTGAAATTTAAATTGTGTCGGAGCGAACATTGAGTTATAAAAGCGGCGTAGTTTTATTATTTAAGTGTTTGTGTTGACGTGCAACTAAATGATTATTAGAATAAAAGTGATTATGTTGTGGTGGTTTACGATGAGAACTTTTTTGTGGTTATCCACCTCATCAAGTAGCACATAAAGTGACTGTCATCATATATTTCGTGTCAAATACTCCCAAGAAGCATTGAAATGAGTTACGCCAGCATTTTAATGCATTAAAAGAAGAAATAAAGAAATACTGAAGACATGGCTGCATGGGCATTAGTTCCCTTTGCCTTCCCTTTATAGGAAGAATTAACCAAAAAAAAAACAACTTGATCACAAGCAAACTGACGGCCCACCTGGTGGTACGTAGCTACCGGTGCCTATTGATAACCGCAATAACAAAGACCATATCACTTGGTGTTGGTATCGCGTTATCATCCTCAGGCCTAAGATGAAATGTCTTCCATGCCCAGTAATTACACTGGCTACTTTTCCCTTTAATACGGAACACAGCGAACTGGCTTACGGCCGAAATACATATAAAAGTCGGTGGTACCTGGCCAGACGATTCTATACCTAATTATGGGCCTACCACCTAGAAAACAACATCAAAAGCCCTATTACCTTTGTAATAAGAGTCACAATCTGTCAAAACTTGTCACCTATTTTTTCAACATCTATTGCTTTCTATTGCATTAAGCCCGCGTGGTGGTGTAATGGCCTAAGCTCCTCATGTGTTTCTCCCATGTAGGAAGGCCTGTGCCCAGTAGTGGGACGTATATAGGCTGGTGATGTGATTGATTTCTCTTGCTTTTCAAAGGCTAGGCAGCGAGCAGTGTCACGAGCGTCTATCTATAGGCTATGTTGTATTAGTAACCGCATTGATTGTCACTATTTGTCTCCCTTGTCGTATAGGAAAAAATGAATTAGTAACTTCTAATTGGTATAATCGAGATATCTCGGGACATATTCATAATCGATTGATTCATTAGTGCTATATCTCGTAATCGCAAAATAATAATAATATAATCGCCCACCAACGCTCCATTTAATCAAACCGCTAAAACTATCCTTGTCTATTTACATAAATAAACTCGATATTTCTTATCGCACCGTTTACTATTCTCAATTTTATTGCCTTGGCAACACTCTTGTGCAAGTTACTATGTAAATGTTCCATCGCAGAAATAGCTTTACTAGGAAAGTTTAAGCTCTGATTTCAACAAAGTTGCAACACTGGAGAGACTACTTGGTTTAACATCAATGATATCATCCGCCCTTGCTGCGTTCGTAATAGAGTCGACTTTCGTAATTAAACCGTTACACGTGATATGCTTTCGTCTTTACATCAACTACGGCAATTGACCCAGCACTACCTAATGTGAAGCGAAGAAGAGTCCATATGCGAAGACAGCTAGTGCAGTTTAGACAATGCTCTAGCCGCCTACACCTTGCCGGCCCAAAAGGTGCCTTCCATGCTATAGGAAGGAGGGAACAATTATGTTATGGCAAAAAAAACCAAGTACAAAAAAAAGTTGTCAAAAATTTTGAGCTAACTTTAAGTCGGAGTGTAATTAGTTAGGTACCCTCTGAACAGCTCTCTTTCCTAACTCAACATAAACGCAATGACGTCATGAGACAATATAATATGCATCATCAAAACAGTAGTATTATTTAGATCGGTGATAGCTATCGGTAACTTCCTTGGCCCTACTCCAAAGGTCTCGTGCCAAGAAGAACGGTCCGACAGAGGATAGACATTACTAGGAAAGTCTTGCTGTCTAATCCAATTGTGTCCAATTGTTTCTTTTGGCATTTACCTACTTCGAAATACTTCGAATTAATTGCTGGTAACAACTCGCCCAATATGCGGAAAAGAAAAGATCAATCGATTTTAGGCTGAAGTTTCAATTTTATGGTTAAAATAATGTTACATGGTTCTTAAGCTTATACTTATTATACTTGTTTTACACAACTAACAACTCCAATAAGTGTTTCATAGCAGCTTCATCAAAGATATTTTCGATGGAATTTGTACGAAATTTTATAAGCTTTCGCAAAGTTCTATAAGCTTTCCTTGTGAGTTCATTATACAATACTACTGTCGTGATTTTTTTTCACGAACATTAAAACAACCCTTTAGCTGGCGGGTGACACTCGGCGGGTACGGTAAATAAACACTTTGATTAAATCTTAATATGTATTTTGTAAACGGATTCCTGCATCGAAAAATAGGTTTCTCACACCTACAATATTTTAGACCGTAAATCTATCCGATGACATCCCAGCACCCCACAATAAAGGATAGACGAGAAAAAATAATCATCTACTTTAGATTTGATTGACTACGGAGTTCTAAGGTCTTATAAATGTCAACTGTTCCTTTTACATCTTAATTTTCAAAGTACCCACAAACCAGACATAACAAATATAAACCAGCGTATCATATAAACTGAAAACCAGCGTCCTGGCTCCTCATTGGTACCGTGACACTAAGCTGAGTGGTTACCATTTTAGTTGCAGATGTGTTATATCTTATCTCATTGTTCTTTTATTTTATTTTATGTAATTTATCATATTTGCACTAAATAAACATTTTTTCTTTTTTTCTTTTCTTTAACAATTTTTGAGGCAGTGGCCTGCACCCTTTTGCAGACAGTCGAAAAACAGTCGAATATCGGAACTCCCTTCTTGTCACTGTTCATCGCGATGCGTTAAAGCTGGAATGTGGGTTTTCGAATCGAATCCATGGTACAATAGGTTAATAAGAAGAAGTGATTTTGAAATAAATAAATTTAAAGTTAAATCGCAATGAATCCTGCAAAGTTGGCGTACCAGCACGACCAGCCGTGAGCGGCAGCCGCGTTATCAGTAGTAATCACTACTACTGACCGCGGGTCAAACTTTATCACGTGATACCTACCTACATTGTTCAAATTAATTTATTTATTTTTTAATAACCATTCTTATCACTTGGAAATTGTATGGAGAGTGGTTTAATAGTTATTTGTTATACAAGAGTGCAAAGTTGCTTTTTAACCGCGTGCTCAATTTTGATGACCGAGCAAGCGAAGGATTAGAATCCTGAGCGTTAGCGAGGGAATCAAAAGAGCACGAGGTAAAAACCTTTGCACTCGAGTGCAACACGTAACTTTTCATCCCATCTCAACGAGGAAATGACTAAATGCTAAAAAACATTTGCGCATTATTAACAGTTTCAGTCAATTCTGTTGGCGTCAAATAAACTTCTTCGTCGCTAGAATCACTCATTTTTACTTTTTTACGAGGTTTTTTACTTGTTTTCAAGTTTCTTGTTTTAAACCTATAGGTGCTGCCAGGCTGCCACACTGCTGTTAAAAAATGTTTAGTAACATTTTCTAACACTAATACTTGATAACAAATGTTAGGAATTGTTACATTGTGTTAGGAATTGTTAAATGTTTTAAGTGCTCCTACACTGATGCAAAATGTTTACAAAAAATTATAACATTTGAAAAATATTGTTTACAAACAACATTAACAAATGTTTTATTTTGTTACAATTTGTTAACTAGTTCAGAAATGTTTACTAACATTATCTAACATGAAAACATTTTCTAACATTGTGATCGTATGTTTCTTAACAAATGTTTACTAACGTTAGTAAACATTTTTTAACAGCAGTGTGGCAGCACCTTATGGTTTTAAAAAATATGTCGTGAAAAGAAAATGGCGCGCGCAAAGCAAATTAAACAAAAAGTACACCAAGAAGGTGCCGAGTCTGAGTTTTTATTTTAACATGTTAAAAAAGGGTTGTATGTTAAATTCGGCAACATGGAGGTAGAAGTAAAAAGGTTTAATGATGTTTGGAATTCACAAACTTAGTGCACAAGCATGTTCTAAATTCAATTTTACTTTATCCCCTAGCGGATGAAAACGGCTTTTGCACTCAGATATCGAAGAGCAAAAATACTCTTTCCGAGATGGGGGGATCGCCATTAAGTCTTACCATAGAGTTATAATAACAATGCAATAAATTAATTAAACAGGTACATAATTTCGTAATATTGAGAGTCGTGTCTGTCGGTGCAGGTATCTGTGTATCTGTGTTCTGTCTATGTATCTTAGCTCCTATACCAATAAACCGATTTCGATTCAGTTTTCTTTAAGGCGACGTGATCGAGTAAAAATTATAAATGAACCATCTAGCTATAATTTGTACTATAATTTCCTACTTCACAAAAGGGTCATACCAACTTTCACAGGTCCAATTGATTTGAAATTTGGTGTAGGTACTGTTACTTCGGTGGTATTTCCAACACAAGCTAACCTAGCATATTTCCAACACAAGCTAACCTAACACAGTATTACATAGTCTGCGGGATGCTTCATTCTTCACGGAGATCATTCATATAAGCCCAAATAGCGTGTTTGGACTTATATGAATGATCTCCGTGAGAAGGTATCAGACAGACGAAGGCCGAGGCCGGGGATCACTCAAAATTTTAATTTTACATTATATATTTTTTTTATCTTAACGTAACTCTTGACCTTCATCTCACCTGATGGTAAGTGAAGATGGAAGCCAACGATGGAAGCGTGCTACACGCGGATTCCTCAACCACAAAGGAACTGGCTATCTTACCTCTAACTGCCAGAACACAACAATGCCGTTAACATTATTGTTATGGCGGCAGACTTAGCTAAGATGGTGGTAGCTAGCCAGGCGGACTTAGAAAAGCCCTACCACCAACCAAACCGAGCAGAAATTACTGCCCTCAGCGAGAATCGAACCCCGGACCTCTAGATCTGAGGCAGGTGGTCTCAACCACTAGACCACAGAGGCGGTATATATTAAAACAACATAACTTACCAACATCACTCAAGTGTGCACTCTGCTCTCCTACATGCTGCGGTATTGCATCTGGCGCCACGTCTGCAAGCAAACAAGACTGTTGGAATCAAACCTACAACGGCATTGGCGTTAAGTTGAAGAACGGATCACGATAAAAAAAAGGTGATGAGGGAAGTGCCTGACTGAACTTTGTGAAGAAGACCACTTTGGTTCTGATCTGAGGGTCTTTTCCTGGTATGGACACTGGTTGGTTGACAGTATCAAACAAAAGAAAAAAAATTACGTTTAGTAAAATAACTTTTAGTAAGTTGTAAAAGATAATTAAACCTACTTTAGCTAAAATACATAAACAGTCTTTTTCTGCCACGTGTCAAATCAATGTTTAATAGTGGTTTAACTAAAATATATTTTTTTTATAACTATAATCTAAAAGTATTAATTAACTATAACAAAGTTAACCCTTAATCCTTTACCAGCCCGCCGCGTCGGCGTCTTCACAACAATAGAAAATATATTGTGTTTGATTGCTGGATACAATGGGTACCTACCTCACAAATAAATTAAGATACACGCCTACATACTGCATTCGACACCACCACCACAGACTAAATATTTTATACTGGCCCTAATTCTGGTAAACACATGCTAAGTCTAAATTTAAGTTCAGTGCATTCTTTCTATCAAAAGGAATACGAAAAGGATGTCTGTCATATAATTTGACATTTAGAAACGTGTGTTCAATTTTCGACCTTATTGAACGTGATTAAATGCAGTGTTTAGGAGGCACCTCCTTACATGCCGTCTAAAATTGTCTATGGTTTCTTAGAAATCTATCTAAATTTAAGTGACAGCTCTAAACAGATTCTTGCTATCTTTTTCCTATTACTTATTGCGAGAAAGAGATATACTGTACTTAAATTTAGAATTAAAGTGTGTTCCCAGAATTAGGCCCACTGTGCTACTAAAATACGACATTCGGTTGCGTACCAGCAAGCCCTTGGCTTTAAAAAAATTTGCAATGGCGGATTTACACACGTTTTCAACTAGAAAATAGTTGAATCAAACTCATGTTGGTGCATCATCGAAACATGTTTAGAAGGTTACAGAATCAACCTGCAATGAGACTCTCTTTATATGCTGATAGCACAACAAATAAATGAAAAATTGTACAGTCAAATGCAGATTTTATTGCAGATCAAGTCTCAAAATTTTACAGTCGACATCACATCAAGCGTAACAGTTTGACCTTTAGACCGCCCTTATTGCGTTCGTATTAGAGGCGGCTTTCGTAGTGCAACTATTACACTTGATGTGCTGTCGTCTGTACTTCGTATCGTTCTCATTAAAATGCAACCGGATTAAAAAATTAACAACTAATGTAAAATTTGGTCTTTTTACACTTTAAATAATAACGCCTAAAATTATAGCTTCACATCAATCAACCGTAGGCGTTGATAGTGATGCCAAAATCCAATTAATGTAGGCGTCTAGATCATATAGGTATTTACGCGCAAACAAAGATTTATTATAATTAGATAATGTTGCTAGGTTGTATGACATTTCCCCAAAAGTTATGGAGACTGTTTTTACTTAATCTGTCAAGCGGCGTTATACCTCTGGAGGTATATTCTATGACAATTGAAAAATCAATTCCGTCTGGAATCTAATGCTTGACGGGTTAATATGAAATGGTTTATTAGCGTTAATTGAGCTAATATGGTTTAGTTTTTCTCGTTTCAAATTGGCTGCGCGTACGCGGTTTCCAGGCGGAATTATTCATAAATTTTACACTTGCCATGAAACACTGCATAGTATCAATTAGGCACTACAACTGCATTTCAGTGCCTGTATACCTATCTTTATAAAATTAAAACTAAGAAAGTGCTTTCCATTCTACCATAGACTAATCAGAACAATAAAGCCCTATTTTCAGGAGCACATTTACTTATTGACTCGACATCGACACAGTAATTTACTGTCTTTTTTTATTAAGATACATGCAAGTATTTATTTTAAACTGAGCTAAAAAAGAAAAACTTAGTTTATTTATAAGTTCGACGGGAAATAGTTAATAGCTTGATTCATTAACAAATACATTACCAAATATCTATAGGTAAGATGTTAAAAACCGTTTATGCCCAGCAGTGGGCGTCTCTCGGCTGAAATGATAACGATGACAAAGATGTTAAAAATACATGGATTACATATACCTAATCTGTTAAAAGATTATATTCATGTTTCGTTCATCACAGATTGATATGATAGTAAAATATACAATAGATAAGCCTAAAATCATGTAATTTTATATCCAGAAAATCATGATAGGAAATGTATATTTTTAAAATAATGCTTCTTATTATTACTTACAATAATACAACAACGAGAGTTCTTTACCACTTGATATAAAGCGAAAAGAAGCAGGGTCTGAAAAACCGCTATTTATTAACCGGTAACACTTAATTCGGGTATCATTTTAACGGTATCCAAATTACAAAGTAAGTAAGACATTTCGTTATTTTTTTGCCTGAAGCAATACAAATGGATCAGAGTTAAAAAAAGTATGTCTTGAAGTCGGTACAGCCGTTAGTAGTTGGGAGCAGGGACTTAAAAACCGCTGAACTTGAAAACCGCTTTGACCGGTAACACACAAATTCGGAAATCATTATTAAAGCATGTCTAAATTCAGTAGCGGTAATACGTGACCATTATATCAAAACTACGGGTACTTTAAAAATTAGGGTATCTGTTTTTAATCGGATACCGAATGCACAAGCGGGCAATGTCACGAGTTAAACGCGTTTTAAATACGATCTGACTGAAAAGTTAAGTTACCGTCATTACGGGTACCCTTTAAATTACGGTATCCTTTGAATGATGGATTAGTTGACATCAAAATTTTCGGGTACCTTATTATCGGTATTTAAAAGCGCAGAAAACGGTACCCGGAAATAAAACCCTCCAAAAATGTTTCATCTAGTGAACGACCGACTGGCCGAGTGGTCTGTGCCCCTTGCTATACAGGCTACTTGGTCGGGAGGTCCCGGGTTTGAATCCCGGTAGGAGCAAGTGTTTGTATGGTGAGTACGAGCATTTATTCACGAGTCATGGAAGTTTATATGTTTATTTAGTTTATTTCTAATATTTATATACATATTATTATCACTATTTCTCCGTTATCTAGTATCCATATCACTAGCTATTAATAATGCTTACTTTGGGCTAGATAATAGGTGTGAGTGTATGATTATTATTATTATATATCTAGTAACGTTAAAGTACCTGAAAAAAGAATCGACATGCGAAGACGACACGAAATCGTCGTTGTCAAACTAAAATCTGATATGTGAATGACTACTTTTAGCTCATTTAAAAAATGCAACTAAAATTAAATATAATTACCTACCATTTTATTAGAATAAAAATCAAAGTAATACGTTATAATTAAATTCATTAACTTCCTGTGTGGACATCTAATTTTATGTAAATTTTAAAGCGTCTCAAATTGTACATAGCTGATTTTTGGTTTGACAACGACGTAGTGCCCTTTCAAGGCCTATTTTAAAGGAACCCATGTTCAAACCTTAATCGACAGCAAATAGTTCTAATTCCTCATATTTCTAGCATTCTTGACATAATAATACAAATTCAAATAGTTAGAAAAAGGAAAATTAAGTGAAAATATATTTATACTTCATTATCCCTATCAATTTCAATAGTAATCTAAAAATGTGCAAACAAACGTATTTATGTTGCTTACGAGAAACTTATAATTACCTTAATATCGTTTACTTATTTACTAATGGTTATTTGGTAATAGCTATATTAATAGATAAAAAACAGAATGAGCAGGTATGATCACTAGCAATCTAATTCCTCCGTTCTAAATAACTATAACCAGTTAAAGGGTATTAATTTAATTTACATAAACAGGAAAATAGTATTAAAAGAACTAGTTTTAGCTGCCTAAATTGACAAATAAATATCAACCAACCTAAAATTCTAAGCAGTTCAATTTACTAAGTAGCAATAATGAGCATAAAAAAATCGTTATTGGGCACTAAAGTAATATAATACTTACATTGTAGCTATTACACAGTGTTGATTAATTATTAGAACATATGTCAAAAAGCTCTAACCCACAAAATCTATTACGAAATACTCCTTCCATTTTCTTAAAAGTGTTAAACTTCACATCGATCTCAATATTTTTAGCCGAACTTAATGTTGGAGGTAGACCTACGACTGCGTTGACAAAGAAAACCAGGTAATTCAGAAAATAAGTGATATAATCATATCTTTGTTTAAAATAAAACGTTTCGTTGAACTATTGTTTGGTGATGATAAACAAAAACGATATTGGACGATGCGCCTATGAAGTCCAAGAATAGGTAAACCAGAAATTAGAATTAAACAGAATGTTATATATAATAGGTTCAAGATACCTCGGTACACGGTTTCAAAGAGAAAGATTAGATTCGGACATAAATTAAATTATTTCCAACCCTTCATGCCACAAACTATATTGCATAAAAATATCGATGTCGAAGAAAATGAGTGAGGACATTTTTGTCCTAAACAATACATTGGATGGTCTAATATCGACTAGTATCTGATAGACTTCGGAAGATGGAACGGAAGCCATGAAATCTGTAGAATATTGTGTACCAAATAATACAACATGTTGGTCTACTCTATACGCACTAAACTCATCTTAACGATCAAATTTAATATGTTTTTCTTACTACAATCATTATTTTACTTACAGTTACATTCAATTCGAACAGACCTTTGCAAAGTACTTATGGTGCTCTTTGTCATCATCATATCAGCCTATGATGTCCACTGATTACAAAGGCCCTCCTTAAAGATCATCTCTCTCCTACACTTCTTTTAATGCGCTTACGCCGAAAAATTTAATTTGGCGGTTCGATCTGTCATTGTTAGGACTAATTACGACAGACGATCACTCATAAAAAAGAGTACTTGCAAGTTTCGCCAAACATGTAGTTGTCTTTTTCATTATGAACGAAAAGTTGTCTAGTGATTCGAGACATGTCAGAGGTTCACTGCTAAACGCGATTATTACAAATGTCTCATCTAGTGCTCATTAAGTAATTATGGAAGGTATTTGTCCACTAACAGCTTATTGTCTTCTGAATGAAGGCAATTGCATTTACATCATTGAATTATTACCTATCATTGTAAAATTCATTTCATTGTTGTGATTATGAACCTAATCGTGGGCAGTAGACAGATAAATAATCAAGACAACCAAAGCAAACGTCAAGCGATGTTTAATATCGGCTGGTTTTATTGTTTGTTAGTCATTAGTTAATTTTGTAAATTCGACGTTTGATTCATTTTACATTTATTACTAATAATAAAAATTGGATTTTCATGGATAAGTTTGATAATTCGATTTTTAAAGACAACTCGCGAGGAGCGCAGAGAGTGACGCAATGTAAACAATTATTATAATAAAATACATCAAAGTGCAATGAGAATACTCCTGTACGAAACCAGAAAGAAAAAAAAAAGAAAAGTAGAACGAAGATAAAGTGAAAGAAAAGTTGTAGGATTTGTCGTCATTAAAGTAATAATTTTATCGATGATTTGATGCCTTGTGATTTATAAGGAAAAGAATAGAAGTGTATAATAAAATAAAGATTGCTAGCAAGAAAGGAGAATCAATACTATTAGGGCATAATATTGTTAATATAACAACCATACTACGCTAGCAAGCACAAGAAAAAGTAGTGAGTCATCCAATCTCATTTTGATTTCGGTTGTCCTGATGTGAAAGGTCGTGAACTTAGTATGACTCATTGCTACTACAATGAAAACTTCTAATGCTATTTCAAATATCTTTTTTTTTTATACAACTAGATGACAAACACCTGCAATAGCAAGGAAAAATCACTTGATACTGCAGGTGAGTTGTCATCTTGAGGCCTAAGATGAAATGCCATTCATGCCCTGTAATTAATTACACTGGCTGTCTTTCCCTTCAATCCGAAACACAGCAACTGTTTCACGGCTGAAATAAGAAAGGTGGTAGTACCTACCCAGACGACCCTACATATGGGCCTACCACCAGTACCACCTAGTAAAACCCTACATATGTATGGGATTACACCTAGTTTTTGCGCCGGATCATTGAATACATAAACCAAATATCCCAAAGAGATCTATCAACGAAACTATAATAGGAAAATTCAAAAATTTTTGGAAAGTGTTTCACGTCGTGTAAAAGTACCAAATTTGCATTTTGTTTATTAAATATTATTAAAATTCCGTAATAATAAAATGAACTATTGTGTTTTTTAGGATTTATATTATGAAAATTATCACTCAGCGTCAAAATTATATTTTAATTTGAATACAGTCAACATTCCTATTGTAACGGGTAAAATGAATTTAATCGATTAATTGAATTTACGAGATCGCAGCTGCTGAAATTTAGAAGAGGATGAGATATTGGACCTAATTCTGAAGACACGTTGCAAGTCTAAATTTAAGTCCATTCTTTTCGTATTGAGAGAAAGAGATGCACTTATTCCGGGGACGCCCACGAAGGCTTTTAGAATGAAAATCCTTACGGGCATTGCAAAGCATGCCGGGTGCAGCTAGTATTTAAATAATTTTTCATATTTTACGTGGTTTATTTCTGCATTTATTTTAAGTTTTTTTTTTTAATGTATTACTTGCAACGCACCTGCAATATCAAGTGATTTTTCCTTGTTATTGCAGGTGTCTATAGGCGGCGGTTACCGCTTACCATCAGGTGGGCCGTCAGTTTGTTTGTCATCTAATTGTATAAAAAAAACTTTGTATTTACAATATTACTATGTATTTAAATTTATAATTTATTATGACAATTATTATCACTAAACGCGAAGTACATTTTCGTCAAGCATTTCTCCTATCGTTGGTGGTTTGGAAGAAATATCTTATAGAAATAAGCCACAACTTTTTGTGATTGTTTCCTTGTTCATTTACTTTAATACAATACAGCGTGTTATGGGCAATTGTAGTCAAAATAAAAAAATGTAAAGGGTATTCAGCCTTTACTATTGTAGGTACAGAAGAATAATTTGTTAAATTAAAAAAAAACTTTTGTTCAGGACACGCCGGCGGGCTAGTAACAGATAAAAGGTTAAACAAAGAATTATATTATTTAAATAAAATCTCTGATGACTCTGAACGGCATGCGCTGGCGCATGGCGACGCGCCTCACATTCACATGTCACGACCATGCGGGCAACACGAGCCGCGAACCGATTTCCAATTCCAATGTAGAGGTAGGCAGTAATCGGATTCCTGCGCAACTTTCATAACATATTAACGAGCGAATACATTATCGAACACCCTATGTCTGAAATCACTTGCTATCTCAAAAGTTTCTTTGAAACCGACAGTGATGGCATGTTTGTTTACGTCTAGCTTTTATGGTGCGTTGATTATAATCGATAGCACATCAAGCTTCACAATTGAATTACAAAAACCGCTCCTATTACTGCTGCATAAAATCGGTTATATGCGTCAACAATATAAATGTGAAGCTTGTGGTAATCTATCGAAAACTAATTTATATGCATCATCATACGCCCAGTTTTGGTTAAATGGTAGATACAACTAGTAGTTCTCGGTAGTTCAACTTTTTAGACCGGTGTAAATTGAGACATGACAGACAGATAGACGATATGACATTGTGAGACCATTTCTTAATTCGATATGTACATAATTTGTGATTTTTGACGTTCGAAAGAGCTTCCTAGAGCCTACTTAAATAAATATATTTTTTTTTTTTTTTTAGTGTCTACTGTCTATTTCAAAATTTTGACCGCCGCTGTAACTCAAATTATAATACACTCAAGGACTAAACAGGAACAGTAAAAAAAGATTGTTTATTTTTATGAATGTTTTATATTTGCCACTTAAATATAAATAAATAAATAATAATAAATAAAAAAATCAATGTATTAAGTTTGAAAAGAGAACAATCTCAACATTTTTTGTCTTCGAATATCATTTCTTTTCGTCGGCTACAATTAATTTTCTTATAGTTAAAATTTTTTGACGTTTTGTTAGGGTGCATTGTTTCATTTTAAAAACATTTAAACTTAATTGTACTGTTTTAACTTTGATTTTTTTTTTTTTTTTTATACAACTGGATGACAAACAAGCTGACGGCCCACCTGATGGTAAGCGGTTACCGCCGCCTATAGACACCTGCAATAACAAGGAAAAGTCACTTGATATTGCAGGTGCGTTGTCATCCTGGGGCCTAAGATGAAATGCCGTCCATGCCCAGTAATTGCACTGGCTACCTTTCCCTTCAATCCGAAACACAGCGAACTGTTTCACGGCTGAAATAAGAAAGGCGGTGGTACCTACCCAGACGACCCTACAAAAAGAATTTTGATAAGGAACATTGATTATCTTGGCAAATTGGGAATGCCAGATCTTACTGTAGCACATGTGTAAAAAAGCTGTAACTTTAATTGAAATGGTTAAATAAATAAGAGATGTTAACCAAAACGCTGCAAGTTCAAAATCTATGGTTTTTCGAAATGTCAAACGGTATAGGCACACTGGACAGTATACAAGACGCAGAGGACAAGGTCGTAAGCGGGTAATCACAGCGAGGGATGACGGGTTTCTCGTGACTAGTGTACTAAGGGATCGCACTTTGACTTCTGACCTCAAAAATAACTCCAAGAATTTCGCCACGTTATGGTACGCACTACAACTGTAAGAAGAAGTCTTAAAGATACTGGAATGAAAACTTCAATTTGCCATAAACCAGATGGGCGGGTCAAAATGTGGAGACGAGCTGGAAAAAGATCTGCTCAGGATTGGGAGAGAGCCTTTTGGTGGAAAGTCAGTAATCGTCTGGAGTGGGATTTCCTTGGGAGTACGGACCTACACGTCATTGAAAATGGATCTCTGACAGCGCTGCAATAGGTACGTAAGCGACATCTTAGATGAGTATGTCCCTTCTGACCCATATACCTATTGGTAATGATTTTGTGCTGATGCAAGATAATGCACGACCGCACACTGCAGATAATTTTGAATATCTGAGGAAGGTTGAATTGAAATTGAAGATATGGATTAGCCACCACGCTTATTTGACCTTTATCTGATAGTGCGTGTTTGGGGTAAAATGAAAGACAAATAAAGAAAAGAAATCTTGCACCTGTTAACATTCGAGACCTTAAATGTGCGCTGGAGGATGAATGGAATTAAATACCACAAAGTTTCATTGATAATGTCATAAAAAGCATGCCTTGACGGTTGCAAGTGGTTGCAAGATGGCGTGTTGGAAAATATTTATTTTTCCTTTTTTATTCCCTTTTTTCAAAGTTCCTCTAAATTAGTCTACCAGTGTATTTCACCTCTGCTACACGAACACGAATCGAGGAAATAATGATTATAAAATATCTACAAGATTGCATCTCAATAGTATATAATGTTACAATTTGTTTAAATAAGTACATGTTTTATGAATTTATATCATTATACTCGACAACACGGTTTTAGTAAAAAAAAAAAAACAATTTTTGTTCATGCTAGAATTCATACCTGCCTGTGCTGTAAACTTTACGAGACGATAGGGTCATTGACCTGCAGCTGACTTAACACGGTCCGGCAAGTGTAAGTGTCTATTTATAACAAGACCAAATGACCTAAATTTAAACCTACATGACTTCGTGAATATAAAAAATAGATTATAAAGTAGGAAAATCTTGCATATTATTCATTTACTTAAATTAAACCATTGACGTTGAGAGCAGCGACTGAAAAACCGCTATTAACCGGTAACACAAAATTCTGGTATCATTAGCAACGATATTCAAACTCAGTGAATCTTAGCGATATTTAAAATTTACGGTAGTGGTGACACGCGATCGATATAGGTATCAAAACTCCTGACGGGTATCTTAAAAATTGCGGTGGGTATCTGTATTTGATCAGATACCGACTACCAGAGGATGTCAACGTTACGTTTTGAAATTCGGGTATCCGACCTAAAAATTAAGGTACCGTTATTACGGGTACTCCTTAAATTATGGATTCCTTTCAATCACGGATTAGTTGATATCAAAATTTTCGAGTACCGTTATTATCGGTATTAAAAGCGCAGAAAACAGTAGTTTCAAAACTATGCCACCAAGCTCCTCAGAGCTTGCTCCTCCTCTTAACAGTTTTAGAGAGACAAAATTGTGACTTGTGATTGTGTGAATTGTGACAAAGTTGATGTGCTGTCGACTGTTAAAAGGACTTGTATTCGTATTCATTATTTGTGAATTTGTTGAATGGAACTGAACTTAACACATTGACCTGATTTCGATTTCTCTGGCTGGATACATTTGGAACAAAACTTGCAAAACTTGCTTCAGTGAAGAAAAACTTGGCTGTCGTTGATGATAAGCCCGTCATGCATCAGATTCCAGATACAATTGATTTACAATTGATAAATTGTCATAGCCCTCCAGAGGGATAACGCCGCTTGACAGATGAATTATTAGATTTTGATCAATAGGGTAGTTGACAACCTTTTTTTTTAATAAATAAGATGTTTATGAGTTCATAGAGAAATAGTATGTCTAAGATTAATCGATAGTATGTCTAAGTTTCACAGAAACAGTGGTATGTTTGATGTGTTGCGGCACATCATCCAAAAAAGGTTCCATAGTAAATCTATCGATGCAACCGGTGACGTCACATGTTCCTGTTTTACTAAGAAAAGGGCATTCTGACAAAATTAATAATAACTTTGTAATACGTATGCTTTTATCTATAATTGTCATAATAATAGTTGTTTTAATTGATGTCAGCAATCTAAGATCATTAACATTTTTGATATACTATTTTGGAAAAAATATATTACCATTTTTATGAATTTTCTTAACAGTACAACTTTAATAATATTCCATATCTTTAGAGTATTTTTGTTTGATGGGGACAAGGAGCATATATTTTCTGAATTTGTGAAAAATAGCGCCATATTGAAACCTAGGCAACATCCCAATTGTTTATTATTCATATTCAAATTCTAGTAATATTAATTTGATATTAGTATTTACTTCTAAAGCTCTCTTTATTTTATTTACTAACATTATTATAAATCATATATTCTCAACCATTTTATGTTATGACCCACAAAAAAGCCATAAAGTTAAGTAAAAAGTCTTGCGACCCCGTCACTATAAAATTGTAATAATTAAATAATTAACTTTATTTTTTCATGTTATTTATTATATTGTAATATTTAATTTTATAACACTACACTAAAATACATTCCTTTATTAAACGGTTCTTTTGTATTGTTTGTATTTATTATTTTTCAACAGACTGCGACATTAATAATGCGACTTTAATAACAAACGCGACCCTGCCAAAGGACCTGAAAGTTCATGGGTTCAATCCCCACTCCAGGTTGGGAAAATTATTCTAGTTTAGATATTTTCTAAGCTAATATACTGTTAATGACTGGAGCACTCACAGGACATTTTTCCCCTGGAAGTGGTGTATCCAAGGCCAGAAGACTATAGGCTCTTTTACCCCAAAGATTTAGTGTAGCGTCTGGGACACAGGAGGATTGAAGGCAGGGCAGGCACAAAAGATCCCAAAGGGTCAATGTGCTTCTTGGTGTAGTCACGGCCCGATGATAAGATAAATAAATATACTATAGTACTATTTTTTGCATCGTAGTATTATTCTGTGAACTACCCACATTTTTTTCAATTTATTCAGGTTAATAAACACATTTCAGATATAAAAGATTGTCTACTTTGTGAAAATGTTGGTGGGCTGATAAAGTATAAAAGGTTAATCTATTTTTACACAAATACACCCTACATTTAGATTTGTAATTTTCTCATAATCCGAATATGACTTACATTCTATTTTCGATACTTATGGGCTGTGTTGGCAACACAACATACATTTTGTAATAAAAAAATAAATGCCAACCTAGCACCACCTGACAAGCAGTTAAAAGTTATAAATGACATAGTAACAGGGTCAATGTATGTTGTCCTATTAAATAAATTTCTCTTAGCTTAGTGCATTTAAAAGGTTTGTAAAGCTTGTGTTTTCAAGTGCTTCGATAAATATGTCGGGATAATAAAAAGAAGTATCATTTAACCAAGGACCACAAAAACTAAAATACATTCCAACCTTTTGAAGCCCAATAAACCAGACACAATTGAATTTTAATTGTCATGTCAACTTAAGTTGCCATCTGGGCATTAAAGGATTAAGGCTGGTGTACGGAAACTTGTAGGGTGTAAGTAAGTATTTTAGGGACAACATTTTATCGATTGTGGTTGATCTATTATTATTTTGAGAGAGATCAGCCAGACACAATAAAAAGTTTATTGGTATGACAGTTAGACCAGCAACACTGAAAGTGATAAACAACAGGTACCTACTTGACAATAATGTTATAGGAAATTAAATTAGATTTACCATTAAAATTAAGTAAATATAATGAGAATTTGATACTCTATCTCGGCATTTAACTTAATAATAATTATATATTATTTGGCAGCTAATTAATGTTACCTGCTAATAAAATTTAATGTTTATTTTTTGATTAAAAGCCTTAAAACAAACTATATACACAATATAATAACTATACCAACAAAACTACACTACTACTTAACCAAACTGTTAAAAGCAAACTACAGCACTTTCTATAGACAGTGTGCAGATGGTTTTAGATATTTTTAGAACTACACTTGGTGAGCTAACAGAGCAAGCTTTAACACTACTGGGTAGAATCATACCATCTATCTGTGAGTTCTGCTGTGGTACCATAGCCCAAAATTCTTAAGTAAAGGAGATTAATTACGTGCAAGGTAAGCGCCAGTGTCAATTTGTCAGCTACTAAGTATAGTAGACACATGCAAGTCTCTCACGGTTTACCTCCGCCGATGTCCATGGCACTTTTTAATGAATACGAATCGTGAACACTTTATAGCGGTCCTTCCGCTCGCAACAACATCAAAACGCACATATTAACTCCGTCATAACTGGTCCACACTTCCCAGTCTCAAAATCTGTGTACCTATTTAACCTTGAACACACTCCAAACCACTGTTATGGTAAGAAATTGGATTAGAAAACAATGATAGCACACACGAATACACGATCGACTTCACAATTTGTAAACTAAAACATACCTCCACAGGCATGAACGATCCTATAATAACTGTCTTTCCGCACGTCCAAAGAACTAGTTGTAGTTATCAAGGTCTCGTCTCGATCGCAGCAAGCGCGCTTCCAAGAATCGTTCACAGGTTATGTCACAATTTGCAACTATTTATACCGCTAAATATAATTAAAAAAAACCAAAAGGTTCACAACTCTGATCACCGTAATTACAGAAACTAATGTAAATCTAAGAAAATAAAGTTATGAGCACCACTTCCATGCACAGTGAATGTCAAAAACTGATGATAATTTCATTTGTGTGCGTGAATACCGAACGCCACACTCCGATAGACTGGAGACGATTGGCTAGTAAGGTGTCACATGAACACGGTCAACTGAGAAAATATCATGACGTAGATGGACACGGCGCATGCGCGCAATGAATTTAAAACTTTTAACACGGGTGTGAGTGAAACAAAACGTTACACTCATTTCATTTCATTATTTCATGAGGCTAAAATTAAATCCGTAATTTTGTTTGAAGTTTAAGTTGGTACTGTACTTATTACCTATTCGATTTATTTTTGCGACTTTTACCTGAAACAATTGAAATATTAATTGTGTCTGTAATCTGATGTTTGACGGGTAAAATAGATAGGCCTTAGAATAATATTTGTATGGGATAGGTATTCCATTTAGTATCGAAAGAAAGTTTGCGTATTGTTCGTTGTTTTGTCCATAGGCATCCAGAGGCCCTATTAATTTATAGTTTTCTTAATGTCAAATGTATCTACCTAAATAGTTAACATTTTATTTATTATTAGGTTGGTACTTAAACACTGCCTAAAATTATAGGACCATTAATCAACCCTCTCTCGCTGTCATTTTTAAAAATAATTGGATTAAAACATATAAATTAGCAATGGCCGCTTTAGTATCGGTTCCCACCCCACAGGGCCTAGACAAGATGCCTTTTGATAGTCGCTATCGCTTCGCGGAAAATTTGTGGGATTTGACATAAGTCCTCGATCGACTCTCTGTTGCAAATGTCAAATCCTATATGTATATTTTCTCTTTAGGGATAGCGATAGTCAAAAGGCATCTTGTCTAGACCCTCTGGGGTATGTCTTTTTTTTAGTCGGCACATTTATCTATATTTTAGTTTTTTTACAAATAGGTGCCAAATATTTTTTTAAATACCTAGATGACGAGCAAGTTGAAGGCATACCTGGTGGTAATTGGCTACCGTTCGCTTAAAGACCTACAATAACAAGGGAAAATCACTTGGTATTGCAGGTGAGTTGTGATCCTGAGCCTTAAGATGAAATACCTTCCATGCCCAGTAATTGCACTGGTTTCCCTCCAATCCGAAACACAGCGATCTGTATCACGGCCGAAATAGGAAATTGTATGACGGAATATGTCTATTTGTAAATAATAATTATGAACATAAACGATAACGTCCTTTAATTCATAGATGAGTCACCTACGTTTATTTATGACCGTATTTTCGGCTCCTGAATGTTATTTGCTTATTTCAGTGCCTCTACGTGGGCGGAGAGGGTTTTCAGAGGTATGGACTGGTGTGTCACTTGGTAGGCTTTTCGGATGAGTCACGCATTTTATGTAGGTACAGGTAGTCAGTTAGATTTCGTTCCACTCGCACACTTTTAGAAAAAGGAGACGCAAATTCTCACATCACACTAATTTATCTAACCCATTTTTTTATTCATTTATTTTGATCATAAATTAGGATACAGGTTATCCTAATACTATTGATGATAGCATATTTACTGGCAACATAATATTCTAAGATGGTTGAACGTTAACGTCCGTACTAGTTTTATTATTTAGACTGTATGACAAACGTTTACGTCTTCCACCAGACTGTACAGGACCAGATTACATATCTGGTAATATCTGCCAATTTATATATATATAAGCATTCAAATTAGGCGACAATTCACGATTGTTCACTGGGTGGTAGGCCCGTATGTAGGGTCGTCTGGGTAGGTACCACCGCCTTTCTTATTTCAGCCGTGAAACAGTTCGCTGTGTTTCGGATTGAAGGGAAAGGTAGCCAGTGTAATTACTGGGCATGGACGGCGTTTCATCTTAGGCCTCAAGATGATAACGCACCTGCAATATCAAGTGCTGTTTCCTTGTTATTGAAGGTGTCTATAGGTAGCGGTTACCGCTTACCATCAGGGGCCGTCAGCTTGTTTGTCATCTGGCTGTATAAAAAAAAATTGCTATGGATACTAGTTATATTAAATACTCATAATAATTTACAAGACTGTAGGTACGTAAATAACCAACAAACTCACGAAAGGATGTACTCACTCATCATACAAACATCTGCCCCTGCCGAGATTCGAACCCGGGACCTCCTGTTTAGCAGGCAGAGGCACTGACTACTGACCACTTCTGAACAAACTGCTCGTCAAATTATGAGTAAGAAGGTAGTACTCAAGTATCTAGGCAGAAGTATCTATTTATAATCTCATTGTTGCCCACGTTTGAATGGCGCTATTTTTCACAATTTCGGTAAGTAAACATTATTTCTACCCGTAAAAACAATTAAAACTTTAAAGTTATGGAATGTTGTTGAAGTTGCACGGTTTAAAAAAATTGTCATAGTCAATTTTTTTTCAAAATTTATCAAAAATGTTAATGGTATTATATTGCTTACATCAATTAAAACAACTATTATTAGACAACTTTGAATATAGCTATTGTTATTTTTGTTCATATGCTCATACATTTTTTAGTAACATAGGTATAGTTACCTATATTTTATGAAGTGCCGGGGCGGCAGGCTGGAAACGGACGAAATGTTACAGATAGGTACATTGACGCTTCATAAAAGCTTTTAATTTTTATGAATGACTTGGCAAATAGAATACTACAATTACCTACTACATATTTTAGATTGAGATGAGAACTGGATACTTTTATTATTTTATAAATAAGAAGTTTAAAGGTCAGATCGAACAATAATGCTTTAGTTATTGTTTTGAGGTTTAAAGCTCTGAAATTAAATATGGCAAAAGAAATTGTATGTTTAATATCAATCAGATACACTTGCTGTGTTCGATAGTATTCGTTCCTCATTGGTTTGATGTGTAGCCACAGATTAATAATAGTGTGTAGCGGCGCATCGTCCATAAAATTGAAAAAATCTATAAGTAATGTCATAAATCACTGAAAGATCTTACGGATCTGAAAATCAGATAAATATTTCTTCATATAAACACGTGTAGAACCAAAACACGATTAGAGGATTTTAATTCCAAAAATAAGCTTAAAAAAATAAGAAAACTTAAGAATATTCGTAAACGATAACTTGTATTCAACAGGAAATTACTTTAAATAGTTGATACCTATCATTAATATTGACAATCGTGTGGAAGCGTTTTTTTAACCGACTTCAAAAACGAGCAGGGTCTCAATTTTATTTTTCTATGTACATACACCGATTACCCACGCCGAGATTTTTATTTCGATACTGATTCTTTTTTGTTCGATGCGGAATAGTTGACATTTGGTCCCATAAATTTTATTTAAAATCGATAGATAAACATTTGGTTTTTAAATTAAAATAAATATCTGGAATAATTAAGTAGTTTGAGAAAATAATAATTTTATTTTCTTCAAACCAAAAACTTCTGTTAATCAAAATACTTTTTAATTTAACTTTTTAATACTTTTTAAGTTTATTTAATTTTGAAAAAAAAAATCTGAACTAATATCTAATCTTGTTTTGGTTTAGTCGATAAAAGCCTCTTGTTTTCAAGGTAGATATAGTAGGTCTGTACTAAAACCATGACCTAAATAAACATAAGCCGACGATTTTATTCACCTATTAAAAGGAATTAAAATATAAATAAAAATCACTTTCGGTCCTTCCTTCAATTCAAAAATACCTCTGCTTCCCTACTCACACCTACCTCATTTGCCTTAATTTATCAATATATTTATTATCATTAGGTGTTCGTTCTAGTGAATAGCTAAGAATTAAAATATATTAAATATACTTAATTAAATTCACCACCCTTTCAATTTATACACGGATTTTTTTATGAACTATGTGTAGGTATAAATTGTGTAAATATTTGTATTTGAAAAAATTCATTTATTTTTATTTCTTTTATAATTTAATTTCTCTTAATAAGACAAATTACCTCAGTAAAGCCTATTATTACCTACTCGAAAATCTACTTTTCACCAAACTTGAATACCTTTGTAAAATACTTTATACATACCTAACTGTCCTCTAATCCGACAAATAAGTACCTAATATTTTTAGTTTAGAGTCGAAATGATAAAAAATGATTTCCTCGAAAGCCTACCTACGATAAGCTTAATCAAAAACCAATTTCCACCAGATTTTTCCTTCCGGCTCTTCTTAATATTATGTAAGTTTCCTAGAATATTGATTAAATAATAAATTTGCAAATGTGCATTTAGAATCAAAATCTGTACTTATTTTTTCAATGGTTGCGAAAGTGATATGCGAATTTAAAATATTGTTTAGCTCACCTATAAACAAGGGTATTGAGTCTAGAAATATTCTGCCCAAATTATAATCCACGAGGGTGTACGCCATCTCGCGGCAGCCGAGACTAACCCGCACTCAGACAAGTTCACAACCGGAGAGCCATTGGTCAACTAAAATCATCAAGAACCATATAGTGATTTTATTGAAGCTATCATGTATGACTAAGACATCACAACAACATAATAAAAGCAAAACTTAGTAAGTATACCTACATATTTAATTTTATATTATACCTGTCGACACTTTGCTCATGCGCCGATTAAAGCGCCAAACTTAAGCATTTTAATTAAGTACGTATGCTAATAATGTATCAGAATTTAGGAAATAGAATGATGAGATTGATGAGTTAATATTTTTAACGGGTATAACATAAAACAATAAGGTTCATGATGTCATATTTTAATGTTTTTAATGCGTTTGAACACCTACTTTATTGGAACAATTACAAATAAAGAAAGATAACGATGAAAAAATATGTGCTCCAGGCGGGACTCGAACCCGCGCTTCCTGATTTCGGCCAGACGCAATTACCACTACGCCACCAGAGTACTAGGTATAACCATAGACCAAATAATTCATTAAGGGGATACCTCGTGCACACTAGCGACACCAATTGATAGTTATTAATTATGGTGAATTTAGAACATAATAAACAAAAACGCTTTAGAGAATTGCTAAAGAACGGTATTTTTGTAATTTTTAAAGATGTATCTTGTATAAATTGTCTACCTATAAGTAACCAAATTTTTTATTATTGTTAGGTAATAGTGGCCACTATAGGTAATAATGAAAGAATAGGTTACATGTAGAGGAATATCTTATACCGAGCACATCTCAAAAAAATTACAAATACCATTCTTTAGTCATTCTCTTAAGAGTTTTTGTTTATTATGTTCTATTTTCACCACAATTAATATAAATCAAGTGGTATCGCTAGTGTGCACGAGGTATCACCTTAATCATCCTTGGTATAACCTACTAATTTCTTCACCGCTTTCTTTTATTTTCTAACATTTTTTTAGCAACGTTTATCTCACCACTCATTTGAAGTTAACACCTCTTAATGATCGGAAAGAATATTTTTACTCACCTTAACTGGAAGTTTAAAAATATTCTTTCAGATCATTAGACCTTTAACTGTAAGTCCACCCAAATTAAAATGTTCGCGTGAATTAAGTAAAACTCAACTATTTAGCGTTAGGCATCTAGCATGTGAATTCAGTTCCAATAAAAGATACTGTACACGAGAAGAGCAAACGGCATAGTAGCACGGTAGAGTACTAACTGTACAGGCTCTACTTCTAACTACATTAGTAGAAGAATACAAACTGAAAGTGAACGTAGAACAATAGCTATTTATCTCCACCGTACCAGAGGACAGCACTCTGCTATCCACGGGTAGATTAAATAGTTGAGTTTGAGGCTGGCAAATCTGATGTTGTGTATCATAGTAGATCTTGGCTGGCTTATCATAGAAGCTACGAGATACAGGAGAGTTTTTGTCATATATTTGAGAGGCCAAGTGTTAAAGATTTTGTCAATTAAAATGGGATTGCTCGTGATCCCACTTTAGCTCCGAAAGATGTTAAAAAGGTGTCGACAATGTAGCGAGCTTACCCTGAAGGTGCCCATTTAATTCTGCTTTGAAGGAAATCATGTTTATGCAGGAAGGAACACCAAAGCCGGCAGCAGTGCATTCCACGTTCTGGCCGTGCGCATTATAAAAGATGATGAAAAGGTCTTAGTGCGTGTATTTGGCATCAATCATGTAGCCCACCGAACGATTTTTTAAACAACCAGATCACAAGCAAGCTGACGGTCCAAAAACACATGCTATTGCAAGTGCGAGGCCTAAGATGAAATGCCTGCCAAGTCCAGTAATTACACTGGCTACCAGCTTTCCCTTCAGTCCGAAACATAGCGAACTGTTTTACAGCCGAAATAGGAAAGGCGGTGGTACAGTCGACCTCAGAAGTAGTTTACCACTTTAGTATCACGTCACAAGTTGCTACCTACCGTAGGTACTATATTAACGCCATAGCAATTGTGGCATGTACTCAAGTGTCGACCGTACCTACCAAGACGACCCTACATACAGTATGATACCGGCTTACCTAGAAAAGTCGGGTGAAATGGGTTGTCCACGCTGACACAATAGTATGTACACATACAGAAAGTGACACAGGACAACGTTCACAATGTTAAAAACATTTCAATATCGCTGTGGTCATGTTACTCAAACAATAAAATAATTTTAATAATTCTTGTAAGTAAGTAAGTACCTACTAGGACTGCATGGTGTTCCCATCTATTTCGTGGTTCCCACTCACTGCAGCTAGCAGCATACAAACGACAAAACTCTATTTGTGGGTGCGTGTGAACTTCTGTAAAGTGAAACAGTCTATATTTGCAACCCCATTCTATATTTGTCCATGCAGAGAACTCCGTGTTGTCATGAGTCACACCGCCCGCCACCCCTACGAGCCACTGGCGGCGGCGGGCGCCAAGTCCGCGTTGCGTGAGGCGCCTTCGCCAACCATTTTAAATTCAAAATACCCTTTTATTACTATCCCTCACAGGAATATTGTTACGCAATTAGTCAGGAGGGCTACGCAAGCAAACCGGTAAAATTAAGAACGACGAATAATACCGTAATGTTAAGCTACGTAAGACTTCCGGAGGTCATAAAACAATAAGAAATCAATTGTCTCTAGCATCTGTGGCTTATCAGGTATTTTATACAACAATGGCGGTAATGAACGTACGGCCAGTACGGACGTTCGTGTTCTGTAGCACTTCTCACGTCATGCCCAGAGCCGCCTTCAGCCTATTGGAAGCCCTTGGCAAAGATTAGATAATCCCTGGGCACTTTAGCATAACGGGGCCCCTAATGTGAGTAATAATAGTACAGAGGACTACATTATTATGAACAGGCAAACGTTATTAGCGGGCCCTATGCATCGCAGGCCCCGGGGCACTTGCCCAGAGTGGCCTATGGAAAAGAAGGGCCTGGTCATGCCTACCCTGTAACAGGGATAAACGTTAGGTAGACAGGAGCACAACACTACAGAGTGTATAACACAACAGATTAAGGCTGTCATAATCCTAACTGACATCTAAAATTTATATATGTACCTTTGTTAATAGTACCCTATTAAATTTATGTAACGAATACTTAATTTTTTAGCCGTTTTCTTTTAACATTTTTTAAAATAGCACTGGGTTACCTGCAGTGTGTAAGTAATAACTTCGACTCTATCTACAATTGGTAACAGAATTTATATGAATGGAGTTTGCAAAGGGGTTTGCGTTAGGGTTGTCAATGATTTTTATTTTTAATATTGTAAGTCCTCGGCAGCTTGATGGTTAGAGCAGTCATCATCCGGATCGTCTGAGGTCGTGGGCTCGGTTCACTCCCAAAAAACATGATTATAGAAATATGTTTCTAGGAGATAAGTTGGACCTTGAATTTAATTGTGTTTTGAAGTCGGTTTTTATTTTATTTATTTATTATTATTTATTTAACACTTTATTGCACAACACACATCACACAAATAAACAAACAGAAAGAAATAACAAATATGCTTGCACAATGGGCGGCCTTACTAAGAGCGATCCCTTCCGGGGAACCTTTGGATGGACAGGATATAAGCTAAGAGGGTAAGGAAGTTGGCAATGTATGACTATGACTACAACAATAAAAAATGTTTTAACTTTCTAATTTACATAAAATACACATGATAAACATACGTACTAATATATATTTTAGATTAATTCAAATCTTTATAAACTGTATAAATGTAAGTACCTCCCTACGATACTGTAATAAAAAAAGGGAAAGGCGGCGAACAACTTATCGGTCGCCGAAAAAACAGACATAGAATTTGTTAACATTCAAATTGGAACTCAAACTAACCACAGATGAATAAATTGGAAAAGCAACAAACCCGCAATATGTATGGGGATGGTTATTTCAATACTCGTTAATAGCAATGAATAAATAAGCTAGATATTTATTTCACTAAAATATGATAAGGACATGAAAATATTGGGGTTCATTTTATGAGTCTAAATAGTAGACCTCCACCGCGGCGTACAATATTCGACATCGACAACTTGACGTCTGACAAGATGACGAAGTAAAATCGTTTATTTTTACTTTGTTTTTCTTGTGTTTAATTAAAATGTATCGCAATGACTTCATACAATATGTGAATAGAATAGAATATTCATTTACTGCCTTAAAAAGGGTACACTGTAGATGGAGTATTAAATTTATAGTTTCACCATTTCAGCCATTAACAATAGCATGCAATATTATAGTTATATAAATTACAATTTAAAAAAAATATTTAAAATTACGTCAATATACATGAAACATAAATTCTTTATAATACTTAAATTTTCTATTCACTTAATAAAATTAAAATAATATAAATCAGTCAGCACTCAAAATAATTATTATTTATGTCAATTATTTGTAATTTATGTACTCTTTGACAGTATAGAAAGCACGTTTAATTAAGCCAGCTGCGCAATACTCTCTTAAATCTATTATAGGGCATGTCTTTTATAGCTTGAGGAATCTTGTTATACACAACTATGCACAAGCAGTTTTTTAAAAATCTTGTACTTTTTGGAACTATTTCAAGAACTAGCCTGTTGCAGTATCTAGTATTCCTGGGAAATATTTTTTGGGCTGTTTTGAAATAAGGACGGTTCAACTTTACTTATTAATTTATTTTGATTGATTTTTACATAAAGATATAAAAATAAACAACTTATTAGTTCCGGCTCACGCCGTGCTCGTCGTCGGAACGCTGGTGTCGCTAACGTTGATAACCGTTAGCGACACCAGCGCCGAAAGGTATGACAGCGCTGCCGACAGCCACGAATTTACGGCTGCTGACTTTAGAGAATCGCATAGCAGGAGCCTTGCAGCTAACTAACACGTTTGTGTTCTTGTGGCGCTATGTTCCTGAGGTGAGTAAGGTCGCCCGAGCCCTTTGAGGATTTATTATGGTAGGAGTTGGGGGACTGGAATCGTCTCCTAAGCTGTCAACATAATGCTTTCTCTTTTCGTTTTTCTTTCGCTTTGATTTTTATAGGGTAGGTGGTGTGTTAGTAGTGCCAAAGGTTGCAAGGTCCTACGAGCCATCAGCGTCTATGGGCTACGGCGTGGAGTATTTTTATGGTAAATACTACTATCAGGCGGACGCTGCCGGCCTTGTCGTTTCGTATAACAAAAATACAGGATGTTTGGTACTCACCATAACAAGCGGGGACAACATGGGTAGGCCATGTTAAAACAGTCATATAAATACTACAGTGTTAAACAAAAAATCTAAATTGTAAAATACAAATTAGTTCATACAAATAGTTCAATCAGATAAGCAATATGTATGGGAAATTTCAAATATAATTTTAGAATTTTGAACTATCGATAACATCTTAGTATTTAAATAGGTACTTAACGATGTTATCATAGGTAGGTGTCCGTTTGTTTTAGTATAGGGAGTACCAAACACCTTGTATAAGCCGTCATAGTTTCACAATAATTTGACGGATGAATTTTTAATGATGATTATTAATTATAAATTTATCTATCTCGTGTTTTACTGCAACACATCTTCAATTTGCACAGTTCAGTTCATAAAAAATGTATTTCTTTGTTCATATTAAAATGTAAACTATTTTTACCAGCCCTGTTCCCTTCTCCACGCGCCAGTGTTCCAGTCGCTGTGTCGCCCGTCGCGTCACCTGTCGCGTCACCTGTCGCGTCGCGGGCGCGGCGTCGACGCTCGGGCCAGCGACGCCGCACGCGACATGCCCTCTACCCTACCATCAATTATTCCGTGCGATTATTATACGCACAACTTAAAAGTTGCCTGTTATTAGCGTGCATTTGTCTTTGCTAGAGCTTAGCGATATGGAGAAATAACTAAAGCTTAGTTCTTTGTTCGTGGCAGATTGTATTAAAAGTTATTTAGCTATTGGTGGTTATTGGCCAGTTAGTTTCTTATCGAGTTTAGATTATTTATGTACAGTTTTCATAAAGACAATAAAATATTGTGGTAGGTGTTTTGCATACGGCCTAGTTCCAGTGGAATTTTATTTTATATGAACAAATAATAAATCAGTGTACTTTTATAACAGTATTTTTTTATATACAAAGCTCGTCAAATAACTCAACACCACCTCATGTGAAGCAGTAAGATGACTCCATATGCGGAGACAGCTAGTGCAGCTTGAAACACACTGTTCTAGTCGCCTCCACCTTGCTGGTGCATATGGTGCCTTTTCACGCTTCTTTTGGAGGAACCCATTTTATGGAAAGGATCCACGCATGTGGTGGCGAAGAATTCCAAGTTTTGGAAGTCCGACAAAGAAACGTATCACTAAACTTCTTTGTGCGTGATGTTGAGGTGGAGACAGTAAATTGTTGACTCCGAAGACCGGCACGCGTACTCGTGCAATGTGGGATAAGGTCAAAAAGCTCCTCAGAACACTCTCCATGATAAAACCAATAGAAGGCGCTTAGCGATGCAATGTCACGACGGAATTATAGAGGCTCTAGCTAGGCTGTTCGTGACCTCTACGTCGTCAATGATACGGACGGCACCACGCTGCAATCTGTCCAGTGCATCGAGGAGGTACTTGGCGGAGACATCTCACAGGTGCGAGCAATATTCAACGCAAGACCCGACCTGAGTTTTGTACATAATTGGTCAGACGTGAAAAATCGACGCACCATGTTCAGGACACCGAGCTTCCGTGAGGCTGCTTTGATCACGGTTTTGATGTCCTGGAATTCAGATCGCAACATATCTCCATACCGAGCAATTTGATGGAGCTCTGTGCAGAAAGAGTAGTGCCCTGAAGAGAGGGAAAGGGAAGGGCAACGACATTTTGGCTGTGAACGCGCACACCTGTGTTTTCTTAGCAAGATTGTTAGATCCCCATTCTGATATGAGGTTCAACACCCTGTTGAGCCCAATGGTAAGAAGATTTATTCGCTCCCTCTCAGTTATAACGCGCCAGCCCCTGGGCGACTGTAACTGGTCGCTCATGCTGGTCGTTTCCTTTCCACCTTTTACTCGACCTCTCAGCATTATTGATACTCTCCCAGCGTAGCAGTTCTAGCATCCAAACCCTCAGCATTTGTGAATGTTGGAGTTACGCCTAACATTAAATGTTCCTTCGAGTCGAATTCAGTATTTATATTGGTACTTAGACTCTACTATATTTATCCCAAGCACTTTTTTCTTCGCAAGCGGGAGGGAAGAAATTCCTTTTAGTCAAACAAGCCACACCTTTTGGTTTTTTCTCTTCTTTAGCCATATAGACAATGTGTAGTGTAGGTATACAAAAACTAATAAAAAATTGACACAGGAAGTACTCTAAAGGAATCGCAGAAGTGTTCAAATTAGTAGTTGTTAAGAAGGCTAATAAATTGCTCCTCGAGCGGATATAAAGCCCACATCTTCCGGCGGTAGCACAGGTAGTCTGCGTCACGTGCCTTCGTCATCTGTGAAATTTCCAATACCTACTATTTTTGTCGCCGGTATAATGGAAGCTGGCGCGTGCGTGCCTCTAACATATTTGTAATGTAATACATTAATTATATTGGTGATATCATAATCAATTTTTGATGCTAGTTGCATATACGAAGATATTTCGCATGAGGCATTTCATCTCATGCTTCAGGGTGACACGCAGCTGCAATGCGACGGTAGCCACTTATCACCACGTGGGTCGGCAGCTTGCATCTAGTTATATATAACTAAATAAATAAATAGAAAAATATACCTACCTAATAAACACAGTTAGTATGAAAGATAGTATTTTTTTTTTACACAACTAGATGACAAACAAGCTGACGGCCCACCTGATGGTAAGCGGTTACCGCCGCCTATAGACACCTGCAATAACAAGGAAAAATCACTTGATATTGCAGGTGCGTTGTCATCCTGAGGCCTTTTTTTTTTTTTTTTTGTCGGGGAGAAATCTGTTTACAGACCTACCCGCCGCTGGCTAGGCGACGGGCGTGTGTGGGGGTCACCCAGTGCTAAAGACACTAGGAATACCCACTAAAACTCCCCGGTAACTCCACTGCCCTTCGCAGGGGTAGCCTAGGCTCTGCCGAAGCAATTTCACTAGCCTACCCCCAGGGTCATCCTGAGGCCTAAGATGAAATGCTGTCCATGCCCAGTAATTACACTGGCTAACTTTCCTTTTAATCCGAAACACAGCGAACTGTTTCACGGCTGAAATAAGAAAGGCGGTGGTACCTACCCAGACGACCCTACATACGGGCCTACCACCTAGTAACCGTAAAAGTATATCTGTAATCTGTATTTTCTTTCGAATTCTCTTTTTGCATGCGAGAGAGACACATGTGTTATTATAACACGTATTTGCGGCTTGGATTAAAAAATATATACCTAATTTTATAAACCTTCAAATCGAATAAAAAATGAATAGATAACGGTGGATGTTCGTGTGTATTCGTAATGACTTTTAAATTCCAAATTGCCCGCTGTTCTTTTTTTTCAAAATTTCATCCTAATTGGTTTGGCCATTTAGAAGTGCAAATGTAATAAACAGACAGACAAACAGAACGACACACCGACAGACATAGTTACTTTAGCATTTACAAGTATACTTGTACCGATGTACAAGTATCTATGGATAATATTTAATCATGGAAAATTTTGGGAGTTATCAAATAGACCTACTTATTCCTTTTTTTTGAAATGACGGTAGCGACCGCCCGCGTGGTGTCGTGTCTACCTTCATACCAAATTTCGTCTAAATCGGTTCAGCGGTTATTGATTCTCCATACAAACTTCGACCCCCCTTTTCATCCGCTTAAAGGCTGATATCTGGAATAAAAACTATATTATGTGCTTTCCCGGGACTCAAACAATATCTATATAAAATTGTAGCTTAATCGGTTCAGCGGCTTTAAGCGTGGAGAAGACAGACCGACATATACACTCTTGCATTTTTAATATAAAATAGTATAATAGTATATAGTATGGATTTTACTCGTTTCTTTTTTAAGCATACCAGCGCGTGCCTGAGATTTATGTTAATAAAACTTATTTAAAATAGTGACATCATTGGGTCATTGGGTAACTTGATAAAAAAATGGTAACGAATAAATTATTTTCTTGGAAAAAAATATTTTCGATCTCTAATTTAAATCTTCTTATTATCATTTTATGATATAATTTGCCTATGCGTATCTAAACTAGTTGACAAATTGTAACAAAATAAAACATTTGTTATCATTTGTTTGTAAGAAATAATCCATGCCAAATGTTATGTTCTTAAATAATTTCAAATGTCATAAATGTATGCAAACATTTTCCATCAGTGTAGGAGCACTTAAAACATTTAACAATTCCTAACATTTGTTAGTAAATGTATTAGTGTTAGATAATGTTTGTAAACATTTTTAAACAGCAGTGTGGCAGCACCATAAGTCTTAAAATTGGAAATAAGCCTTATAATTGGAAATATAACACCACTAACGGTACGTTGCAGTTGGGGGACTAGATCCAAGTCCCTTATATTACTATAATTATGTGCATTTGCATTTCAAATAAATAAATAATTAATTTGCTAACGATACTTTACTTTTTCAAAGCCAAGAAAGTTTAACAATTTTGAAATGGGATTGAAATGAACCATATAAAGTTTCAAACACCATTTAAAAATCTTTGATTCTTTGGTGGTGGATCTACTTAAGGCGATACATTGAAGAAATTCGCACTTTTATTCGCTGAAAGATCTTACGGATGGGATAATCAGATAAACGTTTCCTCATATCTTTATTAACACATTCACTGCCAAGGACTTAGTAGAAAAATCCAGTCAGGTGCCACACTATTATCTTTCACGAACGCGGCTCTCTCGCTTAGAGGTATTAACCGGTATATCAAAACCAATGCAAGTTTTTACGAGTTCAAATTTATACGTATGTGGACGCACGAAACGTCGCGCGTTTACCAGAGGCATCAGCAAGTAATAAACCAAACAAAATATTGGCGACGTACACTGGGCTCCGAATGTTCGGCAGTAAATGTGTTAATTCCGGCCGACGTGTATATAGAACCAAAACACGATTAAAGGGTTTTGCCTCGATACCTCCAAAAAGACCTTTTAAAATAAAAAAAAACTTTCGAATATTCAATAGGTTACTTTAAAGTAGATATCGCTAATATTCACAATCATCGCTAATATTCAAATTTCACAAAACATGAAGAAATGTAAAAATATAATTAGTTTTATTTTCCTGTCGTGAGGAAAGTCGCTAGAGCATACTGAGAAAACGTTATGTTAAATGCAGGGGGGATTTTTACAGCGAAGGCAACGCATGAATGACTGTGCCCAATTGAGCACCATCAGAGAAGGCAACACGTGACAGCGACTGTGCCCAAGGGAGAACCATCAGAGAAGACAGTGCCCAACCAACCAATCAAACAAATAGAGAATATTCATAAACGCACTCCTATATCTAGCCCAAAGTAAGCATTATTTTCTTATATTTAAAACCAATGTAATACCCATGTTTATGGATAAATAAATGAATTATGAATTTATAATTAGGAGCTTATTGTGTTATGGATACTAGATAACGGAGAAAAAATTGATAGTAAAATATATATGTAAATATTTTTAATAAACATACAAACATGACCAGTGAACAAATGTTCGCTCGTACTCACCATACAAACATCTCCTCCTATCGGGATTCGAACCCAGGACCTCAAATCGAGTATTCTAAAGTTAAGGCTACTGACCAATCGGATTACCCGGCCGTATAATTTACATTTACATTATGTCCATTTTTTTTTTAAATTAAGTATACAGGGTGTAAGGGCGACGCTCTCGAATACGAAGGCAGGTGGCGGAGGTCGTCACCCTAAACACGACTTGCTAAAAATAAATTTGTAATCGCGAAATAAAATCAGCTGTTTCATACAAATTGTAATATCTACGCGGCCTGTTTGTATGGAACAGCTGCTTTTTTTTCGTCATTTCCTAATATTATTTTTCTACAAACTGCCACTTGCCTTCGTTTCCGAGTGCGTCCCCCTAACAACCTGTATAAAATAAAATCAATAGGTTCTAAAAGAAACCATAATTTTGTTACTGTGTCTTTATTCTTATTATATGACTCGTTGTAGATGTCTGGCGTCGTAGCGCTACGAAGTTACGAACCTACGGGCGCTATGCAAACAGCGATTTCGTAGACAACTGGCTACGGCACGGAGCAGGGAGAGGCTACGGCCGTTACGATTTCGTAGCAAGCTGCATAACGAATTTTATTACGGGAGAATATTTTTTTTGATAGACACAAATTTCGAACGGTATTCCGTCAGAATTTTATTCACGCCTGAGATCATTTCTTGTTACGAATGAATGACTTAATCAGGCCAGAACTCATTAAGAAGTGTTGTTAGAAATGGGTACTCATCTCAGGCTGTCAAATACTTTGTAGGCACGTAGGCAACTCGTGAGCATAGTCCATAGCATAGCCCAAGGTGCTATGAGCGTCCATAAGTTACGGTAACCGCTTTCCCATCAGCTGGACAGTACGCATGTTGTTTTTCTTTTTTAGGTGTAGGTAGGTGAAAAAAGGTAGCTTTAGGGATACAGAATAGCTTACAGTCACTATCTTCTATATATATAAAAGAAAGTCGTGTTAGTTACGCTATTTATAACTGAAGAACGGCTCAACCGATTTGGCTGAAAATTGTTGGAGAGATAGCTTAGAACTAGGAGACGGACATAGGATACTTTTTATCCTATTCCCGTGGGACGTCACGTGAATAGGATAAAAACGTGGTATAACAAAACGCAACTGACATGGAATAACAAAACGCAACTGACAGCAAATCAAAAAATTTATCAGTCAAAACATTAATCTGGCCGTTCATTTGTTAAAAAATTTACAACACGCAACTGACAGCTAAACGTAATGTTGTCTATGGTTAAGTATGGTTGAAAATTTTTAATTTTGAAGTCGACCGGTTGATGTGTTTGTTTCGAGTTTCTATTTAATAAATAACAATCATTGCCAATTTAAATAAAAAGTGAAGTGAACTATAAAAGGTGGTAAACCAAAAACGCATCAGACTTGGAACAACAAAACGCGCATCTAGAACCCCCTTATTCTCAACTGTCGGATCACGGATTCGATTCGAAAAGTCACATGCCGTCTCGCTTTGACGTATAGCGATAAAATGTGACAGGTATAGAGTTTCCGAAATTCGAATATTTTCCGACAGTTGAGAATAAGGGGGCAGCTAAGTAATTTTGTCTTATCAACAATGTATTTCGAAACATTATTTCTAACTAAAAAATAATGAATAAGTAGTTGAGTGAGCGAGCAATTTTAGCGGCTAAGAATAAAGATGTAGATGACCTGAACTACATAATTCAAAATAAGATCATTGGAACAATGCATTCATTCAAATCTATTGACTGCGTCACAAATGAAGATGAAGCTACCAACTATCCAATTGAATCTTTAAACTCTTTGGATGTGCCTGGCTTAGCACCGCACAATTTACGCCTAAAGGTTGGCTCCGTAGTAATCATGCTTCGAAACATAAACCAACCAAAACTGTGCAACGGTACGCGTTTGGTGGTTAGAAAATTGATGAACAATGTAATTTACGTGACGATACTGAAAGGAAAATTCAAAAGTGAGGAAGTTCTCATTCCGAGGATACCGATGATCCCAACCGATATGCCGTTTGAATTTAAAAGACTTCAATTTCCGATCCGTCTTGCATTTGCCATGACCATCAACAAATCACAAGGCCAATCCTTAAAAGTTTGTGGTTTGAATCTAGAACATCCATGTTTTTTCCATGGTCAATTATATGTGGCATGTTCACGGGTCAGAAATCCATCTGCGTTGTTTGTTTTTGCGCCTAATAATAAAACGAAAAATGTTGTGTATCACAAGGTACTTAAGTGAAGAGCAACCTATGTACTGAAATACAGACATAATAATGAATGATTAATGTAGGTACTTAATTTATTTTTGTATTTTTTCTAATAAAAAAACAAATTCCAAAATCTGCTTATTTGTTGCCTTTAAGGCGGAACAGAGTTCGCCGGGTCAGCTAGTTACCACTATAACAACACTAGTTTACAAAGTTTTATAACAAAAAATAAGCTAAAATATGTGCAGTGTGCACACAGTAGCACTAAGTAATAAAAAGTGGAATATATCGCTTGTTACAGGTATTTGACTACAAAATACAAGTAACAAAATTTGGTACTATAAAAATCCTGTAAACGTTTGAAAACGTGATAGTTCGTGTTCACAATAGTACTAAAATGGTGTTATAAACGTTTACACAACACTAAAATGCCCTAGTTTTATCATAAATTCTATAAAGGCTCTATAGAGGTGATAAATCAGCTCTATAGTTGAAATATAGATAGATAGAAATTACTTATTAATTAAAATAGAATAAAACTAGAAAAATTACACGTCCTGAGGCAGGAATCGAACCCGCGACCTTTCGCAATCCGGGCGACTGCTCTGACCACTGAGCCACCCAGGACTTGGGATATCCCTGTGAAATTCTTCTAGTCTATCTTGTATTTGCGTTTATGAGCTAACGTCCACCCTACAATGTCGAAATATTCTATTTCAACATCCGAAACGAGTATTTTTACAAATACCGACGATTCGGTTAAGTTGGGGCAGTGCTTTCACATGGGGCATTTCGTTGGGGCATGTTGAAATAGAATATTTCGACATTGTAGGGTGGACGTTAGCTCATAAACGCAAATACAAGATAGACTAGAAGAATTTCACAGGGATATCCCAAGTCCTGGGTGGCTCAGTGGTCAGAGCAGTCGCCCGGATTGCGAAAGGTCGCGGGTTCGATTCCTGCCTCAGGACGTGAAATTTTTCTAGTTTTATTCTATTTTAATTACTAAGTACTTTTTCAAACATTAATAATAATGTTAAAATCAAAAATTAAGAATAGATAGAAATTCTTTATTTTGCACATTCACATAAACATCACAGAGGTAAAACAAACACAATTCGCCAAAATAGACAGTCTTGTCGCTAGAAGCGATCTCTACTAGACAACCTTGTGGTAGGGATTGACGCGACCTGGGCTGCTATAATATTATTACTGTAAAAGTTATTTTGCATTAACTGCGTAGTACCATAATTGTTTTTTTAGTACGGTCTTGTAAGCGTTTTAAGAGCTAAATTATAGAACTTAAATGCTCTTTAATCTTAAAGAACCAAAACGATGTCTTAAAACTTTTTTATTACAAGCAGTTAAAATGGTTACCATTATAGACCTACTATATCACTGTTTGGTGATAAAATGCCTTGGTTACAGAAGCTTTTATTACTACTTTTATATTTAAAAAAAAAACATTTTATAATAGATTTCAGCTTATCAGACGCTGTGAAATCCCTAAATCTAGGTATTTAACTAGGGACTTACTCTAGCAGTTAGGGTTTTGAATAACGTATCTTACTGTGCTTTATTAACTTGTGTAAAATTAAGAATAAAATTTTGTTTTATTTTTGAAAATCGTTTCTAAAATGTATTCTTACCTTTGGCTTTGTTATGTTTCAGTCTCACGATGTTTCTATTATTCACGACCACTGGTTTTTTGCTGCGTTCCTCCTCTTGTTTGGGTCTTCTCTGAGGGACGCAGTGCTGCGGTGTCTTTTTCCGAGTAGACATTCTGAAAAGTTATGGGCAAAATGTTGCATTATTCTATTTCAAAAATCACTAAACATGTGCATTATTTCATTTAAAAAATCAAGAAACAAGCTAAAACAACCTCTTCGAATGATTTACACCCGTATTCACAAACGATACTTATGTAAGTGAAGGAGCAATACTATGCGAAGTAAGGCATTTCTCAGTGGGTTCACTATGTCAAGCCTTTCAATTCACAAACAATACTCAAACGAATCTTTACTATGCGGACGCATAGCGTTGAATATAGCTCTGTGATTGGTTGATTAGTGTTACGTAGTTCACTTCATTGACTGACATTTCAATTTTATTGTTTATTTGCTTTTATCGTAAACTCCGTAGTGATTACATTCTCTTTGGTGAGGTCGACACTATGCGTTGATTAATATAGCTATCAGGCTCCCTTAGCTAAGTGTTCATTATGACAAACTCATAGTGCCGATTGTCACTCAAATATTGTTTATAAATAGGAATTTGGCACCCTGCGCGCCCGCGGGCACTGTGAGACCTCATAGTGTCGTTTGTGAATACGGGCATAAGTGTTCCAATTTCTTTTTTTTGGTTACAGTCATGTACAGACAAATATCAAGTGTAACAGTTGCAATACGAAAGTCGCCTGTATTATGAACGTAGTAAGGTCGATCTTAAGGTCAAACTGTTACGCTTGATTTGCTGTCCACTGTACAAAACTACGCTTACTTTAATTTAGTAAAAACTTTGACTTCGTTGATGCAAACATAATCAGATCATAATAATAATATTCATACACTCACACCTATATCTAGCCCAAAGTATTAAGCATCATTAAGAGCTTGTGTTATGAAAACTAGATAACGGAGAAACAATAATAAATTATTATTATGTCAAATATTAGAAACATACTAAATAAAAATATAAACATCCATGACTAGTGAACAAATGCTCGTACTCATCATGAAAACATTTGCTCCCACCGGGATTCCAACCCGGGACCCCGGGACGACCGAGTAGGCTGTATGGGATGGGGCATAGACCACTCGGCCAGCCAGTCCTCGAAAGAAGAATAGAATCAAATTGAGGAATACTGACACAACGAAACTTTAGTTTTTAAAAGAGAAAGGTAGGACAAAAACACTACCTTGTAGTGTTGTTTTGCTGGGGCGATTACTAGCGCAGGAGGACTTGACTCCTATGCGACAAAGATAATTCCTCTTGATTTTTCAGGGTACGCAGATTTAGTAGTACCGAGAGTGCTACGAGCGTCTATAGGGTACGGCAACCGCTCACGCGATTGTTAGCACTTGTGGCACAGATTAGATAATAGTTCCTGTGGTCTCACAAAAAAATTTAAGGCTTTTTGGTTAGCTCAAGAAGATAAGATAGAAGTTTATTAAACGTCATCGATTTATAGATCGTTGGTTCATTAATTTGTATGTTATTATTTAGTTAACACTTTATTGTACACACACATCACACAAATAAAGTAACAGAAAAATAATAGTAATAAGCAATGCATAGCTTGCACAAGGGACGGCCTGCGCTATGCTAAGAATTTATTTTTATGCTGGTCAAGAATTTGGTTTTATATGTTTTATTTCGTTTAATTCAGTCTATCTCTATGTATATAGAAAAACTGTTAGTTACAAAATGACGGACCTCTGGGGGTAACAAACATAAAAAAAAATTCTTAATTTTTTATTTTAACATTATTATAAATGTTTGAAAAATTACTTAGTAATTAAAATAGAATAAAACTAGAAAAATTTTTTCACGTCCTGAGGCAGGAATCGAACCCGCGACCTTTCGCAATCCGAAATAGAATATTTCGACATTGTAGGGTGGACGTTAGCTCATAAACGCAAATACAAGATAGACTAGAAGAATTTCACAGGGATATCCCAAGTCCTGGGTGGCTCAGTGGTCAGAGCAGTCGCCCGGATTGCGAAAGGTCGCGGGTTCGATTCCTGCCTCAGGACGTGAAAAAATTTTTCTAGTTTTATTCTATTTTAATTACTAAGTAATTTTTCAAACATTTATAATAATGTTAAAATAAAAAATTAAGAATATTTGAAAGCACTGCCCCAACTTAACCGAATCGTCGGTATTTGTAAAAATACTCGTTTCGGATGTTGAAATAGAATATTTCGACATTGTAGGGTGGACGTTAGCTCATAAACGCAAATACAAGATAGACTAGAAGAATTTCACAGGGATATCCCAAGTCCTGGGTGGCTCAGTGGTCAGAGCAGTCGCCCGGATTGCGAAAGGTCGCGGGTTCGATTCCTGCCTCAGGACGTGAAAAAATTTTTCTAGTTTTATTCTATTTTAATTAATAAAAAAAAATTTAAAAAAAACAGCCGAATTGATAACCTCTTCTTTTTAAAAAAAGTTGGTTAAAAATCGACAAACATTAGATGTATAGGCTGAAGTAAAATATTTCTATTTACTAATTTAGCTACTTCCTTCCGGTAGTTATTACAAACCAGCCTCAAAACAGCCTCACGGAACCTTGGGGTCCTGAACAAGGTGCGTTGATTTTTCACGCCTGACCTGCTTTACAAAACTCAGGTCCGGTCTTGCGTGGAACATTGCTCGCATTTGTGGCATGGCTCCGCCAAGTACCTTCTCGAAGTAAAAAAGGTGAATAAAGATTCCATTCTTTATTTTATTACATTCTAATGGATAGTGTATCATATTACCTCTTAATTTAGTAGGTAAGTTTATTCTGTATGCTACCTACATAATGATCATACCGAACGTAGTTTATTTAATTGCTTTTCCCATTACGTCTGTTTAGTTTCTAAATTCATTTATTTGTGTACTATACATATTATTAGTTCTCACAGTGACCAATAGATGGCGCTGAACGATGATGAATCGCACTATATAATATTAGAGTTTTTTGTATTAAGCAAACATACAGTGAGAATTAAAGTTTAGTTATTCTGCGACCAAATTTGTATTACTTTTCAAACCATTTTGGTCCATATCGTACCGGATTAAAGTTGTTTCGGGTTCGTCGCGACGCGAATTACACACGGGTAACTGTGCATGGATTGTGCACGCAAGGTTACTTGGAGCAAAGCACAATATCCACACCTAACACAATCATAACCTACCTGGATTGCAGTGATTATACCTACCTAAATAAAGTGATAACAAAGTTAATAGTGTGCAGTGTCTAGTGCATTGACCTGATAATAATAAAAGGTCATATTTCAGTGTTTCAAAGTTCAGTGTTCTAAAGTGAATTAATTGGATTTGGACCTTGGTATTCGTAAGTTGTAGATTAAGACTTTCATTATTTACTACAGACTTTTTAATAATAATATAATAATAATAATAGTTTATTTTCCTTTAACAAAGTACATTCAGTATACAGTTTACAGTTGTTGGAGCCCTCTTTTAGGCAAAAGATGCCTGTGCCAGAAGGTTCCGCTCTTCCAATTTTAACATTAAACTTGCTAAAGGATGCTCCAATAGTACAAAAACATCCAAAATAAAACTTATAAAAGGTAACATTTTAAATTTTATGATAATGTCTAAGAACCAATCTCTTGTGTGTGGTGTGACCGTGTGCGTGCATGTGTATGTGTTTGTGTGTGTGTGGTGTGTGTGAGTGGTGTGTGTGCGTGGTGTGTGTGTGTGTGGTGTGTGTGTGTGTGTGTGTGTGTGTGTGTGTGGTGTGTGTGTGTGTGGTGTGTGTGTGTGTGTGGTGTGTGTGTGTGTGTGTGTGGTGTGTGTGTGTGTGTGGTGTGTGTGTAGTGTGTGTGGTGTGTGTGTGTGTGTGTGTGTGTGTGTGTGTGTGTGTGTGTGTGTGTGTGTCTTTGATATCATATAAGACTATATAAAAAAGCCTCTATTTCGTCATAGGAAAATAATTTTAACCAATCTGTCACAATAGTCCTAATCTCATAATGATTTAGTTTATAGATATTTAGTTCCCTGTTTGTTTTGTTATAAATATATATAGAGCGCCATTGATATTGTCTATTTGCAAAGTTAGTCCTGACAGTTGGTAGCGGGAGAACATTATTTACGCGTCTTTTTTTCACGTTATCTATACTATTTATAATATTAGCGGTTTTATGTGTTTTTAAAACTATTTCCTTCAAATATAGTTTCCTCACCGTAAGCAAATCGCATTCCTTATATAGATCATCAGTGGAATAAGTAATTTTTTTCCGATACATAACTTTAAGTAAAGCACGCTGAGCTCGCTCAACACTTATAAATTTTGTTTTTGCAGCACCACCCCAAACGGGGATACAGTATATCAATACGGACTGAACTAGAGCTATATAAATATTATTTAGGAGGTTACTACCACTTGGTAAACGAGTGTTCGTTGGAATAACATTTCTTAATATTTTGAAAATCCAGATTAGTTTCCTCACTCTGTTTGCGACTTGCTCAAGATGTGGGTACCATGTTAATTTTTCATCAACCATAATGCCGAGGTACTTAGAGTTATTAGCTTTGTTTATTATTGGGCAGCTACAATCGTAATTTATAGAGTCATCACAGTTGTGTATTTTTATAAGGAGATGTTCTTTAGGTTGCGTACTATCATTAATGCTAAAACATATATAATTGGTTTTCAATGTATTTAAGGTAAGTTGGTTATTTTGCAGCCAAGATGCTACCCTACGCATACCTGCTTCAAAACTGTAGCCATGTTTTCCCTTTGAAAACAATTGCAGTATCATCAGCATATGAAAATATTTCGGCATTTGCTATATTCAATTGACACAGGTCATTTATGTAAATTAAAAACAAGGTAGGACCCAAAACACTACCTTGTGGAACGCCGAATGATACTACAGAGTCATCACTGACACAATTTTCCACTCTCACCCTCTGCTTCCTACCTGTAAGATAGTCTTTAAATAAAGCCAAAGGAAGTCCCCTTACTCCAATTCTCTCCATTTTTTTCAATAAGATGGGTATTGAAACTGTATCAAAGGCTTTTTTTATATCAAGGAATACTGCAAGACATTTTTCACCTTTATCCAAATGACTAGTTATTTTTGAAGTCAGTGCAGTAACTGCATCATCAGTGGACTTTCCTTGCCGAAAACCAAATTGGGAGGAAGATAGCAGTTTGTATTTATTTAAGTAATTTATAAGACGTAAGTTTAATATTTTTTCGATAACTTTCGATATAGCTGGTAGAATTGAAATGGGCCTATAATTATTGATGTCATCAATATCTCCACCCTTGTGGATGGGAATAATAATGGATTGCTTTAGTGAGGAGGGAAAGACACCTTGTTGAAAACATAAATTAATTATATGAGTGAGAATGGGAACTATTACAACTCGGAATTGTTTTAACATCCCGGTGGTAACATTATCCCACCCCGGAGCACTATCAGACTTTAAGTTCATTAAGATACTATCAACTTCCCTCTGGTCAGTTTCTAACAGTGCAAAGGAATTGAGTAGTGAGGGTGGTTCATCAATGCAATGAGGGTCAGCAGTGAAACTCGATACAAACTTTTGAGCTAATTCTTTGCCAATGTTTGTGAAGAAGTTGTTAATGAAATTAATGGACTCTGTAGGAGAGGATTTAATATTTAATAACTCAGCATTTTGATTATTTTGTTTATTAGAGTACGTTATGTTTTTAATATTTTTCCATAAAAGCTTATTATTACTAATTGATTTTTCAAGTAATTCATTTTCATATTTTCTTTTTAGTTTTTTTATTAAATTATTACAAAAATTACGATATCTAGTGTAGCTTATTTTTAAAATTTTATTGAACGGATCATTGCGAAGGGACTTTTGAAGTTTGTTTCGGTGATTTATACAACGTAGGATGCCAGGGGTAATCCATGGTTTAATTATGCGCTTGGTTTTAGGTATTTTAGTAGTGGTCGAACTAGCGTCTATACTCTCTCTCAATATTTGAATTAATAAGTTGGTCGCAAGATTGGGGTCATTGTAAAAGAGTAGCTCAGTAATTTTTTTTTCTTGTAAGTACATGCCAACCTTTTTAAAATCAATTTTAGTTTTAGTTTTATACACATAGCTTGTTTTAGGTTTTAATTTTGATAGTGATAAAAAAGTTGTGAAATGGTCAGTAATAGTGGTTTGCAGTACCGCTACCGTGGCCGCTGTCTTTTTTTTATTAAGTCGCAACATAACATGATCCAGGCAGTTGTTGTCTCTGGTGGCAAGAGTATGTCCTGGTAAAATACTGTGCTGTGATAAAGCATTCAGATATGTGACGCGATTTTCATATTCATGTACCCGCTCTTTAATAGTTGGTTTAAGATTAATGTTTATATCTCCCGATATAACAATATTTCTTTGTGAAGGCAGTGAAGCTAGATGCAAACTAAGAGAGTCTATAAAACCTTTTGCTTTATTATTGGAGGGTGAGCGATAAATACCCAAAATGGTGGTGTCCAGTATATCTAACTGTAGACAAGAAGCCTCGTTCAATTGTATTTCCTTTACTTTATGTCTTAGAGTATTTTTTACATAAATAACTACGCCATCATTTTGGTTCAGTAACTTACTAGTAAAGTAAGATCGATAATCACTAGTTTGTGGTAGTGTTTTGTTGGTGTTGAGTCTACACTCTGTAAATATTAAAACATCTATTTCTATGCCCAATATAGGTAATGTCAGCATAAAATCATCAAAGTTTGCATATATGCTACGAATGTTTTGTGTTAAAATAGTTAAATCAGATTTGTTTACATGTACATATCCCGATAACTCTGCAGTTTTACATTCTAAAGTACGTGCTATTTCAATGTTGTCTATCTCTGTAATAGTTTGTAGAAAATCAGACATAATTTAAAGAATTGTGTACAAATGTTGCAACTAGTAAGCCGCTACGTGAATAATTGACAAGGCCATGTGTGAGGAAATTAGATACAGTCAAAATTGAGATTTGTGTAATAGCTTCCATGTGAGGCATGTAATGTAATGTGTGTAATGCATGTATGTAAAGTTTTTCGTCAAAATTATAATAACTGTGTAGTGTGTAGTGTAAGTGTAGTGTTATAAATGTATTAATCTTTTTTACAGGAGTAATTTGAGATATAGTTTTTAATATTGATGGTTCTTCTATACTTTTTCTGTAAATAATAACAATAAATGTAAATATAATTTCTAACTTAAGATCATATAGTCATACAGACTGCATAAGGTTATTAATATGACTTTCACTGTGTATATGAATGATAGGAGTGTTTTCATTTTTTCTTACGTATACACGCCCAAAGGAAGTCCAGCAGAACTTGTAGTTCTTCGATTTCGTAAGATCTCTTGCAAGAAAGAATAGACGGGACGCCTTTGCCGTTAAATGTTCAGCCACGTAGACAGGATTTTCTTCATTTTTAGTTAAACCAAGATGTTTTGCACGTAGTTTGCTTTTGTACTTTATATTAAATGTTTTACTCATTTTCAGAATATCATTTTTAAGAATGGTAGAGGACAGTTCTACAACGATGGGTGTATTCGTTTGTCCTTCTTTTTTCGCGCGCATTCTAAAAATATCTCTGATATCCGATTTTGATATATTACAGTTAATAGTTTTTCCCAAGTGCATAACCATATTTAGTAAGTCCTCTCTTGACTCATTCATATTTTTTGGCACATTTTTAAACTCAATGCTAGATTTTCGTTCTGATCTCTGCAGGTCTTCGATTTTGTTTTCCAACAGTGATATATACTCCCTATCTTTCTTTGTTTGCCGTTCCAATTGATCCAATTTTTTGGTTAACTCTTCATTTTGCTTAGTAAGTAATGTTACTGAGTTTTCGATGTTCTCGTTTGTTTTTTTAATTTCAGAAAGGGTAGGGGTAAACAAGTTTTTAAGTTGTTTTTCTTGATTCGCCATTAGAGATTCAATCATATGTCTTACTTCTTCTCGAAATTCACAAAAATGTTCGCTAAAATCATCTTCTCTCGGTCGTTTCCCTCGAAAAACGGCATGTCTTGGAGGAGTGGGGTCAGAGCTCCTTCCCACTAAGTTTATATTATCTTCGCTAGCTGATTTGTCAAGCAAGCTAAGTTCTCTGCTTTTAGATGAGGCTGCAGCTTTAGGCATAGTGCAAGCAGAATTTGTATTATAAGATAACAAACGTCGCAAATGCCAGTAGTACGTACAATCACAGCCGCTGTTTAGTAGATCGAGTACCAGGATAACAAGAGCGTACTGGAGATTTCGTCACTTATGTATGTCCGTAGCGTAGTTCGTAGCGTGCTGCTACGATCGATCGACGGTGCTACGTGATGGTTAGAGCGTATCGTAGCGTTGATGTCGCAGTATATCCTCCTATTGATTTATGCACTCCTATTATCTGGGCCCGATTTAATTTGTTAAAATTCAACTATTATTTTTAAATTAAAGTAAAACAAGCAACACTCTAGACGTGCACTCTATAAGCGGTCCGAGGGGGAAGAGGACTTAGTACACTTTACGATGGATAAAATTGAAGAAGTTCAAATAAACACATATAATCAGATAGAAAAATTACTAGCTAATTACAAAAAGTCGGGTAGGGATCGGCTAACTAAAGGGTTCATAGAAGCTAGATTGGAAATTGCTGATAAATATTGGAATTCATTTGAACAACAGCATAACATTCTTTTGTCTGCTAAGCCCGAGTACAAAGAAATCTCACAGTATTTTAAGAATGACATGTTTGATATTTGCTTCGAAAAGTATCTTGATCTAAAAACACGCATGAAAGAAAGGCTAAATGAAATAGAGGATAGTAAAATTCAATCAACGGTCAAATCTCACAATGATTCAGTGTCTGAGCAGTTTCCAACGTCAAGCACTAAGCTCCCACCTATTCAATTAAGCACATTCTCAGGTGATTATAGAGATTGGCTATCATTCCGAGATTTATTCAAGTCATTAGTTCATGATAATGAGACGCTTAGCAAAGTTAACAAATGTCAATACCTAAAGTCAAGTTTACGTGGAGAAGCAGAGATGCTAGTAAAACAAATACAAGTTTCTGAGGTTAGCTATGATATAATTTGGAATATGCTCAACAAACGCTATGACAATAAAAGGAGTATAGTTAATACATACATCGGTAAATTATTGAATCAGAAGCGCATTACAACAGAGTCGGCAAAAAACATACGCGAGCTTCTCGATGTTACTACAGAGTGTCTAGCTGTATTAAAGAGTTTAGGGCTACCCACTGAAACTTGGGACGATTTAGTCGTTTACATTGTCATACAAAAACTTGACTCTGAGTCACATAAAATGTTTGAACAGAGAATAGAGTCCTCGGATCATTTACCTAATTGGATAGAATTGTCACAATTTTTAGAATTTAGATTTCGCACACTGGAAACTATAAAACCGAAAGATCATAGTCATCACGCATTACCTAGAGTTTTACCACCAACAAAGAGCTTTGCCACTGAGATTAAAACAAACACTATAACCTGTGGATATTGTAAAGGAGACCAACATCACATATACAGTTGTAAAGAATTCTGTAAACTGGAGCTAGATAAAAGGAAACATTTTATACAGAGTAATCATATGTGTTTCAATTGTCTGCGAAAGGGCCATGACGTCAAAACTTGTTTACAGTCCACTAGTTGTCGCAAATGTGGCCGCAGACATCATTCGTTACTTCATGGATTTGTTGTTACTAATCCACACATTCAAAGAGAACCTGAAACAGTTAACACACTCAGTACATTCGCAGAGAACTCAAGTCAAGTCATACTAGCAACTGCACTAGTTAACGTGCAGTCAATGAGAGATCAATGTCAAACACACAAGCTTCGTGCACTTATTGACCAAGGCTCACAGGCCAGCCTTATCACCGAAGCAGCTTGCCAGTTTTTAGGTTTGGTTAAAACACCAATTCAAGGCACAGTATTAGGAGTAGTAGGCTCTTCTACTTCTATCACAAAGGCAACCATAGAATTTTACATACATTCCAGAAACTCAGAGCATTTAATAAAGGTTAGAGCTTATGTTTTGAAGACACTCACTTCGTACATACCTCAACATTCACATTCAGTTGATTGGCCGCAACTCAAACAGCTGGAATTAGCAGACCCAACATTTCAGAGACCTGGAAAAATAGACATCATATTAGGAGCAGACGTGTTCGCAGAGATTTTACAAGAGGGAGTTAAAACATCAAAAAACAATAACAACACGCTCGTTGCTCAGCAAACATTATTGGGTTGGCTAGTATCCGGAAATCATATCAACACGACCAGCAACCGTTCAAGTCAAGTGCACATACATCACGTGAAAGTTGAGATAGATTCCATACTTCGTCGTTTCTGGGAAATAGAGGAAAACACTGATAAGAGAAATATGACAAAATTGGAAACACAGTGTGAAACACACTATGAGAAAACACACACGAGACTAGAGAATGGTGAGTACAGAGTTCGTATGCCATTTAAAACGAATCCTCCTGATCTCGGTAAATCACTGACAACAGCTAAAACACGATTGCTTTTATTAGAGAATAGACTTAAGAGAAACCCTGAGCTACGCAAAAGATATAATGAATTTATGGAAGATTATTTACAACAGGGTCACATGGAACCTGTCCCATCTAAAGAAACCGGACACAGATTGTGCTATATTCCTCATCACCCGGTTATCAATGAACAACATTTAACCACCAAGTTGCGAGTTGTTTTCGACAGTTCTGCTAAGACTACAAATGGAAAGTCTCTTAACGATAACTTGTTAGTGGGACCTCCTTTACAAAACGATATAAGAGACGTTACCTTAAGATGGAGAAGACATCGCATGGTCTTAGTTGGAGACATTCGACAAATGTTCAGAAGAATTGGCCTAGATGAGAGAGATAGAGACTATTTACGTATATTATGGCGGTTTAATACTGAACAAGAGATAAAACACTTTCGCCTTACAACTGTAACATACGGCACATCTTGTGCACCATACTTAGCCATTAAAACATTAAGGCAATTAGCGGAGGATGAAAGAGGAAACTTTCCAGATAGCATAATTGACACTGTGCTGCTAGACTTCTATACAGATGATCTTTTGACCGGAGAGTATTCTGTGGAGAAAATTATTGAGCTAAAAGGCGAGCTTACAAATTTATTATTAAAGGGTGGCTTCGCATTACACAAATGGGCGTCAAATAGTACAGCAATAGAAGGAGCAGAACAAGCAAACCGTAAAATTCTTGGCATAAACTGGAACGGTTACACTGACAAATTTGAACTGAAAATAGAGCTTTCTCCGGCTACCACAAATATTACAAAAAGAACAGTTTTAGGTGATATCGCTAAAATATATGATCCAGCTGGGTGGTTAGCGCCTGTTGTAATTAAAGCTAAAGGTATGCTACAAAAACTGTGGATTGACAAAGTAGACTGGGATGACTGTCTACCAGATTCATTATTACAAGAGTGGTTGACGTTTCGTAATCAGCTAATCAACATGCCAATAATTGAATTAGACCGGTGGATTGGTTATACAGACAACTGCATCAAAGTAGAGCTTCATGGATTTTCAGACGCTTCCACTATAGCGTATTCTGCTGTCGTGTACTGTAGAGTTATTACACATAATAATATTCGTGTCACTATGATTGAAGCAAAGACTAGAGTTGCACCAGTGAAACAAATATCCTTACCTAGATTGGAGCTTTGTGGAGCTGTTTTACTAGCAAAATTATTATATAGAATCAAAACAGCCCTGTGTGTGTCGATACAAGATACTTACGCTTGGACAGATGCGACAATTGTTCTGGCATGGCTGCAAAAGTCACCAAGTTACTGGGCTACATTTGTAGCAAATAGAGTTACAGAGATCACAAACCTCATTGACAAAGACAGATGGTTTCATATTGCTTCACAAGAGAACCCTGCCGATGTAGGCTCCCGTGGAATCACCCCTGAAGACTTACCTGATCACCAGCTGTGGTGGCATGGTCCGCCCTGGCTGCTTACGAGTTGTAAGTTACCGTTGGTAACTTCCGCCTTCATAGAACCTACAAACTTAGAGAAAAAAGTGTTAGTGAATATCAATACAGTGAATATAACAAGTGAGAAAGGTGATAGCATTACAGACACTAATTTATTTTATAGATATTCTAATTTAAATAGACTTGTTAGAGTAACAGCAATTATTTTAAGATTTTATAACTGTGTAAAACATAAAGTTAAAACTAATTCCTTCTTAGAGTATCAAGACTATTTAACAACAATTGAATTAAGGAATTCATTACAAACATTAATAAAAATATCACAGATTAATAATTTTAACAAAGAAATGGATGTAATAAAAAATGTTGAAAGTATAAATAAGTGTAAAGGTTTAAATAAATTAAAAAACGGCTCTAAAATAATAAAATTAAATCCGTTCCTTGATGATCATAACTTGTTAAGAGTAAAAGGTAGAATATGTAATTCTGAGCTACATTTTGATGTTAAACACCCTATTATTTTAACCAAAGATTGTAAACTTTCTTATTTAAATGTCAAAGAGGCTCATTTAAAAACTTTACATGGAGGGGTACAGTTAATGATTAATTTTGTTAAGAGCAAATATCACATTATTGGAGTTAAGTATTTAATTAAACAAATAATAAGAGAGTGCATTTCGTGTTGTAGACATTCAGGTAAATTAAATATACAACTGATGGGCGACTTACCCAAACATAGAGTCACTCCTCAAAGGCCATTTGCTGTTAGTGGTGTGGACCTAGCGGGACCTATATCACTGAAATTATTTAGTGGTCGTGGTTCAAATAGGACAGATAAAGCTTACATTGTTCTGTTTATTTGTACCGCAGTAAAGGCGATACACTTGGAGTTAATCACAAGTTTAAGTTCGGAAGCATTCTTAGCATCATTCAGGCGTTTCACAGCTCGTAGGGGCCATTGCCAGAGACTGATTAGTGACTGTGGCACTAATTTTATTGGAGCCAGCAAACAACTTAAAGAATTACATGACACCGGTTTAAAAAACTTACCTCATGAAATTGCTGAATTATTAGCTCAGAATGGTACCGAGTGGCAGTTTAATCCTGCCGGAGCACCCCACATGGGTGGGCTGTGGGAAGCGAATATTAAGTCTGTAAAAAGACACTTGTGTCGTGTCTTGAATGATACAAAACTTACATTTGAAGAATACTATACCTTGTTGTGTCAAATAGAATCATGCTTGAACTCTCGTCCATTAATACCTATGAATGACGACTCTGATCATGCACTAACTCCCGGCCATTTTTTAATTGGCGAAACCCCTATAGTTAATTTAGAACCGAGTTTAATAAATGTCAATGTTCCTTATTTAAAACGATGGTTATATCTTCAACAGAGACTACAATATTTTTGGAAACGGTGGAGTCATGAATATTTGCTAACTTTACAAAATAGAAATATATGGACCAGTGTTCAAGATAATATTAAGATAGGCAGTATAGTTCTTATCAAAGATGACCGATTGCCTCCTGCGAAGTGGCTGCTAGGTAGAGTTGTAGAAACTCATCCTGGGTCCGACGGTCTAATCAGAGTAGTTAGTGTTAGTGTTAAGCATACAGTCATTAAGAGACCCATTCATAAACTTGTTCTTATGCCCGTAGATTGTTCATAATTTTTTTTAAAGGGCTTTTACGCCCTTTGGGGGGCGATATGTTTAGTTTCTAAATTCATTTATTTGTGTACTATACATATTATTAGTTCTCACAGTGACCAATAGATGGCGCTGAACGATGATGAATCGCACTATATAATATTAGAGTTTTTTGTATTAAGCAAACATATCACCCCCCAAAGGGCGTATATATTACACACGGGTAACGCGAATTACCCGTGTGTAATTCGCGTCGCGACGAACCCGAAACAACTTTAATCCGGCTCGAAGGACCAAAATGGTTTGAAAAGTAATACAAATTTGGTCCATATCGTACCGGATTAAAGTTGTTTCGGGTTCGTCGCGACGCGAATTACACACGGGTAACTGTGCATGGATTGTGCACGCAAGGTTACTTGGAGCAAAGCACAATATCCACACCTAACACAATCATAACCTACCTGGATTGCAGTGATTATACCTACCTAAATAAAGTGATAACAAAGTTAATAGTGTGCAGTGTCTAGTGCATTGACCTGATAATAATAAAAGGTCATATTTCAGTGTTTCAAAGTTCAGTGTTTTAAAGTGAATTAATTGGATTTGGACCTTGGTATTCGTAAGTTGTAGATTAAGACTTTCATTATTTACTACAGACTTAGTACACTTTACGATGGATAAAATTGAAGAAGTTCAAATAAACACATATAATCAGATAGAAAAATTACTTGTTAATTACAAAAAGTCGGGTAGGGATCGGCTAACTAAAGGGTTCATAGAAGCTAGATTGGAAATTGCTGATAAATATTGGAATTCATTTGAACAACAGCATAACACTCTTTTGTCTGCTAAGGCCGAGTACAAAGAAATCTCACAGTATTTTAAGAATGACATGTTTGATATTTGCTTCGAAAAGTATCTTGATCTAAAAACACGCATGAAAGAAAGGCTAAATGAAATAGAGGATAGTAAAATTCAATCAACGGTCAAATCTCACAATGATTCAGTGTCTGAGCAGTTTCCAACGTCAAGCACTAAGCTCCCACCTATTCAATTAAGCACATTCTCAGGTGATTATAGAGATTGGCTATCATTCCGAGATTTATTCAAGTCATTAGTTCATGATAATGAGACGCTTAGCAAAGTTAACAAATGTCAATACCTAAAGTCAAGTTTACGTGGAGAAGCAGAGATGCTAGTAAAACAAATACAAGTTTCTGAGGTTAGCTATGATATAATTTGGAATATGCTCAACAAACGCTATGACAATAAAAGGAGTATAGTTAATACATACATCGGTAAATTATTGAATCAGAAGCGCATTACAACAGAGTCGGCAAAAAACATACGCGAGCTTCTCGATGTTACTACAGAGTGTCTAGCTGTATTAAAGAGTTTAGGGCTACCCACTGAAACTTGGGACGATTTAGTCGTTTACATTGTCATACAAAAACTTGACTCTGAGTCACATAAAATGTTTGAACAGAGAATAGAGTCTTCGGATCATTTACCTAATTGGATAGAATTGTCACAATTTTTAGAATTTAGATTTCGCACACTAGAAACTATAAAACCGAAAGATCATAGTCATCACGCATTACCTAGAGTTTTACCACCAACAAAGAGCTTTGCCACTGAGATTAAAACAAACACTATAACCTGTGGATATTGTAAAGGAGACCAACATCACATATACAGTTGTAAAGAATTCTGTAAACTGGAGCTAGATAAAAGGAAACATTTTATACAGAGTAATCATATGTGTTTCAATTGTCTGCGAAAGGGCCATGACGTCAAAACTTGTTTACAGTCCACTAGTTGTCGCAAATGTGGCCGCAGACATCATTCGTTACTTCATGGATTTGTTGTTACTAATCCACACATTCAAAGAGAACCTGAAACAGTTAACACACTCAGTACATTCGCAGAGAACTCAAGTCAAGTCATACTAGCAACTGCACTAGTTAACGTGCAGTCAATGAGAGATCAATGTCAATCACACAAGCTTCGTGCACTTATTGACCAAGGCTCACAGGCCAGCCTTATCACCGAAGCAGCTTGCCAGTTTTTAGGTTTGGTTAAAACACCAATTCAAGGCACAGTATTAGGAGTAGTAGGCTCTTCTACTTCTATCACAAAGGCAACCATAGAATTTTACATACATTCCAGAAACTCAGAGCATTTAATAAAGGTTAGAGCTTATGTTTTGAAGACACTCACTTCGTACATACCTCAACATTCACATTCAGTTGATTGGCCGCAACTCAAACAGCTGGAATTAGCAGACCCAACATTTCAGAGACCTGGAAAAATAGACATCATATTAGGAGCAGACGTGTTCGCAGAGATTTTACAAGAGGGAGTTAAAACATTAAAAAACAATAACAACACGCTCGTTGCTCAGCAAACATTATTGGGTTGGCTAGTATCCGGAAATCATATCAACACGACCAGCAACCGTTCAAGTCAAGTGCACATACATCACGTGAAAGTTGAGATAGATTCCATACTTCGTCGTTTCTGGGAAATAGAGGAAAACACTGATAAGAGAAATATGACAAAATTGGAAACACAGTGTGAAACACACTATGAGAAAACACACACGAGACTAGAGAATGGTGAGTACAGAGTTCGTATGCCATTTAAAACGAATCCTCCTGATCTCGGTAAATCACTGACAACAGCTAAAACACGATTGCTTTTATTAGAGAATAGACTTAAGAGAAACCCTGAGCTACGCAAAAGATATAATGAATTTATGGAAGACTATTTACAACAGGGTCACATGGAACCTGTCCCATCTAAAGAAACCGAACACAGATTGTGCTATATTCCTCATCACCCGGTTATCAATGAACAACATTTAACCACCAAGTTGCGAGTTGTTTTCGACAGTTCTGCTAAGACTACAAATGGAAAGTCTCTTAACGATAACTTGTTAGTGGGACCAAATTTGTATTACTTTTCAAACCATTTTGAGAAACTAAACATATCACCCCCCAAAGGGCGTAAAAGCCCTTTAAAAAAAATTATGAACAATCTACGGGCATAAGAACAAGTTTATGAATGGGTCTCTTAATGACTGTATGCTTAACACTAACACTAACTACTCTGATTAGACCGTCGGACCCAGGATGAGTTTCTACAACTCTACCTAGCAGCCACTTCGCAGGAGGCAATCGGTCATCTTTGATAAGAACTATACTGCCTATCTTAATATTATCTTGAACACTGGTCCATTTATTTCTATTTTGTAAAGTTAGCAAATATTCATGACTCCACCGTTTCCAAAAATATTGTAGTCTTTGTTGAAGATATAACCATCGTTTTAAATAAGGAACATTGACATTTATTAAACTCGGTTCTAAATTAACTATAGGGGTTTCGCCAATTAAAAAATGGCCGGGAGTTAGTGCATGATCAGAGTCGTCATTCATAGGTATTAATGGACGAGAGTTCAAGCATGATTCTATTTGACACAACAAGGTATAGTATTCTTCAAATGTAAGTTTTGTATCATTCAAGACACGACACAAGTGTCTTTTTACAGACTTAATATTCGCTTCCCACAGCCCACCCATGTGGGGTGCTCCGGCAGGATTAAACTGCCACTCGGTACCATTCTGAGCTAATAATTCAGCAATTTCATGAGGTAAGTTTTTTAAGCAGGTGTCGTGTGATTCTTTAAGTTGTTTGCTGGCTCCAATAAAATTAGTGCCACAGTCACTAATCAGTCTCTGGCAATGGCCCCTACGAGCTGTGAAACGCCTGAATGATGCTAAGAATGCTTCCGAACTTAAACTTGTGATTAACTCCAAGTGTATCGCCTTTACTGCGGTACAAATAAACAGAACAATGTAAGCTTTATCTGTCCTATTTGAACCACGAGGTATTAGAATTTGCAGCATTTCTGCCTCTTTCTAAAACGACTTTTTATATGAAATTTGTATGGCGGGTGTGTAATATGACGCCAAAGGTTATATGGGACCTCCTTTACAAAACGATATAAGAGACGTTACCTTAAGATGGAGAAGACATCGCATGGTCTTAGTTGGAGACATTCGACAAATGTTCAGAAGAATTGGCCTAGATGAGAGAGATAGAGACTATTTACGTATATTATGGCGGTTTAATACTGAACAAGAGATACAACACTTTCGCCTTACAACTGTAACATACGGCACATCTTGTGCACCATACTTAGCCATTAAAACATTAAGGCAATTAGCGGAGGATGAAAGAGGAAACTTTCCAGATAGCATAATTGACACTGTGCTGCTAGACTTCTATACAGATGATCTTTTGACCGGAGAGTATTCTGTGGAGAAAATTATTGAGCTAAAAGGCGAGCTTACAAATTTATTATTAAAGGGTCGCTTCGCATTACACAAATGGGCGTCAAATAGTACAGCAATAGAAGGAGCAGAACAAGCAAACCGTAAAATCTCGTCACATCTCCACGTTGCTGCATTGTGTTTCACAGAAATATTCGACATCGAGCTTGACATTCTTAATTTTTGATCGAGCTTGACGTCTGACAAGACGACGAGCTGTCATTGATTTTGACGTTTGCTTTGCGCACGGCGCTGCGCGTAAGCGTATTCACTAATTTCTACGTCGATCCCATGGCTATGTATTATTGTCGCTGTTTTGGATATACGAAATGAAGAAAAATCGATATTTCGGTGTTTAAAATGTATCGCAATGACTTCATTAAATATTTGATTGACTTTAACATCAAGATATAAAAATAAACAACTTATTAGTTCCGGCTCACGCCGTGCTCGACGTCGGAACGCTGGTGTCGCCAACAGTTGTGAAACAAACGCCAAAAGGTAAGACAGTGCTGCCGACAGCCACGAATTCAAGACTGCCAACTTTAGAGAATCGCATAGCTGTACTGACTTCACTGTTTATTTTACTGTGCTATAGTAAACCTCTTAATAGCCACAGTAAACATGTACATATAAATAATGCAAGCCTAGCTCAGTAGCTCACTACTTTCCTCGTAATGTGACGATAGATTAACGTGATGATTGACAACCGGCTGGTCGAGCCATAGGGAAAGGTCGAGTAGTCTCTACCCCTTCACGCGGGTTAACGTTATCTTAGTATCGATAATACAAGCTCTTAGCGGCCGAAAATAGATAAATCGTGAAATAAGAAATTTTGCTTAATATTGATAGTAATATGCAAGATTTTTCCATAATGTCACAATCGACTGCTAACTCCTGCACCGTATAAATGTCTCGGTTATAGCAGAGAATTTCGGCCATATTTAGCCGAGAACGAGACCGATAGCTATCGGTCGAACTTTAGTTGAATCTAGTTTATACTGGATGTATTTACTAGTATACAATTGCAGGTTTTAGTAACAGCTATCTAATCATAACAAATACATCCAGTATGACTTAATCTCAACTAGTAATTTAACGCGTTCTGTGATCATAGCATAAACATACCTGTATATGAAACGGTAAGGCTTGTTCAAGGCGGCCACGTCTTCAATCGGCAGGCCAAAGCGGGGTGTCTGGTGCACATCCAGAGCGGCATACCGAAGCAGGATCTGAGAAGGCGCCTCCTGGCAACCTAGATGCGAGCAAGTCTTTTTTAATGTACCTATGATGGATCATAACAATAGCCTGTATACATCCGACTGCTGGCGAAAGGCCTTCCTACTTGGGAGAAACACATGAGGAGCTTGGGCCATAACATCACCACGCTGGCCCAATGCGGGTTGGTGGGTAAAAGCGGATGCAGTAACAACCCGGACCAACGGCTTTACGTACCTTGCGAACTACAAAGGAGCTCAAGATAAAAAATTTTGGTTGAGCCATCCCAGGATCGACCATGGCGAACGTTGCTTTGTTTTCGTAATCGAAACCACAGCGCTCAAACCACTACTACCATTATTAATCTGTGCCACTACGCCACCGAGCTACTCGAATTTGGGTTAACCTTATTAAATGGCCGGCAAATAGAAAAATGTCGCTGGTTCTGATTCTGCCGCAAGAATATGAATTTACTTTAATTTAGATAATTATTTTGCTTATTCAATTTCGCTTAGAACGTTGAAAGTTGTTGATGAATCAAAGTTGTCTCACTTCCACGTCTAAACAGACACGCTGTCCAACACCACGTCAGTTCAGGAGCATAAGTAGCGAGTTCAAGGAAAATTAATTTTTAATAGCTGTGACTAAAGACACAAAGTCGCATTATTATTATGAGACTTACGCAACCTGTATAGGGTCATTGCATTTCTAATTTGCGGTGAATTAGACTCATCTCAATTATATGTTGTATTGATTGTTACACAACATAGTCCGGTACCGCTAGGTTTTGAGGTTCCAAAAATATTAAAGTTTATGATTTTTTGCATACAGTTAGTATACCATTTGACCAACCCAAATCATGATTTTGTGTCATTTTTGATGGTTGCTAAGGTCACAATTTAGGTATTTGTCTTTTTATGCATTATTTCGTTGAAAAGAAAATTAGAGTTGAAAATTTTACTTCCATGATGATAACAAAGTCATTACTGATATACATAAGCTTTTTGTGCCATCTCACTCCATGGGAATACTGGATTTACCCAAATACCATACCTATCGCTGTAATAGCTATAGAAAAATATTAAAGTTGGTGAAATAAGTGTTACCGGTTCTCTAACTCTAGTATCTATTGTTGAAATCATTTTGTGTCATATTCATCCATGGTATTCGGAACTATATTTTTTTTCCTATTTAACCCCCTGTAATAGCCATAAAAGAAAATTCAAGTTATTAGAGTTTATGTCTTTATTAATGTTATGGTAAAAGGAAGCTATATGCCTAATTTGTGTCATTTTAATCCATGGGATTTTGATTTATATTATTTTCAACGTTTTTGTGCGAAGAACACTAGCGCGGCCACAGCGCGGCAAAGGAGCGCGTAGCCGCGTAGGCATTCACGGGCTCCGGCGACCGGCTGCCGGCCGGGAGCGAGGCGCTATAATTTGTTTGTTGTTGTACGAGTAGTGACTTGTGACAATTGCATAGAAAATGGAAACTAATACAACATGTCTTATTTGTGGGCTAATGTTGGGTGGTAAAGCTGTAAAATTAAAAGAAAGGATTTTATTAACGATTAATTGCCTCCCGTAAATATACACACATTACCATTACCCCAGTGCCGTTATAAATTGGAAGCGCGCCGCCCATCGGCGTCGGGGACATCTCGATAAAGTACACAGCCGCCCATGGGTTACCTCGGCATTTCGACATTCACTATTTTTTATATGTTTTACGAGCAGAGTGATTTGTTCGATTGAAGAGCGCATTCATATTGTGAGTTAATTATTACAAAAAATACATTTTCTTTGGTGTATTACCGTTATAGCGATGGAGTGTGAAAGTGACTGCCGAATTAATTTATAGTAGTGCAAAATCGTGTCATTGTATTAAATAAATATTTTCCAAATAACATTGATATGCATGGTAAAATTTCCCCGTAAATACAAATTATTTATGTTAATTTTTCCAAAAAACCAAAATCATAATGTATTCATTTTAATTTAATTAAATTATACAGTGATTTGAGTATCTCGGTAGCGATAGCGTAGTGATTTGAACGCCATAGTTTCGATTACAAAAACAAAGCAACTTTCGCCATGCCCGATTTTTTTTTTTTATACAACTAGATGACAAACAAGCTGACGGCCCACCTGATGGTAAGCGGTTACCGCCGCCTATAGACACCTGCAATAACAAGGAAAAATCACTTGATATTGCAGGTGCGTTGTCATCCTGAGACCTAAGCTGAAATGTCCATGCCCAGTAATTACACTGGCTACCTTTCCCTTCAATCCGAAACACAGCGAACTGTTTCACGGCTGAAATAAGAAAGGCGGTGGTACCTACCCAGACGACCCTACATACGGGTCTACCACCGAGATGGGTCAATCATAATTTATAATCTCGAGCTTCTCCGTGCTTTGGAAGGCACGCTAAGCCGTTGGTCTCAGTCGTTACCACAACTGCTATAACTCACCGAAACGCTTTTTATATACAAAGCTCAGTAAATGAGTCATCACCATCTGATGTGAAGCGGTAAGAAAATTCCATGTGCGGAGACAGCCAGAGCAGTTTGAATACACACTTTCTTTGAAACTTTCTCCCGCGTACGCTCAAGTTGTGGAATGAGCTCCCTTCATAGGTTTTCTCGAATGAGTACAGCATGGGGTTCTTCAAAAAAGGCGTGAAAAGGTTCTTACAGGGTCGGCAACGCGCAAGTGATACCTCTGGTGTTGCAAGCGTCCATAGGCTACGGTAACCGCTTACCATCTGGTGGGCCGTATGCTTGATTGCCACCTTAGTGGTATAAAAAAAAAAAACAAACACTGTTCTAGCCACCCCCACCTTGCCGGTTTTTAACGCCTCTTTTGAAGAAACCCATGTTATAGGAAGGAGGGAACACATGTGCTGGCAAAAAAATCCAAGTTTTGGAAGTCCGACAAAGAAACGAGTAACTATACTTCTTTGTGCGTGATGTTTAGGTGGAGACAGTAAATTGATGACTCCGAATTCCGGCATGCGTGCTCCTGAGTAGGAAAGGGGAAGGTGGGATAAGGTCGAAAAGCTCCTCAGAACACTCTCCATGATAAAGCCGCTAAAAGGCGCTTAGTGATGCAATGTCACGACGGAGTTGTAGAGGTTCTAGGCTGTTCGTAACCTCTACGTCGTCAATAATACGGACGGCACGACGCTGCAATCTGTCCAGCGCATCGAGGAGGTACTTGGCGGAGCTTTCCCACAGATGCGAGCAATATTCAACGCAAGACCGGACCAGAGTTTTGTACAGCGGGCATAATTGGTCAGGCGTGAAAAATCGACGCACCTTGTTCAGGACACCTAGCTTCCGTGAGGCTGTTTTGACCACGGTTTCGATATAATTCCTCTGATTTAGATCGCAGCATATCTCCATACCGAGCAAGTTGATGTAGCCCTGTGCCGAAAGAGTAGTGCCCTGAAGAGAGGGAAGGGGAAGGAACGGCGACATTTTAGCTGTAAACGCGCACACCTGTGTTTTCTTAGCATTGTGAAATCCGAATTCAGATATGATGTTTAACACCCTGTTGAGCTCAATGGTAAGATTGATTCTCTCCCTCTCGGTTTCAATGCGCCCAGCCCCTGGGTGACCGTTATATCCACCTTGCACTGTACTGTCATTCGCATTGCAATGATTGTTTCCCAATGTAAGCATATGATTGATATGAAGAAGAAAGAGAATGGGGGATAGAACAGAGCCTTCTGGTACACCAGCGTTCACTGACATGAACCACGAAGCGCATCCATCAACGAGGATACGGATTCTCCGCTCATGCAGGAAGCTGGCGATCCAATTGCAGAGCTGAGTGGGCAGACCGTATGCCGGGAGCTTGGAGAGAAGAGCACTGAGCCAGACCCGATCAAAAAGCTTTGGCAATGTCAAGGCTAACAGCCACTCACTCACCACGATTGTCAATAGCTTCACCCCAGACATGCATTAAATACGCTCGAAGATCGACCGAAACCCACACTGACGATCATTAATTAATGAGTGATCTTCTAGGTATCGAACCAGCTGGTAATTTAAGATCCGTTCCATAACCTTGCAAAGAACAGAGGTGACAGCTATTGGGCGGTAGTTAGCTGGGTCTGATCGGTCTCCCTTTTTGGGGACCGGTTGCACATTAGCATCGCTCCAACGGCACACACCCAGAAGAGAGAGTAAGGGGGTATAGCCGCGTTACGACGGAAGACAAGACCACTGCGCAGTTTTTCAGTACTATCGCTGGGATGCCATCAGGTCCACGAGCTTTTCGGACGTCGATTGACTGAAGCTCCGCACGTACATCACATTGCCTGATACGGATATCAGGCATTGTGTGGCCACAATGGGTGAGTGTTGGTGGCTGAGAATTGCAGTCATCGATTCGGGAATGAGCAGCAAAGAGTTTTACCTGGAGATCGGCTATCTCTTGCGGCTTATGAGTAAGTGTTCCGAAGAAGGGTGACAGCACGGCTTTGGCCAGACGCCAGTAGCCTACGGCTTCCCGTAGGGTGTGTTAGTAATTCTTGGCCAACTCGTGCAACGCGCTGAGCATTCGCTCTGATGAGGGCCCTTTTGCAGGACTTGGTGGCATTGTTATAGGCTGCTTTCAGTGAGTCAATATTTGGATCCCCATTGACTCGACCTCTGATCCAAGCGCGGTATGCCGACTGTTTGTTCTCAACAGCTAAGGCACACTCACGATTGAACTAGTGGTTACGCCTGCCCTTACTGACGAGATCGGAGTGAGGGATATAGTACTCCATCCTTAACATTATCTCACCAGCTCACTCAGCAGTAGCGTTAGCATTCGGCTCCGACTCACTGAAACAGCGCTGCCTCCAAGGAACAGATGCAAAGTAATCCCGCATACCGCCCCAATCTGCCGACGCATAGTGCCAGATGCGGCGTTTGGCCACCACAGATACCGGTGGCGACGCCCTTGGCACCCCAGCAGAAATCAGGCAGTGACCCGATGATCCCAAGGGAGCTCGAACCTCTAACCGATGGGGCAGTTCTACCAGCATGGTCAGTTTTGGGGAAACATAACCACATCTCGTGGTGAGCATTGAAGTCTCCTAAAAACACCAAATCCGCGGTTGGAAACTGCTCCTGCGCAACATCTGCCACCCGACTAAGGTGTTCAAAAAGTCGAGTTGTCTCCATGTCACCTCTGTGGGATCTGTAGAGGCAAACGTAGACACGGCAATGAATGCCCAGGTCCACGTGCACCCCGAGGATGGAAAAGAAAAGGGTGTCCTCCAAAAAAAGCAGCGCTGGCCGAGCCGTCTCAAGATGTTGGTAGACGACATTGAGGTTAGCATGAAGCCCACGGAAGTTTGTGAGCCCTACCCCAAACAGCGTGGCTGTAGTGGGGATGTGCACCGCTGTACGACCATACACATTACTTGTCGCTGCCATGGATGGATATAGGCAGTCAAATCGTGAGGCCTGTTTCGCCAGGTAACAGCCGACAGAGAAGCGCTGACCCGCCGGACGGAAGGGCCCCCGAACCCTCCCGGGTATGGCCGCTGAACCCCACCATCCGGTCAGCAACCGGCACGACGGACCACCCCGAGATTATGCGAGGCATGATGGGGCAGCCTCATGATCTGGTTAGGATAGTGCCCCTGTACTGTGCCACGGGCGGCCAGCGGAACAGCCGTTACTTTAGGTCTCCCTGGCCGGCGGGTCAACGCAGTCGGCGACCGGCTGGCCAAGTGGTCTGTACCCCAGGCTACTCGGTCAAGAGGTCCCGGGTTCGAATCCCGGTAGGAGCAAATGTTTGTATGATGAGTACGAGCATTTGTTTACGAGTCATGGATGTTTATATGTTTATTTAGTATATTTCTAATATTTATATGTCATATTATTATCATTATTTATCCGTTATCTAGTATCCATAACACAAGCTCTTAATGATGCTTACTTTGGGCTAGATAATAGGTGTGAGTGTATAAATATTATTATTATTATGTTTACTTCTATTTATAATATCTCTCATTTCTGAGGTATTTTCTAATTCCACGCGGGTTGATACCAAGCGTGAGTAGAATAATGCTGTGTGTCAGAGTGGTGTAATAGTTTGTGTGTGTGTGTGTGTGTGTGTGTGTGTGTGTGTGTGTGTGTGTACGTGTGTGTGTGTGTGTGGTGTGTTTTGTAGCAAGTTAATTAAAGTTAATTCATTATTATTAGTCCACCTGGCACTAGTTAGACGGAAGCCATCATTGACCGCATCCATCGCGGCATCGTCTCCCCAAGCTCTGGTTGTATGCCCACTGATCCCGGAACGCGGCCACATGTGGTCACTTGGCGGGTTTTGTGCCTTGCGTACGGTGGTCAGTAACCAGGGTTTTCACACCCTACCACGAGTGGAGCAGTTGATAGCTCAGCGATCCCTTAGTCGCCTCTTACGACACCCACGGGAAGAAACGGGCCACCGCACGGTACAATTTTTTTTATAAGATTTTAGAGATATAATATTTCTGAGCACTAATCTTTGCCTCCCGCAAAAAAAAAGAAATTTCTCTCGCAACATACGGCACCCGCACTTGTTTTATTTATCAAATAAAGTATGCTCTTAAGTTTTTCATTATGTAGGGCTTTCTAACGGATATGAAACTATTTCGGATTATCCGATCTAACCATTATTAATGTTCAAATGTTTATACATAAAAAATATATCTACTTATAATACGACATTGTTATGTTCTGTCCACTATATACTGTCACAAAGATTGATAAATTTATACTTATATGTACACACGACAGCACATGAAGTGTAACAGTTGGAATACGAAAGCCACCTCTATTACGAACGCAGTAAGGGCAAGCTCAAGGTCATACTGTTACGCTTGATGTGCTGTCAACTATACAAAACAACAGCAGGTCAGGTAACCGTAATATGAGAAAAAAAATCCAACCAATTTTCAACCTAAACGCAATCGGATTAAAGTACAAAAACGTTTAGCTTAATTCGGGCGTTTGTGTTAACGTGACCTTCGGTTGACTGTTCCTACTTGCTACTCTTTGCAAACGTGTGTAAATGCTCCGTGCGGTACACAACGCGCGAGCGAACTAATATTTATATAGGAAATGAAATTATGTTTTTTAAGTATATCATGAATTAAAGTGACACAAATTTTTATAGTAGATATTTGATGCTTTGATGATATTAAATGTGCAAACTCTAATAACTTTAATATTTTTTTACAGCCGCTATGGCTTGGAAAAGTTAAATCATTAAATATCTTAATAACCCATGGCTTAGTTTGGCACAAATTCATGTCAGGGTCATATTTAGGTGCCCTGAGTTAGGTTGTATCTGTTTTATAAACTATAATATTTTTTTGAAACTTTTAACATATATTGGGCCCCCTGTCAATTTGCACTGGACGAAAACGACACACACTTAGTTTGCACACAGCCTAGGCTATTTTACACACAATATTAGTATCATTTGGCACATTAAGTTATTTTTGGCAGTTTTATTTATATTTTAACATTTAAGTCACAAAATATTGAATTACTGAAAATGCAACAGCAATATTTGACACAAAAATTAAATATAAGCTTTTTAGGTGGAACTGTATCCCCTTGCAAAAATTCAGAAACTTTAGAATTTTTGTAACTTAGCACCTCAAAATCGCCTAGCCGTACCGGACTAAACAGGTAACAATCGTCATACAGGCAAATTAAATGATGCATGAGAAGAAAACGTGTCGATCATAGAGTACATTTTTGGTGTCGATCACGTCTGAAAAGTGATATTAGGTATGTCGAGTCTGAAAAATGTGTGTGAAATTTGATTAAATTGGTTGTAAGTTTTAAAAATCAAAATTTTTAAAATAAAATGAAATTTTTAATATCATGTTATTAAAATCAGAGGCGATTTTGTAATATCTTTGAATGCAGTCAATAATTTTTGAAATCTCTCAGTAAATATCATCAGCTCTACAATCAATATTTAAACTTTCCCTACGTAGGTATTATGGCATTTGGTATAGCCGTAGTGAATTTTTACGCCCTGTATACATTATTTAATTACTTATTTTGAAACTAATAAGTATGTTAAAGTAAAATCAGGCTGCAGACTCGGAAATAAATTTTATTAGATACATATAAAAGAGAAAATATGGAAAGTTATACCAACTGATATGTGACAACAGAATTGATTTTAGTAAAAAAAAAATAACCCGAAATATTTGAATTACTTAGATTATTTTTTCTTTAACAATTTATTTTATAAAAAATGTATCATCGACGTATATTTCGTTTTGTAAATTGTTACTCTTTTGTTTTAATTTTAAATCTTTCTGCGCGCCTTTAACCAAGTTGGATAGAATTTAATGGTTAGTAGTTGCAACCCAAACCTGATTGAAGCAGCAGGTCCCTTATTCTCAACTGTCGGATCAGGATTCGATTCGAAAAGACACATACATCCCGTCTCGCTTTGATGCATCGCGATATAAAGTGACAGATATAGAGTTTCCGATATTCGGATACTTCCGACAGTTCAGAATAAGGAACAGCTCTCTAGGTATGTTGATTAGTTAAACTGAATAAGGTCGGTCTATTCAAATCTTTCATAGTTTCGTCCCGTCAAGTAACATACATTCCAAACACGTTAATTTTAACTCTTAAACGAATGATTGATGATGCAGTTTCCATTGTAAACTATCAACATTTATAAACAAAAAGTATCCTTACACTGTGCCATAAATTATTTATTGAATACAGCGTGGTGCCGTCAATACGACAATAAATTAAAATATGGGTTATATTAGTTCATAGAAATGGTTTGCCACTTTCTTTATCATCTTATTCGTTTGATATTTCATAAAATTTGTATTTATTGTCGTATTGAAGATACCATTCTCTAAATGTATGTAAAATGCCATTTTGATGGATAAATAGCTAGAGTAGATTGTCTTTGACTTTTTGTAATAATATTTTATTCCATAAATAAATGAAATTATTATTACAAAAAGTCAAAGACAATTTACTCTAGCCCATAGCTAGAGTAAATTGTCTTTGACTTTTTGTACAATTGACAATGTGTGCCTCCCACGCACTCGCGTAATATTCGTCTTCTTTGCCATGGCATTAGGTTCCAAAATTCTTTCAGCAATGCTGGAAACACGGTTGAACAATGTTTTATAAGTTCGCACAAACCAGACACAATTGGATATTCTATTGTTGAGTAGAATCCAGGGAGCTGGTAAGGGAGGAACGGTTAAAAGTAAATAGAGATATCTAAAATGTCAACTACACTTCCCAACATATATTATTATTTTACTATATTCGTCGAATACTCGTATCTATAAATCGAGTTTATACTAATTTTAATTGCGTAAATGATTTAAAACTATATTGTTTTAAACGACGCAGTTTTAACGTGGTCTTTTATCTCAATACTTACTTCCCACCTTGCTCGTTGTATTTCGCATTATGACGTCAGCTTACCAGCAATTTATAACGACACGATAATTTAGTAATTAATTTGGTAATAACGAAACTTATATTCACACATTTATCAATCACTTTCACTGCATTAAGAGTTTATCGTAATGTATGTAACACAAGTTCTTGCTATCATGTGCTGGCCGAGTTTGACAGAGAACAACTGGGTTTTTTCACGTGTGTGTAAAGGGTTTTCCCAATACAGATACGGATTATATTATCAAAAATACATTCAATTAGATACTACGAATAGCCCTTTATGTTTTTTAGCATCATATGCTTTAAATCTTTATCAAGTCTTTAATTATATAAATTCCCAAGTTATTTTAAACATTTTTTTCGTATCGGAACTTGGTTACCTTATTATTTTTTGTGTTACATTTTATTTAGTCTCATTATATTTATCGCTTAAAAGCGGCGGTATTAGGGCCAAACTGTACATTTGATAAGTTCTCAACTCTATTCCCACAAGTAAAATACTAAGTTGTAACAATTAAATGAGTCTAGGACATAAATTCGACAAACACAACTTGGAAATATTTGTCTTCGTCAAGTCTTTAGTCCGATAGACGTTACTCACAGACAAACCTTAACATGCATGAAGTTTATTGGTTAGGTTATGGCCGCTGTTATTAAATTTTCGATATTGTTTCACCAAACGAGCAATGTCTAGTACAGACAAACAAGCGGTAGGAACTTATTACGTTGACATTTGTTTGAGAGTACGTAATTCTAGTTAGCACTTGTTTGTTTTACGTCTAAAAATAATTCCATGGTCTTATAGCAGATGAAAATTGAAATCTTTACGTGTGACTTATTTTATCGAGATTTTTTTTCAACGAGAATAAGTGAGTTGGTACCTACATTGTTAGGTACTTTTGAATTGAATTGAATTTTAGTTGTCATGTCTACTTAAGTTGCCGTCTGGGCATTAAAGGATTCATACTTTATCCAATAATTGTTTTCATTCACAATACATTTTCAAAATTGATATGCAGAAGTCTAAGAAGTAGTAAGAAATATCTTGAAAGTTATAGTTTATGAATTATTACCTATTTATTTTGAAAAAAAAATCCAAGGTGTATTATGAGTACTCCTTAAGCGCAAAGGGTAGATTTTATTACCAATGTATGACAACTATAGTATGACATTATTACAGATAAAAAAAAATGAAACTACACTCTACATAAATGTGTATTGTGTTATATCTTAGTATTTATGCCATAATAATATAAAGTTATAATTTTGTGTAATTACAATTACTGTAATTTTTATCTCTTATTTATGTTCATAGTCATCTTATTCGTAAGTTCATCATAGTTGAAACTTTCCTGATCCTTTTATAAATCCGAAATTTCCGTTATTCCCTTATCCCGTCTCCCTACCTTTTAGTTCAGTAGTGGCTAATGTACAAGCCGTACAAACCAAAAAAAAGGGACCCATTTTCTTCCTTTCCGCTTAAGGGATACCTACTTTTAATACACCTACTAGGTGGTAGACCCGTATGTAGGGTCGTCTGGGTAGGTACCACCGCCTTTCTTATTTCAGCCGTGAAACAGTTCGCTGTGTTTCGGATTGAAGGGAGAGGTAGCCAGTGTAATTACTGGGCATGGACGGCAATTCATCTTAGGCCCCAGGATGACAACGCACCTGCAATATCATGTGATTTGTCCTTGTTATTGCAGGTGTCTTTAGGCGGCGGTAACCGCTTACCATCAGGTGGGCCGTCGGCTTGTTTGTCATAAAAAAAAATACCTTGTATAAAGTTCAAAATTTTAAGTAACACCCGGCCTCATTAATCATCTATTTAACACCATCTCATTGAGACTATTCTTATGAGTAATCTCTGCAGTAAGTTTCTGAAGAATTAAGCACTCCGCAGACTTTTCAATGGTAAGTATAGGATCAGTTCAAGGTTAGTACGTCGTCATGGGAATGCCACTAAAGTGACAGAACACAAAATTTCAAATCAATCGGATCTGGTTAAGTTAGTAAAACCCTTTTATTTTATAGAAAATGAGCTGATAGTCATCAAACCACTGAACTGATCTTCATAAGTTATTATAACTAATATAACCACCCTAATCACGTCAGCTTTCAAACAAAATAAAAACAAATCAAAATCCGTCCATTCGTTTAGGAGCTACGATGCCACAGACAGACACACAGATACACAGAAAAACAAGTCAAACTTATAACACCCCTCTTTTTTCGTCGGGGGCTACTTATAAACAATAACATATACAAACTTACAAAGATATACCCATCGAAACTTTTTAAATTAGTTCCTGTCAAAAATTTATTTTTTACATCAAGCACAATACCAAATTTGAAAATGTTTATTTGTCAGTTGTGAAAACATTATTGACTGCTCGTTTTGTAAAATTTTAACAAAATAAATTGTGTTCAAAATGCCTGAGAATGCGTTAACGAAGATACCGCAGACTCCGTCACCGGTGGCGAGGGCTGGGGCTGGTGATATATCGGAGAGGGAACTGTCCAGGGAGAGACACAACATGCAGACCACGCCTCTTACGTAAGGAATCTTTGCTTCTTAGTTGGACAAATTTTGGGGTAGCACTTCCACCTTACAAGAGATCGATAACACTACTCACGTTGTAATGTTGTGTTTCAGCGGTGAGTAAGGTTGCCAAGCTAATTAATAAAGTCTTATGTTACGAGCGTCTCTATGCTACGCTTGTTTCCCACCCATTAACAAATACTTTTTATTGATACAAAGCAAGACAAATGACTCAACACCACCCGATGTGAAGCGGTAAGAAGAGTCCATATGCGAAGACAACTAGTGCAGCTTAGACACTGCTCTAGCCGCCTCCTCCTTGCCGGCCCTAAAGGTGCTCTTTCACGCCTCTTTTGAAGGAGCCCATGTTATAGTGTAAAAAGTCATAGGAAAGCAAAAATTCGCAATTTCGCATACGTAGACGACTTAATGATTTCAGTTTTTTTTATTACAACCAAACTACGTACCCAACTGATTTAAAAAATTTTGATTGGACCAAATTTTTTTTTATTATCTAACTTTTATTTAGGGGCTTTTAACCAGTATTAGGCATGTCAGCCCCATCGTAACCTAATGACCAATTTGGTAACATATTGCCGCACAGCGGGAACGGGAAGAATCAATGGTGCAAAAATGTATCAATTAAATTTTTTGCAGCTTCAGAAGATGGTTCTGACAATATACCTATAAAGGCTCCTATATCCCATTGATTAATGTTATATCTCTGCACCACCGAGTCCCTCCCGCTCTTATATTTTACACACTCTGTCAGCATGTGTTGGACATCATCTCTGGTGTCACAAATATCGAAGTTAGGCCTATTGACCTGTCTCATTAAAACTGCAAATTTATGTGACGGATAATGTCCAGACCGCAATCTGTGTAACATTACAATATGTTTTCTTTTAAATTTGTTATTATAAAACCATGGTATTCGAGGAGGCTGGCATTGTATTGTCTTGAACCAAATTCCTTTTTCTTTGCTTCTTTCGTCGAAATATTCTTTGAATTTTTCGTAGCATATAGATATTTTTAAAATCAGTGAGTAATTCCGTATAAAAAGTTGTAATAGAATAAGTTAATCCAGAAAATGAAGCTAAATTTGCTAACCTGTCTCCTCATTACCCTTTAAACCAATGTGGGATGGAACCCATTGCAAACTCAGTTTGGAAATTCGAGTATAATTCATAGTATCTATAACACTTAAAACATCATAGGCTATCGGGAAACCTCTACTGTATCCAGAGGCACACCGAGGGGTGTATCCCAGTGGTCCCCTCTACCCTTTCCCCCTTGGGGGACAATTGGATTTTTTTATAAAAATCTCCGAGTTGTCCCCTCTCCCAACGACACGGGGGACAACTTGGACTTTAATTTTAAGATGTCCCAGTCTCCCCCACTTGAGATGATGCCGTATAATTTTGCTAGACGTAACAAATAATAAAACATTTGTTAGATATCACACTGGCTCGGATATGACGAAGAGGTTCTAATGAGGAACAGAAAAAGTCAATTAGGGGATAATCACTTCATACGGGCCCACCTAGTGAAGAGTTCACGCGAAATAGTATTAATTTGAGGCCCTTAAAACAGGTTCTATTATTCCACCAGACGTATGCAGCCAGCTCACCCCAAGAAACAGCTGTTCTCTGTGCCGGTTAACAAGTTCACCGCTAAAACTGCTGCGCCCAGCCCCAACCTGGCCCGCCTCAAGAGATGCCTGGACCATTACAGCCACGCCACGCCCGCCAGACCCGCCAGGGTGAGGCCTAAAGCCGTCTCCATGGAGGACCTCACGCCCATCAAGAAAACCAAGATTGACAGGTGAGATAGAATATATGAAAAATTAAAACCGACTCCAAAAAACTGAAAAGGATAAAATAATTAAATTTTAGTAGGTACTCATCCCCTTGGAACATATTTTTGGAGTCGGTGCTTCACTATCACCCAGGACCTGGGATATCCTGGGATGGCAAATACAGATAGACTAGAAGAATTTCACCGAATCGTCGGTATTTGTAAAAATACTCGTTTCGGATGTTGAAATGGAATATTTCGACATTGTAGGGTGGACGTTAGCTCATAAACGCAAATACAGATAGACTAGAAGAATTTCACAGGGATATCCCAGGTCCTGGGTGGCTCAGTGGTCAGAGCAGTCGCCCGGATTGCGAAAGGTCGCGGGTTCGATTCCTGCCTCAGGACGTGAAATTTTTCTAGTTTTATTCTATTTTAATTACTAAGTAATTTTTCAAACATTTATAATAATGTTAAAATCAAAAATTAAGAATATTTGAAAGCACTGCCCCAACTTAACCGAATCGTCGGTATTTGTAAAAATACTCGTTTTGGATGTTGAAATGGAATATTTCGACATTGTAGGGTGGACGTTAGCTCATAAACGCAAATACAGATAGACTAGAAGAATTTCACAGGGATATCCCAAGTCCTGGGTGGCTCAGTGGTCAGAGCAGTCGCCCGGATTGCGAAAGGTCGCGGGTTCGATTCCTGCCTCAGGACGTGAAATTTTTCTAGTTTTATTCTATTTTAATTACTATTGTTTAAATATTTTTTTTCACAATTTTTAGTGACAACTTTCGAAGGTCAAAGCTAGATGGGTGACCGTGAGCTTATATTGATTTCTACTATCGTATCATTTCACTAAAAATTCATAGGAAAGCAAAAATTCGCAATTTCGCATATGTAGACGACTTAATTTTTCCAGATTTTTTGATTTAAAAACCAAACTACCTCCCTAATGGATTTAAAAAAAAATATGGGACCAAATGGGAACTATTCCGCATCGAACAAAAAAAGAATCATCAATATCGGTTCACCCAGTCAAAAGTTCTGAGGTAACAAACATAAAACAAAAACATACAGACGAATTGATATTCCAAGTTTTAGACTTCGCAAGACAAGTCGCTCATTCATAGGAAAATGTATACATTTATAACAAAGTCCCACCAAATCTAACTGCCTTTTCATAAACTTAAGGTGTATGTCAAATACAGAATATTTAGATGATAAGAATGCGTGGACACATTAAAATTTCAAAATGTTTTTGAACAAATCGAACCCCGGACCACTAGATCTGGTGATCTCCACCACTAGACCTAGAGGTGGTTAAAAGGTTCTCAATGACGACCTCTCCCACAGGAACAAAGCTTTGTCTGTGGTACAGTCTGCGGGTCCCTGCACGCTGGATGAGGAGCAGGCCGCAACCAAGGTGGCCAGGTTCATGGTGGTGTGCGCATGGCGCCGCCGCCGGGAGGATGTGCGCTGCCTCAGGAAGACCCTTGAGTGCCAGGTGCGATACAAAAATTTTAGAATAACATATTTTTTATTATACTAGGAGTTAGGTGGCATAGAGATTTGAGCGCTTGGGCTTTAATTACGAAAACAAAGCAACTTTCGCCATGGTCGATCCCGGGATGGGTCAATCAAAATTAGTAATCTCCGTTCCCGGTTGTTCTGCAACCGTTTTAACCCACTAACCCGCATTGGGCCAACGTGGTGGTGTTATAGCCAAAACTCCTCGTGTGTTTCTCTCATGTAGGTAGACTTGTGCCCAGCAGTGGGACGTATATAGGTTGGTGATGATACTAGTAGCCGCCCGAACAGATGTGGACAGTGCTCTAAATAGCTTTTTGACCTTATCCCACTTCCCCTTTCTTACGTAGGAGCACGCGTGCCAGTCTTCGGAGTCATAAATTCACTGTCTCCACCTCAACATTTCGCTCAAACAAATTTAGTACATAACTCATTTTTTTGTCATACTTCCAAAACTTGGAATGTTTTGCCGGCACATTTGTGTTCCTTCCTTTCTATGGGTTCCTTTAAAATAGGCAAAACCTTCTGGATCGGAAAGGTGGAGGCGCTAGAGTAGGGTACTCAAGCTTTATTACCTGTTTTCGCATATGGTATCTTATTACCACTTGCATCAGGAGGTCGTATTGAGTCATTTGCCGTGCTTTCATATTAAAAAATAACGATTATATCAAAATGGTAACCCATGTCTTTTCAGTAGTGACAGAGTTACTATCGATTGTATAATATTTGTATGGATTATAATTAATAGCTCATATAAAAAAATAACTAAAATAAAACTTTCACTAAAAGTGCTTCACTTTCTATTGTTGCTGGAAACTACTTAGCACCAACTCCAAAAAATATGTATTAGGGGATGAGTACCTACTTAAATTTAATTATGTATTTTATCCATTTCAGTTTTTTGAAGTCGGTTTATTTTTTTGTTTTTCACAATTTTCAGTGATATCTTTCTAAGGTCAAAGTTAGATGGGTGACCGTCAGCACATTATGAAACACATATTATTGTTTCATAATATCGTATCGTACTACTGATAAAGTATTATCTAACTCCAAACCGTTACGGAGTTTTACCATATCATCATCAGTTCACCCGAATAACCCAATAGAATAACAACTATTTGTCTATATACGTACCAATAATATTTAAAGAATTATATTCTAACTCTTAACCCTTAAGGAGTTGTACCTTCCATCACCAGCTCATCATGAAATGATGACTAACAGAAGCAAATACTGGAATAGCTTCGGAAAAAGTAAAACATGTCATAGGAACATGCCTATAAAATTTGAGAATTTCCCTTGATTTCCCTGGGATCTCATCATCAGATCCTGACTTTGTGACAATGGGACCGCCTCAGGCGTGTACTCTATCGAATAAAAAAAGAATTTTGAAAATCGATTAGCAATAGACAGAGAAATCGGAGAACATACATGCAAAAAAAATCCATACAGTGGAACATTATTATAACCTCCTTCTATTTTTTGAAGTCGTTTAAAAATATTATTATGGCGTGCGCGCCCGCTTGGCTGGTAACTTTGTAAGAGACGAAAGGCTTAAAATAATTAAGAATACATCAATACAAAATCAGAATTAATTCTTCTTACAGTTGTTTACATAATATATACGTAGTATGTGTCCTCTGCGTATGTGTGTATATTGTGTGTGTTTGTATGTGTCACGTAATTGCAGCTGGGTTTTTCCTTATAATTTTGCGTTTGGGAATAAAGTAAAGTGGGGCCGAAGCTTGAGCAGTTTATCTTGTTGACCTCACCGAATTAATCAGTTATGACGTCGACTAGCCATTGTTATTATTATTATAAAATACTCACGAAGGTAAGTACTTAGGTGTTGAGCTGCCCGTCTTGCGACGCTTTCTAACCTACATAAAAATCGGTTGAAAATGTGCACGAATTTCCTGTACTGAGATGTTTTTTTATTATAAAACGCCGAATTAAAAAGTAGCTAAATAATAAATAATGATTTTAAAATAGTTACATTTCTAAGAGAAATAGGTAAGAAGGTAGGTACCTAATCTATGTTTCATTGGTTTCAGTTATATTAGTTGAAATATTGATATTCTTTATGATGTAAGACTAGCCCTCCTGTTAAATTTTTAATTTTGCAATACATATTATACATAAAAGTTCAAGTGTGAACGTGGGAAAAAGCGCGTCAGAATAAAGGACACAACTCATGGGCACACTGGTTTATTTATTTATATAAATACCTATATAGGTACACTAACAGTACATACATTAAGACTTTCAAATAATAATTACTTAACTCTATGCTACATTCCAAATGTGTGCACCACTTAGCACCACTGCCGGTATGCTATGAGGCATGATCGACTCTACATATAAAAATGACTAGAGAAATCAACTCTCGCCCGCACGCCGGCGCCGCGCCGTGACACCCTGTACGGCATAGAGTTGCCGCACCAGGGGATGATAGGTGCAGACAATAAATTGAAACATGGACTATATTAGGTTAGGTTTTCAACTTTCATAAACATCTTATTCATTTGATAATTTCATGACATTTGTTAGAAAAAATATAACATTGGCTGCATAAATTCATAGAAATGTCGTGAAATTATTAAATGAATAAGATGTATTTGAAAGTGCCAAACCACTTGTATGAACTAATAAAGCCCATGTTTTAATTTCTTGTCGTATTGACGGTACCACCCTGTATCTGTATAACGTTAATATTTTTCCTAAATTTTGGGAATAGGGATCATTTAATTTTCATATTTCAATAGGTACGTCTGAAAATTTTAGATTCGCATTGTTTTTATATTAAAAATAGCGCCTATAGGTATTTAACCGTAGGCAACATCCCTATTTTTTGAATGAATACAGTTTAATGATGATCGCTTGGTCCATTAAAAATAATACAACAATTGTTTAATTTAATCATCGTATTATTTATTCAAATTAATTTCAATTTTCAATTATTTAGGTTATCATTATTGATAGCTCATATAGCCCTTAACGTGTTCGTAATAAGAATTAAGATCTGTTAAATATAAAAGGTGTCAAATCAGGTGTCGTGCTCGGAGCGCCTCCGCATCCAGGTGTCGACCCTGAAGGCGCTGCTAGACTTCGACAACTCCAAGCTGCGGCTGGCCATGCGCGAGCTAGAGCGGCTCAAGCAGCTGCTCCGGGACAAAGACATGGAGAAAACGATTCTAGAGAAGGTAAGAAATTCACGTTGTTCTAATATGAATAAAAATGGCGGAAAAAAGGTTATAAAAGAGACGTTCCAAAAATGTATGGAGTCAAGGCCAGTGCTATGAACAGTATACTGAAAAATGGGTAAAAATATACAGAACAGCGTTCAATTGTCCATTTCCATTTATTTGTTTTGTTGCGTGGTACAAAACAATATTTTTTAATAATAAATAACTGCAACACAGCCAAAGCGCATATGTCACTTTGGTCACGTTTTGTGGACTATTATATGTTGCCCGCACATGTTGCATAAATAACAGTGAAATCGACGAAAAATTACAAATTTTGTACAAACAAACTATGCACGAAAACGAATTATTAGTAATTTTCGCGAATTCAAGAGATTTATGCTGATTTTTGAGACCTGGCCGGATATGAAACATCTCCTTTATGGTTCCATAAATCACACAGCTCACATGATGGTGACGCTGTAGATACTGGTAACTTGAGAGACTCCCTCCTTTACGATTTTAGGGAAACAATATTCATGATTATTAACATAATAGGTTGGGGAAAAAGTGTCTTCGCATTTTTTAAGAAAATTCAAAACATTTTTTAATATAGTTTATTTACATTTAACTAAAGTATGTAGGTACCATTTTGTTCGATAACTTTTTGCCATCCTGTAGGTAGGGACATGATCCCATTGCTATAGAAATTTTGGGGCTTCTGATCAAAATACCGCGACAAGTGGTTTTGGCAGTCCTCTCGTGATGTTAACCTGACACTGCCTAGAGAATTCTGAAGATAGCGAAACAGATGGAAATCTGAAGGTGCAAGGTCAGGACTATATGGCGGATGCATTAACACCTCCCAGCCAAATTCTCTTAATTTCTGCTGAGTGGCTAAAGATGTGTGAGGTCTAGCGTTATCATGATGAAAAACCACACCCCTTCTGTTGATTAATTCCGGCCGCTTTCTCTTAACTTCTTGCTTTAATCTCATCAGTTGTTCGCAGTAGAAATCAGAATCGATGGTCCTGCCTGGTGGTAACAGCTCATAATGAATAATACCCTTCCAATCCCACCACACACAGCATCACCTTGTTGCGAGTTAACCCGGGTTTCGCCACAGTCTGTGAAGCCTGACCGGCCTTTGACTACGACCTTTTTCGCACGTTCTTGTCGTACGAGATCCACTTTTCATCACTAGTTATCAGGTTCTTCAAAAATGGTTCCGTTTCATTACGTCGTAATAAAGAATCACAAATGAGTAGACGGTTCATTAGGTTTCTTTCAGTGAGCTCGTGGGGTATCCAAATATCAAGCTTTTTTGTGTACCCATTTTTTTTAAAATGCGCCAAAACTGTTTTGTGGTCAATTCCCAGTTCTTCAGCTACGTCGTAACTACTGATATGCCGATCTTCCTCCAGTTTTTCAAAAATGGTATCATTTTTTTTTTTTTTTTTTTTATCCGTAATCGGGCGACCAGAGCGACGTGCATCTTTGACATCACAATTTCCGGATTGAAAACGCTTAAACCAAATTTGTGCTACTCTCACAGACACTGCACTAGGTCCATAAACATCGCAATTTTTTTTCGCGGCTTGCGTTGCATTTTTACCTTTTTTGTAGTAAAATTTTAAAATGTATCGAATTTCTTCATTAGATTCACTCATCTTGACAGTACGAAAAACAAATGAAAAATACACATTTTCCTAATTTGAATTTGAAATTATCTTTTTTAAAATCTAAACTTTTATTGATACTAAAACCAGCCAGATACAAATAGTTCAGCCAAAGAGATTTTATTACAAGTTCATACATACTATAATGCGAAAAGACTTTTTCCCCAACCTAATATTAAGCCCAGAAAAGAGATAAATATTGAAATAAATTAAATTTTAAAAGTGAGGTAGGTTTGAATAGTAACGATAGTTCTAAGGGTAGGGCATACTGGGTTTTTAATTTACCGTGCCATAGCCCACGACTTATCTTCCTGTGGTTAGTAAAGTCGCCATTCAGTTCTCATTGAGAAAGCGTCATTATTGCAAGCAAGCCTCCTGCGTCTCCTATTAATAGCGCACGACTCAAGGTGCTACGAGCGTCTGTAGGCTACGGTAACCGCTTACCACCAGCTGGGCAGTAGGTACACTTGTTTGCCATCCTTGTTGTAAATAAAAAAAAGGTGGAAGGCCCGTATGTAGGGTCGTCTGGGTAGATACCACCGCCTTTTCTATTTCAGCCGTGAAACAGTTCGCTGTGTTTCGTATTGAAGGGAAAGGTAGCCAGTGTAATTACTGGGCATGGAAGAACATAACTTTGTCCCTCCCTAATCACTAATCAGTTAACACACATCCAAATCATTGAGACTGAATTCATTTTTAAAGCTACAATAAAGTTACCGGAAAGCATTAATTTGTTTCGTTAATTTGTAAAATTATTAACAAAAAATCTTTATCGTTTAAAGAAACTGTTAACTATTCGCGCGAACGAGCATTTGGGTTTTATCAATTTGGAATACCTATGTCGAGAAATACAATTTGGAACAAAGCTCTGAGTATTGGTTTTTAGAGCCACTTGGGATTTCAAAGGTAGATGAATTATTAATTAACAATTATATATTCTTAGAAACAATGTTTTTGTTTCTTTATACCATTAAGGTGGCAATCAAGCAAACGCATACGGTCCACCTGATGGTAAGCGGTTACCGTAGCCTATGGACGCTTGCAACACCAGGGGTACCTTGCACGTGGTCGACTCTTTGTATTCCATAAACAAAACATTTAGATTATCTCTTTGTAGAATACCACAGCTTAATGATTATTTTTCCTAATTTTATTTTAACTTCCTTTCGAGAAGAAAATATGGACAAGAAATGATGTACCTACAGTGTGGGAACCTCACCCGCAACCTTTTACGATCTAAACCTGGGACCATGTAACCACCACTTAATTCTCTGGATAAATTGGGTACGCCATTGTACCTACTTACAATTTTCTCAAACTTAATTCAGGGTGTATGAAGTCCACTGGTGAACAAATGCCTCCCCCATCGATTTCCAAACGTCCTTTCTGCGCGGTATGTGCCCCGCCCACTGCCACTTCAACTTGCTAATCCAGTGAGTTTGATTCTCTTACGGTTGTCCTCATTTCTCGTTTCAGTGCTCCTTGCTTATTTCCGGGAAATTAATTGTGAATATTTCCAACCACCGTCAACGAATAGCTTATGCAAATTTCATTTATATGGAGAGATTTTTTGGAGTAAATAATTAAATTTTCTAGACGTAGGTAGGTAGAGATATATGTATATGCAATCAAGTCTAGGGCACCAAATATGCAAGTCCGATGACAAGCTGACAATTGTTCACTCAATTCATGTAAATTACAGTTACAGAGGGATACAGTTACAGAGGGAGGGAAACCTGCATCCACATTCACAGCTGTCGGAAAACTCGCATCGCATCTCGCTATAACGCACCGGGATAAAAAGTAACGGGAATAGAGCTTCTGATATTCGACTGTTTTCTGACAGTTGTAAATTTGTGCTGCAGGGGTAAACTTCTCCTGTAGACCGTAGCGTAGTGGTATTACCCATCGAACCTGCTGCATAGATAAGTGACCGTGACGCCGAGATACGTAACAATCATTGGATAAACATGACTAGATCCAGTGATATGATCTGTGTGACTGTGTGTATGTCCCGTAAATGATCCTTTTCATAGAGACCCTGACCTTACTCACTGCAGAGTAAATAAGTATGTAGTGATCTGTGGTTGCTAGTGGATTAACTATCGCTACATAATCATATAAGATCACACCTGTTCCATCTCGAGAAATCTTTTTTCTACGTGCTCAATAAAATGATTTATTTAGTTCCGGCGGCGAGCTCGTGCTATTGATGTTCCAATGAACTGCGCATGAGTCACGCTGGGAAAATGTTGCCGATGTCATAAATGGCCGCGCGTCGCGTGGCCGCTAGCTAAGTCGTGTATATTTTGTAATTAATAATATAATTTTGTGTTTTGTCGTAACAGGAAAAAGTGGCGCTCGAACGCGACGTGTGCGCGGCGGAGGACCAGGTCTCGGAAATGAGTATTGGTATGACATAACTATTCTTATTTAAATGTGTGATGTGTAAATATTTAGACGCCACCGTCATTGCGGATGCCCAAGTCTAATTTCCGTTTGGTAAAATGATAGCCTTCTTTCTGCATATTATTATGCAGACTTCTTGAGGCAGACCTTGAATTCATACGACTATACGACGACGGTTTCATCGTCCCCGGCCTTTGTCGTGCGAAAGTAAAAAGCTGCCTAGTAAATGATTAATGATAAGTATTCTCTATTTATGAAGGCACTCCTAGTAAGAAAAGATACCGTCATATAATCTTATGTGCATTAAACCTTACCTGCATTAGATGTCGGAAGGTCGTGTGCATGCGGATTGAGTGATCCTATCTTCAATCTTTACAATAACCGACGAGGATTTAGTAAATAATTGTTAAATTCGTCACAGTGAAGTAAAAAAATTGTAAAACCTGAGATAAAACAGATATAGTCAATAAAGTGGATCACTCATACCGCATGCATTATAAAAATGTCATAATGTATATCTCATAATATATAACAGTTCTGCTTCTTATTTATACATCAAAAAATTGTAAAAAATTGTTAAATACCATTACCAAATTATGGATTAGTTTGCATGTCCCGTTTAAAAATTATAACGATTTATTTGGATCACTCACACCGCATGGTGGCCGTATGAGTGCTCTTTAAAAATATCACCTTATACTGAATATATACATTTAATTTTTTTGTATATTATAGCTTAACGTGAGGTTGAATTTGTTAAACAGTGATCTTGACAAAAACTTATAATAGATGGAAGAAATTCAAGTTTTCCGTTTCCTTCAGCATGTCGTCTGAGTGATCCACATTTTGACCTCTATTTACTTTCGTATACCACCTACATAAACTGAAGGTTTACCCAAAATTGTTAAATTTTATTTACTAAAATTTGGTATATTTTCTGTTAATGTACGTGCGATACTTTAGGAAATATCTCGTTTTGTAAGTTCCTGAAGAAAATGACTGAGTAGGGTGTCTTTGATTTTTCATTGTGTGAGACTATGTGATATATCCTTACTGGGACAGGACCAGGCATTTTTATTATATTTATTCATATTATTTAATATTTTATGGAAAAGATTACCTTGTGCTCCGAGCATTCTGGATGCCTAAAATTTACAGGGCTGTTGATTGAGACCGATGATTAGTATTCTGGTGCATTTATTTCTATTAATCTTTTTATATTTTATTCACCTACTTATATTTTATAATGAAAGTTATACATGCTCTGTAAATGAAAAAACACATGTTCTAGAAAACATATATTATAATTAAAAAATCCTATATCATACAGTTTATTGACGGTACAATTTATCTTTAAATGATTTACGTCAATGAAGATACTCTCAATATGGGTCTTTCCCTGTCCTCATATCGGAACTCCGATTGGTAGGAGGAGCGGGAATCTTTTTTCCCATTCCTCCGATTGAATGTTTTTGGTTTTTATCACTTACTTAACTTAACCAAAAGTACAGTCAAGCCCATTATACAGGCCATATCCTAAGATCGGTACTCCGATTGGTAGGAGGAGCAGAAATATTTTTTCCCATATTTTACAATTTCACAAGTTGACATTAGGCATAGTTTTCATTTTCAATTTTTCATTAATAATTCTTTGTTAAAATTTATTACCAGCATTGCGCTAGAAAAAGTATTATGATTATAATCCGCTTTGTAGAAATTATGTAGAAGAAAAAAAAGCCAACACTGTCGCACGCTTGTATGTTTCAAATATGATACAATCACTAGTACGGTTAAGTGAGGGAAGCATTGTGTTCCGTGTGCGGTTTTTCAGTCTGCCGTCGGACCCGTCCCCAGGGTTGTGGATAGGGGATCGCCCCCCTTGAGTGGTCTTTTGTGTACTGGATCAGGGAAATCCGTTGCTCAAGCTAAGGCCCAGGAGTAATAACGGCACCACTGGGTACCCCTCGTGACACTACAGAGACGCACAGGAAAGATAGGAAGATATGTCCTACAAATGGATTTTTTGGAGTTGGTGCTAAGCTGTTACCTGAAACAATAGAAAATGAAGCACCAACTCCAAAAAATATATTTTGAGGATTAAATTTAATTATTTTTCCTTTTTAGTGTTTTGTATGTATGTTATTCGATCACGAATTCACGACAGGACGTTAGGTTCTTACGTGTCATTGGTTTAAATGGCATTTTTTTCATTACAGAGAAATTCTATTTGATTATATTAAAAATGTTGATTTTAGAATGAGCCAACCAACAACAGCGTATTCGCGTATCAACTACAGACTAAGTAGTCTGTAGTTGATGAAGCGAATACGCTGTTGTTGGAATCTGGAATGAAGAGTAAAAGGTAAATCATGTCGTGTGGTATTTTTAATTAATAAATTGGCGTGTTTTGAAGTTGGTTTTTATTTTTGATTAATCAAATGTATAGTGCTAGCGAAAATAAAAGGCGATTCTGTTTTTTACAGTGTGAATCGTTCTGGATCGGCCACCAACGCCTATTTGAATTCTGACTACACCAAAAATTTGTCGTGATTTTGTCAAAATTTGTCGTCCATATTTCTGATTATGTCGGACCATGGTTCAAAAGTTATAGGGGTTCAAAGGTGGCCCAGCCAGGACGCATTCGCCCCAGATCGGCCACCTCAATATCTCGAAAACTATACCACCTAGCGACGAGCTGTTTTATCTCAAAATTTGTCGCGAATATGTCGCGATTATTCGCCAAATATCAGATTTTGTCGAAAAGTAATTTAAAGATAACGGAGAAATAATATTTCACCACACAACGGTACAGGCGAGTTAAAAATATTTTTCAATACTTCTGTTTTTAACGTGTGACGTCATAATTACAAATAACAAATATTTACTATTCATAAAAGGAAATAAGATGATTCACAATTATACACCTAGCCCCATAGATTAGAGATTGCCTAGCCCTATTTGAATAAGTTGAAATAGTTATTTGTTCAACAAGTGAGCAAAATTATTTTTGTAGCGAGTGCTGATGTTACATTACGAACCAACGAAGTAGATTCACAATTAGACTACTGAGCGCAGTGAGTGATTTAAAGGCACGAAACAAAAAAAATTGCTCTCGTGTGAAACATACAACTGTTCACCTCTCCAGCGAGAATATTGTTATAAGTGAGATACACAAATAATATTAATTCAGGCGTTAAATAATCATTTTCATCACTCGATGAACTCATTTTTGTAATTAAATTAACAAAATAAACACAAGTCGATGGGATCACACGCATGTCGTCGTCTAATAGGCTAAGAGCGAGACTGAATTTTGACAGTGAAATATATTATCATTTTCATCGCGGAATATGATACAGTAAACACAAATTTTATAATAACTATAACACTTCTTTGAATTATTTTGGGCTATTAAATTGATAAAACTGTGCGATTATCAACAAATTTGAAATAAATATTACATGTTACCTTTTTTTTTAGCAAAGTTTGCTTCATATCTCTTTGACTATCCATTGTAATTTCTAATACGTTATAATTCCTAAACCACGGCCCGACAAAATCTAATATTTGGCGAATAATCGCGACATATTCGCGACAAATTTTGAGATAAAACAGCTCGTCGCTAGATGGTATAGTTTTCGAGATATTGAGGTGGCCGATCTGGGGCGAATGCGTCCCGGCTGGGCCACCAACATACCCCAATAAATTTTAAACTACTGCTCGACATAATCTGATATTTGGCGAATCGTCGCGACATATTCGCGACAAATTTTGAGATAAAACAGCTCGTCGCTAGGTGGTATAGTTTTCGAGATATTGAGGTGGCCGATCTGGGGCGAATGCGTCCTGGCTGGGCCACCTTTGTACCCCTATAACTTTTGAACCATGGTCCGACAAAATCAGATTTTTGGGCGACAAATTTCGACAAAATCGCGACATATTTTTGGTGTATTCAGAATTCAAATCGGTGTTGGTGGCCGATCCAGAACGATTCACACTTTTTTACAAGCTTTTATTTAGTTTCATCTGTCCCAGTAAGGATATATCACATAGTCTCACACAATGAAAAATCAAAGACACCCTACTCAGTCATTTTCTTCAGGAATTTACGAAACGAGATATTTCCTAAAGTATCGCACGTACATTAACAGAAAATATACCAAATTTTAGTAAATAAAATTTAACAATTTTGGGTAAACCTTCAGTTTATGTAGGTGGTATACGAAAGTAAATAGAGGTCAAAATGTGGATCACTCAGACGACATGCTGAAGGAAACGGAAAACTTGAATTTCTTCCATCTATTATAAGTTTTTGTCAAGATCACTGTTTAACAAATTCAACCTCACGTTAAGCTATAATATACAAAAAAATTAAATGTATATATTCAGTATAAGGTGATATTTTTAAAGAGCACTCATACGGCCACCATGCGGTGTGAGTGATCCAAATAAATCGTTATAATTTTTAAACGGGACATGCAAACTAATCCATAATTTGGTAATGGTATTTAACAATTTTTTACAATTTTTTGATGTATAAATAAGAAGCAGAACTGTTATATATTATGAGATATACATTATGACATTTTATAATGCATGCGGTATGAGTGATCCACTTTATTGACTATATCTGTTTTATCTCAGGTTTTACAATTTTTTTAATTCACTGTAACGAATTTAACAATTATTTACTAAATCCTCGTAGATTATTGTAAAGATTGAAGATATGATCACTCAATCCGCATGCACACCGGAAGGTCTACGAATTTCCGTTTACTGGTGAGTTTGTCTTTCTTCGTATCATGATACTTAGACCTTTAAATTGGTTCAATTTCAAATTCATTTGGTTCAAATATGTTGATTATTAAAGATGTATGTTTATTTCGTAAATAAAATTTAAGTAACGACACGGTCCATATTATTCAAATCTCTATGCGGTAGGTGGTAGCGAGTCGAATACTAAACATATTCGTATCAAAATCGGCATTTTGTTTTTCTATGATATTGGTACTAAGAGACATAAAGCTAGGATGAAATCTATCTCCATTCAAAATATTTACATCATAAAAGAGTGCCGCCGTTTACTCGCGGTTGATTTAGGGTTAACATCACATTATACTACAGGCGATTACGTATAGGTACCTACGTTCATCTTATCATAGCATCTCATTTCTAAAGTCGAACATCTACATAAATTACTTAAAACATCTTCAAAAAAGCATTTTAAGACCACGAACTTCATTTTTGATCCTAATGCCGGCGCGTCTCTGTCAATTTTCTATAATTAAATTCAAGTTTGGAAAAATAAATGGTTGGAAAAGTTAGTCACAATTGCAGGCACCTCCTCTTTTCCCAAGAGTGTTATTTGAAACGGTACGGTAATTAATTTGATTTCTCATCTGACTAGTAGATATTTTTGAGATTTTTATTCTGGGATAAATAGACACGAGATTTATGAGATGGGCTTACCATATTCTTAATTACGACATAAATACTTAGTATTTGTAGTACCCAAGTTATCGATCTAATTTCAATCTTCAAATAAAGTTTTTCACATGCCAGAAATATTTAATATTCCGTGGTTATTCCAACCACCCGCACAAAGCATTTGAGAGAAAGAAAGAAAAGACAAGTCATTTCTAATGCGAATTGCTAAGAAGTGGAACCTTCTTTTCTATGATCCGAGAGTGGAACTCTCTGCCTGCCAATCTGTTTCCCGAATACAATTTGGACGTCTTGATCAGGCTAGAGTGAATAGGCACCGTCTAGGTAAACAAATATCATCGTAGGCCATGTCATTACTTAACATCAGGTGTGGTTGTGATCTAATGTTTGCCTATTAATTGTAAAAAAAAATACAATAGGAGTTTCCCTCCCTACGAGAATTTTCTCAGACCCTAACTTTTTACATCGCAACAGATAAGTATCATCACGAGCATAGAGATGATATCTACATACGTTCCACTACCGGGCACTCGTCTTCCTACATGGAAGAGACACACGAGGAATTTGGGCCATAGCACCACCTCGCTGGCCCAATGTGTGTTGGTGGGTTATGTCAGTAACAACCGGGACCAATGTAACGAATTAACATGCCTTCCGAAGCACGGAAGAGCTCGAGATCTTTGATTTACCCACCCCGGTATCGACTATGGCGGAAGTTGCTTTGTTTTTATAGTCCAGACCTGATTGCTCAAACCACTACGCCATTGAGCTTGAGGAGCTCGGAGCTGAGATGTGGGATGTTGCCTAAGTTTGAATCTGGCGCTATTTTTCACAAATTCGGAAAATATACACTACGGTTACCTATAAAAACAATTCAAACTTAAAAGATATGGAATATTGTTGAAATTGTACCGATTTGAAAACTAAAAAATGGTCATTTTTATTTTTTCAGAATTTATTTAAATCAAAACAACTAGTATTATGACAACTATTAATAAAAACATACATATAACTTATTTATTATTAATTTTGTCAGTATGCCCATACATTTCTTAGTAATATGGGAACATATTGTGACGTCACCTGTTTTTGGTCGATGCGCGGCAGCACATTAAACATATCACTATATCTGTGAAACTATTGATCTTAGACATACTATTTCTTTTGCAATATTTCTTTATGAGTTATAAACTTCTTATTTATGAAATAAAAAAAAAGTTGTCAACTACCCTATTATGTTTTGTCAGGATGGCGTAACTGCCGCAACGAGCTGGAAGGTGCCCGCGCGAGCGCCGCGCTGGCTGAGCACGCGCTGACGCTGGAGCGCGCCGCCGCCGCCGATGCGCGCGCGCAGCGGGACCACGCTCTACACAGGGTCACCATCATATTAATCTATTACATATCCATTTTATTTAATTTCATAGTAGGGACCACCACCCATCAATCGTAGCTCTTCAGTTGAAAAATGACCATTTGCAACTTTAGTATTTGTAACTAAAGTTTAATCTTGGCGGTAACTATGTGTGCATTAGAAAATTTACCCCTGTACCTATTGATTAAAAGTCGAAACCTAATATCGCCATGAAAAAATATGTAGGATGATGCAGGTATTCGCTTGACGGTGCGCCAAGCTCTACTATTTCGGTAAAACCTAGGGAAATCACGACATAGAGTGTATCTCTTCGTCCAGTCACACAATTTGGCCGATAATCGGAAGTTCCCGTGTGAGAGCAGCGCAGGACCGATCAGTTTGGAGATCCTTGGGGGAGGCCTGGAGGAGTGTCTCTCAACTGTTATGATGATGATTACCTAGATAACAAGAAAAGGAGCTCCGAATACTACGACGAATTGCCCATTGGCAAATGATTACCTACTTCGTTATGAAAGCATATTTTCGCTTATAATGAAGCAATGCTTTCTAGACGGAATCAAGAACCGAAGGGCAAAGTCAAATCGCTCAAAGTTACATCAATCAAAGCCAAGAATGTTAGTCTATTATTGTGCAAACTTGGCAACGGTTTCGTTTGCAGTTATCAATGATTGAAGAGGAGCTGTCCCAGCACGAGGCGATGCTGTGCGAGGCGGAGGCGCAGGCGCTGTCGCTGCGGCGCGAGGCCAGCGAACGCGCGCGAGAGCTTGATGTGACGCGCGACCAACTGCGGCTAGAGCGGGAGTTAGTGGCTTTATTTAACACTATTTTATTTCATTATATGAATGAAATGTTATGTTTTAATGTCATATTATGTCGTATTGTCATCACCAACCTGTATATATGTCTAGAAATAAAAGCTAAAAGGTTATGTTGCTTAGCAATTTTCATTAGTTTCCTAAACTTAAAAAGTTTCTAGGTAACTAAACGGCGGGTAGGTTTATCTCTATCTATCGATACAATATTTAAACCGGCCAAAAACGAGCGGTAAGTTTTACTATCATTTGTTTGTTTTTTTTTCTCCTTTTGCTGGGGTAATACGGTATAACGCGGGTTTTTTCCATACCACTAAGGTGGCAATCAAGCATACGGCCCACCTGATGGTAAGCGGTTACCGTAGCCTATGGACGCTTGCAACACTAGGGGTATCACTTGCAAGTTGCCGACCCTGTAAAAACCTTTTCACACCTTTTTTGAAGAACCCCATGCTGTACTCACTTTTTTTTATACAACTAGATGACAAACAAGCTGACGGCCCACCTGGTGGTAAGCGGTTACCGCCGCCCATAGACACCTGCAATAACAAGGCAAAACCACTTGATATTGCAGGTGCGTTGTCATCATGAGACCCAAGATGAAATGCCGTCCATGCCCAGTAATTACACTGGCTACCTAGCGAGCGCTAGGAGGCAGTGACCTAGTTGGCCCCTATTTATTTATTTATTTTGTTTGTACTTATAAATTATTTATTGGCCAATAAATGCTTTCTTTCTTTCTTACCTCTACCTTCAATCCGAAACACAAAGAACTCATTTGAGAAAACCTTTGCAGAAAGGGGGCTCATTCCACAATCTGAGCGTACGTGGGAGAAACTTTCTCTGAAACCGTACAATACCTACGCGACTACTTTGGTTCCAATTTGTGAGGATGAACTCCCTGCCGGTGGCGAGCGGTGCGATCATAGAAAGAGGCCGTGGGCATCATGTCAAATAATTCCTCAGAACACACCCCGTTATACAAACAGTAGAACACACACAAGGAGGCAAAATCTCTCCTTAGGCCTTAAGGCTCAATACCGTTTGTGAGCTCATGATCGTTGACAATTCTCATAGCACGTCAAATGGTTCAAACTGGTATAGATACCATATGAATAGAATAGAATAGAATAGAATTTTTTTTTTTTTGTATAGCTGTGTATAAAAAAGGTCTTAAAATATAAATAGTGCTTACAACAGTTTTATCCATTTCGGGCATACAATATTTACTTAATCTAAATTGAGTAATTAAACTTATTAAGGTATATAAAACCAATTTTATGGTGCTCCCTTCCATAAATGGCAACAATCGGGTTTTCACCAAGGGCTTATGGTAACCCTACTTGTCTTTTATTATATTGAATATTTGTCAGAGCCCGCGAGCGCTGCTCGCTGGAGTGCTCGTCGCTGAGCGCGCGCGTGTCGGCGGCGGCGGCGGAGACGGCCGGCCTGCGCGCCACCGTCGACGTACTGCGGACCGAGCTGACGCGCCTCGACGCGCTGCTGGCAGCCACCAGGGAGCAGCTGGCGTGGTGGCCGCGCCCCCTCACCAAGTGAGTCCCTAACCTCTACTACTGCCGCGGGCCGAGCCGGCTCGCTAATCAAAATGGTGCTGGTGTATATTTCCCTTTAAAAGCAATAACCTATGGATTCCCGATACGATCGCATAATCAGGCCCATGATTTTGCCCGTAGAAATGCTATGAACAATTGGATTGACGATGGCAAAAAATTTTTACTACATATTGTCAACTTCTGATCAGCGATGCGACATCGTAATTTGGTTTCTTTTATGAATAGTGGCAGCGGCCAAAATGGATTCTTTTTTGACGTTTAAGTACTAAAATTGGCAGCCGATGGTGCTTGCAGCACAGTTCTTAGCTACTTATTCGTAGACTACAATTGAAATTGAAGATAGATAGATAAAAACACAATACGCCAAAAAGACGGTCTTATCTCTACCAGACCCAACAATCTCTCCGGTCTCTACTTTTGGATATATTATGATGTTGACGCTTGACGCTCGGTGTGTGGTGCAGGATGATGGGCGTGGCGCGCGCGTGGCTGCGGCGGCCGCTGTCGCTGCCCGAGGCCGCGCTCTGGGCGCTGCTGCCCGCCAGGCACGGCTGCTGACCAAGCCCACACCGACAGCTTGTTATCTTGGGCCCATGAATAGGTATTCTCGAAACACTACGACTGTTAGGGATCTTTGGAAACATACAAGCTGGCTCATCGATTTAAAACGCAGGGGGCTTGAAGTGAAACGTTTTTCGGAATGTAAAATTTACCGCCATGCCTGCCAACATTTTTTGTGAAATAAGCTAAATTTTAATTAATACTTTTTACTTCAGTCGGTACCTATTGTCCTGTCTTCCATAACTAATAGATACTTGCTTGTAATACCGTGCTCCTTAGATGAAGACTTTTTACTTTTTCTAAGTAAAACAGTAATGGATGCATGTTGTTCTGTTATTTGTAACTAATAATTATATAAATAACTCCAGAGTTAAATGCATTTTTAGGATTTTTCAGGGTTTTTGGTAAGTATTTTCACAATTATAAGTAATTGTTATGTTTAGAAGATATACAAATGTTTTTAAGGTATTATTAAGTTGATGATGTTTATATTTTAGGTATGTTTTGTAAGTTGTTAGATACGTTATTGTAAAGAGTTTAGAATAAATGTTTGGAAAGTAATCACTTTTATTTATTTTCGCTTAAGTTGGTAGACCTTTAAGTAGGTACATTAGTGCAATCTGAATAAGTGAACATCCAGTCCCTTATTATTTTAACGCGATAGAGATCGCAATCGTTACATCTTTTTAAATTGATTGTAACCTAGTTGCTTTTTATTTTCTGTTTTTAGTTTCAGCTCACTTAACAAGCATAAAAAGCTAAGGCTAAGGCTTTTTATGCTTGTTAAGTGAGCTTTGTCTTCAGAGACCCACTAATAGATCCGTCTTTAACCAACTGACTTTATGTCCGTATGGATTGAGGAGCCACACCAGATTTTAAATGGCTGCTCGCTATTTATACGGTGCTGCACTGTACAAATATGTTTAGCAGACATTTCCCTTCCGGAACATACTTAATGCTTACCTAATTCTCAAAATGTTAATCCCAAAACGATGAATCTAATCTTAAAATGTCGAATTATCAAAATGTTAGATTCCGGGAATTTTAAACCAGTTCTAATGGTGTAGCAACATGCGAAAAAACGATGTAAAAGTTAATCTATGTTTTTATTTAGAGAATTATGAACCTAGCTTAAAAAGATTTTTTTTCTCTTTTATCTCGTGTGGACATATGGAATTTCCTAAGAAACTCGTTGAAATATTGAGAAATAGGTTTATTGCAACTTGACTTTGTGACCGCAGTACAAGAAGTGAGGTATTGACATTTTGATGACAGGTTCGCCTAGTAATTTTATGTAGCAATGTATAATATATACTTATAAGTATTCTATCAACGCGCCACATCACCTGTGGCGCGTTGATAGAATAGTGCAGCCCCCTTATTCTCAACCGTCGGAAAATACTCGAATTTCGGAAACTCCATACCTGTCACTTTTTATCGCTATGCGTCAAAGCGAGACGGCATGTGACTTTTCGAATCGAATCCGTGATCCGACAGTTGAGAATAAGGGGGCAGAAAGGCGCGAACACTCAACGAAAATATGTAGCTTCAAAACAAAATATTGAATATAATTATTAGGTATGATTTTTTTTTTATTATTATTATTTTATAACTCATCTGTAACGGTTTGACCGATTGTTATAAATATTTTTATGAGTGTTAGATATAGGTCGTAGGTTTTTAATATTTCCACGATTTTGAGTATGAGTGACCCATCCCAATTTTTTTTTGCTATTTCAACATTTCATGATGTAAGTACAGTCCAAAATTTTGAGAATTCAACATTTCAAGATTAACAGTTCAACATTTCAAGATTAACAGTTCAACATTTTGATAATTTAACATTTTGAGATTCAACATTTTGGGAATCCAATATTTTGAGAATTCAACATTGTTGCGGAAAGAAAAAATTAAGACATTTGTAGAGAAATTTATACTCTACAACTTTTATAATACTTAATGCAAAAATACGATTTGAGGCAAAGGAACCGCCATATTTCCAGAAAACTGATTTTCGCGCCCTTGATCTTGAATATCTAAGGACGCTCACACGTGACTTTATGAGATTAAGACTGCCAAAATAAAGGTTCATATTTTCATTTTATTCCGCTGCATTCCGAAGTGAAATCCTAAATTTACGGGACTTTTAAATATAATAAGTTTTTAAGAAAAAAACTGAAGTAGGTACTTATGTGGTGTTGTTTTTTTTCATATAGGTACCTAATTTACGTGTACCACCCTACTGCACCATGCATGTAAATTATTGAATCATCTTCGGTAGTATGAAGTACTTATAGATAATGCATTGTAAGGGGTAATGTTTAAGGCTAAAATATTAATAAAAAACGATATTAAGTCGTATAATTTATTTCAGTCTTAGAATTCTAATCAACAATTCTACAAAATATTATATTATCTACCTACTATAGGGATTGTTCTTAATAAAATAAGTCACTATAAGGTACATAATATAGGCCGCTTGCGACACGGCGACAATATTCGCAATTAAATAAAAATAAAAATTGACCGACATATTCAACGCAGAATAATAAATTAACATTTCTTTTTCAAAATACTTTGTCGACTAGAATTGAACATTGTTATCTTAAATTAAGTAGCAATTGGACTACGGGTCCATACAGACGCATTCTTTCCCATAAACCTACGAACAATATTTACATGTATTACCTATATTTAATAACATAACATTTCTGTCATAAATTTAGCTACAATTATCGTTTTAAGTATGGCTCGTTCATTTCACAAACGTTCATCTACATTTATATACTTAATTATATAGCTATCTAATGAGAGGTCGTATTCGAGATGTCGTTGAAATATATTTGCTGTGTTTATAACAGAGAATCAATCACTTGCACAGCAGTGGAAACAGAACTCTATTTTAATATAAATTTTTGTCGGTTCTTGTTGCCGACTGTACCTAAATGGTTTCAATGACAAGTCACCGATAGAATTATTTACATTACTATCATCGCTTATTTGTAAGACATATTTCTTTGTGCAATATTTATATTTCATTGACCCGGGGTGCGAGGCTATAAAATGTATTTCTAATGTTAAGCTGTATTCTTTAGGGCCTACAAGTATAATGCTTTAGGGCCTGCAAAGTATAATGCTTTAGGGCCTACAAGTATAATGCTTTAGGGCCTGCAAGTATAATGCTTTAGGGCCTGCAAGTATAATGCTTTAGGGCCACAAGTACAAAGCTTTAGGGCCTACAAGTATAATGCTTTAGGGCCTACAAGTATAATGCTTTTCGACAGCAAAATCTCAAAGACACGATCAAGGGCGTGCGCGCCTACCAGTAACACGCGACAAAATTCTCAATTATTACATCAACAGACAGAAGTAGGTACTGGAAATGAAATAAGTTAGCTCCCAGTAGTTTTTTGTTGTAGATATATTTTTTGGTCAATTAAGCTATTACACATGTCATAAATATATCTTTACACATTCAAATTATAAACAACAAACGAGTAGTACCTAATATACACATTTGAGTAAATATCAAAAACTAAATCTTATATTCATAAATAAAATGATAGACAATAGTCAACACTTTAAATCATAGATAATAAATAATGTCCGTAATCAATGTCTTACACTTTATATTTGTCGTTTTTTCCCACTGACGCGAGTTGTTTAATCGGTTCTACTAGTAAAATCGTTCTCACTAGTTCCATTCGCGTACATAAAAGAATTACGTGACCATATCATATATGCAGTAAATAATATTTGTGCACAGAGAACAATATTTATTATATGATACAGTTAAGATTCACAATTTGATTTATCAATGCATAATTAATTAATGTAACAAACCTAAGTAGGTACAATATCGTTTTTAGTAACAGTATTAAATTATAATAATGTGTGCAATATCATCTTATCAAATATAGATAATATTTACATATTTAATATCAAATAGAACTAGCCCAGTAATTTTCTTGTTATAATTCTTTTATTGGCCCGTATACAAACGGCGTCGTCAGTTTATAAACTTAATCAGTTATAGTCTAATCTAAGAGATGTGGAAGATCGACCTTCACCGATCTGATAACTGTTTTTGAGGTAATTTTTGAGGTACTACATTATAGGATATTACATATAAAACAATACAATTATTATTGTAATGACGTGGTCAGACAAGTGTTTAAAATTAATGAAAGATGTTTAGCTTTATTAGGTCTTTGTATATTAATTGTTGACCTTTGTGTATTGTAATACCTATATTGTTATGGTGCATTGTCGGACAGCCTTTAAATACAGTAAATATTCTTATCAATAGGTACTTATTGGTACGTTAATATACCTTTTTTTATACTCTGTACGACACTGCGCTGCTAAATACTATTACTGTGTAATTAAACATTGTAACTTAATGATTGAAAAGAGTAACTACACGAGTTTGTTGCCGGAATCTTCTCGGTAGTTCAACTTTCGGAACCGGTGTAAATTCAGACAGACTAACAGACAGACTGACTGACGGACAGATAGACAGACTCACTGACGGACAGACGGACCGACAGACAGACCGATAGACAGACTGACATAACATTCTTAGCTTACGTAGATCCAGATAAGACAGAGAGACAAACATTATGAAATTGTTAGTTAGTTAATATTATTTTTATGTGATAGACATAAGGGTGTTTTTTTGTTGACGATTCAAAAGTGCTTCTTGGGGGCCTAATTGAATAAAGATATTTTCATTTTCATTTTCAACTCGATGAGACATATTTTTTATCAAATATAATTTATTAAGAAATATGCCTTTTTTTTTTTTTTTTTTATCGCTGAGGGGAAGCTCTACCAGCCTATCCGCCCTCTCCCTGGGGAGAAGAGGGAGGAGTGTGTGGGGCTCTCACCCACTAAACCCCTCAGCGATGCACCCCTTTCCTGCTTACTGTCGACCGTGCGGGTATAGACCGCAGACACTACGTCCGCTTGCCGACAGAGCATTGTGACCTAAAACGGTCCCGCCTTGTGGGGAGGCACTGAGAAAGGCCCCCCTCAATCCGACATTAAGAAATATGCCTATGATAACTTGCCTATCTTAAAATTGTTCATAGCTATTTTTTTAATTTAATTCAATTTTTTTCATTACCTTCACTCTTGTGATAACCGAATGAGTTTTATCTCAATTGATAGTTTTTAACACACAAAATATGCCTAGGTAGGCTTGCCTACGCATTTCTGGGCTACCTGGGAAGTAGATGTGAACAGGTAAGTCAATATAGGTAACTACACCGATCTGTTAACCAATCGAAATTGATATCATAGGTAAGATATTTTAATTATAAACCAATCATATAGGCTTGCCTGCAAAAAATCGTACATAAAATATTATTGCCAACCTATAAAGTTTTAGAATTTTAGCTATTAGAAAAGGACGCCTCCATTATTGTGTATACGGGCGAATAATTGAATTTATTTGCGACATATAACTTCAGCATATTTAAAATAAAATTGACAATTTTTGCGCTTACTTTATCTGTGTAGTGTACATTTTCATAGAAATTGAAATTACTAAAATTTTGTAATTTTACTATGTTTGCAAATTGTTCGCCGTATTAGGAGGATGCCCAGTGTGCATGCGGATTGAGTGATCCTATCTTCAATCTTTACAATAATCGACGAGGATTTAGTAAATAATTGTTAAATTCGTCACAGTAAAGTAAAAAAATTGTAAAACCTGAGATAAAACAGATATAGTCAATAAAGTGGATCACTCATACCGCATGCATTATAAAAATGTCATAATGTATATCTCATAATATATAAAAGTTCTGCTTCTTATTTATACATCAAAAAATTGTAAAAAATTGTAAAATACCATTACCAAATTATGAAATAGTTTGCATGTCCCGTTTAAAAATTATAACGATTTATTTGGATCACTCACACCGCATGGTGGCCGTATGAGTGCTCTTTAAAAATATCACCTTATACTGAATAAATACATATTATTTTTTTGTACATTATAGCTAAACGTGAGGTTGAATTTGTTAAACAGTGATCTTGACAAAAACTTATAATAGATGGAAGAAATTCAAGTTTCCCGTTTCCTTCAGCATGTCGTCTGAGTGATCCACATTTCGGCCTCTATTTACTTTCGTATACCACCTACATAAACTGAAGATATACCCAAAATTGTTAAATTTTATTTACTAAAATTTGACATATTTTCTGTGAATGTACGTGCGATACTTTAGGAAATATCTCGTTTCGTAAATTCCTGAAGAAAATTACTGAGTAGGGTGTGTTTGACTTTTCATTGTGTGAGACTATGTGATATATCCTTACTGGGACAGATGATGAAACTAAATAAAATCTTGTAAAAAACAGAATCACCTTCTATTTCCGCTAGCACTATATATTTGATTAATCAAAAATTAAAACAAACTTCAAAACACGCCAATTTATTTATTTAAAATACCACACGACAAGATTCACCTTTTACTCTTCATTCCAGATAATTAGTCTGCAGTTGATGAAGCGAATACGCTGTTGTTGGTTGGCTCATTCTAAAATCAACATTTTTAATATAATCAAATAGAATTTCTCTTTAATGTAAAAAATGCCATTTAAACCAATGACACGTAAGAACCTACCGTCCTGTCGTGATCGAATAACATACATACAAAACACTAAAAAGGAAAAATAATTAAATTTAATCCTCAAAATGTATTTTTTTGGAGTTGGTGCTTCATTTTCTATTGTTTCAGGTAACAGCTTAGCACCAACTACAAAAATCCATTTGTAGGTGATATCTTCCTATCTTTCCTGTGCGACTCTGTAGTGTCACGAGGGGTACACAGTGGTACCGTTATTACTCCTGGGCCGTAGCTTGAGCAACGGATTTCTATGATCCAGTACACAAAAGCCCACTCAAGGGGGGCGATCCCCTATCCGCAACCCTGGGGACGGGTCCGATGGCAGACTGGAAAATCGCACACGGAACACAATGCTTCCCTCACTTAACCGTACTAGTGATTGTATCCTATTTGAAACATACAAGCGTGCGACAGTGTTGGCTTATTTTTTTTTCTTCTACATAATTTCTACAAAGCGGATTATAATCATAATACTTTTTCTAGCGCAATGCTGGTAATAAATTTTAACAAAGAATTATTTATGAAAAATTGAAAATGAAGACTATGCCTAGTGTCAACTTGTCAAATTGTAAAATATAGGAAAAAATATTTCTAGCTCCTCCTACCAATCGGAGTACCGATCTTAGGATATGGCCTGTATAATGGGCTTGACTGTACTTTGGTTAAGTTAAGTAAGTGATAAAAACAAAAACATTCAATCGGAGAAATGGAAAAAAAGATTCCCGCTCCTCCTACCAATCGGAGTTCCGATCTGAGGACAGGGAAAGACCCATATTGAGAGTATCTTCATTGACGTAAATAATTTATAGATAAATTGTACCGTACAATTGTACCGTCAATAAACTGTATGATATAGGATTTTTTAATTAAAATATATGTTTTCTAGAACATGTGGTTTTTCATTTACAGAGCATGTATAACTTTCATTATAACATTTAAGTAGGTGAATAAAATATAAAAAGATTAATAGAAATAAATGCACCAGAATACTAATCATCGGTCTCAATCAACAGCCCTGTAAATTTTAGGCATCCAGAATGCTCGGAGCACAAGGTAATCTTTTCCATAAAATATTAAATAATATGAATAAATATAATAAAAACGCCTGGTGCTGTCCCAGTAAGGATATATCACATAGTCTTACACAATGAAAAATCAAAGACACCCTACTCAGTCATTTTCCTCAGGAACTTACGAAACGAGATATTTCCTAAAGTATCGCACGTACATTAACAGAAAATATGCCAAATTTTAGTAAATAAAATTTAACAATTTTGGGTATATCTTCAGTTTATGTAGGTGGTATACAAAAGTAAATAGAGGCCGAAATGTGGATCACTCAGACGACATGCTGAAGGAAACGGAAAACTTGAATTTCTTCCATCTATTATAAGTTTTTGTCAAGATCACTGTTTAACAAATTCAACCTCACGTTTAGCTATAATATACAAAAAAATAATATGTATTTATTCAGTATAAGGTGATATTTTTAAAGAGCACTCATACGGCCACCATGCGGTGTGAGTGATCCAAATAAATCGTTATAATTTTTAAACGGGACATGCAAACTAATCCATAATTTGGTAATGGTATTTAACAATTTTTTACAATTTTTTGATGTATAAATAAGAAGCAGAACTGTTATATATTATGAGATATACATTATGACATTTTATAATGCATGCGGTATGAGTGATCCACTTTATTGACTATATCTGTATTATCTCAGGTTTTACAATTTTTTTACTTCACTGTGACGAATTTAACAATTTTTTACTAAATCCTCGTCGATTATTATAAAGATTGAAGATAGGATCACTCAATCCGCATGCACACGGATGCCCAGCAGTGGGCGTCCCTCGGCTGATATGATGATGATGACTTAGAGGAGATAATAAGTCTAGAACAAATACTAGATATCATTTGGTCCCTACCTCTGCCTCCCTTGGTATAAAACAAGTATCTACGCTTTTGGGTGTAGGTATTGTATCTAAAGTATTTTTGTAATGCTATGCGCAATAACGCCTCATCTGTTTTATACAGCAGAGCGCACTTCTATTATTAGATAATAAAAAACTAAAATAAAAAAAGATAATAAAAGATAATTGACCATATCCAAACACCTGCTTAAAGCAAGCAGGTTTTCATAGAACTTGAAATTTACGAAGTGCGATGTTGCTTAAGAGAGATAGTGGTAAGGGCATCTACATACCTAAAAATACCTAAAGCTAAAATATAAAAGCTGCCTCCGACATTGTCGCTCAACATTGGTATAACACATATTGTCAAAAGTTATCAATTCCAGCGGGTGGAGGGTCTTTGGCAGGATCCTTTGCTTACAACTACATACAATTTTAAGTAAGTACATTTTTACACGACTAGTGAGAGATCAATTAAGAGGAAATTTGGTTCTCAAGGCCATTTAGGTTTATTTATTGTATTAATCCTATTATTTTATATAAAAACCGTACTAGTTCTACGGAAGTATGCGGTATACCTAGTGGCGCATTCTATGTAGGTAGAAATATAAAATCTATCTTATGAAAGAGAAAAAATGTAATACATCAGTATCACTAATAGTTTATCTGATAATTTAATATAATGTAAATATAAACTATATTTATATAAAATTATAGCAATAAGTTAATCCAACAAAAACAATATTTAGGCCCTTCTGAAAAGTTTAAACAATAAAAAAAACTTGGAGAAATCACCTGACTGATCTTATTGTGTTTGTACTCAACTGTACTTATTAGCATGTTTGTTTTGTATAATTTGTTATCAGGTCTAAACAAGATTCAGTGTATTTTAGTCATGATATTAATAATAACAATGACCGAATTAATGATTTGGTACTTAGTTTATTAACAAAAAAATTAAACATCAAGTTTCCTATTATTTTATTATTATTATTAATATAATAATAATAATAATAAGCGGAATTTAAAATATTTTTCTTTCGCCTAAACTCTTGTTTAATCAGTTTAATCACTGGTGAAACTTATTGAAAGTTTACTAACTAAATGCATTAAAAAACATATTAGGACGTGATTGAGGTATTATTTTTTCTAATTAAGCCTTTTTATCCATTTTAGACCTGTTGCTTGTAATGATAACAATAGTAATATTTAATTTAACATAATATATTCATTGTTAAAACATCAAGTCCTTTGTAGATATTGTGCAAATCTCTAAATGTCGTCGCAGTTTTAAAACCAAAACCGTATCAATAGCTGATATCACATTGGTATAAAATTCCTAGTTCATTTAGAAGCTACAATATCCTTCTATGATCGGATGTTAAATACGAGAAGTATGAAGCAATTTGTAGGCTAAGCTGACTGTTCCTATACTACCATAGTATCACCGAGACACTTCATGTGTAAAGGTGATAATAGTAGTTTATTTAATCACAACAAAGAGTTTAGGTGGCAAGGAGCTCTGCTCGTAGCTGTCGTAGTCAGCAAAACCCGTAGCAGTGATAAGAGTCGTAGTAGAAGAGTCGTAATATATTTGATCGTACCGTATCTCTTCGCCCTCGTTGATGGCCCACAGTAGCACATGTACGAGCTGCTCGTAGTTGTCGTAGTCGGGCCGTCAGTAGCGGCCGTAGCAGTGATGAGTGCCGTAGCGTGTCTTAGATCATGCCGAACCCCTCGCCGCCCTCGTTGATGGCCCACAGTAGCGCTTGTACGAGCTGCTCGTAGCTGTCGTAGTCGGGCCGTCAATATAGCCGTAGCAGTAATGAGTGCCGTAGCGTATCTTAGATCATGCCGAACCCCTCGCCGCCCTCGTTGATGGCCCACAGTACTTACTGCTCGTAGCTGTCGTAGTCGGGCCGCCAGTAGCGGCCGTAGCAGTGATGAGTGCCGCAGCGTGTCTTAGATCATGCCGAACCCCTCGCCGCCCTCGTTGATGGCCCACAGTAGCGCATGCACGAGCTGCTCGTAGCTATCGTAGTCGGGCAGGCACAATTGGTTGAAGCACGTGTGGGCGGTGGGCAGCGCACCGAAGTTCGGCGCCGGTGTTATTTGGAAACGAGGGTTTAGTTCCTACAAAATGATTAACAGTGCTAATAATCGTGTCTGCAATTTTTTTGGTATGTTATTAACCACATCTTTATTTTATAGAATTTGTCAAAGACCCCATGTCTTTGAAACAAAAACAATTTCTAGCTGTTGTTGGTATTACTGTGACATACATATCTAAGATTTTAGACCTTATATCCTGTGTTGTAAGGGGAACGCTCTTGAAAACGAAGACTGATGATAGTGCTTGTAGTCCTAAACATTATTTGTTAAAAAAATGAGAATCGCAAAAAACACCAGTTTGACGCCTCCAATCAAAAAGTCGGTGCTGGTGGTGGTTTATTTGTTGTTTAGACGAATTCGGAATCAGTTGAGTGGAATACGCCTTGACTATTTACTTAGATTTTTCTATACGAAATCTAAGAAGTTACGACGACATACATGTTTATTGCAGGGAAAAATCAAACAAAATTATGCAAGCAAAAGTCGTATAACACATTCTTATAGAAAATATTTTATATTTCATTTAAGTAAGTTGTGTTTACCGGATGAATTCTGACATTTTTTATACAGTTTTTGGTAAGCCCTAACACAGGGTTTTTGTCGAATATGTTAGCAAGTCGTGTTTAGGGTGGCCAGCACTACCACCTGCCTTCGTTTCCGAGAGCATCCGCGTAACACCCTGTATGAAATGAAATAAGCAATGTGACCTTGACGACCGGCTCGTCGAGCGGGTTCGAATCCCGGTAGGAGCAAATGTTTGTATGATGAGTACGAGCCATGTATGTTTATATGTTTATTTAGTATATTTCTAATATTTTATACATATTATTATCATTATTTCTCCGTTACCTACTATACATAACACAAGCTCTTAACGATGCTTACTTTGGGCTAGATCAGAGGTTCCCAGATATTTTTTCTCATAGACCACTTTTAAAAAGTTGGTTCCGGGGGACCCCCTGGAGCTGCATTTCTACCATATTCCCAAAACTGGTCAAAAAATGTGAAGATAAGATAGGCCAACGTAGACCCCTGTCGAGTCTGCCCCCTGGACCACTTTGGGAACTAAGGGGTTAGATAATAGGTGTGAGCGTATTACCTGGAACCCCCCCGGCGGCAGCTGCCCGCAGCCGGTGGTGAACTGCAGCAGCTTGGCGCGCTCCGGGCCCGTGAGCCCCGTCACCGCCGCCCAGAACCAGCCCAGCAGCCGCTCCCAGTCCCGGCCCGCGCCGCCTGCACACACACCCTGCTACAATACTACAATAACTACAATACTACAACGTCACCGCCGCCCAGAACCAGCCCAGCAGCCGCTCCCAGTCCCGGCCCGCGCCGCCTGCACACACACCCTGCTACAATACTACAATACTACAATACTACAACGTCACCGCCGCCCAGAACCAGCCCAGCAGCCGCTCCCAGTCCCGGCCCGCGCCGCCTGCACACACACCCTGCTACAATACTACAATACTACAATACTACAACGTCACCGCCGCCCAGAACCAGCCCAGCAGCCGCTCCCAGTCCCGGCCCGCGCCGCCTGCACACACACCCTGCTACAATACTACAATAACTACAGCAGCTTATGTTTTAGCCCATGTTTTAATGAATAGTAGTGGTAGTGACTGAGGAAGCACGTGAGGTCGTAGTAGTGGTAGTGACTGAGGGAGCACGTGAGGTCGTAGTAGTGGTAGTGACTGAGGAAGCACGTGAGGTCGTAGTAGTGGTAGTGACTGAGGGAGCACGTGAGGTCGTAGTAGTGGTAGTGACTGAGGAAGCACGTGAGGTCGTAGTAGTGGTAGTGACTGAGGGAGCACGTGAGGTCGTAGTAGTGGTAGTGACTGAGGAAGCACGTGAGGTCGTAGTAGTGGTAGTGACTGAGGGAGCACGTGAGGTCGTAGTAGTGGTAGTGACTGAGGAAGCACGTGAGGTCGTAGTAGTGGTAGTGACTGAGGGAGCACGTGAGGTCGTAGTAGTGGTAGTGACTGAGGAAGCTCGTGAGGTCGTAGTAGTGGTAGTCACTGAGGGAGCACGTGAGGTCGTAGTAGTGGTAGTGACTGAGGGAGCACGTGAGGTCGTAGTAGTGGTAGTGACTGAGGAAGCACGTGAGGTCGTAGTAGTGGTAGTCACTGAGGGTGCACGTGAGGTCGTAGTAGTGGTAGTGACTGAGGAAGCACGTGAGGTCGTAGTAGTGGTAGTGACTGAGGGAGCACGTGAGGTCGTAGTAGTGGTAGTGACTGAGGAAGCACGTGAGGTCGTAGTAGTGGTAGTGACTGAGGGAGCACGTGAGGTCGTAGTAGTGGTAGTGACTGAGGAAGCACGTGAGGTCGTAGTAGTGGTAGTGACTGAGGGAGCACGTGAGGTCGTAGTAGTGGTAGTGACTGAGGGAGCACGTGAGGTCGTAGTAGTGGTAGTGACTGAGGAAGCACGTGAGGTCGTAGTAGTGGTAGTGACTGAGGGAGCACGTGAGGTCGTAGTAGTGGTAGTGTGGTGCTGGTGCTGACCGAGCACGGCGTGGGCGCGCCAGTCGTAGTGTGGTAGTGTGGTGGCGTGGTAGTACTGACCGAGCACGGCGTGGGCGCGCCAGTCGTAGTGTGGTAGTGTGGTGGCGTGGTAGTACTGACCGAGCACGGCGTGGGCGCGCCAGTCGTAGTGTGGTAGTGTGGTGGCGTGGTAGTACTGACCGAGCACGGCGTGGGCGCGCCAGTCGTAGTGTGGTAGTGTGGTGGCGTGGTAGTACTGAGGGAGCACGGCGTGGGCGCGCCAGTCGTAGTGTGGTAGTGTGGTGGCGTGGTAGTACTGAGGGAGCACGGCGTGGGCGCGCCAGTCGTAGTGTGGTAGTGTGGTGGCGTGGTAGTACTGAGGGAGCACGGCGTGGGCGCGCCAGTCGTAGTGTGGTAGTGTGGTGGCGTGGTAGTACTGAGGGAGCACGGCGTGGGCGCGCCAGTCGTAGTGTGGTAGTGTGGTAGTGTGGTGGCGTGGTAGTACTGAGGGAGCACGGCGTGGGCGCGCCAGTCGTAGTGTGGTAGTGTGGTGGCGTGGTAGTACTGTCCGAGCACGGCGTGGGCGCGCCAGTCGTAGTGTGGTAGTGTGGTGGCGTGGTAGTACTGAGGGAGCACGGCGTGGGCGCGCCAGTCGTAGTGTGGTAGTGTGGTAGTGTGGTGGCGTGGTAGTACTGAGGGAGCACGGCGTGGGCGCGCCAGTCGTAGTGTGGTAGTGTGGTGGCGTGGTAGTACTGAGGGAGCACGGCGTGGGCGCGCCAGTCGTAGTGTGGTAGTGTGGTGGCGTGGTAGTACTGAGGGAGCACGGCGTGGGCGCGCCAGTCGTAGTGTGGTAGTGTGGTGGCGTGGTAGTACTGAGGGAGCACGGCGTGGGCGCGCCAGTCGTAGTGTGGTAGTGTGGTAGTGTGGTGGCGTGGTAGTACTGAGGGAGCACGGCGTGGGCGCGCCAGTCGTAGTGTGGTAGTGTGGTAGTGTGGTGGCGTGGTAGTACTGAGGGAGCACGGCGTGGGCGCGCCAGTCGTAGTGTGGTAGTGTGGTGGCGTGGTAGTACTGAGGGAGCACGGCGTGGGCGCGCCAGTCGTAGTGTGGTAGTGTGGTAGTGTGGTGGCGTGGTAGTACTGACCGAGCACGGCGTGGGCGCGCCAGTCGTAGTGTGGTAGTGTGGTGGCGTGGTAGTACTGACCGAGCACGGCGTGGGCGCGCCAGTCGTAGTGTGGTAGTGTGGTGGCGTGGTAGTACTGACCGAGCACGGCGTGGGCGCGCCAGTCGTAGTGTGGTAGTGTGGTGGCGTGGTAGTACTGACCGAGCACGGCGTGGGCGCGCCAGTCGTAGTGTGGTAGTGTGGTGGCGTGGTAGTACTGAGGGAGCACGGCGTGGGCGCGCCAGTCGTAGTGTGGTAGTGTGGTGGCGTGGTAGTACTGAGGGAGCACGGCGTGGGCGCGCCAGTCGTAGTGTGGTAGTGTGGTGGCGTGGTAGTACTGAGGGAGCACGGCGTGGGCGCGCCAGTCGTAGTGTGGTAGTGTGGTGGCGTGGTAGTACTGAGGGAGCACGGCGTGGGCGCGCCAGTCGTAGTGTGGTAGTGTGGTAGTGTGGTGGCGTGGTAGTACTGAGGGAGCACGGCGTGGGCGCGCCAGTCGTAGTGTGGTAGTGTGGTGGCGTGGTAGTACTGTCCGAGCACGGCGTGGGCGCGCCAGTCGTAGTGTGGTAGTGTGGTGGCGTGGTAGTACTGAGGGAGCACGGCGTGGGCGCGCCAGTCGTAGTGTGGTAGTGTGGTAGTGTGGTGGCGTGGTAGTACTGAGGGAGCACGGCGTGGGCGCGCCAGTCGTAGTGTGGTAGTGTGGTGGCGTGGTAGTACTGAGGGAGCACGGCGTGGGCGCGCCAGTCGTAGTGTGGTAGTGTGGTGGCGTGGTAGTACTGAGGGAGCACGGCGTGGGCGCGCCAGTCGTAGTGTGGTAGTGTGGTGGCGTGGTAGTACTGAGGGAGCACGGCGTGGGCGCGCCAGTCGTAGTGTGGTAGTGTGGTAGTGTGGTGGCGTGGTAGTACTGAGGGAGCACGGCGTGGGCGCGCCAGTCGTAGTGTGGTAGTGTGGTAGTGTGGTGGCGTGGTAGTACTGAGGGAGCACGGCGTGGGCGCGCCAGTCGTAGTGTGGTAGTGTGGTGGCGTGGTAGTACTGAGGGAGCACGGCGTGGGCGCGCCAGTCGTAGTGTGGTAGTGTGGTAGTGTGGTGGCGTGGTAGTACTGACCGAGCACGGCGTGGGCGCGCCAGTCGTAGTGTGGTAGTGTGGTGGCGTGGTAGTACTGACCGAGCACGGCGTGGGCGCGCCAGTCGTAGTGTGGTAGTGTGGTGGCGTGGTAGTACTGACCGAGCACGGCGTGGGCGCGCCAGTCGTAGTGTGGTAGTGTGGTGGCGTGGTGGTACTGAGGGAGCACGGCGTGGGCGCGCCAGTCGTAGTGTGGTAGTGTGGTGGCGTGGTAGTACTGAGGGAGCACGGCGTGGGCGCGCCAGTCGTAGTGTGGTAGTGTGGTGGCGTGGTAGTACTGAGGGAGCACGGCGTGGGCGCGCCAGTCGTAGTGTGGTAGTGTGGTGGCGTGGTAGTACTGAGGGAGCACGGCGTGGGCGCGCCAGTCGTAGTGTGGTAGTGTGGTAGTGTGGTGGCGTGGTAGTACTGAGGGAGCACGGCGTGGGCGCGCCAGTCGTAGTGTGGTAGTGTGGTAGTGTGGTGGCGTGGTAGTACTGAGGGAGCACGGCGTGGGCGCGCCAGTCGTAGTGTGGTAGTGTGGTGGCGTGGTAGTACTGAGGGAGCACGGCGTGGGCGCGCCAGTCGTAGTGTGGTAGTGTGGTGGCGTGGTGGTACTGAGGGAGCACGGCGTGGGCGCGCCAGTCGTAGTGTGGTAGTGTGGTGGCGTGGTAGTACTGAGGGAGCACGGCGTGGGCGCGCCAGTCGTAGTGTGGTAGTGTGGTAGTGTGGTGGCGTGGTAGTACTGACCGAGCACGGCGTGGGCGCGCCAGTCGTAGTGTGGTAGTGTGGTGGCGTGGTAGTACTGACCGAGCACGGCGTGGGCGCGCCAGTCGTAGTGTGGTAGTGTGGTGGCGTGGTGGTACTGACCGAGCACGGCGTGGGCGCGCCAGTTGTAGTGTGGTAGTGTGGTGGCGTGGTAGTACTGACCGAGCACGGCGTGGGCGCGCCAGTCGTAGTGTGGTAGTGTGGTGGCGTGGTGGTACTGACCGAGCACGGCGTGGGCGCGCCAGTCGTAGTGTGGTAGTGTGGTGGCGTGGTAGTACTGAGGGAGCACGGCGTGGGCGCGCCAGTCGTAGTGTGGTAGTGTGGTGGCGTGGTAGTACTGACCGAGCACGGCGTGGGCGCGCCAGTCGTAGTGTGGTAGTGTGGTGGCGTGGTGGTACTGACCGAGCACGGCGTGGGCGCGCCAGTTGTAGTGTGGTAGTGTGGTGGCGTGGTAGTACTGACCGAGCACGGCGTGGGCGCGCCAGTCGTAGTGTGGTAGTGTGGTGGCGTGGTGGTACTGACCGAGCACGGCGTGGGCGCGCCAGTCGTAGTGTGGTAGTGTGGTGGCGTGGTAGTACTGAGGGAGCACGGCGTGGGCGCGCCAGTCGTAGTGTGGTAGTGTGGTGGCGTGGTAGTACTGAGGGAGCACGGCGTGGGCGCGCCAGTCGTAGTGTGGTAGTGTGGTGGCGTGGTAGTACTGACCGAGCACGGCGTGGGCGCGCCAGTCGGGCACGCGCAGGTCGGGCTCGCCGCACAGCAGCAGCTCGAGCTGTCCCTCGTCGAAGGCGGCCAGCAGCGGCGCGGGCACGAGCAGCGCGAGCCCCCGCAGGAAGGCGGCCGCCTCGGCCCGCACGCGCGCCGCCAGCCGCCACTGCGCCACCAGCTCCAGGTACCGCAGCTTGCTGCTGTTACGCACCTGCCGCACAAACGCACCACATCACTGCGTCAATAATATAAACCAGTTTTATTTTATACAGTTATTTTGTCACTATCATGGTATCATGGGCCCAAGTCTGCTAATTTACAACTATCGCAATATAATAACAATAGTGTCTCAATGGTACAATTTTTGTAATTTCGTATTCTGTTAATCAATAACGTTCCAATCGCTTACCACTGAATTACTACTCCACTGAATCAGTTGGTATTCTACTATAAGCTAGTGGCCGATGTCTTGTCAGTGGCCTCATAATAACGTATTCTACTAATTATTTAAACAGTTTGACATTTCTATCAATAACGTCGTGATAGCATTTTTACCATTTAACTACTACTGATACGCCATTGTGCAGAGACACCTCCTTTGGTACATTTGCTTACATGAAAATTAATTATCCGGATTTCGATCTTTGTTTCGATGATTGAAAATTGCTTCGGAGTAACACCACCATCACTGCACAAAAACTTTTGTGCAGTGATGGTGGTGTTATTTTTAATCGACTTCAAAAAGGAGGAGGTTCTATGCTCCACTATATGTAGGCATTTTTTTTGGATGTATGTTCACCGACTTCTCCGTCAATAGTGAACCGGTTTTCAAAATTCTTTTTTATTTGATAGAGTATACTTCTGACGTGGTCCCGTTGTCACCAAGTCAGGATTGGATGATGGGATACCAGGGAAATCGAGGGCAACCCACCAATTTTATGGGCACGTATGAAATTTTTTACTTTTTCCAAAGCTGTTCAAGTATTTGGTACTGTCAGTTACTATCTTATGTTGATGAGCTGCTGACGGAAGGTACAACTCCTTAACGGTTAGGAGTAGGAAGATAATTGTTTAAATATAATAGAAAGGAAAATAGTTAAATTTAATTACTATTAGTTATCTCCTAGAAATGTATTTTTTGAAGTTGGTGCTAAGCTGTTACCAGACACAATAGAAAGTGAAGCACCAACTCCAAAAAATACATTTTTAGCAGATAAGTACCTACCTAGGTAAGTACCTACTTAAATTTAATATTTTTTTTCCTTATTAGTGTTTTGAAGTCGGTTTTATTTTTGTTATGCGTATGCTTATGCTTCTGCATCAATAGTTTTTGATGCAGAAGCATCCGCATTGACGAGCAGTTAAGAGGAATCTGAGTGCGGGATCAGTATCCTAAAGCCAGCTGTAATAAAATCCATCAGTGAAGAATAAATGATCTGTACAAACCGACGATGACATACTAAAAAAATATTTTGTATGTTAGGAGAGAGATCTCATAAAATACTTATAAACTTTTAAGTTATTCAGTTTTCGCAAATAGAATTCCAGTTTACCCTATTTATCAAGCATTAATAACGCTAAATTGTTAATTAAGTACAGTTTTGGCTTAGGTAAATAGTTAAAAATTAACTTAATATGTATTTGTTACAATTATAGATTGTAAAAAGTAGGTTTAAACAGTGTCTAAACACGATGCATAGAAATGCCTTCACTGCTCCGTTATTTCAATAAGTATATTAAAGTGTATACTTCCTACGTATGTATGATGTTTCGTATTGCAAATACCTTTCCAAAACTCCAGATAAGAAACCAAATCTTTCACAATTTCATTCCTAACAGGTTCAGACAGACAGTTTTTACAAAATTTTAAGCTTTTTAATAACATTTCATGTATGTATAGGAGATTTGGTAAATGGGTGCCTCGAACGCATTTTTCATCGGTAGGATTTTTCCAGTGTCGAGAACGCGGCTCTATGCATTCTCGTTGCTACGCAACGGGTGTTGTTATCTTGTTTTGTCATGAATTAATGATTATTTTATATTCAATGTAAATTTACTCATTTTTGTTTAATAAATCGCTTATTTAAACACTAAGCCTCTTTCTGCCGTCAACAAGTAATAATACTTGATTATGTAGCAATGAATTTAATGTATAATTCGATTATTTTCGCTCATATAAACAAATAAAGATTCATAGATGAAAATAGTAGGTTTTGACAGGCAACATTGATAACTGTACCATTGAGACGCCATTGCAAAGCAATAGCCATCCCATAGCCATAGCGAAGAGACACTGTTGTTATTTTATTAAGACTGTCAAATTTTTTATAGAATACCCATTTTGACAGGTGTCTTAATAGAATAACAGCGGCGACCGATAATAACATAGACGAGTAACTAGCCCATCCAAAATGACACCCCCAAAGAGACTCCAAAGTGGGCGGGGCTTAAATCGGACTCCGCGCCATGATTTAGTTTGTCATTGACTGCGTCACGGTGATGTACTCGTAAAAAAATAATAAAATCTCAGTAAATATGTCCAAAAGTGAAGTAAAATGGTGTGTCAGTCGCGTAGGTGAACATAATAAGAGCACTGGAATTAAATTTTACACGTAAGTCTCTCCTAAACCTTTATAATCGAGTCAAATATAAACAAAAATATTGGCCGCCATGTTGGGCCAATATTTGTGGACAATTTGAACAAATACACGAGTGGATGATGTTATGCAGTCATTTGTGTGTGACAGTATTTATTTATTTTCAACTCAACTTTTAACTCTGCAAACTTTTATGACGACTTATTGTTATTGTGTTTGTTTAATAGTTAATTTACCTACTAATAATCAATTATGGCTTTATACATCGTTGCCTTATATAATTTTTGTAAGAATGATAAACAAACCTCCAATTTATGGATATTTTGCCACAGTTCCTTACAATATGATGCCATTTTCTACACCTTTCTCAATAAATTTAAGTATTATTATTTAGCATGTGTATGTTTAATTATTACTTTAATAATTTACATTTACAATATGATGTGGAAATAATATCTATTTTAAACTGTTAAGGATAAGTCGTAGTAAGTAAAGTTGTAGACTGCAAGATAGTTTCGTGAAATAAAACAACATCATAATTTGAATAGAGAAGATAGTTGGACCACACCAGCTTGGGATCTTATCATCCAAATTACAAAGTCGGACACTGTAAGCTCCATGGCGAGAATCGGAACAATCAAAATATAACTATAAGAAATATGACGGCAGTTAATATTAAACTTATCAAAGACAACTGACATCTTTACTTCAGTCTTCCCGAGACCTTGATCGCTATAAAGTAATCGAAACATTGGGTATAAAAAATCATAATGTGACATCTAATTAAACGCAAGTTAAATCCAGTAAAGTGGTTTTATTTCAAGAAATAATTTATTTCATTAAATTTATTTCAAGAAATAAAACCACTTGATGACAATTTTTTTTCTTATGTCATTAATACAAATAAATAATGTCATGACAGATATTTAGATTTTTTTTATTTAAATGAATGAAGCGAACCCATTTCATTTCTGATCTTTAAAAATAGATAATTAAGACATTACGTTAAATTGACTGTTTAAATCAGTATTATTCGTCTCAACTCTAAAATTGAATAAGTGGACCGATTTACAACATTGCTATATTTATTCAAAATGACGATATATAATTATGAAAGTCATCATAAAATTTTGCATGGTTACATTGTGCATATTTGACCCGTCCCGCGCGTGTAAATCAGAAGACCGAGAGGGCGCTATACAATTTCGATATTAGCCGATTTTATCCGACGTTCTCTTCTAGCCGCCGAGGGTACCCATTTTGCGACGAGTTTTGTATGAAGTTATGCTTCTAGGCTCTCTACGTTCGCCGAATAACAGTAGAATAACAATAGGATAGCGCTTTGTTTAAAATAAGAGAATTAGGGCCCATGTCTCAACTATTACTCTTGTTCACCACTTGCCTCTTACCAACAATACTATTTTTTTATGTAACTTATTCGGCAATATAAAGGTCTTTCGTATAATATTGCTAAAACTTAAACTGCTATTTATGAATATGACTATTTGTTGCCAGAATAAATGAATAGATGAAAAAAAAACAACAGCCTATATACGTCTCACTGCTGGCAAGCTCACAAGCCTTTCTAAATGGGAGAAGCACACGAGGACTAAGTGAGGAAACTCCTCATTATTACACTTTATCACAAACTTCAACCGCCTCTATGCTCTAATAGTTGAGACCACCTACTTCACAACTGGAGATCAGGATTTTAACTCCCATGAGACAAAATTTTTCTGTTCGGTATGGTTGGTGGTAGGACTTGCTATGCTACCCCCATCTTACAGTAAAACACAAGCTCACTTCTTAGTTGGAGCGCTCACAGGGCATTCTGCTACAAACTAGCCAGGGAAAAGGTAGCCAGTGTAATTACTGGGCATGGACGGCATTTCATCTTAGGCCTCAGGATGACAACGCACCTGCAGTATCAAGTGATTTTCCCTTCTTATTGCAAGTGTCTATACGCGGCGGCAACCGCTTACTATCAGGTGGGCCGTCAGCATGTTTGTCATCTAGTTGTATAAAAAGGAGAACAAAAAAGTACATGCTACACAAAATAGAACTCTCCGCAATACATCTTTGTCAAGCATGTGGTGAATGTCAGGAAGCAATGACGCATCTCTTGTGTCATTGTGATGCCCTGGCTAGAACCCGAATGAGCCTTCTGGAAGTGACATATCCAAAACCAGAAAACTACAGGCTCTTTCTGCCTAAAGATATAGTAAACTATTGGCAACTATATTCTGGACACAGGAAGGGTAAACGCAGGGGAGGCACAGAAGATCCCAATGGGTTGAAGTGCATTGTAACTTAGTCATGGCCCCATAGTAGATGAGATAAGATCTTATATGTCTGCTGCCATAACAACAACGTTAGCAGTATTGTTGTCTTTCATCAGTTTGAGGTACAATAGCCTCTGTGGTTGAGTAATCCGAGTGTGGCTCGCTTCCATCTTCGACTTACCATGAGGTGCGTTGAAGGCCAAGAACTGAGTGAGGTAAGCAGAGTGTACGGGGAGGCCGTACGATTTGAGATAGGAGATGAAATTATACGATTGTTTGATTGGATAGAAGACACTTAATAACTTGATTATACTAAAATGGGTTTGATGGTAAGGTGAGAACGCGCGACTGAATGGCTTGATTTATGCGAACGAACCGAATTAAACAATTAAGTGAAAATTAAAGTAAAGCTGCGTGTTTCCCTAAGTAGGTTAAAATTGTGCTGATGTGATTATTGTGGATAATGTACGAGCTTGCTCGTACACAGTGAGACAACCAAAGTTGTCGTACACATAGTGACAGCAGCAGACACCGATCCGTGTCTCATCGTAGCGTTGTCACAGACATTGACCCATCGTTGACGCTTACTGACCCGTATGCCGTCGTAGCCGTCGTCACAGACATTGGCCCATATTGACCCGTATCTCGTCGTAGCCGTCGTCACAGTCAGTCACAGCCGTCACCACTGACCCGTCAGTCACAGCCGTCACAGCCGTCACCACTGACCCGTATGGCGGCGCCGCCGGGCAGCAGCTCGTGCGTCCGCAGCAGTCGTCCGCGCTCGTCGTACACGTCGTCACAGCCGTCACAGCCGTCACAGCCGTCACCACTGACCCGTATGGCGGCGCCGCCGGGCAGCAGCTCGTGCGTCCGCAGCAGTCGTCCGCGCTCGTCGTACACGTCGTCACAGTCAGTCACAGTCAGTCACAGCCGTCACCACTGACCCGTCAGTCACAGCCGTCACAGCCGTCACCACTGACCCGTATGGCGGCGCCGCCGGGCAGCAGCTCGTGTGTCCGCAGCAGTCGTCCGCGCTCGTCGTACACGTCGTCACAGTCAGTCACAGCCGTCACAGCCGTCACAGCCGTCACAGCCGTCACCACTGACCCGTATGGCGGCGCCGCCGGGCAGCAGCTCGTGTGTCCGCAGCAGTCGTCCGCGCTCGTCGTACACGTCGTCACAGTTAGTCACAGCCGTCACAGCCGTCACAGCCGTCACCACTGACCCGTATGGCGGCGCCGCCGGGCAGCAGCTCGTGTGTCCGCAGCAGTCGTCCGCGCTCGTCGTACACGTCGTCACAGTTAGTCACAGCCGTCACAGCCGTCACAGCCGTCACCACTGACCCGTATGGCGGCGCCGCCGGGCAGCAGCTCGTGTGTCCGCAGCAGTCGTCCGCGCTCGTCGTACACGTCGTCACAGTCAGTCACAGCCGTCACAGCCGTCACAGCCGTCACCACTGACCCGTATGGCGGCGCCGCCGGGCAGCAGCTCGTGTGTCCGCAGCAGTCGTCCGCGCTCGTCGTACACGTCGTCACAGTCAGTCACAGCCGTCACAGCCGTCACAGCCGTCACCACTGACCCGTATGGCGGCGCCGCCGGGCAGCAGCTCGTGTGTCCGCAGCAGTCGTCCGCGCTCGTCGTACACGTCGTCACAGAAGTACAGCTCGGGCGCGCCGCTCGCCGCGTCCAGGTCCGTCTCCAGCACGTACTTGATCTTGGTCAGGTACAGCTCCGGGTCGTCCTGCTCGAAGTACTGCCAACAAATATACTAAATATGTATCAGTATTCCAATAATCCATGTTATTTCATTTTCTTCTAAAAATATTCAAGTTAGTTACTTTAACAAAAGTTGAAGTTAGCTAAAAATATTATACTTATTTATTTTACTACGTTTCTGTAAAATAAAAACTAAATACATCTAAATATGTTTAATAAATTAACGTCAGAAATCACGAGCACTTTTAGTTTGTAATAATTTTACAAGAAGTGTCAACGTACTAATATTCAAATTTGTATATTTTGTCAAGGTGACAAATAAAAATATGAGACGTTCGTGCGCCCATAGCGTGTGCGTGAGCTCACCTTGTAGTGCACGGGCAGGCCTATGATCTGCGCGAGGAAGGAGCGCGTGAGGCGCGCACGCACCAGTTGTCGGTAGGGTCCGCCCAGCGCCGACTCGTACAGGCACTTGCCCACCAGCTTGCCCGCCAGCTCGTAGTGCTTCAACTGCAAATTAACGACTCTTTAGTCGCAAAAAGCTATAAAAGAGACTTACTAAACGCAATTCTCTGAAACGTAAAACAACCTACACTCCGACAGCATTTCTATACGAGGACGACACTAAGGAAATAAGACTACCAATATTATTCAGTATGTACTACATTCATTTGTTATTTGTTTTATAGACTACATCACCAATATAAGCAGAAAATCATCAATATATTTTCAGAATATATCTTATCAATTTCAATAGTATGTAATCGTTTGACAGGTACAACGTACTGGGATGTAGGTGGTGGTGGAGGCGGTACCTTGAGGTTCTTGGGTCGCAGCGGGTTGGGGTGCACGAGCGCGGCGGGCGAGTCGTGCAGCGGCGCGAACAGCCCGAAGCGCGCGTCGAACAGCTGCCCGCACAGCTGAGAGAACCACTCGCGCCGCACGCCGCCCCAGTCCACGCCTGCGGACATACTCACCCTCCTTACCTCGTTCAAAGGGCGAATTTGGTATTGGGGACCACGAGAGACACTCCATTAAACCAATTAAACAATGCACTAACCCAATCCAATCGTTCAAAACGGCCGAATTTAGTATTGGGGACCATGAGACAATCGACTAAACCAATTAAGTAGTCCACTAAGCCAATCCAACATTAGCATTATCTAAATAGAGATTGGATGGGACAATGGGCCTGATTCTGAAGTCTCACTCTAATTCTAAATTTAAGTACAGTATACTCGTATCTCTTTCGCAATATGAAATAGGAATAAGATAGCAAGAATTTGTTTAGAGCTGTCAATTAAATTTAGATAGATTTTAAAGAAACCATTAACCATTTTAGACGGCATGTACGGAGATGCCTACTAAACCCTGCATTTTAGCACGTTCAATAACGTTTTATAGATAGAAATCTCACATTAATATTTATTTAAGTAATGTATAAGCTTATGAGTTTAAGTATTTATCTATATATTTTTGTCTTAATATATATTGAATATGTATATATGCGTGTGTATATGTGTAATTATACAAATCTATAAATGTATTAAGTACATTGTTTTGTTTCACGTCATATGCAAATGGTATAATGAAGGAAAACCTGTAATTAGCTGTACTCATAGTTATAAGTACCATATAAGAAAGTTTGTGTATTGCGCAGTTGGTTTTCTCAATAAAATAAAATAGCAGAAAAAGAGTACTGCAGGTACCGTAGACTTATCATAAAGAACATAACTAGCAAATTTTCAGCAAGGTTATATATAATATTTGTATTCTATTTTGGATAGCTTTTCATTGGCTTTCAGTCATTAGTATTGATTTTCATTAAATAATTAGTTATAAGCGCCTTCATAATTTATCAGAGATGGGATGAAAAGCAGAGTATAGGTATCACTGGGTCGCCAAATTATTTTTATCTTGAGCGATGTATTTTGAATCCCTTTTGTTTACACACAACATTATTTTGATTGTGCAATCAAATTGGTTTCATAATCATCGTGTACTATAAAGAATTTCAAATGAAAATAAAGACGATTCAATTGAAAATTTCATCTTTGTTATTGATCACTAATCGGGACAGCATTAAATTGTATTGTCTGTCTCGTAAATTTATGGAATAAAGAGACTATTTTGTAAATTTACTACTTGGGTAAAAATTTGCTTGTAAAATCGTCTGGAAATTATCAATTTTGGAAATACCACTTTCATAAAGGACCACAGCAAAAATTGAAATAAAGAAATTAATTTCATTTAAGCCTCAGTTTGGGTCTGTTACTTGGAAATTAATAAGTTCTTTTTGTGTCTTATCAGCCCCCGGGTCTCCTCAACAATAGCGACTGGACTAACCGCTTTCGAATGCCATGAAATTTCACAGAGTAACCGCACGTTTACGGTCCTTCGAGTCGGAAAGGACGTTTAATGAGTCTAATATTGGTAGCTTAAGCGTAATAATGACGAGGGCATTAAGTGTTAACAAGTGTTACAAGTGTCCGGTGGGGAGCCTTAAGCTAGGACTGACCCTGCTCGCCCTGGAAGGTGATGTCGAAGTTGCGGCACCAGTCGTTGACGCCGAAGTGCCTGGTGGCGCGCAGGCTGGAGCGCACGAGGTCTGCGCGCGTCACGCGCACGGCCAGACGCTCGTGCGCGTGACGCGCGTGCGCCGCGCGCACGCAGCTGTAGAAGTACTCCTGCTTCGTCTGCCCACCATAATACATATTTATTGAATTACACGTTTTACGAACACGTTTTACTATGTATTTAGGGTCTTCTGGATAGGTGCCACCGCTTTTCTTCGTGAAGACGTTCGCTATGTTTCAGATTAATTAAAGGGAAAGGTAGCCAGTATAAATGCTGCGCATGGAAGATCTTAAATTATGAGAGAAAGTCTTTAATTCGTGTGTGTTGCCAGTGACCAGTGACCAGTGAGCGAATGGAGAGGGATGTGCTCGGGGTTTCTCTGCGTGATGGTGACCTTGAAGGTGTCGTCGCCGCCGCAGTTGGCCAGCAGCAGCGTGGTGTAGGAGGCTGCCAGCAGGTCTCGCTGCGGCGCCCACAGCGTGAGCGGCGGCTGCACGCCGTCGTCCACCACGAGCTGCCCGCCCGGGCCCGCGCCCGCCCGCGGCGACAGGATCAGCTGCAACCACGCAATGCCCGATACGGGCCTCCACTAGTTGCAACACTACTACCGCTCGAAATAGTTAACATAATTATTTTAATACAACTGATGTTTCAAAAATAATATCCTAAAATTACTTTTGAATTTCGCTCCAAAACGTCAAAACGTGTCACGTGAGTACTGTTATGTCACCTGTTCCTACCAAACACTGGTAGGTTGTTATGGTGATTTAGATAGTTTTCCTTTTGACAGCGTCTGATGCTACCAACAAGGGACGTTATTGATCTTTGTCATGGAATTTAAAAATGATTTAGTTACATTTTGTTTCTTAGATATTATTTATGTTCCATAATTATATTTTTTTCTCGACTATTTTTGCTAGAGCACTCAACTCAAGAGTCAGTGGACAGAAAGATAAAGAGAGGAAGGTTGACGTAAGAATTTATTTACATAACTATTTTCTAATAAGCAATCAACATACATTTATATTATTATAACACGCGTAAGTGCGTTTTAATTAGTCGCACTAACGCGTGTCATAGCAGTGGACGTCTCTCAGCTGATATATTGATGATACGCGCGTCGCTTGCTTATTTTGAAGACGTCGTGTGGACACACGCTACGAGTGTGGCGGGGCTCACCTTGGTGGAGGGGCAGAGGCGGTACGAGGTGACGGTCTTGGGGATGAACTTGAGGATGTAGTCCTTGAGCGTGAGGTGCGTGGCGCTGAGGCAGGCCAGCAGGCGGCGCGGCCGGGCGCCCAGCACGCGCGCCTCGTGGCCGTGTGGACACACGCTACGAGTGAGGCGGGGCTCACCTTGGTGGAGGGGCAGAGGCGGTACGAGGTGACGGTCTTGGGGATGAACTTGAGGATGTAGTCCTTGAGCGTGAGGTGCGTGGCGCTGAGGCAGGCCAGCAGGCGGCGCGGCCGGGCGCCCAGCACGCGCGCCTCGTAGCCGCCGCGCCGCCCGCCCGCGCGAGCCCGCGCCACCGCCGCGTCCTCCGCTGTGGACGTAATATACGCTAGCGCGAGCCGAGCCAAAGGTCGCGTAGGCTCGGCTAGCCTTAGCCTGACCAAGAGTCTATAACCTATTGTTTTCGCTTGGGCCCAAGATGTAAACAAATATGGCGACTGTGCCGTTTCTGACACAGCTAGTTATGGGAAAATCTTAAGTTCGGAAATATCCGAAACAGTTATAAAGTGGCAAAACAAGTAGATATAGATTTATTTAATACTAGTTGTTCGACGGCTAGGCGGTTACTAAGTGAATTAGATTTTAAATTTTAAATTAAATAATTGAGCTGTAATCTATTGGGCACCTATTTAGCTGCGATTATAATTATAGTGTCATATTTTACATATTGCTCATTGTGTTTAAATTACTTATGTGGTGTGTATTAATAAAGACCTTTTATTAGCTCTCTGTTTTTATAAACGTTATCCTACTATGTATTTTAATCTGTTGGTCTTCCAATAAGATAAATAAATAGTTACTATGAACAAATATAATATCCGCATCATCTCTGTTAGCCGTTCTGCTTCTTGTAAGCATTGGAAGTCTACATAACGTATCAGCGTTTCGAATATACTTTGACACCAGAACGCTTTGCACTTCAAACTAGTGTCCCTTTTAACATTAGGCGCCCCCTATGAGGTTCGCATGGGTGGTTAGGCTGGTAGTCAGCCAACCAGGCTCGCAGAGAATAAAAAAAAAGATTCCCACTGATCGTTTAAAAAAACACGTTTACTAGCTAACAAACGAGTAAGTAGATACACCCTCCACCAAACTGCTTGAGGTAAACTAAATAAATAAACACATGCGCCGAACACGGCGTGGAAGAGAAAATTCGGAGCAAATACAGACGCGCGCAGATTAAATATCAACTACGTAGTATTCGCGGAGCGCGGAAGCGTACTGTCCGCAGGACGCGGGCACCGCACCCACGCGCGGTACGGTGAGGGGGATTCCGTGCGAGAGTGGCGTGATGTCGGCGCGACATCGCGGCTAAAACGAACCGATTTGCTATAATATTCATTTGCTTATTTGAATTAAAATGGTTATTATGGTTATGATCAAAAACTTGGCAACCAATATCTATTTTTACAATGTTATAATTATTGACAAATATTATGTTTTTTTGTGAATGTTTTATTATTTCGCGTATGTTACAGCAAATCACCTTTAAAAAAGTGCAATGTGTATTACACTGGACTAATGAATCGTTAAAAGTCTACAAGATTTTCACAGGATGTGCACAGGAGCGTGAAACCCCTTTGCAACTGTGAACCTTTTATCCACAAACGAAACCTTCATCTGGGGAGACATATTATCGACCCAAATGATATTATGACCCATGATGTTGAGAAAATCTTAAAATTTATGGAAAGTGTCCAAATCAAGGCTATACTTTTAAACTATTGGCGGCAAGGCACAATAGATCTTTTAGGTCGTAGTGAATAGCCCCAAATACAAATAATAATAAATCGCATAGTAATTAGGGTAACACAACCGGTTGGAAAAAATGGATGGAGTCTAGAAGAGAGCTCTGCTGTCACTGGTGTAAAACTAGGGATAGTCGGGACCGGAAAATGTGTCAGTTGAGACCAATGTCCAATCGCAATTCAGAGATCAGTGTCGAGGCGGGACCAGTGTCGAAACGAGACCAGTGTCTAAATCTGTGCAGCGTCGAGTTTAGATTACTGTCGAAATGAGACTTTTGTCATATGAGACCTGTCTTGTTGAATCTCAAAACCAGTGTCGAGTTGAGACCGAGGCTAGTCTCAAATAATTAAGTATGTACGGTGTAACCTGCATTTTGAAACGTCATCAAGTTTCGATTAAGTAAACTGTCGCGTCATTATTAAATTAGTTCACGTTTTCACCCATATCGCGGCGGACGCATACTCATTCTATCATTAACATAATTATCAAAATATGAAGGTTTTTATAAAATAAATCAGTGCATAAAACATTATCTTTCAATTATCAATTAAGGGTGTCCCGTACACCTTTATGGTCCTTCGAGCCGGATTAAGGGTGTCGCGTACAAATTACGTAGAGTAGAGGAGATTGGTAGCCTGGGTACCTGTGAGCACGATGCAGTCGAACTCCCCGTTGAGCAGCGCGGCGCCGTCGTAGGCGAGCGCGGCGCGGAACACGCCGGGCTGCGGGAAGCACAGCGACAGGCACACGCGCTGGTTGACTACGTCCGCCGCGAACACCGCCGACGCCGGCGCCGGCTCCGACCCGTCCGGCGCCCACACCTGCACGCTGAACCCCTGCGGGGGCGGGGATTACACACATGTCAACGTCACTTCACGCCTGACCAATTCTACAGATCTTCCGTGAGCCAGTTTTGGTCACGGTTTCGATGTAGTTCTGGATATTTCTGTATATGCCTGTAGTGCTACTTAGGAAAAAAATTGATGTTCTATTTTTGTTTCTTAAAATATTATGCTACTTGCGGGTGCTGGTAATGAATACACTATTCACCAATTCAATGTACGTTTAATATCACTACATAAAGTTGGAGTTCAACGAATGAATCTTCTACACTTTAACAATACTTTCACATTTCTATTTTTTATTGACTCCGAAAAATTAGTTACAGTGAATGAACCTGACGGGACCCGGTATAGAGTGTGACTGACTTCCCGCTGCGTTACAACGCGCGGCGGGGCGGGGTTGTAACTCGACCACGGTGCAGACGATAGTGTTACCTGTGACTTTGTCGTAGCGGTCGCGCGGGTGCACGTGCACTGACGCGGTAGTTACCTGCGGCGGCGGCGGCGGCGCGGGGTTGTCGTAGCGGTCGCGCGGGTGCACGTGCACTGACGCGGTAGTTACCTGCGGCGGCGGCGGCGGCGCGGGGTTGTCGTAGCGGTCGCGCGGGTGCACGTGCACTGACGCGGTAGTTACCTGCGGCGGCGGCGGCGGCGCGGGGTTGTCGTAGCGGTCGCGCGGGTGCACGTGCACTGACGCGGTAGTTACCTGCGGCGGCGGCGGCGGCGCGGGGTTGTCGTAGCGGTCGCGCGGGTGCACGTGCACTGACGCGGTAGTTACCTGCGGCGGCGGCGGCGGCGCGGGGTTGTCGTAGCGGTCGCGCGGGTGCACGTGCACTGACGCGGTAGTTACCTGCGGCGGCGGCGGCGGCGCGGGGTTGTCGTAGCGGTCGCGCGGGTGCACGTGCACTGACGCGGTAGTTACCTGCGGCGGCGGCGGCGGCGCGGGGTTGTCGTAGCGGTCGCGCGGGTGCACGTGCACTGACGCGGTAGTTACCTGCGGCGGCGGCGGCGGCGCGGGGTTGTCGTAGCGGTCGCGCGGGTGCACGTGCACTGACGCGGTAGTTACCTGCGGCGGCGGCGGCGGCGCGGGGTTGTCGTAGCGGTCGCGCGGGTGCACGTGCACTGACGCGGTAGTTACCTGCGGCGGCGGCGGCGGCGCGGGGTTGTCGTAGCGGTCGCGCGGGTGCACGTGCACTGACGCGGTAGTTACCTGCGGCGGCGGCGGCGGCGCGGGGTTGTCGTAGCGGTCGCGCGGGTGCACGTGCACTGACGCGGTAGTTACCTGCGGCGGCGGCGGCGGCGCGGGGTTGTCGTAGCGGTCGCGCGGGTGCACGTGCACTGACGCGGTAGTTACCTGCGGCGGCGGCGGCGGCGCGGGGTTGTCGTAGCGGTCGCGCGGGTGCACGTGCACTGACGCGGTAGTTACCTGCGGCGGCGGCGGCGGCGCGGGGTTGTCGTAGCGGTCGCGCGGGTGCACGTGCACGGTGCGCGGCGCGTCGACGGTACAGACGAGCGCGTGCGCGCGGCCGACGCGCGTGAGGCGCGCGCACACGCTGCCGGCCAGGAACCGGCGCCGGAACGGGCTGCCCAGGATGCCGGTGCCGCCTGCCGGAACACACCTACACTCGTTGCCGCATCCAAACGTGGAACTGTGCCTGTAACTCTTGACGACCGGCAAACATCTTGGTCAATTTCACAGATTAAAGAACAGCCCCAGGTGCAATATTTGGTACAAAATCTTTTACTGCGCCCTGATTTTATTCTGTAAAATTGATCAAATGTTTGCCGGGCCTCAAGAGTTACGAACTCTAGTTCCAGAGAGTACTTATAAGAAGTTTATTTTGTCCATCAGCTTACATTTTAAGAGAATTCATGTAACTGTCGCAAACGCGATTCGGAACGACTTGAAATGACGTGTCATAGTGTGTGCCATTGTGTTGACAGTATTTAAAAAAAAGTTAAGAGATTGGTACTATTGGAGATGACATTGAAAGGTAGAGAGCGCCAAAATGAGAGACTTGTTATCATGAAGGCTAGCATCAAAGATTTGGTAAGTCCCTATAAGATTTTGTCAAGAGATAATTAATGATTAACTGTACCGGTGGACATGGAATGGCTATAGGGGTGGATTGGAGGCCATTTAGGGACCGTAGGGTGCCGACATAATTATCATCGCATAAAAAGATGGTAGTATGAACAAAATAGTAAAATGAATGGTGAATTGGGTAGTACGAAAGTAAATTTTAGTACCTACTAGCCAAGTCGTACCTACGATCAAGTAGCCTGCATAGCAAGGGGCAAAGATATAATAGAAAAATATCTCGAGAATCATAATATAGGGTTGTTGAAAACTTTTTTATTTCATAAGATAAAGAAATATTGCAAAAGAAATATGTAGTATGTCTATAATCGATATTTACAAAGATATAGTGTATGTTTTATGTGTTGCGACGCATCTTTCAAAAACGCTTCATGCAAAATCTGCGGAACGGGTGACGTCACATGTTCTTAAATTACTAAGAAATGTATGGGCATATTGACAAAATGAATAATAACTATGTAATATGTATGTTTTTATTCAAGTTCTCATAAAAATAGTTGCTGAAATTGCTGTCAGCAATATAATATCATTAACATTTTTGATAAATATTGAAATAAATTTAACCTTTTTAAAATGTCTTCACGGACTTTAACAATAATCCATATCTCTTAAGTTTGAATTGCTTTTAAGGGTAACAGTAGCTTATATTTTCTAAATTTTTGAAAAATAGCGCCATATTCCAACTTAGGCAACATCCCAATTGTAGCCTCTGATAGTAAGTCATGTTTGACAATTGAATTGAAAAATAAAGACTGTCATCATCTTTTTTCCATCGGAACCCTCCCAGCGATATATCTTAAAATGCTTTTTTTGCTTTTATCAAAAGTTTTTTTCTGGAAGTACCTAATTAGCAGAGGTCGGAATTAGATAGAGTTATTTATGTACTTGCATCGAAATGTTGATATTAATATGGATCTTCCCGGGATTTAATGGGCATCCGATGTCGTTGATGTAACTTTGGCAACGTCGCGCGTGCAGTGGTTTAAATTGTGTAAAAGTAAATAACTTTTTTTTATTTTTTATTTATTAATCACGGGATTTTTCTGCTCTTTAAAATTAATCTCGGGATTTGAGGCATATCCACTTTATTCTTTCGCTGTATGAAATCCGTGTGAGTACATAAATAACTCTACCTAATTCCGACCTCTGCTAATTAGTTTCTGAACTTTACTGTTCGTAAAGTTGAATTAACTTTTTGTGTGCTATTATTGTGTTTCACCGCTTACGTATTTAATACGCTATGGCAGAATAACAGTGGCATCGATACTCCTCCGGCAGCCACTAAGTCATAGACCTTTTTGTTTTAAAACTCTATGTTGTCTGTCTGAACTATTTGTTCTGTTTTTAAGACAAATATATTTTTTTTATTTGTTTCTTGAGGCACAATCCCAACAAACACCCCAAACTATGCGCTTAGAGCCCAATATTAATTCTTTATAGACCTACTATATGATGTTTAAAAAAAAATGCAAATACAAGTGTCATTGAATGTTTATTGAGAGAGAGAGAAAGAGAGAGGGAGACATGTGTAAGATCTTACCTATAGTGACAGATATGACGTAGAGACCAGCCGTGCGGACCGTGAACTTGACCCGTGCCGTGTTGGCCTGCGCCGGGTCACCCGACCCCAACTCTATCACCGGTGTTACCTGAAGAAGGAATATGAAACAGATAGACAAGATGAAATTCATTAGGATATCCCAAATCCTCGGTGGCTCAGTCAGAGCATGCAGTTACCCGGATTGTGAAGGTAACGGCTTCAGTTCCGCCCCAGGTCACAACTTTTTTCTAGTCGAGATATTGCTGTATCTTATTTATTAGTAAGCTTTGTGGACGGTGTGTATACAGTCTGGGAATCCCGGATATTTAACTATTTATTCTGAACACCAACAGCTGTCTAACAATTTATAAATCCTACAATTAACATCAATTACGGGTCTTCGTTTGAGGTAATATTTTAAATAAGTACCAAACAAGTATACATACTGTAACAAACCTCGCCCTTACAGGGTTTTACCAATCTGTCAACTAGGTAAGTACCTATATGTTCAAACTATTTGATAAAATCCCACAGAAATACAATAGGCTATGGTTATCTTCAGAAACTAGTACGTTCTCACGATTAGCTTGCGACACGCAATGAAAAGTACATGAGCTAATGTCTTACCTTCCTTGTGCCGTATGAAATTATGACGTTAAGATCATCGGTGTCGCAGATTGGGTAGGGCTGCCCGTTCCGCTGGAAGCACACCACCGTGAAGCACATGGTCTCGCCAACGACGTGCGGCTCCACCCAGCCCCAATCCACCTGGAAACACATTCCTCATAGTAAAGTAGCGCCTTTAACCATTTATTCGACCAGCCCCCTTATTCTCAACTGTCGGAAAGAATTCGAATTTCGGAAACTCTATGCCTGTCACTTTTTATCGCGCTGCAAAGCGAGACGGCATGTGACTTGTCGAATCGAATCCGTGATCCGACAGTTGAGAATAAGGGAGCAGCAGTCCTAGGTTACTCTGCTCCTCAACTAAATCCTCAATGACGTCATCACGGACTGCTGATGGTAAACATAATGATTTAACATTTCACGTCGAATGAATCCAACTTTTTACCTACACCATTGGTTTCAGCAATAGAAAATCGACTGTCTGATAGGTTTTGAAATTGAGCATCTTCGGGAGTTGGGACCGATAAACATAAGAAAAAAAAACTTTATTTGGGCTGGCAATTAATAGTCTACATGCTAGTATACGGTTTATTTTTTTATTTGTTCTTAATATTTCAGACAGTCTTATTGCAAAGGTTGTTGGCGTCTGGCCGCTAACCTATACTTTTTTAAGTTTATACTTTTTTCGATGATCGCCAGATTAGGTTTGTATTAATCAATACACTACTGTCAACTAAATATTAACCATTCTTTTCTTATATACATCTAGATGATAGCAAGCTGATGTCCCACCCGATGGTAAGTGGCATAAATGGTGTAGCATATAGAAGTAAGTTTGGTGAAAGCGACTGACCCGGCAGCTGGGCGGGTAGAGGTACTTCCCGGTGACGTACTGCAGCAGCGAGTGCTTGGCCTCGGGCGCCAGCGACGGCTGCGTCATGGCCGCCAGCGTCACCAGCCCGCACACCGACATCGACACCACCAGCATGCCGCCTGTCACACCGTCTACGGTCACTTACCTTCCAAAACACAGCGAAGCTCTTCTAGAACTTTCGAAGGTCCAACCTCGAAGACTAGCTTCGTACCTCACAATTTTGCTAAGAACACTTGTAAGTTTACAAGTCTCTTTACAAGTACTTGGTTAGATTGGGTTAGTATGGTGATCATACAAGCCATTAATAAATATTATATACTATAGTATCAATAAGTAAGTATCAGTACTTTTCGCATATGCAGGGTGGTGCCGTCAATACGTACAGAAAATTAAAACATGGGCTATATTAATTCATAGAAATGTGTGGCGAACCCACATATAATATTATCTATATCATATATATAAATCATTAATATATAAATATAAACACATACATAAAATTTAAACTTAAGTAAATATACTATTATATAATTCACATACACAAACATATTTATTTATAGCCTATTTACAGTAAATTAACATTAACACATTCACAAATACATAAATAACAGTCCATAATAATAATTTGATGAAACAAATATTTTTGCATCCAAAAATATTTGTTTTATCAAAAACCGTATGAAAACTGGAAACGCGCAACCACGCGATAAGATGGTGGAAGTCTATTGTTTTCACACGGCCGGCTCGCCGCAGGCGCTTGTCTCGCCCCGCGCTCGCTAGTCACTATCAGTACGCCTTACGTGACACCTGTGTCGCTTTGTTACTAAACGCTCACCCGCTCGCTTTGTCGTAGTGTAGTATAGTGATACTGTTATCTTAAACTTTATTCGTATTGTGTTGTGCCTAGCTTAGACTTTTTCGTCTACTGTTTTTATTCGCCTTCTGTTATTTTATTATATGGACTTTTTGTGTTTGGACAATATAAGTGTTGTGCAACGTTCCCGGACTTATTTATTTATTCACCACAAACACTACCAACCATAACTGGTGACCCCGAATAGAACAATAACTAAATGAGCAGTGACGATAGTGATTCAGCAGGTTCGCAAATTCGAACTAAAACTACCCAACGAGAAAAAATGGAGCACGTTTCCACTGCACCATCCGAACATCAGACGATGCCGGAAGCTTTTCGTGTTGGCGTGCGTATACCACCGTTTTGGCCTGAAAAACCTACCATATGGTTTTCTCAGATAGAAGGTCAATTCGCGATGGCCAGAATTACCGATGACACTACAAAATTTTATTATGTATTATCACACTTGGACCGGCAATACGCTGTGGAAGTCGAGGATGTTATTACTTCACCACCGACTACCGGCAAGTACGACAAACTTAAATCAGAATTGGACGTAGTTAAATAGAAAGGACTCAACCCACACTTTGGCCAAAATTGAGTTAGGTACGCCATCGTACTCCTGATAGTCGAATCTATAATGTAGTGAAAACTCTATTTTAAAAATATACCCAGAAACTAGGTTTTTTACTACCCCGACTCAACCCACAATATGGAGAGCACACAAATTGCATTTGCTGAATGAATTCAGGCCACTTGAATTGTTTCTGCGTAACGTTTATATGTATGGGTGTGTCCATAAGACCAATAAACCAGAATAAACTCAAACAGTTTGGATCTTTTCTGGGAATTTGTTTTTATTTTAAATATAATTTAAACAAATATGTAAAATGACTCAAACAGATTAGGTCGTTTCTGAGTTATAAGTTTACTCTAACAAAATATTGCTTTTGTTTAACAGAAAGGACTCAAAACACTTGAGATATTTCAGAAAGACAGCTTTAGATGAACTGCACATTTAATTATCAAATAACTAAATTGACTCAGGCACGCTGAGTCGTTTGTTAGGATTAAATAAAATGATCTATACAAATACATATAAATAAACTAAAACAACTTAGAGCATTTGTGTTATTCTTTATTAAAAACGATGCAAAACGTAAGATCTGCGTACTTTATTTCAAATAAATCATTAGTATTTTTTATTATTGTTATTATATGTATCAAATAGTAACATTATGTAAATAGATTTCAGGATATCAAGTGAAATGTGGATTGAGTCCTTACCATTAAACTTAAGTTTGTTAAGACAGGTATTTTTTGTAACTTTTTCAAAAAGGACTCAAAACTATCCTTTAATTGGAAAATAAGTTATAAAGTAAAACAAAAGAAGTAAAATGGTAAAAAAGTTAATTATTTTTTGCTTTTTATTTATTTTTATTATTATCAAAATCACGTCAATACGCACATTATTAATGTAAAACAATAAAAAAACAGCGCCAAAATGAGCGCTCATATCAATTTATTTCATCCTCCTCCAAGTCAAAGTCAATAGTAGGCCCATATCCATTGATATCCTCGTTGATATTGTTGTTTCCTTAAGGTTATTCTAAAATGCATGACAGTCTTCCTTCAGGTATTAAACTAAACATAGATCTGAGATCATCGAGCTTTGCTTGAGGAATAGATTTTCCCTGCGGCTAAAGAAGTTTAAAATCTTCTTCTGAAAACTTTATTAAAACTCCTTTAATTCTTTTTGACAGATCCAACTTTTGAATATCTCCACTCTCTGACGTCATAGTAATTATGTTTTGTTTATCTTTATTTAGTAAAATTTGTTTAATTTTAGCCAGTTTATTTTAACTTTATTTTACATACTTGTCTATTAACATTTTTTTTTTAAATTAATGTACCTAAAAAGTCTTGTGTTTTCATTCTAGTTACGTGAAGTGGGTTTTACTTTTTAGCAATTTTCGTTATATTCAATATTCTTCTACAGTGTAAATTCTCTCGTGATACTTAAGCTCACATTCAATCTTGCTGAAATTAGTGTCATTTGGCAAAAAGGAATGGCCCGGCTCAAAATATATAAAACTTATCTTTTTAAGATTTGGGTGGCTGTTAAGTACCTACAGTAAGACATACGATCTCTAAAAAACACTACCTTTGCCCCGTATACCCACTAACATAGTTTTTTATAAACGACAATTATGGGTTTATAACGCTGGGATCCATGTTGGCTCTAACGATGAAGGAAGATGCAATGTTTGGGTTGAAGGTGAAGCGGGAAGAGGAGCCCAAGAAGTTGGCTCGTGCCTCATTAATTTCATTAAAAACAATTTGAGGGATGGCGTAGAGAATTTAGTCCTTTGGAGCTACTGCTGCGGGGGACAGAATAGAAATATTAATGTTGGAAACTGTACTTAACAGCCACCCAAATCTTAAAACGATAACTTTTAAATATTTAGAGTCAGGTGAGAGAGCAAGATTGAATGTGAGCTTAAGTATCACGAGAGAATTTACACTGAACAAGAATATAATGAAAATTGCTTAAAATAAACATCCCCTTCACGTAACAAGAATGAAAACACAAGACTTTATATGTACCAAAAAAATTGGAAAACAAAAATTTTTGATAGAAAAGTATGTACAAAAAGTTAAAATAAACTGGCTAAAAACAAAACAAATTTTATTAAATAAAGATGAACAATACAGAATTACTATGACGTCAGAGAGTGGCGATATTCAAAAGTTGGATCTGTCAAAAAGAATTTAAGGAGTTTTAATAAAGTTTTCAGAAGAAGATTTTGAACTTCTTTGGCCTCAGGGAAAATCTATTCTTCAAGCAAAGAAAGATCTCAGATCTATGTTTAGTTTAATACTTGAAGACTGTCATGCATTTTATAATAACCTTAAGGAAAATAACAATATCAACGAGGATATCAATGGATATGGGCCTACTATTGACTTTGACTTGGAGGAGGATGAAATAAATTGATATGAGCGCTCATTTTGGCGCTGTTTTTTATGGTTTTACATTATTAATGTACGTATTGACGTGATTTCGCTTGCTATGTGGTCAAAGACAAAAAATAAATAACTTTTTAACCATTTTACTTCTTTTGTTTTATTTTATAACTTATTTTCTAATCAAAGGGTAGTTTTGAGTCCTTTTTGAGAAAGTTACAAAATATACCTGTCTTAACAAACTTAAGTTTAATGGTAAGGACTCAATCCACATTGCACTTGATATACTAAAATCTATTTACATAATGTTACTATATTTGATACATAAATAAAATATAACCTCCCTTTAATAATTAAGGGAGGGAAAAATAGTAATAATGAACTAGGGCTTTGTTAAAATACAGCTCAAACTTCAAACGCTCATAACTCAAAAGTAACTTTTTGTGGGTTGAGTCCTTTCTATTTAACTGCGTCCAATTAATAAAAAGACTATCGGTGTCAAGTGAGATAAAAGTAAAGCAACTTTTACAGTCTGAGGAATTAGGTGACCGTAAACCTTCTCAGTTTTTACGCCATCTGCAACATTTGGCGGGCCCGAATATTCCTGAGAATTTTTTAAGAACCATTTGGACAAGCCGCTTGCCAAACAACTTACAGACAGTTATCGCTTCGCAAATGAGCCTATCACTGAATGAGCTAGCAGACTTAGCTGACAGAGTACACGACATCGCACCCGCTTCACCTCAAGTAGCAGCGACTAGTACAGCTACAGAAACAGCGCTAGAGATGATGGCCCGAAGCATAACGGAACTGACAAAGCAGGTTAGCGCACTATCCGCGGAAGTACACAGTCGCTCACGTCCTCGAAATAAACAGACGACACATCAACGACGACAACAAACGCCTACTACAAGATCTCAGTCCAACTACAGGAAGTTCCCACAATGTTGGTACCACTTTAAGTTCGGCAGCCAAGCAAAGAAATGTATACGCCCCTGCGATTTTAAGTCGGGAAATGCACAGGGCAGTCTATAATGGCGACAGATGATTGCCCATCCACTACTGGTCGCCTCTTCGTGACAGACCGCAGATCGAAAGTCCAATTTCTTGTGGACACAGGAAGCGACCTATGCGTCTTCCCCCGGTCTGCGCTCCGAGATCGCCGTGAGAAGACCAACTACCAACTCTGCGCAGCTAACGGTTCTACTATCGATACGTATGGTTATGTACAATTTAATATTAATTTAGGCTTACGAAGAGATTTTATTTGGAAATTTATAGTAGCCGATGTAACAAAAGCAATTATTGGTGTAGATTTTCTTTCATATTATAATTTACTTGTTGATGTCCGTAATAAACGCATTATTGATGGTACGACCAAAATATCAACTATAGCTAGTATTGCTGTAAATTACAATGCTATTCCGAGCGTAAAGGTTGTGACTGGTGCTTCAAAATACCATAAAGTACTTTCTGAGTTTCAGGAAATTACTAAACCTTCGGGCACACCATGTATTCCAAAACACAATACTGTACACCACATCCGGACCACACCAGGCCCTCCCGTGTCATGTTCTCCCCGCAGATTGGCTCCTGAAAAACTAAAAATCGCCAAGGCCGAATTTGAGGCAATGTTGGCATGCGGTACAGCGCGCCCATCCGAGTCAGCCTGGTCGTCCCCACTACATTTAGCTCCAAAAAAGGACAATGGGTGGCGACCTTGTGGTGACTATAGGTTGCTGAACGCTAGGAGTGTCCCAGATAAGTATCCTATAAGGCATATACATGATTTTGCACACAATTTATCTGGTTGTACGATTTTTTCAACGATAGATTTGGTAAAAGCTTACAACCAGATTCCAGTGTATAAAGAGGACATACCAAAAACTGCTATATCAACGCCTTTCGGACTCTTCGAGTTCCCATTTATGACGTTCGGTTTACGTAATGCAGGGCAAACTTTTCAGAGGTTTGTTGACGAAATGACTCGCGGCCTAGATTTTTGTTTCCCCTATTTGGACGACTATCTCGTATTTTCAAAATCGGAACAGGAGCATGAGGATCACCTTCGCCAACTCTTCTCGAGAAATGAAGGATTATGGTATACTCATAAACACTACGAAATGCGTCTTCGGTGTGTCGGAAGTAACATTTCTTGGCTACCATATTTCACAGCACGGAACCAAACCCCTGGAAAGTAAAGTCCAGGCTATTAAAGAATTTCCCACGCCTAAAACAGCCAAGCAACTTAGAAGGTTCTTGGGTATGATCAATTTTTATAGGCGATTCATACCCCAAGCCGCACAAATTCAAGGTCCTTTAAATTCTTTATTGACAGGTTCTATTAAAGCATCACATCCCGTCGTCATGGAAGGAAACGCGTTGAAGGCATTTAACAATTGTAAGGATAGTCTGTGTCGTGCAGCATTATTAGCACATCCTGATTCCAAAGCCAAACTAGGTCTCGTCACCGATGCGTCCGATCAAGCCATAGGAGGTGTCTTGCAGCAACTGCAAGACGGGCACTGGCAACCTCTTGCCTTTTTCTCACGCAAGTTGAGCCCGTTTCAAAAGAAATATTCTCCTTACGACCGAGAGCTCCTTGCAATCTATGAGAATATAAAATATTTTCGCCATTGGTTCGAAGCTACACATTTTACGATCTATACTGACCACAAACCCTTATGTTATGCTTTTCATGAACGAAAAAGTAACTGCAGTCCGCGTCAGTATAGACATTTAGATTTTATATCCCAATTTTCAACGGATATACAACATATATCGGGTAAAGATAACGTAGTTGCCGACACACTTTCCCGTATCGAAGAGCTTTACGAACCAGTAGACTTTCACGTGTTAGCGAAATCTCAGGGTGAAGATTCAGAGCTTCTCCAATACCTAAAAGACGAGACCTCTTTGCGGATCAAGAAAGTTAACATTCCTGGTAGTCGTATCGAACTCTACTGCGACGTCAGTACATCGACTCCCAGGCCGTTTATACCAAAGTCATTGCGCAAACAAATTTTCGACAGCTTACATGCATTAAGCCATCCGGGAGCTAACGCGAGTGCAAAACTTGTAGCACAGCGATATGTTTGGCCACAGATAAGGAAGGACTGTCGCGAATGGTCTAAGGCGTGTTTAACTTGTCAGCGCACAAAGGTAAATCGACACGTAAAATCACCATTTGGTACCCTCGATTTACCTTCAGCGAGATTTAAACACGTCCATTTAGACCTCATCGGACCCCTACCACCTTCACGCGAATATCGGTACTGCTTGACAGCCGTCGATCGCTTCACGCGATGGGCTGAAGCTGTCCCTATCACCGATATTACCGCGGAATCTGTGGTCAACGCATTTTTGATAGGATGGGTGGCTCGTTTCGGATGTCCTACCGACGTTGTTACTGACCGTGGTAGATAATTCGAGAGCGCAACGTTCCAACAACTGTCGAAAACTATTGGTTTCAAACATCGTAGGACGACCGCATATCACCCACAATGCAATGGTCTCGTCGAGAGATTCCATCGCCAGTTAAAAGCGGCCATAATGTGCCACGCTAATAGTACTTGGTCTGAAGCGTTGCCATTAGTTCTTCTTGGCATCAGAAGCTCATTTAAAACCGACCTTCAAACGTCTTCAGCCGAACTAGTTTATGGCGAGCCCTTACGCCTTCCTGGCGAATTTTTCGGTCATAAAGTTAGCAAATCAACAACTGATATCACTGAATTTTCAGCTCGTATCAGAACATTCGCCAACAATTTGCAACCGATTCCGACATCGAATCATGCAAACAGTAAAGTATTTATCTATAAAGATTTAACTTCTTGTTCGCATGTATTCCTTCGCGAAGATGCCTTAAGAGGCGCTTTGCAACCGGCCTACACAGGCCCACACGAAGTGATTGAAAGAAGTCCTAAAGTATATAAACTTCGTATCAAAGGTAAAGTCATCACAGTATCCGTAGACAGACTAAAGCCCGCCTACATACTGAATGACTGTGAAAATAATGCATCTTCACATGACACTCCAAAATATCCCGAACCGAATAGTACTCCAGTAGTTAAAACCACACGATCCGGACGTAAAGTGCAATTTCCGGATTTTTTTCGTCCGTAGACACGGCCTCTCGGGGGGAGTGATGTGGCGAACCCACATATAATATTATCTATATCATATATATAAATCATTAATATATAAATATAAACACATACATAAAATTTAAACTTAAGTAAATATACTATTATATAATTCACATACACAAACATATTTATTTATAGCCTATTTACAGTAAATTAACATTAACACATTCACAAATACATAAATAACAGTCCATAATAATAATTTGATGAAACAAATATTTTTGCATCCAAAAATATTTGTTTTATCAAAAACCGTATGAAAACTGGAAACGCGCAACCACGCGATAAGATGGTGGAAGTCTATTGTTTTCACACGGCCGGCTCGCCGCAGGCGCTTGTCTCGCCCCGCGCTCGCTAGTCACTATCAGTACGCCTTACGTGACACCTGTGTCGCTTTGTTACTAAACGCTCACCCGCTCGCTTTGTCGTAGTGTAGTATAGTGATACTGTTATCTTAAACTTTATTCGTATTGTGTTGTGCCTAGCTTAGACTTTTTCGTCTACTGTTTTTATTCGCCTTCTGTTATTTTATTATATGGACTTTTTGTGTTTGGACAATATAAGTGTTGTGCAACGTTCCCGGACTTATTTATTTATTCACCACAAACACTACCAACCATAACTGGTGACCCCGAATAGAACAATAACTAAATGAGCAGTGACGATAGTGATTCAGCAGGTTCGCAAATTCGAACTAAAACTACCCAACGAGAAAAAATGGAGCACGTTTCCACTGCACCATCCGAACATCAGACGATGCCGGAAGCTTTTCGTGTTGGCGTGCGTATACCACCGTTTTGGCCTGAAAAACCTACCATATGGTTTTCTCAGATAGAAGGTCAATTCGCGATGGCCAGAATTACCGATGACACTACAAAATTTTATTATGTATTATCACACTTGGACCGGCAATACGCTGTGGAAGTCGAGGATGTTATTACTTCACCACCGACTACCGGCAAGTACGACAAACTTAAATCAGAATTGGACGTAGTTAAATAGAAAGGACTCAACCCACACTTTGGCCAAAATTGAGTTAGGTACGCCATCGTACTCCTGATAGTCGAATCTATAATGTAGTGAAAACTCTATTTTAAAAATATACCCAGAAACTAGGTTTTTTACTACCCCGACTCAACCCACAATATGGAGAGCACACAAATTGCATTTGCTGAATGAATTCAGGCCACTTGAATTGTTTCTGCGTAACGTTTATATGTATGGGTGTGTCCATAAGACCAATAAACCAGAATAAACTCAAACAGTTTGGATCTTTTCTGGGAATTTGTTTTTATTTTAAATATAATTTAAACAAATATGTAAAATGACTCAAACAGATTAGGTCGTTTCTGAGTTATAAGTTTACTCTAACAAAATATTGCTTTTGTTTAACAGAAAGGACTCAAAACACTTGAGATATTTCAGAAAGACAGCTTTAGATGAACTGCACATTTAATTATCAAATAACTAAATTGACTCAGGCACGCTGAGTCGTTTGTTAGGATTAAATAAAATGATCTATACAAATACATATAAATAAACTAAAACAACTTAGAGCATTTGTGTTATTCTTTATTAAAAACGATGCAAAACGTAAGATCTGCGTACTTTATTTCAAATAAATCATTAGTATTTTTTATTATTGTTATTATATGTATCAAATAGTAACATTATGTAAATAGATTTCAGGATATCAAGTGAAATGTGGATTGAGTCCTTACCATTAAACTTAAGTTTGTTAAGACAGGTATTTTTTGTAACTTTTTCAAAAAGGACTCAAAACTATCCTTTAATTGGAAAATAAGTTATAAAGTAAAACAAAAGAAGTAAAATGGTAAAAAAGTTAATTATTTTTTGCTTTTTATTTATTTTTATTATTATCAAAATCACGTCAATACGCACATTATTAATGTAAAACAATAAAAAAACAGCGCCAAAATGAGCGCTCATATCAATTTATTTCATCCTCCTCCAAGTCAAAGTCAATAGTAGGCCCATATCCATTGATATCCTCGTTGATATTGTTGTTTCCTTAAGGTTATTCTAAAATGCATGACAGTCTTCCTTCAGGTATTAAACTAAACATAGATCTGAGATCATCGAGCTTTGCTTGAGGAATAGATTTTCCCTGCGGCTAAAGAAGTTTAAAATCTTCTTCTGAAAACTTTATTAAAACTCCTTTAATTCTTTTTGACAGATCCAACTTTTGAATATCTCCACTCTCTGACGTCATAGTAATTATGTTTTGTTTATCTTTATTTAGTAAAATTTGTTTAATTTTAGCCAGTTTATTTTAACTTTATTTTACATACTTGTCTATTAACATTTTTTTTTTAAATTAATGTACCTAAAAAGTCTTGTGTTTTCATTCTAGTTACGTGAAGTGGGTTTTACTTTTTAGCAATTTTCGTTATATTCAATATTCTTCTACAGTGTAAATTCTCTCGTGATACTTAAGCTCACATTCAATCTTGCTGAAATTAGTGTCATTTGGCAAAAAGGAATGGCCCGGCTCAAAATATATAAAACTTATCTTTTTAAGATTTGGGTGGCTGTTAAGTACCTACAGTAAGACATACGATCTCTAAAAAACACTACCTTTGCCCCGTATACCCACTAACATAGTTTTTTATAAACGACAATTATGGGTTTATAACGCTGGGATCCATGTTGGCTCTAACGATGAAGGAAGATGCAATGTTTGGGTTGAAGGTGAAGCGGGAAGAGGAGCCCAAGAAGTTGGCTCGTGCCTCATTAATTTCATTAAAAACAATTTGAGGGATGGCGTAGAGAATTTAGTCCTTTGGAGCTACTGCTGCGGGGGACAGAATAGAAATATTAATGTTGGAAACTGTACTTAACAGCCACCCAAATCTTAAAACGATAACTTTTAAATATTTAGAGTCAGGTGAGAGAGCAAGATTGAATGTGAGCTTAAGTATCACGAGAGAATTTACACTGAACAAGAATATAATGAAAATTGCTTAAAATAAACATCCCCTTCACGTAACAAGAATGAAAACACAAGACTTTATATGTACCAAAAAAATTGGAAAACAAAAATTTTTGATAGAAAAGTATGTACAAAAAGTTAAAATAAACTGGCTAAAAACAAAACAAATTTTATTAAATAAAGATGAACAATACAGAATTACTATGACGTCAGAGAGTGGCGATATTCAAAAGTTGGATCTGTCAAAAAGAATTTAAGGAGTTTTAATAAAGTTTTCAGAAGAAGATTTTGAACTTCTTTGGCCTCAGGGAAAATCTATTCTTCAAGCAAAGAAAGATCTCAGATCTATGTTTAGTTTAATACTTGAAGACTGTCATGCATTTTATAATAACCTTAAGGAAAATAACAATATCAACGAGGATATCAATGGATATGGGCCTACTATTGACTTTGACTTGGAGGAGGATGAAATAAATTGATATGAGCGCTCATTTTGGCGCTGTTTTTTATGGTTTTACATTATTAATGTACGTATTGACGTGATTTCGCTTGCTATGTGGTCAAAGACAAAAAATAAATAACTTTTTAACCATTTTACTTCTTTTGTTTTATTTTATAACTTATTTTCTAATCAAAGGGTAGTTTTGAGTCCTTTTTGAGAAAGTTACAAAATATACCTGTCTTAACAAACTTAAGTTTAATGGTAAGGACTCAATCCACATTGCACTTGATATACTAAAATCTATTTACATAATGTTACTATATTTGATACATAAATAAAATATAACCTCCCTTTAATAATTAAGGGAGGGAAAAATAGTAATAATGAACTAGGGCTTTGTTAAAATACAGCTCAAACTTCAAACGCTCATAACTCAAAAGTAACTTTTTGTGGGTTGAGTCCTTTCTATTTAACTGCGTCCAATTAATAAAAAGACTATCGGTGTCAAGTGAGATAAAAGTAAAGCAACTTTTACAGTCTGAGGAATTAGGTGACCGTAAACCTTCTCAGTTTTTACGCCATCTGCAACATTTGGCGGGCCCGAATATTCCTGAGAATTTTTTAAGAACCATTTGGACAAGCCGCTTGCCAAACAACTTACAGACAGTTATCGCTTCGCAAATGAGCCTATCACTGAATGAGCTAGCAGACTTAGCTGACAGAGTACACGACATCGCACCCGCTTCACCTCAAGTAGCAGCGACTAGTACAGCTACAGAAACAGCGCTAGAGATGATGGCCCGAAGCATAACGGAACTGACAAAGCAGGTTAGCGCACTATCCGCGGAAGTACACAGTCGCTCACGTCCTCGAAATAAACAGACGACACATCAACGACGACAACAAACGCCTACTACAAGATCTCAGTCCAACTACAGGAAGTTCCCACAATGTTGGTACCACTTTAAGTTCGGCAGCCAAGCAAAGAAATGTATACGCCCCTGCGATTTTAAGTCGGGAAATGCACAGGGCAGTCTATAATGGCGACAGATGATTGCCCATCCACTACTGGTCGCCTCTTCGTGACAGACCGCAGATCGAAAGTCCAATTTCTTGTGGACACAGGAAGCGACCTATGCGTCTTCCCCCGGTCTGCGCTCCGAGATCGCCGTGAGAAGACCAACTACCAACTCTGCGCAGCTAACGGTTCTACTATCGATACGTATGGTTATGTACAATTTAATATTAATTTAGGCTTACGAAGAGATTTTATTTGGAAATTTATAGTAGCCGATGTAACAAAAGCAATTATTGGTGTAGATTTTCTTTCATATTATAATTTACTTGTTGATGTCCGTAATAAACGCATTATTGATGGTACGACCAAAATATCAACTATAGCTAGTATTGCTGTAAATTACAATGCTATTCCGAGCGTAAAGGTTGTGACTGGTGCTTCAAAATACCATAAAGTACTTTCTGAGTTTCAGGAAATTACTAAACCTTCGGGCACACCATGTATTCCAAAACACAATACTGTACACCACATCCGGACCACACCAGGCCCTCCCGTGTCATGTTCTCCCCGCAGATTGGCTCCTGAAAAACTAAAAATCGCCAAGGCCGAATTTGAGGCAATGTTGGCATGCGGTACAGCGCGCCCATCCGAGTCAGCCTGGTCGTCCCCACTACATTTAGCTCCAAAAAAGGACAATGGGTGGCGACCTTGTGGTGACTATAGGTTGCTGAACGCTAGGAGTGTCCCAGATAAGTATCCTATAAGGCATATACATGATTTTGCACACAATTTATCTGGTTGTACGATTTTTTCAACGATAGATTTGGTAAAAGCTTACAACCAGATTCCAGTGTATAAAGAGGACATACCAAAAACTGCTATATCAACGCCTTTCGGACTCTTCGAGTTCCCATTTATGACGTTCGGTTTACGTAATGCAGGGCAAACTTTTCAGAGGTTTGTTGACGAAATGACTCGCGGCCTAGATTTTTGTTTCCCCTATTTGGACGACTATCTCGTATTTTCAAAATCGGAACAGGAGCATGAGGATCACCTTCGCCAACTCTTCTCGAGAAATGAAGGATTATGGTATACTCATAAACACTACGAAATGCGTCTTCGGTGTGTCGGAAGTAACATTTCTTGGCTACCATATTTCACAGCACGGAACCAAACCCCTGGAAAGTAAAGTCCAGGCTATTAAAGAATTTCCCACGCCTAAAACAGCCAAGCAACTTAGAAGGTTCTTGGGTATGATCAATTTTTATAGGCGATTCATACCCCAAGCCGCACAAATTCAAGGTCCTTTAAATTCTTTATTGACAGGTTCTATTAAAGCATCACATCCCGTCGTCATGGAAGGAAACGCGTTGAAGGCATTTAACAATTGTAAGGATAGTCTGTGTCGTGCAGCATTATTAGCACATCCTGATTCCAAAGCCAAACTAGGTCTCGTCACCGATGCGTCCGATCAAGCCATAGGAGGTGTCTTGCAGCAACTGCAAGACGGGCACTGGCAACCTCTTGCCTTTTTCTCACGCAAGTTGAGCCCGTTTCAAAAGAAATATTCTCCTTACGACCGAGAGCTCCTTGCAATCTATGAGAATATAAAATATTTTCGCCATTGGTTCGAAGCTACACATTTTACGATCTATACTGACCACAAACCCTTATGTTATGCTTTTCATGAACGAAAAAGTAACTGCAGTCCGCGTCAGTATAGACATTTAGATTTTATATCCCAATTTTCAACGGATATACAACATATATCGGGTAAAGATAACGTAGTTGCCGACACACTTTCCCGTATCGAAGAGCTTTACGAACCAGTAGACTTTCACGTGTTAGCGAAATCTCAGGGTGAAGATTCAGAGCTTCTCCAATACCTAAAAGACGAGACCTCTTTGCGGATCAAGAAAGTTAACATTCCTGGTAGTCGTATCGAACTCTACTGCGACGTCAGTACATCGACTCCCAGGCCGTTTATACCAAAGTCATTGCGCAAACAAATTTTCGACAGCTTACATGCATTAAGCCATCCGGGAGCTAACGCGAGTGCAAAACTTGTAGCACAGCGATATGTTTGGCCACAGATAAGGAAGGACTGTCGCGAATGGTCTAAGGCGTGTTTAACTTGTCAGCGCACAAAGGTAAATCGACACGTAAAATCACCATTTGGTACCCTCGATTTACCTTCAGCGAGATTTAAACACGTCCATTTAGACCTCATCGGACCCCTACCACCTTCACGCGAATATCGGTACTGCTTGACAGCCGTCGATCGCTTCACGCGATGGGCTGAAGCTGTCCCTATCACCGATATTACCGCGGAATCTGTGGTCAACGCATTTTTGATAGGATGGGTGGCTCGTTTCGGATGTCCTACCGACGTTGTTACTGACCGTGGTAGATAATTCGAGAGCGCAACGTTCCAACAACTGTCGAAAACTATTGGTTTCAAACATCGTAGGACGACCGCATATCACCCACAATGCAATGGTCTCGTCGAGAGATTCCATCGCCAGTTAAAAGCGGCCATAATGTGCCACGCTAATAGTACTTGGTCTGAAGCGTTGCCATTAGTTCTTCTTGGCATCAGAAGCTCATTTAAAACCGACCTTCAAACGTCTTCAGCCGAACTAGTTTATGGCGAGCCCTTACGCCTTCCTGGCGAATTTTTCGGTCATAAAGTTAGCAAATCAACAACTGATATCACTGAATTTTCAGCTCGTATCAGAACATTCGCCAACAATTTGCAACCGATTCCGACATCGAATCATGCAAACAGTAAAGTATTTATCTATAAAGATTTAACTTCTTGTTCGCATGTATTCCTTCGCGAAGATGCCTTAAGAGGCGCTTTGCAACCGGCCTACACAGGCCCACACGAAGTGATTGAAAGAAGTCCTAAAGTATATAAACTTCGTATCAAAGGTAAAGTCATCACAGTATCCGTAGACAGACTAAAGCCCGCCTACATACTGAATGACTGTGAAAATAATGCATCTTCACATGACACTCCAAAATATCCCGAACCGAATAGTACTCCAGTAGTTAAAACCACACGATCCGGACGTAAAGTGCAATTTCCGGATTTTTTTCGTCCGTAGACACGGCCTCTCGGGGGGAGTGATGTGGCGAACCCACATATAATATTATCTATATCATATATATAAATCATTAATATATAAATATAAACACATACATAAAATTTAAACTTAAGTAAATATACTATTATATAATTCACATACACAAACATATTTATTTATAGCCTATTTACAGTAAATTAACATTAACACATTCACAAATACATAAATAACAGTCCATAATAATAATTTGATGAAACAAATATTTTTGCATCCAAAAATATTTGTTTTATCAAAAACCGTATGAAAACTGGAAACGCGCAACCACCCGATAAGATGGTGGAAGTCTATTGTTTTCACACGGCCGGCTCGCCGCAGGCGCTTGTCTCGCCCCGCGCTCGCTAGTCACTATCAGTACGCCTTACGTGACACCTGTGTCGCTTTGTTACTAAACGCTCACCCGCTCGCTTTGTCGTAGTGTAGTATAGTGATACTGTTATCTTAAACTTTATTCGTATTGTGTTGTGCCTAGCTTAGACTTTTTCGTCTACTGTTTTTATTCGCCTTCTGTTATTTTATTATATGGACTTTTTGTGTTTGGACAATATAAGTGTTGTGCAACGTTCCCGGACTTATTTATTTATTCACCACAAACACTACCAACCATAAATGGTTTGCCACTTTAAAAAGCATCTTATTCATTTGATAATTTCATGACATTTGTTTGAAATAATCTAACATTAACATTGGCTGCATTATTGTCGTATTGACGGCACAACCTTGTATATTGTAGCAGTAATAATAATAATTCTACTGACGACAAAGTTTGCATTTGATGTTATTTTTTTTTCTCTGTGTTAAAATATTAAATTAATATAAGGATTTTTATTGATATTAATGAACGTAGAGTCAATGTTATTGGTTAGTTAAATTATTATTACAAGGTTATCCACTCCACAGCAGTAGGAATACATACCCCAAGTCCACGCGTCCTGATGTTTGCTATTCTTGACGACTGCACTCCAGAGGTCCGCCTTGAGGGTCTGCAGCGCCTCCTTGCCGGTGGGCAGGCTCTGGCGCGCCGCGGACCACGTGTTGAAGTCCTTCGCCTCGAGGACATGGCGGGCCGTGGAGTCCTCAAGCCAGTACACATCTTCTAACGATGACACGTCCAGACTCAGCAGTCTGGAAAATGTTAGAGATTTTTATTGGTTACTGTCTCGCCTTATTTACATACGAAAGTTTTTGAAGGCAACAGGAATTTATATTAATGAAATTTTTAAGTTGTATGAAACGTAGGGGAGAGTGGGGGTAGTTACGTAGTAGAAAAGATAAAAATTGTTGATAATATCTTTGTACTGGCTGAGAGGAAGACATGGGCTAGCTATGTTAAGTCATAGCAATGTTTTGAAACTTTCAAATGCCTACATCTTATTCATTCCAGTACAATAATGCATCCAGGACAGTATTGGGGCTGCTCCGCTTCTGCAGCGCATCAGGAATGTTCGCGGTGGCGAGGCTAAATTGCTTTCATGCTACGATACGCAAGTAGTGTGCTTTCTCCAATGCTCTCCCAGAGACTCGACTGTCCCTACATACGGCACTGCAGCAGCAGGCATGTCTGCTGCAGTGCAGGATGAAGGTGGAAGTGACTGAATTATGTGTAAAAAAAAATAACTTTAATCTATTTATGAATATTCGTTTCTTGGACTAACTGTAGACAAAAATATTAACTGGAAACCTCATATAAATAAGTTACTTTCAAAGTTATCCAGATTCTCATACGGCCTCCGTGAAATAAAAAAATATACCAATGAAAAAACGGCACTAGCTACTTATTACGCATACGCTCACGCGTGACTAAGCTATGGCATAGCTTTATGGGGAAATAGCAAAGATGCACCAGCTCTCTTTATACAACAAAATAAGTTGGTACGTATCATAGCAAACATACAACAAACTGACAGCTGCAAACCCGTTTTTCAAAGTAGGGGGATCTTAACTATCCCATGCATGAATATATTGTAAATTTGTAAAGAAGTATCCATATTTTTTTGCTAGTAGACAGGACTTGCCAACAAAGTACGCCTTGCGTCAAAAAACTAAAACAAGGTTAATGTTGGCCACTTCGAAATTAAAGTTGCACTCTAGTAGCCCGTTAGTAATGGCTGTAAGAATATTTAACAAACTACCAAGTGCGCTTAAAGGAATAGCAAATGATAATAAATTTTACAAAAAATTGAAGACTGTACTTATATTAAAAAGCTTCTATACACTACAAGATTACTTTGATGACAATTTAGAGCTTTTTTACAAATTAAACGCATTTAAAAATCTATATAATTGACATGAAATTAGGTAATCAATCATTTAATTTCATTATAAAATTGCACAATATTTACATTATAATAACTATAAATTAATTCAAAAATATTTTTTTTCCTCTTTGGAACAGCCAAATTGTGTTAAATATAATACAGGTAAATTATAATAATATTAGTAACATATTAATAAACATCATAAAATATAATAAACGATTATTAAATTAAATACTGACATAAATTAGTTAACAATATTAGAAGAACTTGTGATGTGTATAAACACATAATTAAAAGATAGTAATTTGAAAAGTAATAAATTCAATGACGCAATATCCTCCTCCCTTCTAATTGCTGTGCCCGACAGGGTCCATGATGTACAGACAAAATATTTTTTTTTTAGACCTTAAGACCACTGTGGAAAAGCACTAAAGTTGAAATTGAAATTGAAATTATTATTTATTAATTTTAAAATTGATATTGACCTTAATTTTTAATTCAATTTCTTTCAGATTCTATAACATTATTGTAAAATTTTTGACTTTGTTTGTTTTGTATAATATATTTAGTGACATTATTATTACATTAACTTATAAATTTCTAGATACTTCTATGACATTTAATATTTATGACATTTATTATAATTACATATTAAAATTTTATTCATGTTACTAACCATCTAACATACTTTAAGGTAATATTGTTACTAACATAACTAATAAAATGAATATTCTTAATTTTTGATTTTAACATTATTATAAATGTTTGATTGTATTTTAATTACTAATAAAATGAAATTAATGTAAATGAAATATGGATGTTAATCTGAAATAAATGAATTATTATTATATTATTATTTAATAAGTTTATAACATTTCTATGCAATAATGTAGCCAATGTGTCAATGTCAAAGAAATGTCATGAAATTATGATGTGAATAAGATGTATTTGAAAGTTGCAAAACATTTCTATGAACTAATATAAGTCAAGTTTTAATTTACTGTCGTATTGTAGTTACCACCCTGTATATACACATATAATTAAATGACGTCAACATAGATGCCATTTTTATTGTAAATATATTGGGTGTATAACTAAATGTTTGTAAGTCTGAACTACGTAATACCCCGCCAAAAGACTATGTCGTCTACAACAAACTTTTTCTTAACCCTTTTCATTTTAGCGAATCTCTTTTATGTAGCTGACACTTCCTACCCTAACACAAACCTTCGTGCCGATCATGTCCAGGGTCGCGGCGACCCGCGCCCGCTAATGTAGCCCGTCAGAGCCGTCAAACCGAGTCACGGGAATTGATAAATGGAGCACGCCCGACCCGACTCGCAATCCGCCTAATGATACAAATACAATACTGTGAAAAACTGAAAATACTCGTATTTCATATTGTATTGCTTTTCGTAATGGTTTTAGTAATAACCGTAACGAGCAGCACAAAGGTTTATATTTGGGTATGAAAAGGGTAATTCTAAAAATACGAAATGGCCATTTGAACTTTCTGTACTGTCGGTTTTCCATCAGTTCATTAGGTACGGTACCTTTACTACGATAACATTGCCTGTATAAACTTCTTGGGGAGTCTCCTGTTCGCATAATTTAATATCGTATCTGTTTTATCACTTTCATGTCCGTGTAACGATTTCTCTTTGAAGTCTACATCAATCTCAGTTGATATATTGATATAGCAATTTAGTTCTACGAGCTACGCACGTCTGATATATTGATATAGCAATTTAGTTCTACGAGCTACGCACGTCTGACTCCCGGGAGTATATTCCAATTAAACCTGCCCACGCTGCATCTTCCGGTCTGTGGTCACCACTGAAGAAACTATTCCACCCTAACGGCTATCAACTAAAGTGGACTTTAGTTTAGCCACTTTGTGAGGTTGATAACCCAGAATTGCTGTTGTTTTTATTCTCATTTATTGGAACATGTAATGTATGAAATTTCACTCAAGAAATCTTGCAACTCAGTTCCAATTAGGAGAGCTGCTGTATAAAATTATTTTGGTGATATCTCATTTGGCACGGCCGGATCAGCTATCGCTGCCAAATGTTTGAGTGGCGCGGTCTAAGCCGCTAACTTAACACCAACATATTCAGCGATTGCGCTTAGTTGCCGCCAACGAGAGCCAAATGTTTCGTTATCATTTTAATATCTAAAGGCTATGTTAATGTTAGATGTACGGGGGTAGAACAATGGAGAGTGGCGCGACAGATAACTATACAAAAGATCACAAAATATACTATAATAGAAGACCCGATGATTTCCTTTGTTCCCGTTGAGTCACACCATTTTGTGTCACTGTTACACAACGGGAAAAATATTCCCGTTGAGTAACACCGTAACTCAATGCCAGTATTTTTTTCCGTTGAGTGACAGTGTAACTAAACAGAACGCTGTATTCCCGTTAAGTAACACCTTCTTGGGTAAAATCATTGTTCAAATTCGTATGTATGTAGCTGGATCATCCCCTGAAGTACCAGGCTACTATAAGTATATGAGAGGTTATTTATTGTCCACTTACGATTATTATATAAACAAAATAAGAGTATGCTAAACATTTCCTACATAGATATGGTAGCCTGGTACATCAGGGGATGATCCAGCTACATACATACGGGAAGAAAATAGTGGCATTGAGTTACGGTGTTACTCAACGGGAACAAAGGATAATTTCTTTTTCAATTTAGTCAAAGACCGTTATGTTCCGGATTTTTCATGTTATATAAAAAGTGGTTTTATAAAAAAGACAGGTTTACTGTAATTCTGATTCAAATACCTATCTCGGGTATTTTTAGGCTAAAATAAATTCTGTTTTCATTATTAGCAGTTTTACGTAGTTTTTCATAGATGTGGCAGTACTAAATAACAAATAAAATAGATTTTTTTCCTGCATATTCTCACGATACCTAGATTTTGTGAAAAGCTCAGCTGGTCTCGCGGTCGTGCCGGACGGACGTGGTTTATAATTGAGTCAATGTCCACGTCGGAATACAAATGGCAGGTTATAACTGAGCGCTCTCTCTCAAAACACTTTGTTAGCCTTATTTTTATAAGCCTATTTTGTTTATTCAGTGTTTTATGTGTTCAGTTGTATAGAGTATTTTATATTGTTCCAGAGTGTCTTTATTTTACACCATAAATAAATATTTAGTGCCGTTATTTCTGCTTCTCTTCCCTCGATCACACCTTAACGGTACACTGCACAGTGGGACATCCATAGGTCATAAATCTTAAAAACCTGCTTTCTTGTTTTACATTTTATTCCTTGTCGTTACATTGGATAGTTGCGGTACCTTCTGAAACTATAAATAGGTCAGTAATTAGAGTGCGCCTTCATTATCTATTGTGCATTCAAAGAGAGCGCATCGCCAATCGTAAATACTGTTATCAGTGAGTCATTAAAAAGCGTGACGTCATTTGTTGTCATTGCGGGACCTGTGAGTGCTGTGTGAGTTTTTTCTGAAATGGATATCCAAGAACAGGGTATGTAATAATTAATATTTTTATTTTAATTGTATCTTAGTATATATTTTCTTTAGTATGTCATTGCTACGAGGCGATTTTTCTTGGAGTATTATATTTTAATATTCAAAGTTTGAATAAACTTTTAAATATGTTCCCACTCGCTCCGACTATGGAGGTATATTGCACCATAATCTTTAGACTTTCTTATCTTAGGAAAATTAAAACTTGGCTGCCCTTATCTGCCCTTTTGGCGATGACAAGGGTGCTACGGTTGCCAGATTATCTCGTAGCATTTGCTACGAAATTAGTTTATTTAGTCTTAGTGCTTTGTGTAGGTTTTGTGACTGAATTTTAACCGTTTTTTTTTTGTTTTAGGTAATTTATATATATGCTCGTTTTCAAGAATGCATATTCTTGAAATATGGCTAACTGTCAATACCGATAATGACTCGGAAAAGTGTCGTCAAGTCCTACAAAGTTTGTTGACTACTCTGAACGATGCTGAGAACATTGATATTCATTATTTAGAGAAAATTGTTAATAATTTATGTAAAGCTATTGCTCGATTCTGGAAAAAATGTAATAGGGATAAAACCAAGCTTTTATATAAGAATTCCGATTGGTTTAATGTTATTGAAAAAATTCAACTTGTGAAAAATAATAAGCAATGTACTCCGTCTGAAACGTCGCCGTGTCATTCACGTGGTCGTCCTCGAAAACCTTTTACGCAATGTAGTAAAAGGACTAAACGTCGGAGAGTAGCTGATTTGTCAAAGTCTGATGATTCTACTGTGAGTGCATTGCTTGATGTTTCAGACTGTTCATTCGATTCGTGTATATCTAGAGTTAGCACTGATGATGTCTTGTCACTTGTGACTGATGCTCAGTTGACAAAACATCAGTATTTATTAATTAAAAACTTTGTTAATAGTAAGATTTCTCCTAATGTATTACCATGTTACCAACAAATTACTAAAGCGAAACAGAGATGTTACCCTTCTAATATAACTGTTTCCGAGTCTTCAGCTGAAGTTGAATTACAAAGTCTTTTTGATCACACAGCTTCTCGAATCCTTGAATCTCAAAAAGAGGTCTTAGATCAGATTCCTGATGATTGTTTGTCTAATATCTCTTTACTTGGGAAATGGGGATTCGATGGCAGCACTGGACATAGTGAATACAAACAATTTTTTTCAGATTCAACTTTAGAAGATAGTAGTTTGTTTGTAACATCTTATGTACCCCTTCAAATTATTGTAAAATTAGCTGAAGATAATTGTAAAATTTTATGGAAAAATTCTCGACCCTCTTCCACTAGGTACTGCCGTCCTATTCGATTTCAATTTTTGAAAGAAAGCACAGCAGTGTCTTTGCAAGAGGAAGCTTATTTTAAGGATAAAATTGAAAGTTTGCAACCTACTTTTATTCAGATCGACAATCGTGAATTGGTCGTTTCTCATAAGTTGCAGCTTTCAATGGTAGATGGTAAAATTTGTAGTGCTTTAAGTGAAACATCTACAAGTAGATGTTATATATGTAATGCTACCCCTAAAGAGATGAATAAAATAGACGAATGTTTACAAAAACCTGTAATAGAGAGTAGATACCAATTTGGATTATCACCACTACATTCTTGGATACGTTTCTTCGAATATTTTATTCATCTTTCATATAGATTAGACATAAAAAAATGGCAAGTTAGGCTAGATAGTGATAAACAATTGTTATCAAATAAAAAACAATATGTACAGTCCCAGTTTAGGGAACGATTAGGTTTAATAGTTGACAAGCCGCGTAGTGGTGGAAGCGGGACGTCTAACGACGGAAACACGGCCAGGAAGTTTTTTTTGGAATCAGCTGTATCTGCTGAAATTACAGGTTTGAATAAGGATCTCATAGATCGTTGTTGTGTAATATTACAAACGTTATCTTCTGGACATAAAATTAATGAATGCAAGTTTAAAGACTATGCATTACAAACAGCATACAGCCTGGTCGAGGAATATCCGTGGTATAGTCTTCCTGCTTCTGTCCACAAGGTGCTCGTACATGGATCAGATATTATAAGTTATGCATTGTTATCTATAGGAGAACTTTCCGAAGAAGCTGCTGAAGCGACAAATAAGTATATCAAAATTTATAGACGAAGTCACACTCGAAAAATGTCACGTGAAGTTACCAATCAAGATTTAATACAACGACTATTATTACATTCAGATCCTTATATTACAAGTCTTCGGAAACTTCCCCCTAAAAAGAAAAATACTCTGTCACAAAGTGTAATAGAATTGTTACATGTTTAATATTGTTAGAATAAGAATAATTTATTTGTATTTTGTTAGTTGTTTTGTTTTTTTTGTATTTAATTAATTTTAATTTATTTATTTCTATTATTTTATTATAATTAAATAATGTAATCAATGTTTTGACTCTTATTTTATTTAAAATATATGTTTTACATTCCAATTTTTAAGTGTTTGTTCATGATAAATTTAGGTAAAAGTATGTTATTGTTTATATTTGTTTTTTACTGAAGTAAACGTTTTTTATTCCGTAAATACATGTACTTCTTTCATTTTAATGTTCCTAAAACACTTTTACAACTATAAGTCACTAAAATAATACAATGTATTGATAGTAACAGGACTTTAACTATTTATGACCGCCCTTGTATGGAGCGTGTCCCTCCGTGCACTGGCACCTGACGTTGGACGTCAGTGCAAGCAATGTTAATGGTGCGTAGATGGGAGCCCGCTAAGTAAGGCACCGAATAACGTCACTTAATATTTATTTATGATGTAAATTAGAGGCCCTCTGGAACTATATAAAATACTCTATATAGCTAAACACTTTCAAAACACTGAAACTGGATACACTCAAATACAAAATAGGCTTATTAAAATAAGGTAGTAACAAAAAGTGCCTTAAGATCAAAGAAATATGAATTATGTGATGAGGAGGATAAACACAAAAAAAAATATCATCGTATTTCACACCATAATCACTTTTATTCTAATGATCTTTTAGTTGCACGTCAGCACAAACACATGATTTATAAAACTACACCAATTTTGTAACGCATGGTTCGCTCCGGCACATTATTTTTTTTATTTTTATTATTGTGATAAAAATATTGACTGAGACGCCGCAAAATCTAATCTTATGTCTAATGTTATATGTGTATATGTATGTGTGTATGTATGTATATGTATGTGTGTATGTATGTATATGTATGTGTGTATGTATAAGTATATTTATATATTTATTTATTCAGAAGGTATCTGTTTTCCGGTTTGTTTTGGTAGCCCATACCTTAGTTTTAAAATATCACTTGTATTATATTCTTTGTTTTATATATATTTTTATACTACTTCGCGTCATCGGCTGGGCCCTGTCATAATATCAGCGCTTCTGCGGCATTCTGCGAATGTCGTAGAAGCTAAGTGCTGAGACAGGGGCCTATTGGCGTTGCACTCTTGTAATTATTATTATTTTATTGTAAATGTGTAATGTGCAAAGCAATAAAAATATTTCTTTCTTTCTTCTTTCTTTCTTTTCCTTTATGACCTTATGCACTATCGGATCGGGACTGTTAGATTGTGATGTGAGTAAGTAACTCAATATTAAATAGGCCGAGCTAATGGCGGGCGCCGTGAGCCTGACACTGGTAGATTATAAGAGAAATTTCTCTTCTCTCTCACGGTCAGCAAAAGATCATTTTCTATTACGAAACAAGCACAGAAGATATTGATAATTAATTAAGCATTAATTAATTAATGCTTAATTATTAATGCTTTAATGCTTATTATTAATGCTTAAACTCATATTAAACGTATTCCAGTTGAAACTTTTTTTTTATTAACATAATTATCCGGCTTTTCGATACCTTTTATGAGGTTATATTAATTTTTAAATGCTGTACACAGTGGCATGCGTACGGTGCCTAACTCATCACGAAGCCATAAAAAAAACAACGACGTCAAAACACAAAGTATAATTTTAGGTATCCCAAAAAATATTTAGTTATTCAAGATAGGGGTAAGACAAAAAATTCTTACTCTTGAGATATGTTTTAGCTTCACTTTTTTGTAGCTGTTATGGTTTAGAAAGGTCACAACATTGAAACCTTGAATTTGCCAACCAAATAAACAGTCTTCAGTACTAAACGAAATACTTAATTTTACGACAAAGAAAACCTTGCAGCGATTGCCAACTCATTACACAAATTATAATACACATTTATTCCTCCAATTAAGTAAATTACAAGACAAAATTAGCTCAATGAAATACAAGCAAGTCATCAACGAAGCCGCGGTGATTTGCGTGAGCCGCTAGAATTGCCCCATTAACTCTCCCGTTACCGAGATTGGCCGTAACCGCCCTATTTTAGTGAATAAGTGAGCAAAAGGAAAATAAGTGAGCGCCAGGGGAATTATTCATGCGACCTCGCGCCTTCCGGAGCGGCTGATAGCCTGATGTTAGGGCACAGAGGAAATGAGCCGGACAGGGGACTGTGCTTGCGGTTGGGTGACATTGGAGCCGATTCGGCTATGCGATTCTCTGAAGTGTTGACTTTAGAGAATCGCATAGCCGAAGCCTTAAATTCGTGGTTGTCATACCTTTTGGCGTTTGTTTGACAACCGTTGGCGACAGTAGAGTTTCGACGACAAGTACGGCGTGAGCCGGAAATAAAAAGTTGTTTATTCGATCTAAGACGATTAACTCCTTTAAGATTAACTACAAGAGATTCTTATTGAACATTCAAAAACAATAAATAGAAATTATCTACAGCTTTAATCGCTATAATATATATGTATGTGGTAGGTATATGTATGTGTTTTATCATCATCATAATATACTAATGTGTATATATTGCCATGTCCGAGTGAGTGCTAAATTTGTATTAATTATATTTTATTGTTATATCTACTAATTTAGTGCTAGTTTATTACTATATTTATTATTCTATTTATTGCTTGATCGATCATATTCTGCTCCCGTAAAACTTAAACTTAATTGTGTTTTGCATTACTTTAATAGTGAGTTGTGTGCAAGCTTAGTGCTATGAGCTATGTGTACTATTTTTTCTACAAATAAAAGGCATTCGCAGAATGCCAGCGTCGTAGTTTTTTGCTGCGACATATTGCTGAGCGGAGACCTTTTTGGTACTAATTTCAAATTGTTATGAATATTATGTGTTTAAGATTGTTTTTTGGTACCAAATAAACTTTTTTCTTTCTTTCTTTTTATTAATATCTTTATGTCAGTCATCGTGACACATTTCAAACATAAGAAAAACTAAATCGATTGTTTTTTTTATGTCGTATCTCTAAGACAGCGACAAACATACACAGCCAAAAGATCGATCAATGGAGGCTCGACGTCAGACTCGATGACAAATATTCTGTTAGTGAATTACACTGCTATTGTCTTTCTTTAACTCAAAAAAATCACATGCATCTACATCCCTTTCATTTCTATTCGACTAGAAAAAAAGGGGTAAAGTAATTTTAGTTGTTTAATTTTTGTACAATCCGTTACTTTGGCTATTATTGTTTAATACTTTGCCAGTTCTTGGGCTAGAATTAAATTGGTTGTCCTTTTATTGGTTAGTTCCGTCAAAAACAAAAGATTCTGATAGACAGTTGTCTCGGCACAGTATAATATATGCATAAAACATTAGCTCAACAGTTTTGCGACTCAATGACGCCGCAGGTGTCCGTGTACCTAACTGTAACCAAGTTGAAAAATACACACACACACACACATTTAGATTTCCTTCTTGGACATTGCGAACTTCGGCAATATCTATGTAAGTGTGTGTGTAGTTAGGTTACTACTGGTAAGCTTAAAAAATATCAACGGACGGCTTAGCTCACGAGACATAGCTATGTTTTTTTTGCATGCTGTATTTTACGGCTAAGTAGGTCAAAAGCCACTTAAATATTATTTTTACCATCTTTATCGTAATAAAATACATTTTGATTTAGAATTTAGCTATGTAACTTGGCTAATACAATGTTCGCTTAATCCTCAACACTTCCAAAAATATTTCCTTTATCCACTAATCAACATACATGCTCACCTTGACAAGATCCTTCGAGAAATTCAGTGAATTGTCTCCCTTTCACAAGAAATCCCCCGAAAAAGGATTATAAAACAACTGTGAGTTCACATAGATCCCTAAATCGAATTGTTAACTTACGGATAAAATAATAATAATAATATTCATAAACTCACACCTCTTACCTAGCCCAAAGTAAGCAACACAAGCTCTTTTAATAAGAGCTTGCGTTATGGACACTAGATAACGGAAAAATTGTGATAATCATATGTATATAAATATTAGAAATGTATACTAAATAAACATATAACATCCATGACTCGTAAACAAATGCTCGTACTCATGATACAAACATTTGCTCCTACCGGGATTCGAACCCGGGACCTCTTGACCGAGTAGCCTGTATAGCAAGGGATACAGACCACTCGACCAACCGGTCGCCATATGTAACATTAAGGAAATTAAAAAGTGTGAGGTACCTACCTACCTAAAAATAGCCCTAGCAACTTTGATTTATGTTAGTAGTAGAGATAAGGCATCATTAACGTCTGAGGTGACCTTCCTAAAGCATCAGATAGCTAACTATAAGTTAGTTACGGTCGGCTGACCTCTTTATTTCGATGATGTAACTCATTCATTACCTATGCATTTGATATACTACTCTGTCAAGAAAGTACCGGCAAAAGATCAATAATACACAAAATGTCAGTTATGCAAATTTATTTTATCACCTTCAAAGTATGCTCCTTCAGAAACGATACACTTACGCCAGCGAATAATCCAATCGTCAAAACATTTTTTAAACGCTGTTTCCGGAATTGAGTTCTGCCCAAGGAACTTATATCCTAACTGGAATGCTGACGGGAATCTAAAAACCGTTCCGAAGAGTAAAGCGACATAGTAGGAGTGTGTCTCTTTCTACTAATGTGTCCATATAGTAGCTTCGAACAGTGGGACAATTTTAATTGTATTAAGATTGATATTTAAGTAATTGTCGAGTCTAAAACAAAATTAATTGAGCATAGAATACATATAATTTAAAAATTATTCATATATTTAAAGCCAATTAGCGTAAATCTTCAATAAATTATGTATGAACATAGGTACCTACATAAAAAAGAAATAACATAAAGACATTTTTATTTAAATGTTAAGTATGTTTAAATTGAAACGTAAAACAAAGAACATCTCGTTATTATATTCTAGACAAAAAGATTTTGTTTTTATTTACCTGTCTGTTTTTAGTGTATTAATTTTCCTTAATTTAGGATTTTAACATTATTATAAATGTTTGAAAAATTACTTAGTAATTAAAATAGAATAAAACTAGAAAATTTTTCACGTCCTGAGGCAGGAATCGAATTATTGAATCGGAAATCGGAATCGATTCCTGCCTCAGGACGTGAAATTTTTCTAGTTTTATTCTATTTTAATTACTATGGATTAAATTTATCAAATCAAAAGAACAAAATTCAAACATAATTTGCTATGAAAATTGGGTCCAAAACAAATAAGAAATATTTGGGGCACTTGGATACACTGCTTTACCTATTGTTAATTATAATATATTTCCACGCTCACTCCAATTATCTAGCCCAAAGTAAATTTCATTAAGAACTTGTGTTAAGGATACACAACGGAATTATTTTACATAATAATTATAGATATTTTGTTAATAAATTTAAATATACATATAAACAACCATGACTCGTTGACAGATGTTCGTGTTCATCACATAAACATTTGCCGCTATCAGAGGGCCTAGACAAGATGCCATTTGACAATCGGTATCGCTATTGCTAAATGAAAAATGTATGGGATTCGACACTAACTATCGAAAGTCGTTAAATGACTTATGTCAAATCCCATACATTTTCCGCTAAGCGATAGCGATTGTGGATTGGCATCTTGTCTAGGTCTCAGGACCGCTTGATATTTTGCCAGCCATACTGACCACTTCACCAAGACGGCGTCATTGTTCACCTAACCCTCGGTTTACCTTTTCTAATATAGCAAGATATTTTTAGAATTTTAAATAAAATGAAACCACTGAGTAGCACACGATGTTTTATTTTTCAAGTTACACATGAAGTTGACGAGTAGCATTTCTTTAATTATATCTAAAACCTGCTGTAGTGACCGGTTTTAATAACTTATATAATTATCTAAACTTTTCCTTGCTGCAAGAGAAACTATCGTTTGTTACGATATTGAAACCCGTCGTTAGTATGTTATTTACTACAAACAGTTGTAGATATAAACTTGGGTATTATCTGCAAGGAGTCTTGCCACAAGATCGACTTTCTCCTGCGGCTTGTGAACCGGAGACCCATATGGACGCCTCATATGGGTATCCGGGTGGCAGAGAGGCCTATCAGAAATTAATTAGTAACAAGCATAGAAAGCTAATTTCGGACTGAAGATTTTTCAAGTGTTCATCTTGTCGAGATTTCTTCCATGGAGGTTCCATTGATGGTCCTGGGTCCTGGAGTTGGCTCCAAATTTTCTTTTTCAGAAATATCGATGTTCACAGATTTTGAACGATTGTCAGACTGTAAAAAAATAACAAATTAAATTATTTAAGATACGGTACCCACGGGAAACACAAGAACAATATCAAGGAAAGAAAATAGTAAAAAACTACCTTATTAACATACTGATGAATGTTTTTTTGAGTTGGTTTTAAAATAAGGTTGCTTAAAACTTTGACATGCTTATCTGGTGAAACCTAAAAATAAAGTAATATGATTTTTGTGTTGCTGCAGTTTTGTATGATAACTGCTGGTATAACTGATTTAAAAATCTAGGACAGATGTCTCTGTATTTTAATACCAAATTAGAATACTTAAAATTTAAATTATTAAAAGTATTACTTACAGGAGAAATAGATGGAACGGAATCAGGTTTCAGTATAGTTTTCATATTATGGATTATGATGTCTACACTTTTAAAGTGGTAGCTGCATATGAAGCTAGTTCTTGAAAATTTTTTCTTAAGCGGCCGGTACAACTTCCAGCCACCGCTGCAGAAGGGGTTCATTTTTTGGGAAACTGAAAAAAACAATAAGTAAGATTTTTTTTTACAGTGCAATACAACCGTATAAAGGTTTACTTACTATTTAATCTAAAGGAACAAATCCGAAATTTCATAACTCCTTTATGAAATTTCGGATTTGTTTCTTTAGACGGCAGCCCACTCGACTATTAATAATTTATTTATATAAATAAATTTATTATTAGTGCAATAAACATGCATTGTCTACATACACGGACTAAGTAGTTAATGAATATTACGGGTGACACATCGTTTTTGCTGCTAAGCGCAAAATATCTATTTGCGAATTAATAAGATTACCGTTTATTGTATGTACCTATGTATTGTGATTGTCCATCAAGAATATTTCATTTGTTGTTACCCTACCCATGTAATATGTAAACAAAGATAAAAACTTACCCAAAAAATGAAATACCGCTACCAGCAAACGCCTCACTAGTACACCACTTTACACAATAAGTTTTCACTATTATTCACTATAAAATTTCACTTCAAATGTAAATAAAAAGCATGCAACGTGAAGAAATACGAATTGAACGCGCTAGATTATAGGCCATATTGTTTATCGAAACGTCATAATTGTTGCTATGCGTAATTTATAAATTGTTACCGATTGCTACTATTCTTTTAATTTTTCTTTTTTTAATAACATAGCAAATTAATATAAATATAAACATTTACTTAGTTTATAATTAGACCCCTATTTATTACAATTAACTCATCAGCCAAAATTTATTGAGAGAGTTACCAGAAAAGTATAAAAGCTACATTTATTTTAAATTATTAACACTAGCAATTGCAAGAAAGGGACACACTCCCATAATGTCGTTGTCCTGCTCGGAACGTTTTCCTCTTTTGATAAATTACAATCAAATATAATTCTTATAACCATAACGCTAAGTTATAATATTCATTTCATGATAATTTTTCGTGAGCATTCCAGTTATGATATAAGTTCCTTGGTTCTGCCATGGTATTCTGTAACGAAACTCGCATCACACTTCACAAGTCACTTCGATTTCATCTGTCAAAATGTATGAAATTTTGCTTTATTTGACAGTTACATTCGAAGTGACTTGCAAGGTGAGGTGCGAGTTTCCTTGCAGTATAGCACAGCAGTTCCCGCCGCGTATTCTCCTTTATGTCTTCTACCGATTGAAAACGGATGCCACGAAGTGGTAATTTGAGTTTAGGGAAAAGAAAGAAGTCGGCTGGAGCCATATCTGGTGAATATATAGTGGTTGTTCGATGGTATTTGTTGAGTGTTTGGTCAAAAATTCGTTCACAATGATGGCCTCGTGCGAAGGCGCATTATCGTGGTGCAAAATCCAAGAAATATCTTTTCACAAATCTGACCTTTTTCGTCGAATTTGCCCTCTTAAACGCCACATAACGCTTAAATAATATTCTTTATTTACCGTTTGACCTTCCGGCTAGAATTCCGAGTGCACAACACCGCGGAGTCAAAGAAAACAGTCAACATGACTTTGACTTTTCATCGACTTTAGCGTGGTTTTTTCGGTTTCGGTTCAGTTGGAAGGCGCCACTCCGAAACTTGTTGACTAGTTTGCATGTCAAACTCGTATATTCAGTCGTTAACCCACGTCTCGTCACCAGTAACAATGTGTTTCATGAAAATTGACTCGTTCTAGCATGTCCTCAGCTACTCTCATGCGATTGAGTTTTTGGAGAAAATTCAGGTCTTTTGGGACTAGCCGAGCGACAACATGTTTTATACCCAAGGATTATTTAAAATGGTACGGATCGACTCGTGAGATACAGAAAGTTCGCGGGCTATCTCTCTCAATGTTGAATGAGGATTTTCAGTCACTATTTATCTCACTTTTACGATGTTCACTTCAGTTGCAGATGTTGATGGCCTACCAGAGCGAGGCAAATCTTTTATCACATCCCGACCGCTTTTGAACGCTCGTACCACTCATAAGCACGTGTTTTTGATAACGTCGATTCACCGTGAGCCTCCTGTAACATTTTCAGTGACTCCGAAAACGAAAATCCATTGGCGATGCAAAATTTAAGACAAACTCTTTTTTCGATGTTTTTGTCCATTATGAAATTCGCAATACACATTAGATATGATATACTTAACTAAAAACATCACTGTATTTAATATAAATAACAGATGCAACTCAAACTCAGGATGGATTCTCAAAAATGGAAAACGGTTGTGCCAATCTAACAACAACAAAAAAAACTTAATATTGAATTTGGAACCAAAAACAAATCATCCATTCCCAATACTTTTTTGATTGAATGCCCGACTTGGAGCGGAGGCAAAACTATTTGGTCATCTATTAAATGTATGACACTTTTATTTGGTAAAATACAGATAAAGTTTTTGATGAAGCCATAAACATTTTTTGCTAGTCAAATGACTATACTTAAATACATGTAAGCAATAAACATACATAGGGGTGGTGATTAGGGCATGCACCCGGTTCTACCCGGTTCCGAAAAGACCCGGTTCTACCCGGTTCTTTTAATTTTCAAAGAACCGGTTCTTAAAATTGTAATACCCGGTTCTTTCGGTTCTTATCAATGTCGTCAAATAAATCAATTATTTAACGATATTGTTTTGTTGTTTGCGGTAAACCCAACGTGGAATATGGATGGCATGGCAATTGGCAACACTACGAAGTGTATGAGGCCGCGCGCGGGGGGCAGCATATCTCTTTACGCGCCCCGCCACGCTTGCCCTTAGTGCGTCGTTAATTATTAAAGTGTACGGGTGTGTTAATTTAAGCAAAGTAATAATTGTTATTATTTATTCTAAGATTTGACATGTAAGTATAGACACCACATTTTGTTACATTCTTTTGTGTTTTTATAATACACATCGAAAAGTTAGCTGAATGCTGATTAATAAAGTATCTAATAGGTACTTTTTTTAACTTTACCGCACTTATTTGCTTCTTCTTAGGTTAGTTCGCTCTGGTCGCTCGCTTGACGCTTAATTATTGTGCTGTTAGGTATATGTGCGGGATAGTAATCTATCATTATCAATGGGGGTTTTTATTTCAAACCATTTCTATTAAAACTGCAGTGTCGGCCGGTAAAGTTATATTTTTGTATAGATTATAGAGCATTTTGAACAGAAAATATTTTTTGTAGTTATCTGTTCTAAATAGGTTATTAGTTCAAAATAACTTCATAGGGTATTTTGAACAGATAACTGTTTCTAAGCGGCTAAACTAATTCAGATGAAATTTAGTTTTCGTTTTCAATTATATACAAAATTTTAAATTACTTTTAAATTGACTCTTTCAGATTTCACCAAGCTGCCTGGACTACATTGTAACCTGGCTTGGCCTGGACTGTGGACTTGTTAGTTTTTCATTAGAATAGCGTAGGTATATAAGGCATGGAGTTCGAAGAAGTCAGCAATAAATCCAGTGGCAAGCCATCTGTTTGGCATTATTATGTACGGGATAAAAATAAAGAAAATGCTAAATGCAAGAAATGCCAGAGAATATTAAAGTGCGTTGGTGGCAGTACTGGTAGTCTTCACAAGCATTTAAGAAATATTCACGATATAACAATACTGAGCGAACGACAAAACGATGCTACTCCGGGAACTTCAGGTCAAACATCAGCTTCTACTTTAGATACAAGGTCATTTAATTGTAATGTACCAAATAAAAAGACCAAATTACCAGACTTCTTTGAAAGTGATGCTGAGCCAAGTGTGGACGTAATGGTTTCGCGCATGACTTCGGTAGATGGTATTCCATTTAGGATATTTACCAGCTCAGATGATTTAAGGTCCCTCTATGCAAAAGCAGGTCATAAATTACCTAAGTCTGCCAACAGTATACGAAGTATTGTCATCAACGATTTTCATAAAAGACAACAAGAAGTTACGGGAGAGATAAAAAAAATATTGTCTGATGACTTTAAGTTTTCAATCTCTTTTGACGAATGGTCTTCAAATCGAAACAGACGGTATATGTCCCTAATTTTACACTCGCAACATTTCACTGGAAACGCATTTCGTAATCTGGGTCTTTTGAGAGTTTTTGGCTCCATGAATGCTGAAACATGTGTGAGAAAAATTGAGAACAAGCTGCGCGAGTACGGAATATCGTTATCCAAAGATATTATAGCAGAAACAACTGATGGCTGCAGTCTCATGGTGAAAGTTGGCAAATACCTTGACTCATATCATCAGATGTGCATAGCACATGCAATTCAATTAGCAATAGTTGATGTTCTGTATAATAAAACAGCAAATTTAGAAGATATTGAAGCAAGATTTTCAGAAAATCTGGAACACAAACTTTCAGACTCAGAAGATGAGGAAGACATTACTTTAGCGGAGTTAGCTCGACGAAAACAGGCTTGTGAAATTAACGATGATGTCGATAATGAAGAAACTAGCGAAGAAGATGATGGTGTTCATTTCTCTGACGATTTGCCAATTCCAGATACCAGTTTCCGTATTTCTGATTTTCAATACTATGACCTTATAAGCAAAGTTAGGAAAATAGTAAAATTATTCAAAAGATCACCTACAAAAAATGACAGTAGATTTTGAGATTGAATAGTTTTTATTACATAAATAATAGTTGATTTTGCATGAGAAAAAAAATTTGACTGAAGAAAATAGTTATTAGACAGTAAGAGTAACAGTACAAATTCTTAAGTCTGAAATTTTCCAAATAAGTAGGTAGGTATAAGTAAATTGTTGATTTTGCATGAAAAATATATTAGTCTATAGTAGGTTTTAAGACTGGGACATTTTATTATACTGTGATTTTGCGTCGCAAAAATATTAGACCGTTTTATTTAGAAAATATTATATTTTTTTTAATCACATTGGATGATTGTGATGAGTCATCACTGATGTCAGTGAAACTTTATTAATACATATATATTTGACATATTGATTATTTGAAAACTTTATTGTAGCCTGTTAGACACTAGTAGTACTAGTAACTGTGATTAATAGAGTTCCTAAATAAAAGCACAACAAATTAAACATGATTTTATTTTACGAACCTAAAAGAACCGAAAAGAACCGGGTACCCGGTTCTTCGGTAAAACGGAACCGAAAAACCCGGTTCCTGAATAAGGACCGGTTCTGCATCCCCTAGTGGTGATGTGAATACAACGTAAATTAAAACATGGGCTATATTAGTTCATAATGAACTAGTATAGCCCAAGCTTTAATTTATTGACGGCACCAGCCTGTATATTGCCAGAATACAAATTACAAGCAAGACTTCAAGACAAATAGCTTCCAACATCTTAGGTACCAACAAACCACAACATATATATGTTATTTGTTATTATATAAGCCAAATAAACTTAGAAATAAGATCCTAATAAGATAAGTATAACTTTATTGTAAATTAAAGATAAGAAATACATGAATGTAAAGTTAAAACATACTACGTCTGGAGGCTCTTTCCCCTGTAAAAAACAGAAATAAAAATAAAATCGATATTATGTATAACATTTGTAAATTATAAGTCAAACAAAAATGTATATTCTAAAAATAATGTAAAAATAAAATTATGACTAAAGTTCCTTCCCCGTGTTGCATGTCAATAAATAAAATAAATATTAGACTAGAATAGGCGGGCAAACCCACCGGTAAAGTAAGAAAGGTGAAGGATGAAAGAAAGAATTGTATGAGGCATTAAAGTACGAGAGGCATAAAAGCGAGAACTAGAATGGAAGAGATAAATAGCGAAAATAGGCTCCGATTACGTTGGAGGTAGATTGAAAAAAAAAACATCTTGGTACCTATAAGCCTAACTTTATATAAGTAGGGAAATATTCGTAATACTTTGTCATAGCTATTGCGCCTTGCATCAATAAGATTTCGTATTGTATTAAAAAGGGCAACATTTTGAAAAGAAAATTACGAGACAGATGTGACAGTCAGAACTAAATCTAAAGCTAGCTTCTCACGGCGCGAGATATCACAAGTCGCGCCGCGCCGAGCCAATTTGTACGAGCGAACATGCGTCAACAGGCGAGTCCGCGCTACCCGTTATCACGGGCGCGGCACGGCGCGCGTTAGGCCCGCCGCGGCCAAGTCGACTCTACATACAAGTCATCGCTGAGGTAAGCTGTTCTTTTGATGACTACGTAGTCATCAAAAGAACAACTTACCTCGATCGGCTCTTATTGAACGATGTCATCCACCAGCGTCTCTTTCTTTTCTTTTTTTTTGTTAAGTAAATAATATCCACTAAATAACACAAAAGCAGCAACAGCGATGACTTGTATGTAGAGCACAGAAGTCAAATTCTGTTGTATGTAAGTCACGAATTATCACGTTTTTTATTTCAGATACAACGGTTAGAATAGTTATGTAAACTGATTTAGTTAAAGAACCGAGCAAAAATTTGAAAATTTCTGTCACTTTCTCGCGCCACACCGCGCGCCCTCGAGTCGCCACGAGTGCGCTCGCGCCGCGCCGGCCCGCGCCTTTGAAGTTACCGACTTCGACCGGATCGGACGTGCTTACTCGCGCTAGCCCGCGTCGGTCGCCTCGAGCCATTACCTTCACTCGGCGCGTAGGCGCGAGCGGGCGCGACGCGACTTGTGATATCTCGCGCCGTGAGAAGCTAGCTTAATGGTTTTATAAATAATAAAATCATCAATAATTGTGTGAATCTCATGAAATACTTTAAAAATATCATAATTATCGTCATAGTATTGTTCTATATTTACCACCTGTCAAGTGTAAGATTCCCTTCCAAGATGCGGGCTTAGACAAGTTAGATTGTAACTACGGCGTCTCATACATAAGTCAAATAAGGAGAACCATAGGCACCCGGGTGATGGAACATATAGCTGACGTAAAACACAGGCGCGAAACGAAGTCGGCAGTGTGTGAAGTGAACACGCCATTGACGGACCCAATCATTACATCAGATTTTATAAGCCCCAAATATTTGCCAAAGAACACCGCTTCATTCCTAGAATGTTACGTGAGGCTATTGAAATAAAAAAACATCCTAATTTCAATAGAGAAGATGGTTGGAGTGTACCACCAGCTTGGGATATAAATCCAAGTAACTGATTAAAAAAGTATAACAATGTTTATTTTATACAACTACCCCCGACGGTATAACTATACACAATGACAGCAACCTTACAAATACAGTATTATGAATATACTTTACTTACTTTAGGGCTATTTTAGAAACTTGGAAAAGCTAAAACTTTTAAGAGTTTGTGAAGCTGCTCTAAAAATGGAAAGGAACCAACTTTTTTATACAAAGTTAGGTAAGGGAACAAAAATAACAAAGATCAGTTATACGGATTCTTTGTGAAGCGTGCTTACAGGCTTGTGGTTCTCGAGTACTAATGGAGGCAGAGCCTAAACACATGGGACAAACCACAGAACATAAGAGAGAGGTTAGAAGTAGTATCAAGCAACGTTAGTACCAGAACCAGTGTCGCCTCTCGCACACATGTTAATGATAAGTTCGTATTTTACTACATAAAAAACCATTACGCGATTGGTTCATGAAAATCGGTACAAAAATGTACCAAGTGAAAAACAGACCATTTAAATACAGGCCATATTTCTACAGCATAAAGATTGAATTCGTTTGTGCACATATATTGCAGTGTTACCAGAATAAAAATAAAATGCAATTTGATGGGAAATTTTGAGTTCGTTGATGTAATTAATAGTGACTTAAACGAATAAAAGAACTCTTTAAATTTTATGTTGTAATTATAGTAATAGGAATAAAAAAATATTTTTCTTTACAATAGATGTGTTCTTATTAAAAACGTTTTAGGTAATTGATGCAAACTAAGATCTATAATTGTGAGGGAGATAGGTTCCCTAAGAATCCATTGCAGTTCATATTCAGTTAGATTTTTGAAAGGATTGAGTTGTTATCTTTTGGGTACATATTTGGCTGCGATTAGGATTATTAAAATATGTCATATATTATACTAATTACAGCCTCTGCTTTCTTGTAGCTCTCGCCTACTTATTATAAAATTGCTTGTACTGTGTTGTGTTTAATTTGTGGATACCTTTTACTGGCTCTCTGTTTTTATCAACTTTGTCCTTCTATGTATTTTAAGCTTGGTCTTGCAATAAGATAAATAAATATTTAATTTTTCAATTTAAACATAATATCACAAGCTCTCGTGTAGGTTTTCACTTTATGCTCTGTCTTTCAAATGAATCTTTAAAATTATAAGAAATATATTCTACAAAAAAATTAGTATCATTAATGAGTGAATATATATATGTAAGTAAGTAGCTACTTACTTATTTCAATTTCTTAAGCGACTCATAAATAAAATACAGCATACAAAGAGAATGGGATCACTACAGTTTAATTTGTCAAGCTGCGTAAGACTTCCGGTAGTTATGACGGTAGTTTGACGACCGCCTGGCCGAGTGGACTGTTTGTACCCCAGGCTACTTGGTCAAGAGGTCCCGGGTTCGAATCCCGGTAGGAACAAATGTTTGTATGATGAGTACGAACATTTGTTTACGAGTCATGGATGTTTATATGTTTATTTAGTATTTTTCTAATATTTATATACATATTATCATCATTATTTCTCCGTTATCTAGTATCTATAACACAAGCTCTTAATGATGGTTACTTTGGGCTAGATAATAGGTGAGTGTATAAATATTTTTATTATTATATGACAATAAAAAATCACATAATCTGGAATTCGAGGCTTTCCAGAGTAAAATTACTTGTCCACATCTCATTTATTTATGCCACTATGGTTTTTGTTACATAAAAAGCTAACCTTATTTTTGGAGAGTTTTTTTTTGCTATTTTATGAGGTCGGTCAAGATTTTTATAATTAGAACATTGTGTCTGAACGAACGTTTGTAACCTTGTGTTGTGTGAAATAGATATAGTTTTGTGAATGACGTGCGATATGGAAAATCATTAAAATAAAAGCTAACTTGGTCAAGTGGGACCTGCATAAGTGGGAAACCTCCACAGCTAGACAATGCAATTCCCTATATTTGGGATTAATTCTTTCAATTTTATCATCATAGTTACCTCTATAATTGAGACAGCGAGTGTATTTTACCTCTTTTACTGATATAACATCAATTCATCACCTTTATAACTTCCACTACGCATATTAATTTCCGTTTTGTTTAGGATTGATATCTAAAGTAACTGAATACTTACAAGAGGAAGAAAACTTGCTGAAAAGTTATCGAAACGTCGGGTGTATAATAATAATGTAAGATCTAAATAAACGCGAGTTAAATCTGGCTAATTGGTTTTATTTCAAATGTTTACAAAATACATTTTTTATTTAATAATCGCACCTCTCTTACTGAAATAACCTTTATTATCACCTCTATTAATAGTACCCTCTGTATATGTAGACAGATATTTATTTATGTTTATGTGAGTTACTGGGGAAGTGGTATACCTCTTTAAGCGAGACCAATTCGCAGATCCCTTAATGTCCCAGTTATTCAGTTTTCACGTATAGTGAAATTCATTCATTCATTTTTGCGTTGTTAAATTCATCGTGGCTATCTACCTCAATAAGTGGCATCATGAAGACTAGCATCATATTTTTATATTTGGAGTTTTTGGCGAGATTTAATGCTGTCATATCAGTCAAGATTTTTATTACAATAATTACAAAAATCTGTCTGAGCGAACATTATTATAAAATTGGTATAAGTAGTTTTGTAAAAGAAGTGTTTGTGTTTATATTACATGCCATTGGAAGATCATTGTAATATAAGTGAATTTGATGTGAAGACATTGAGAAAGACACTAAGAATTGCATTGAAATGTGTTGCATTGCACTAGCATTTCAATGCAATATTTGTGGAATGACAGAAAATACTTAAGATATGGCTGTATGGGCGTTCCTTCCTTGTGTTCTATAATAGAGAGAATATATGAACAGCAAAAACTAGTACATAACCTAATTTTTTCAGTGCTTTATTTTTATTTAATGGCAAAACGTAGTCCTTATCTTAACGTAGTCTGTGATGGCAAATATTTCGTATTTTTGTAAATATTTCATAGTTTTTTACGTAGCAAAAAAAGACGTGATAATAAAGTGTAAGGTGTCTTACGTTGAACTAGCGGATTGTTCAACATTTTCGAAATTGATGTCAGTTTGTTTTGTTTACATACTTGGCACAAGTGAAAAAAACAAGTAACATCAAAGAGTTTTGATATATGGAAATAGTTACTAGGCAATAATTTGACATCATAATATTTTGTTGTAATATTTTCTAATTAAATTAAACATTGATATATTTTTGACTCATTTGTGCAAAATAAGTGTGACATGCTGGCAACTCTTTTAATTTACCCCAAAAAGCATACATTGCGGGCTAAATACAAAGCCACTTTTATTGACGACGTACACAGCCAACAATGTATATTTTTGGCATGGCGTCGTTTTAATTTCATGTTTTTCACTATTTTACAGTAAAAATGTACTAAGCGATGATAAGAAATGTCTCAATGAGTAAGATTATAAGTTTTACTTTGCTTCCAGCGTGTTAAAGTAGCACAAAGAGGCATTTTTCCACTAGTTTTGGCATAATATTGCTCTGCATAGGTTAGCGAACAACTGAACGCGTCGAATCATCAAAAGGACTGGATAAGAGTGTTTACTCTTATGCGCGGCGCGCGCGTCCCGCCCACTTACGCCTTCTAACTACTCTCTATGTTCTGTGGGACAAACAAACACACGCGGTCGAGGATGCTCTTCTCTTATGCTCCTCGCAAGATTTGTAGATAATTAAATACATACATCAGACATACAGGGTGTATATACTTACCTTCCTTTTTATAAGGACAAATTAACAAAAAATACTTCAAGCACGTACTATTTATCGGCGCCGGCGGCGTAAGCACAAAATATTAAAAATTTATTATCCGTAAAACCGGACCCGGTTACATCGTTTATACTGTTGATCTTAAAGAAATATCGTTTGACTAATTCGGACAGAGCCGGTGGAATATATAAGGAACCGGCCGGTTCCAACCGGATGAAAAGTAGTACCGGATTGCAATAGGTACGAAAACTTCGTCAATTTTTGAGGAGGAAAACTAGTTAGTTTTGAGAACACTTGACAGCCTCAAGAGAACTTTGTTCACGGACATAGAGCTCCAGTCCCGCAATAGCAGGCAGGTAGTCTGACACGTTTTTCTAATCCAACTATCCGACAAAGAAACCCACTCCATTCGCTTAAGTGGAATGATCAGCAAAATAACACTTGTATATCCATAATTCATCTTTATTCTATTTGCCGAGGATGCTAGGAAAAATAAAATAGTTTGAATTATATTTAAGTGAGATAGCTTGAAAAATCTTTATTTAAGTAGGTACTTGGAAATGTTTTTTGCTATTTTCCAGAAGCAGATTATTTTATACAAAGCATTTTATACAACACGTGATCACTCAACACTACTTGATGAGAAACGGTAAGAAGAGCCCATATACGAAGATAAAGAATTCCAGGTTATGGAAGCACGACAAAAGTATGACTAATTACAACTAGGTAAAAAGCTTAAAGTGCATAATTATACTTAATAACAAATGGAGTGCCGTAACTACAAACGAAACTAACCCGGAGACACGCCGTGCTTTTAAACTAGATTATTTTGTAGCAGCACTATATAAGTTTGTGGAGCTTCAACTAACTGTCGTAAACAAAACTAAATGGCATCACCAAGTTATAAGATGTCACTGTATGTACAACCATTAGGTTATATTCCCTTTTTGGAACAAAGCTAAAACCGAATCAAAACACTACTGATTTGAAGTCGGTTTTAGTTTTGTTTTAAAATTGTTTTTTAACCTTAGTTTTACTTGCCCTTTAACTTGACTGTAGTTTGTTGACGAGTTCCGTTCTCTAACTCTAAAGATTTTCATCAAAAGAATTATCAAACAAAATAGATCTTCATTTGACGGATATATGAGATAAGGTACCTAAAAAATCAAGTGGAACTTCCTCCTTTCTTAAACTCAGTCAATAAGAAACTCGGCAAATTATTAACGTTAATAATATATTTGCCAGTACCTACTCTGCTGCATCTATTTTCTATCAGGAAAATGGTCAAGTCTTCACAATGTTGTTGCTCTTCAGTAACTAAATTTACTAGCAGTTGGAACTAATCTTCTATTGCACTGGCGCAGCTCATGCTCCCAGTAATGTCCCTGCAGAGTCGGCAACGCGGGTACAGGTTGTACGGAAATATATAGAATGTATGGAATGCCTATTACGTTACGATTATTTCTTCTTTTCAAATGGACACAATAATCGTTTATTAATAATCGTTTATTTCTCACCATAATCATTACAGTTATAACCTATGCTAAAAACACATTTTATTAAACTAATAATTATGGCGGGCTGATACCTGAACTAGGTAAGACAATGATATAATACCGTATAGAACTTGCATTGTAACTGAATTTTCCAACATTTAGATATTGCAAGGTTCAAGGTTATGCCAAAAATGTGTCCAGGAAATATTGGCTCCAGTTCTCTCACAACATAAAAATAATAGAAGCGGGAAGAGCCAAATTTCCCGCATGACCAAATCAATGAAGCAGCAAGCAAGCAAGCAAGGGCTGGATGTGACACACTGCGTGTTCAGCTCATTAATTCACACGTTCAGATTTCAATGAACTTTGTAATTATTTATTAACGTTTTCTTGACGCCATAGCGTGACGTTTTCTCGAGCTACGCAACGATTTTGAACTAATTCAAAGGAGAACCTTACAGGGAACCTTACCCAAAGCACTGAATAACTAATAGTCTACCATAGGCTCTTATCGCATTCATGAATTCTTCATACATACATTCAAGTTTAGTTTACTGAAAAACTCAGAAAATTATATTCCCGCCCACTTTTTCTATTTTGACATAAAATAGTTTGATGAATGCTTGTGGTTAGGGGGCAGGTGTCTAATAACCACTTACCATTAGGTGGACTAAGGGTCTCCCCACATTTATCGACGCCGCCGACCAACATTTATTAAGCCGACTGGCTTAAGCCGAGTGCGTAACACCACATTACTCGGCTTCACGCCGTTCAGCTGTTGTGACGTCTGTTCACATGCAATCGGCAGTCGACTCCTGCGAAAGGCTGTCGCGACGGCTGCTTACTTACGGCCTGACCACGGGAACGGGCGACGGCGACGCGACAGGCTATAGTGTGAAATTCGCGGCGGGCGAATATTTGTTCCACCAGTCGCATCCTCGCATCCGATGCCGCCGCCTGTTCCCGTTGCCAGGCCGTTACGTTCGACGGTCGTAGCATCGGGTCACCGCCATCGGTATTCGGTCCAATGCCGATCGGCCGTCTCCGGCGCCGTTTGGCTGTTGTCGGAACACGCCGACTTCAAGCGTTCGGCTACTTTCAGCGCCGTAAAGGTCGACCGAAGTCGCGACGCGTCGTAAGACGATTCCGCGTCGATAAATGTGGGGAGACCCTAAGTTGCTGTTTCCAATTCTTCAAAAAAACTTGTATGACAGCCTATCTCAAGCCTTTATGCTGTCAAACATGATTAATACGGCAAGTATTTTATTTTACGACAAGTAACCGTCAGTATAATCTACAAAGTACAGAACAATTTAAATTAATTTCCAGCGCTAGGTATACCTGAATTTCATGCAAAATAATATCGGAGGTATCTCACAAACAACCGCGTTGACCCAGTTTTGGGACAATGCACGCCGCGGCAGGTGAAAACTTATTGATGGACGGCCTTTGTTCATTCTGTAGATGAGAGCTTGTTAGCGCACTATCGAACGAGAAAAATGTACCACCTAAATAGTCGCAAAGGATTAAGGCAAAATGACAAACAGCGTTGAGGATTTATGGAACAGTAGTGAATCAAAGGCATCAGTATCTATTATACTGATTGATACAGTACTTGTTTTAAAGAAAATACAGACATTGCGTTTTGACAAAAGCATAAACGAAAAAGAAAATTTAATTTACATAAACCTAAAGGCTGTTTAATAAACAACGAAATGAGCCAGCAACAACAGTTTCCATAAAAAAAAGTCAGAGAAACTCAAAGAAACTTCCCCGCGTATACCGAAAAAGTATATGGAATAATGGAACGAACTCCCTGCTGAGGTTTTATGAAACAAGTACAGCAGGGGGCTTTCAAAAACGGCGTAAAAAGTTTTTACATGGTCGGGAAAACTAAAGCATTTATTTTGCATACACATGGATATTAAAGCTATCAAAACTTGAAACGTATAAAAGGATGAAAAATATGGAGCCATAAAACATAAAGCTTTCATTTGAAATAACCTTTTTATGTCTTTATTAATCACAAACAGAACGATTTCTAAGTGGAATACAGAGAAAATTATGTGGAGATTAATAAACAAATCCTTGTTGAGGTACTCTTTTCAAAATTTGATAGAAATATCTTCAACGCTAACAATTATAATGTCAATAATTTAAATGATACATTTACGAGTAATAGACCGTTTTAAGAGTCTAAACTTCAACAAATTCAATAACATTATTCTGAAACTGACTTAACAAATGAGACTGACTTTATGAACTTTCTATCTATTGATGCTTTGGCTATAGATGGCTCTGAGCCTGGGCGCCCAGATAAAGATTTCAATACAACAGTTATGAACCGGGACGCGGGCGGAGGGAAAGCAATGAATATCAAAACGCTTGAGCTCGTTAACTGCGACTCAAACGTGATTGTATTTCTGTCATAATTTTTTTATGCGCTCTTTATAGGATTGCGAGTCTGGATTTTGTATAATACGTGGCATAAGCTGTATGATTTGATAAAGTTTATTATTCAGAACTTTTTATAGTAACAATAACAATCCATATAAATTAATATAAAAACAAAAACATGAGTGGGAACTTAACTTTTATAACGTATAGAATACTATAGATAGATAAAGAATTAAATTTGAAAAAACTTGATTGTCCTTATATAATTCTCTAGAAATAGATGGTTGTCGTCGGGAAGTTGGGTACAAGGGTAGGCGTCTTAGCAAAAAAGGAAACAGTAGGTACCGATGCTTAAATTTTAACTTACAAAATCAAATTTTAACGCCGTGAAACTTGCTTAACGTTCGTATTGTTACAAATTTTATTGCATTTGACAGTTTACAAAAGCCTTATAAAATATTGTATATCAGTAAAGTACGGAACAGTAAATTACACTTGATGCACCATTTCGATAGCGCGCACGTGGCGTCGACGATATTGGAGCGCGGCTTCGGAAATGAAAACTGTTATTTACGATCCATTAACTAGACCTTAATTTTATGGATCGCCATTAATATAGGCTTTAGTATGACTTAATTACTCTTTATTCCCCGTTTTTTGTCAAGAACAGAGAAATATACTATTTAGTAGATATTTAATTCAACTTCCTGGTAACTTTACAAAAATAGACGTAGATGTAGAAATATATTTCCGGAAAAACCAAGTGGTTATATTCCCTAACAATCCAAGAAAAAACTTTTCTATTTGTTGCTTTTTCTGAGAAAAACTGGGGTAACATTTGAAAGTAGTAATTTTTGTGTGTTTGTATTTGTAATGCCTGTGAAATAAATTATAGAGGACATCCGCGACGCTCATAAAACAAGATACTTAAGTAGTTGAGCAGGATTGTCCCTGAATGAAATCTGAGATGTGATGGGAGGGGCAGACGAAAATAACGGAGAAGATGTCAAGGAGAGACTATTAGCAGCTCACCCATGCCCGATATAAGCTGAAATATTTTGACTCAACCCTGTACTGAAATAAAATAAAACGTAAAAATACAGCCGCAAGAATAGATGGCCAGTGGGGCAAAAGAACGACGAATCGGGTGGTCTCTCCAAGAACTTTTTTGCCTTTTGCAAGAAGATTTAGCGTGGTTGGGTAGCTTCCCACTAGAATACTAGATGAACTGACGACCTAAGAATGGTTACAAGAAATTATTGAATTCTGACCGTATATCTGACAGATCCTTTTGAAAATCTCTGAGGGATGCTTAGTTCAACAGTCTACATAGTTACTAGTAGTAGGTATCAAAGACCAAAAATAATATCAGCCTTGGTAATATACTATTAGCGTTTCTAAAAATAACACACCATAAAACGTGTGATTTAATTCACACAGGATTTCGTTTATCGCCAATTTATCATTCAACTTTGATATCTATAGCTAGAGAGCAATTCTGTGACCCGTGTCTGAATTATGTTTAGGAACGCGACCTTTGCGAACCGATAAAGTTTGTTCATTGAATATATCCAATATCCGATACATCCAACATTTATATATGAATTCGGGGGTGTTTATAGATTCTATAATACCTATATTCGATTACAGTTGGGAATTAAGCAATTGTTTCTATTTTATATTCTATTTGAAGAACGGCTTGACATAGGGTTTATAAGTTTAGTATGCATATAGGTACCTAGATGATTTTATTACAAGTAATACGAGCATTCATTATTTTTGTGAGATGGCAGTGTTTGCTTCGCCCACTCATAGCGAAGGAATCTGCACCTAATACGTAGTCAATAGGGTTCGGGCCGCATCTGTTATCAAATAAATACTCAAAGGTTAAAAGGATGGGTCAATCAAAATTTGTAATCTCGAGCTCCTCCGCATTTTGTCATGCACTATAAGCCGTTGGCCCCGCTTATTAATGCAACCGCTTTAACCCACCAACCCGCATTGGGCCGGCACGGTGGTATTATGGCCAAATCCATGTGTTCTCCCATGTAGGAAGGCCTGAGCCCGGCAGTGGGACGTGTATAGGCTGGTGATGAAGTAATAAGGCTCAGTGCATACTTGGTGTAGGCGTGCTGCAGCCGATGCGTGGCCATCCACTGTCGCAGCACGAGCCGCTGCTGCAGCACGAGCGCGGCGCGCCGCAGCCGCCGCTCCTCGGCCGCCGGCAGCTCCGGCAGGTGCTCCAGGTGCTCCGGCGACCCGCACCCCGACAACGTCGAGATGCCTGCCACAATACAATACTACGTCATTTATGTTGCGTTGAGACGCGTTATAGTATCGTAGGGCAGTATTTTCGTTTTTAATATTGGGGCACTCTAAAAACTTTTCCACTTAGACTTTTACGACAGAAAAATTAAAACATGGGCTATCATAAAAATGGTTTCCCACTTTCAAAAACATCTTATTCATTTGATCATTTCATTATATCAAATGAATAAGATGTTATATTATTTCATAGAAATTTCATGAAATTATCAAATGAATAAGATGTTTTTGAAAGTTAAACCATTTCTATGAACTAATATTGCCCATGTTTTAATTTATTGTCGTATTGCCAGCACCATCCTGTAGATTGAGTTATATGTAATATAGTATCTATCTATCCCATCCTGTCGATTAAGTTTTATGTAATATAGTATCTATCTATCATTAAGTAATGACAGATTATACTACATTTTTACGCCACAAGGACGGTCAGCAAGCGTGATTCCCGCCTAAAATGGCAAGCGGTTACCGTAGCCTGTAGACGCTCGTAGGCCTCGTAGCTCGTAGGTCGTAGCGCGTTGGACATACCTACCCGGTACCCACACGTTGTAAATATAAAAAGAAAAAGCTCCCAATCCCGACATAGTAATTTCTCAATTATATATTATATAGTAATAATTTTGATTATTACTAAGATTTATGTAGAATATGAAATTTTCAAATACCAGTTTCAGTTTATTGACCAAGTAACCCATTGTTACAATTGCTGGGCAACTAAACTGTAATAAGCTTTAGTTACGTACTCCGAATGTGATATTAGAATATTTAATCCGGTTTTATCTGTGACGTAAGCAATGCGATTAAAAGCATTTTTGACCATTCATTTGTTTTATCATTTAAAAATAAATAAAGTTATTACTCCGACAGACACCGCAAAGGAGATCTAAATGCAATAAGCTAAAATAAATAAATCTATACCGGGTTAAATAAAACAGAATAAAAAAGCGAAATAGATTTAGTATTTGCGGTAGCGAAAACAAATATAATCTATAGAATCAAACGAAATCGTACAATGGTTGTCGTTTACATAAAAGTTACCAATGGAAGTTATTTATAAAAGTTTTTTTTTTATCTAAATTTTATTTAGGGGCTTTTGACCAGTATTAGGCATGTCAGCCCCATCGTAACCTAATGAGCTATTTGGTATCATATTGCCGCACAGCGGAAACGGGAAGAGTCAATGGTGCAAAAATATATCACTTAAATATTTTGCAGCTTCAGAAGATGGTTCTGACAATATACCTATAAAGGCTCCTATATCCCATTGATTAATGTTATATCTCTGCACCACCGAGTCCCTCCCGCTCCTATATTTTACACACTCTGTCAGCATGTGTTGGACATCATCTATGTTGTCACAAATATCGCAGTTAGGACTATTGACCTGTCTCATTAAAAATGCAAATTTATTTGACTGATAATGTCCAGACCGCAATCTGTGTAACATTACAATATATTTATAAAAGTTACCAATGATCCCATGAATGTTTTTTTTAAGTTTTTTTATAAAGTTACCGATGAATTAATCCGGCACAGACAACTCAGTCAATGCGTGATTAAATTACAATAGGGACATTTAACGCCTATCTATCGATCGACTATGATTTCGCCAATGTTCACTGATGCCTGATTATCGACACATCTTCGCTTCACTACTTTTGTTGTACTATAATGTTCTCAGAGCTCATAGTTTGCTTGTTCAGAAACCTCTGTTAAACAAAGTAACTGTCCCATTTACCACCGCCACAAACTTGGCACCAAAGTAATTAACCAAAAGAGAGAACAAAGATGCCTTGTTAATAAAGTGACTAAGCTATCGCAACTAAAATCTAGTTAAATCCCTAGTTAAGAAAATCAACGTGAAGTCTAAATAGTCTTATGAACTAAGCGCTAGTTAAGGTCCTTCGTTTAGGTACCTTCGTTTTCAAGAGCGTGCCTTTTACACCCGGCATAGTACAACAATATAAATTTATTTTCAATCATTTATACACAATGACTTCTACCATGTAGGAAGGCCTGTGCCCAGCAGAAGGACGTATATAGGCTGGTGATGATGCTGAGACACAATGAAGATTTCGCTATTTTTTCGTACTCGTAGTAAGGCACATGTAGATAACTTCCTATGACAAATGGGCTTAGTGATGTTTACCCCTCTATACTTATTTTGAGCGTTTTATAGCTTAGCGCCTCCACCTTACAGAAGATCGCAGTTAAATAATATTAGTTTGTAGTTTCGTGTTCCTGCGGTTAGATTAGTCGCGGGGGGGTTGGTCTACCATGCAGTCAACATGACTCTTTCTCTTGATTTTCAAACGGAAGGCAACGTGTGAGAGTGCCTGAGGTGCTACGAGCGTCAACAACAAAGGACACGGCAACAGCTTACCACACTGTTTCGCCACATTCTAAAAAAGGACGAGATGTCTATTGGCGCCCTAAGTGAGTCTGAAAATTTTGGTGAAACTTTGTTGATAACCGAAGCATGCCGTGATAGTCCGACATTTCTGTTGGTAATGTTCTTCATTATAAATGGGATGGTTTGTTGTGGGCATGTTGCTTAGATACCGCGCGAGACCTTAACCTTGGGTCATATTCATACGCCTGCCTAGGTAAGTAGGGTAAATAATTATACTTCATCGACCATTACTTGCACTGAACTTGTTTTAAAAACTGAAGTGTACGGTCACGACTGAAAAGATAAGTATATGTTTTTTTTATTATAACGGATTTGCTCTTGATCTCTTATCTTGCTCCGAGAGAAGTTAATAGGTCTACGATGTAGCGAGTTTACCAAGAAGGTGCTAATAAAACTATTTAATCCTACTTTGATTGAAGGAACTCAGGTTATACGCATTCTCCAGAATGCGTATAACCTGAGGTATAAGTAGTTAAGTTAACACCGAGACCGAACAGTGCATTCCGTTCTCTGGCCGTGCGCTTTACAAAACAAAATGAGGAAAAGGATATTTGGTATATCAACAAGGTGTAGCCTGGTGAACGTCTGGTAATACACTGATAATATGGGCTAGGTGAGATAAGCTCATTTAACTCCTGAAAACACTCTCCGAAGTACAATCCCTAGACAATCCAAGACAGACAAGCAGGCCGAAAAGCTTGTGTTTTAAGCTGCACTAGCATATACTCTTCTTACCGCTTCACATCAGGTGGTGTTGAATCATTTGCCGTGTTTTGTTTAAAAAAAGCGCAAATCTAAAAAATGCAACATTAGCGAACAGAAGCTTCTTTATCTCGCCTTACGACTTCATCTGTTACCGATGACGTGTTACGGAATTCTGAAATAAAATTTAGAATTTGGGGGGTTGAGGGGAGTCGATATCGTAGTATGTGCGCGGGTCGTGTGTGTGGTATAATTGTACGCGATAGTACGCTTTTTAGGGTTGTCACAAGGATCTGAAAAGTGTCAAGCTTTCGGAGACAACTTTGACGAAGAACACAAACAACCCTTTAAATTTATTTCGGACTTTGGCAACAAGCTGTATACAGCTATACACTACCCTGGCCACCTCAACCTTGCCGGACTTTTCGCTTTCGGGAGGAATGTTATAAAAAGTACAATTCGTAAATAATTCTAAATTTTAGACAGATACGCAGATGGTGGTGGCAGTAATTTAGCACAAGTTTGAATGTGAATTGTGAAAGCAAATAAATACATACCCTGCGAAACTAGAATTTCAAAGCTCTCTACAATAACAACAACAGCAAACAGCGTCCGTGATATTACTACAATTTGAAAGCTTAACAATATATGTGGATATACTGGCACACGTCACCCGCCAGCGCTCAGCGAGATTGACGTAATGTATTTAGCTGTCGACTGAAACTTTGTAATTAACTCCAATCGAGTTGAACGTGAAAGCAAAAGCCATAAAGTAGTGATACAGGCAAAGGCATTTGTCGGAAAATTAGAACCTACGAAGATGAAGCACACGACACACAGCGCTCTGAGCTTTGAGGCGGAATGATTGTTCTAGAAAAGTAATACGTCAAATTAATCTTGGTATGTTAAAGCTATCAATATCTCTTTTAGTTTTTCTTAAAATAAAATCTAGTAAATATACGAAATAAAGTTAGGAGCTCAGAAGTATGCAAACCTGCTCGTTTTTAGTCACGCGATGCCTTCTAACTTACTGTAGGTAGGTACGTCAAAATTGCAATCGGCAAACACGAAAAGTAAGCCCGACGACACGCGAGCTTAGCTTGGTTGTAGTAAAAATATTATTCCGTTCGCAACTTTGATATAACAAATCTAAACAATGACGCCTCCCCTTAAAACCGAAAGAAATCTAAAACATGTGCACTAAGCCATTGGAAACCAGGGATGTTGCGAATATTCGCATCCGCATCCGCAAATGCGGAGCTTCCGCATGAATTTGGACATCTGTATCCGCATCCGCATCCGCAACAATCAATGCGGAGGATGATGCGGATGCGGAAGAAAGAAATTGGATGGGGCCGGCGAATAGCGCGTGCCGTTCGCACTTAACATTAACCAATGGGAACGATAAATTTTGAGACAAAATCCGACTCCGACAAGATGAAGTCGCCCGTAGTGCTTTTAACATTATGAGAAAAGTACTAACTAAGTAACCGAAGCCTGAACATTACGCTTCGTACTCGACTCCTACGTTGTTATATCTAGCCAATATTTCTATACGGATGTGAGTCTTGGACAATCAAAATTGAACTCAGGATAGGCTTTATACGTTAAAACATTCGAAATGTGGGCCTATAGACGAATGTTAAAAGTTAGTTGGACTCAGAGGGTTATATACAACATTCAGCGACGTGTAGGTATGAAACGTGATCTTTGGGATACTATCAGAGTTAGGAAGGTTGCGTATCTGGGGCATGTGATAAGACACGAGAAATACGCCCTCCTGCAACTTGTAATGATGGGCAAAGTAATTGGAAAGCGTGGTGACGGCTGCAGGAAGAAGTCTTGGTTGAGAAACCTACGCGAGTGGACCGGAATATCAAGCGCTGCAGAACTTATCCATCTTGCGAAGGACAAAGAAAAATATGCTGAGCTGACTGCCAACCTTCGTTCATCGGAGAGGCACTAGAAGAAGAAGACCCGACGCGTATTTTGTGGTGTATTATTTGATTCTTGTGAATGAATCATTATGTGTATGTTTGCGCTGTGCAATACTTATCGTATAGATAGATATTTGAGTGTTGTTGTGATACAATGAGCTTTGTGCGTAAGTAATTGTTTATTGGGAAATATTTAAATTGGTTACTTAGATTAGCTTATTAAAATCACCAGGTAAATGCCATTATGTTACGCCGGTAATATTTTTTATTTTATGTAATGTTTATCGTTTTATAACAAAATTCTTCATTTTATTAAGTATAATGCTCCTATTTTTAACTTCATTTAAAAATCGTCATTAATAAAAATGTTAATAATTACGAAAAAAATATTTTTATTCTTAATTCATATACTTTTTTTCTATAACACCTTTAACATCCGCATCCGCATCCGCGGATGTGAACCTCCAAAAATCCGCATCCGCATTCACATCCGCGGATGTGAAAAAATCAGCATTCGCAACATCCCTGTTGGAAACCATCAATCATGAAATACTTAGACACCAACAAAAGTTTCGAAAGATGAAAATTAAAGAATTAAATGTTGATATTTGATAATTTAACACAATATTTAATACTTACGACATAAAAAAATGAACACAATTTAAGCAAAGTCGATAAATTATGCAAAAGTAGGCAGCAAGCAATTGTAAATATTTCTCTGTAGATAAGTACAGCTTCAGTTAGGTTTACCGATCGGACAATGCGAAGGTGAAACGTTATATCCAAACGTTCAGCATTCTTCATTCCAATTACATCAAAACCTATAGTGAACCTAGAGTTGCATATACATATATACATTAAACCATTAAAGTATAAACTATTCAAAATTTATAACGTAGCAACAAGTAAGAAAGCCCAAGTAGTAATGTCTTTTTCGTGATATAGCAATTCAATTCAGCAATTGATATTCAAAGTCAAGACACAAAACTTTATGAGGGTCGTGTCTGAGAGTGCGACATTTCTCGCTGTAAGTATAATTCCACGGAACTTCTGCATTTTGCCAAAATGTTTACTAACCTTACGCTTTACTCCTTACATTTATTCTATTTTACCATTCATTTCTGGTCCTTCTTTTTCAAATTTTCTTTTCAAAGTTCAAAGTAGGTAAATTATAATATCTACAGCTTTCACCATGCATCACGGATTTATAACAATAAGCCCTTTGCCATAGACAAAGAACATTACCTTGCAAGTGGTTTTACCAAGAGCACATATTGAATTCTTAATTCATCTAACTTCAAAGTTTTCGCTCACATCACACTCGCATCTTAAACACTTCAAATAGAAACAGCTAATTCGTTTATTAACAACATTTAGGCACGTCATGTGCGTTGTTGGTTTATCTTTATAAAAGTAAGCAGACAAATCTAAGTATCACCTATTCGTTAAAAAAGGGCAGAGTCCCCGGCATAGGCGCAAATCTGAAGAAAAATGCTGTTTTTAATTTATTTATTATGGATTTAAGAATACTCTAATGCATGATACATATTTCAAAAATCCCGATGACACAGATTGAAATGAAACGTAGTCAATTTAAATAACAATGTAAGTACACAATACGCTTATATCTGAACAAAGGGGCTCTAAATTCTCGCTTCAGTAGAAACAGGAACAGTAGAACAGGAAACCCTAGCCGGCTATTTATGGTTCTATAACTTGCCAACTGAAATCTTAGCAATTGTGTGTACTTTATGGTTCGGTACCTATAACTTAGAGCTACTGTGGAATCCAGACCAAGACGGGCTTCCACCATTTCTGCGATCATTATCTCTTGTGCTGGGGCACGTGTAGACTAAGTTATTGCTACTTAGTTGGTGTCGGGTCGGTATCAGTCCCATTATCACGAGTGATCACGACCTAGGCTTACTATCAGATGAACATGTAGTTTTTCACTATACTTACTTACCTACTATTGTAGATGCAAACCTATTATATTAAGTTAGTGTTTGCCGTAGACTACGTAGAGTTTCTTTTACCTTGTTTTATATTCTGTGTGTGTATTACTAAGAATAATTATAGCCACAGAATATAGACTCTGTATTACCTATAGAGATACCTAAGTATGTGTGTACTTATTCTATATGATAGTTTTTTTTGTACAAAGCGCGGCCAATGATTCAACACAACCTGATGTGAAGCGATAACTAGAGTCCATATACGCGCTGTCTTCAGCGCACTCTCCTTGATAAAGCGATAGAATCTGTGACGATAGTAAGTAGTCTGGTGAGCTGTAAACTCTCCCAATTTATACGGTATTTAATCGACTTCCTAGAAAAGTCTAACTGTAGGATAAACAGGCAGGTCGCAGAGGGACTGAATCTGGTTATGTTCTTGTGGATGTCTAATGAGCGTATATTGGAATGTGCGTGCGTGAAAAAACCAAACAGTTTTCTCTTCTCTTCTCTTCTCTTTCCGGGTTCCGGGCAGTGCAAGCAAAGCGTGCCGCGTGCAGCTAGTATTCTATAATAAAAAGCATGGCATACGATCTGTTTAAAAGAATAATAACTTTTTACTCACGTTTTATTTCCAAAATATAAACTTTAAAAAATTGGAAAACTAAAAAAATCAGAAAAAAGAATCAAATTGAAGGCGAGTTCTTTCCGTTACGTTTCATCAAATTAAATTAAATATCGTCTGCTTTTTGTTAGATTAAAACCCAGCGCAAAGGAAATATAATTACATTCAGAAACATTATTAAAAATTTCTTTCCATGAAGTTAATAACTTCACCTTTACAAAGTTTGGGGGTTTATTCGGCGTACTCTCTCCTGAAGCTTTGATTGGATATACAGGGTGGTGCCGTCAATACGACAATAAATAAAAACATGGGCTATATTGTTCCGCTTTCAAAAACACCTTATTCGTTTGATAATTTCATGACATTTGTATGAAATAGTATAAAATTGGCTGCATTATTTCATAGGAAGTTCATGAAATTATCAAATGAATAAGATGTTTTTGAAAGTGGCAAACCATTTCTATGAACTAATATAGCCCATGTATTCACGGCACCACCCTGTATAGGTAAGGGCCTGCGCAGACGACGGACTTTTCTCCGCGGAGAAAAAGACGAACAAAAAGTCTGCCTCGGATTTACCGCGAACTCAACGCACAAGGTGTGCGATCATTTGTTGGCCGGAAATGTAGAGAAGTGCACGCTATGAAATCAAATATTCAGAGGTTACGATCTGTTGTAATTTACATGAAGTTTAAGAAAAAGAGAAGACATTTTAAAAGAAAATACTGGTCACGCACAACGCGGTCTAACGTGCGCCATGGCGTTGCTTCGCCTAGTCACACGAGTTCTATTTTTTTCGGGGCCTCCCCCGTACTTTTATCCGGTCCGCTCTCTGCATGTCCTCGATTATTCGGGGGTCTTTTTGTACGCGGTACTTTTAATCCCTCCTTTGCGTTACTCGATACAATTTTAAGCAATATATTTTAGCGGACAAAAAAGTCCGCGGACAAAAACCCCTTGTCTGCGCAAGCCCTAATGGTATATAATCAAAGAAAGCTTAAACGAGTCTCAACCTTAAAATCGTTTCTAGTACATAGCCTTTGTTCAACTCTCGTCATGCTGTAAATTGGGGTGAGCCTCGTTGCTCTTGATCCGAACGTCAATATTTGAAGCCCGTAATCATGTTGAAGCCTGTAATCAAGTCGCTCGACGTAGCTTCATCTATTCGAACTCCATGATGCATAGTCACGCACATGCATACATACTTTTCGAATATTATAAACTAGAAACTAACACTTACTGTCTGTCTGTTGCCTTTTTACACCTAAGCCGCTGAACCGACACATATGAATATTGGTATGGAGACAGTTTGAGACCATGGGAAGGACATAGACTACCTTTTGTGGCGATAGCCGACATCGGAGCGAAGCCGCAGGCGGGCCCTAGTCTTGTGTAAATACCTTATGTAAGAGAGGGCATGATGGTATCGTGATATATTTGCTTTTCAATAGTCATTTCTACTCGAATGACAATTAAAAAGCAATTGTGTCTAGAATCTGCGAGTTGACAAGTTAAGAAGATCGCAGCCAAATACCCCTACATTGTAGCACAGACTTATTATGTTGTGGTACTGCGGTGAGGATGGTCGCGAGAAGAGCTCAAGAGGCAGCGTTATATTGGGAACAGGGGGACTTGTCGTCTATGCAGTCAACATTACGCTTCCTCATGATTTTTACAAAGCAGACAACGTCTGAGTATAATAGTACGTAAGCGCCATGCCTCGGTAACCGCTAACCAGACGAGCCTTATGCTTGCTTGCCGCCCTTTTGTGAAATGAAATATCAAGTAATTGCGCTGGTTGCATTACAGAACGGGTACATAGGTGACTTGTTGCGCGGGCGGGGCCCGAAGTAGGGCGCGGAAGTGGGCCACTGACCTGCGACCGGGCCGCTACAGGTGCCTGCACGGGAAGGGCTGCAATCACGGTTTGCAGCGCATAACACAAACATTGATAGTTTTTTTTTCATTTGGCTCACAAAACTGCTTACAAACTTCATAATAATAGATCAAAGTCTTGCAAAATACTTGATGCAAGACAACATGCAAAATTATAACACATAAAGGGATCTTATTATTTGACTAAGTTATAGAGATGGGAAGGAGCATAATGGCCAGCAAACCTTAAGCCTTTAAGCCTATAGACTTGCGAGGGTAGACAAACAAGCTAACGGCCTGGTGGTAAGTGTACAGACACCTGCAATAAATAACAAGGAAAAAACACTTGGTATTGCAGGTGCGTTGTAAATCTGAGGCCTAAGATGAAATGACTTCCGTGTGCAGTAATTTCACTGGCTACCATTCCCTTCAATCCGAAATTCCCTGGTAGAAGGCGAAAACCCCACCATGTTTCTCTGTAGAAAACACAAAATCCTTGTTATATGATGTTTTTATAAGCGCTTTCTATATATTCAAGAACATAAATATCTACGTGTTGGGAACAGAAAAATATATCATATATATTATGTCATAATCCAATGGACAGCACCCTTACTCACAAATGTCGGAATACTGATTCGATTAGAAAACTCATATCCCAACTCGCTTTGCCGGATCGCGATAAAAAGTGACGGGGCTAGAGTTACCAATATTCAACGTCTTCCTACAGTTGTGAATAATCGTGCTGGTTGTTTCACGCAGTGTCAAAAACCCAAATCAATGAGAAATGTTAACTACTTTAAATAAAAAACACCCTTGTTTTAATTTATTGTCATATTGTGGCAAACCATTTCTATTCTGTGAACTAATAATAATAAGTATAGCCCACGAATTGACGGCACCACCCTGTATGTATTCTTTTACCAGAGCCGCCAAGGCAAACATATACCGCCGGTTAGGGATTGCAATTTAAAATTGTTTTAATATTATTTTAACATCTTAATAAATGTGTGAAATATATTTAGTAAATATCAAGCCTATCCAAAAATAAATTATCAAGATTACTTGTTTACGAACTAGAAATAAAAGAAACACAATTGTAATGTATCATATAGAGTCACGTAAAAGAAAATGGGTTAATCTATCTACCCGTGGACAGCACCCCTTTAGGAAGTATTTCGCCAGTTCGGCATCGCCAGGTCCAAATGCAACCCTTACCTCGGCAGTGGTGTAAGAATACATTAAAGTTATAGGGGATGGTCCGGTCAATACGACAATAAAGTAAAACATGGGCTAAGTATATTAGTTCATAGAAATCGTTTGCCACTGTCAAAAACATGTTATTCATTTGATAATTTCATGACATTTCTATGAAGTAAAGCAGCCAATGTTATATTATTTCATAGAAATGTCATTAAATTATCAAATGTATAAGATGTTTTTTTTTACCCACGTTTTAATTTATTGTCGTATTGACAGCACCACCCTTATATTCTCACGGAAATCAAAATCACGGACTAAGAAATTCAGTGGTTAATTTCACTGCCGTAACTATATCCAAATCCAAAACATGAAATTTTATTTGAAGAGCAAATCCGCAAGTTACAAAGAGTAGGGCCCGTTACTGTTCCGCGGCATATACGTCGCGGGTTGTGCCAAACACAAACATTTCAATATCAGCTCGCTCACGTGCCGCATCTGGTTGCACACAAAACTTTGACTGCTTTGAGAGAGAACTTCCAACTTGCTCATATATTGCTATGAATTCCAAGTTTCATTTCATTTTAAATATTTATTTTGATATAAGATTAGGTTTCACATACGATACAAAATGCTATTGAATTTTTATTATTATAAATACTAGTGGCTGCTCGCGGTTCTGCCCGTGTCGGTTATCGGAAAGAACGAAAGGCAAGAAAGGACATTGCACACACTATCACAGTATATCACAGTATATTTACTATCGCCTACTTTTCTTAAACCTATTCTTTTACAAAATTAGTATACGATTGATTATTAATTTATGGGTAGCATAAATACTGATTTAATATGAAAGGAGTCTGAAAACCTCAAAGTTGACCTTGATTGTTAAGCACACAAAAGAATACGAACAATAGAAAATTGAAACTTATGATAGCGGCAATATTCAAAAGCATCATAAACAATATAAACGTAACAAAGAGTATTATTTTTTCATTATTTTATTAAGAATCCTAAAAACATTCCGAATATACACAATGAATTTGCCCGCTAACGATTTCAACTACTTATCTAAATTATAAGATAGGGTAAGGATTTCCTTCACAAAAGTAACTTTCAATTAAGGCATCAACATACAAAAAGAATGAAATACACAAAGCTCATTAAAATTATCAATATCGCCTGCAGCGAGAGCAACCACTGACCACAATGGACTCGCTTGGCTCGACTCCAGTGCTCTATTGCAGATGGACCATTTGACTCGCAAAATTTCTACAGTTGTGACCGGAACTGTAATTTGGAGGCTTTCGGCTCGTGTGAACATGGGGCAGTGTTTTCTCTTTATGATAAGCAAGGCAAGTGTAAATAGACAATAGGTTTATTTGCCAAAGTGCATAGATGTCAGTTGATCAGGTGTCGCGGTAGAAGGTCCTTTCCCAGGATATAATCTATCTCTAGGCCAAAATTTATCTACATTAACATTAACAGACAGACAGACTTTCGCATTTATTACATTAGAACCAAATGATGGTCACGAATTCTTTCTATCATCGCACCGCCCGTCGCCACCACCTGGAAGTAATAAGGATGACCCTACACGTTGGAACCAAAGAGGTCGCGTACTATTCGTTTTCGGGGAATCTTCATCCTGCGTACGATCAAGTTGTGGAGTTAGCTCCCAGCGGAGGTTTTCTCAATAGGGTACAGCATTGAGTTCTTAAAAAAGGACGAGAAAAAGTTTTTACAAGGTTAACAACGTGTGAGTCGTACAGAAGAAAATCAAGCCTTGTGGCTCTGCGTAGCTACGGCATTAAGCTGATCTGGATACATTGCATTGGTTCTCATCTTGTACCCTTGTAATTGCCTATCATTATGATCAAAAAACGTCAGTCTTCCTTCTTCTTTCTTGGGTGTTACAAGCGTCTTATGCTACGTTAACCGCTTATTAGCATCAGGCGGGCCGTGTCCTTGTTTGCTACCCTTATTATTTACCTCTATTATATTTTTATCTCAATCAATACAATTTAATTTTTTTTAGATACAGAGAGCTTGTCATTGGGTCTCCTTATTTCGATAAGAAATTACCTCTAGCAATACCACTATCTCTACACGTCTAATAAGCACCATTGGGACCTTGCGTTATACACATTACTTAGCCGCATTGATACACATAATTGTACCTAATATTAAGTCTTCCTCCTAAAAATAATGTCAAAACCCTTAGAGTAATCGATTATTCTAAGGTTAACACCATTATTGGGTTCCCACAGTTGGAAGTAAGATGGCCAGTTTCTCTGTGGTTGAGAAATCCAGGTGTAGCTGCTTCCATTTTCGGCCTTATCTTCACTCCCCATTAGGTGACATGAAGGTCAAGGTTAAGAAAAGAAAATATACTTACCTAAATACATACCTACGTAGGGTTGAATTATTACGATTATTTGAAAGAAATAATTTATCTAAATAAAGTTTTTGATTTTGAATGACCATGACCCGAGAACATCTGTTTGTGTTTATAGCACAGACATGTCCCTACCGGGACTCAAACGCAAGAGCTCTTGTCTGTCACTATTCCACCAGCCTGTCTTCACAAATGAATTCATATTATTTTTCTTAATGTCAACGTGACAATTTGTCTTTCTTCCTCGTTTGTTTTACAAAAGTTGTATAAAATTTTGCTTATATTTAGATCTAATTGAAATTCGATTTTAGCAGGAACCAAATCGATCACTCTCAAGAGACTCACAAGACTCCCACTCGAGCAAGTTACATCGTGATCAATTACGCCGGTCTAGTTTATAGATCTCAATTAAAGTTAACGATTTGATGAAAACCAGATTTTCTTATGAACCATAATGCGGCTCGAGATGGCCCGAAATAACATGTGGGTGAAATAGTACACTTAAAACTTAACTCACTTAAAGTTGAGAAGCTGTGAAACTTAAGTATCTAGGAACCTAATAGCTATGTACTAAAGTGCTTTCGAGACTTCTGGCACTATTTCGGATGATATCTTGCATTACTACCACAGATCAGATAAAAGATGTTTACTGTTCTGTGATGACTACGATATCGGATACCATGATGGTTTGTTGCAGCCTATGCAATGTGTGAGTAGTGCCTAGAGTGCTACGAGCTACTTTGGACTATTTTAAATGTTTTCTTTGTTTATTAACGAGTATTATAACTCTTAGCAGTAGTTACAGTCATAATACGTATATTGTGATTGTGCAGTAGTCAATATGGTCTTTTATTAAAATTACTGCGGCATACGGACGTTTTATTAGCGTTGAAATATGTAGCTCTTTTTTTCTCTCTTGACATGTAAGTACTAACTTTAATGACATTCAGACACAATTGTTAAAATATTGTCGTTGAATAAATGAAAACAGAGGCATTTCTATAGCGAATACACTATGGATTTAATTTCTATGAAGCAGGCACTATATCCGCATGAGTAAAGAAACCGAAAGTATTTTAACCGCCTCTGTGGTCAGTGGTTTAGACCACCTACCTCAGATCTAGAGGTCCGAGGTTCGATTCCCGTGGGGGCAGAAATTTTCTGCTCGGTTTGGTTGGTGGTAGGCCTTTTCTAAGTCCACCTGGCTAGCTACCACCATCTTACCTAAGTCTGCCGCCATAACAATAATGTTACCAGCATTGTTGTGTTGCGGCAGTTAGAGGTAAGATAGCCAGTTCCTCTGTGGTTGAGGAATCCGGGTGTAGCTCGCTTCCATCGTCGGCCTTATCTTCACTTAACATAAGGTGAGTTAAAGGCCAAGAGTTACCCCGTTAAAGTAAAAAAAAAGTAATCGACTTCAGCTATTAACAACATTCCGTAAAACATTTTCAGTCAATAAATTTAATGTGGAAATATGCAAGAATAGCTCAGTTCAATAAACTTTACAACAAACTTTCCTAATCCCCACAGAGATACCTATACATACTATAGGTATACATACTATGAGGTACTATAGAGAGACCTCTGTGGCCGCAAAATGACCTATGCCGCCTGATTATTTTACAATGAGATTATTAAGAATAAAAATAGAAAATATACCTGAGAACTGCGATACGCTCGACAACATAGATAAGCCCGAGTGCCGACTGGGCGACGGATGCACCATCCCGATCGTGTAGATCTCTGAATCCTCGAACTGCCACATCCCGGGGGCAAAACTAATGTCCAACTTGTGTATTGGAATTCCGAGATACATTTGCAATTAAAAATTTAACACCGATATGAACTTATTTACATCGAGAACAAAGAATTCTCAATCGGCTTGCGAAAATTTTATCAATAAATATTCCGTTTGATAGATTAAACTGGGCAATTCAATTAGTATTTTATCACAAACAGTATTAAAGCGATCATGTTTAGTGATGTGCGAAGATATGCATAGATTCGTGAGACGTGCGCACGGCGCGGAGGCTGCGGTGCGACTAAAGCTCCCCACCACCCACCGGGGTGGTCAGTGGAAGGGGGAGGGTGGCGACTGGGGGGCGATAACGTCACGGGATACCAACACTAGGTACCGGGACTACACCAAGTTGTTAAATAATATTCGGATTCTATTGTCGAATATATTCAAGGGGTTACGAAAATATTACTTAGCTCTTTATTAAAATTGGCATATACTATATTTTCATCATATTTTTAATTTCTACCACTGCTTCAACGAATAGGTGATTTACCTGTAGAAATGAAGTGGCAAGAAACATTACCAAAGTTTTAATGACATTATTCCATACTAATCCTAATTAATTATATTATAAATGCGAAAGTGAGTTTGTTTGTTTGTTATGCTTTCACGCCTGAACCACCAAACCAATTTAGATGAAATTTGGTATGGAGATAGTTTGAGACCCTGGAAAAGGATGGACATAGGATACTTTTTGGAGCGATAGCCGACATCCACACAGGCAGCCACTAATATTATAAATGTAGATAGGTACCTATACCTATCTAAGTTGTTGGCGCGCCAACTTAATCAGTCTAATACCTATATTAGACTGATTAAGTTGGCGCGATAGTCGACATTTTAGGGAGCAAAGTCGCGATTTATTTATGAATAACATTATTATTATTAATTAGTACAATACAATACTCCCAAAAATACTTTTACAATAAAATTTTCACATAAATTTAATTCTAAGAGTATTTTTGATAGTATTGTATTATACTAATCCCAAAGAGTGTCTCTTTGTCAGTTATTGAAATACCATTATTAGGTATCATGTGTGGGTACTTACGGAGGACATAATTTAAGGCTTTATCTAATGAAAGCATGAGCATTAATGTCAGTAATTCAAGATCACTTTTTTTTTTATACAAAGCACGACAAATGACTCAACACCACCTGATGTGAAGCAGTAAGAAGAGTCCATATGCGAAGACAGCTAGCTTCAGTCACTGCTCTAGCTGCCTCCACCTTGCCGGCCCGAAAGGTGCTTTTTCACGCCTCTTTTGAAGGAACCCATGTTATAGGAAGGAGGGAACACATGTGCTGGCAAAGAATTCCAAGTTCTGGAAGTTCGACAAAGAAAAGTTTCTAAATTTCTTTGTACGTGATGTTGAGGTAGAGATGACTCCGAAGACCGGCACGCGTGCTCCTGAGTAGGTGTAACCAAATGGTCGCCACTCAGCTTTATGCCACGACGGCGAAATATCGCGGCGCTGGTTTTTAGTGGAACCAGACAAGAAAAGAGGAGCACTACCTTTTAATTCACTTTATCCGACACTGTATGCGTAACACAAGTAAATACTTAATGAACAATAATCACAATATAATAAAATGAACGGTGCATTTAGACATCAGATATACAAATTAATTTGTGAAGTGCCCGGAAACCAGACACAATAACTATCATATTGTTCAGGGGACTCTAGCAGGCTGGGATGGGTCAAAAACTATTTATCCTTTTAAAGCCATTCCAGACAAAATAGGTTTTTATATTATGCTCCCGGGAGTCTTCTGTGGCTCTAAAAATTAATTAGCATACCTACTGGGGTCAAAAAATCAATAAACCTTTCAAATGTCTTATTTGACTTTTTTATTTATTATGGTTATGTTTGATATTCAGTAATTGACTAGGTGGTAGGCCCATATGTGGGGTCGTCTGGTTAGGCACCACCGCCTTTCTTATTTCAGCCGTGAAACAGTTCGCTGTGTTTCGGATTGCAGGGAAAGGCAGCCAGTGTAAGTGCCTCAGGATGACAATGCAGCTGCAATATCAAGTGATTCCCTTGTTATTGCACTTGCAGGTGTCTATAGGCGGCGGTAGCCCCTTACCATCAAGTGGGCCGTCAGCTTTTTTGTCATCTAGTTGTGTAAAAAAATAAAAAAACTAGAGACAAACAATATTAATCTATTCTCAATTTGACAAACTTATATGCATGGGTGTCAAATACATGGTAGTGTTTGTAATGTTTTTATTATTGATTTAATGTATTTCTTCTCATAATTTAAAAAAAATATTAGCATTCTTCCACAAATGTGCAAAATTTTATACTCCTCCTTCAGCGCATTTTTCTTAAAAACAAAAACATAACGTTTTTGCTTCACGATGAAACAGAGACATAGTTACCACAGCACCATTTACTAATTTTTGAAAAATTTAATTAAAAATGTTTTTTAGTAGGTACTCAAATAACATTACACTTCATATTAAGACAACACTCTTAGGCACATTAGTTTGATATCGTACTATAAATAGCATAATATAAAGAGTTAGATGACACTGACTGAGGTTTTAAAAGTAATCAATTCCATGATAACTTTGCTTTCTTTTATATAATTTCAGGTGCCGTCAGCTTATTTGTCATGTAGTTGTATAAAAAAAAATGATATGACCATCATTATGGTAAACTTACCTATTTTCAACTATAATAGGTAGATACTGCTGTATACCAATAATGTTATACAGCAGTAAAAATAATCAAGACTGGGTCATAGTGTCGTTAATAACTATTGTCTTACTCACTATAAAGCACCAGCATATAGGATAATGGATGAGAACTTATAATAATAATTATGATATTATGCAAAGCTGATTGTAGGTTTTTCGTGTCAATAATATTGTCTATTCACGTAATTGAAACCTTATGTTATATATAAGTAATATTTGTTTTATGCTTTATATTAATAAACTTACCATATTCCCTGAAAAGCTTCTTATAATCACCGAGATCATTCTGATCCAGCCACTCATCAACCAGCGCTGATTCGTCTTCAAATATCTCAGTCACAAGAACTCGTCCCAAATATAAAACTAAACATAAAACTAAGGTTGTCCCAAAATAATTTATACTATTAAACATATTTTCTATAGTCATAATAACATTTTAAACCTAATATTATTTTAACTTTCGTAAAAACAAACAAGGATGGTCAGGGGGTTTGTTTTGGTATGGGGGTACGTTCACAGGGTAGGTACGATCCGTATGTTCGGTTGACATTGACAGGATAGTTTATTCTCAGGTTGCAACATTTTTTAAAATTTCAAATATTATTTATTAATCCACCAATGTCTAAAATATTTAAGTTAAAAAACAAAATGGTCTTTTCAATCATTTCCAACAGGGTCCTTCCAATCATTACAGGGAGATTAATTTTAAGGAACGGTTGATTTACTTAGTGTATACCCACTGAACGTGTCCTTGGTTAGACCATCATGACATGATAATGATATTGACGTTTCCGTTCCGTTACAGGTAAGAAGTATAGGTAAAATTTTTTCGCAATCTTTTCATGTAGCATGTAAATTAAAATCTTGCATCCCCGTTGCATCCATATTTATTGTCCTGTCCTGTCGTGCATCAATGAAGAATTTCGCTAGTGAAAACATTCTCAAAAACTCTTTAACATGAGTTTATATTACAGCACATACATAATTATGGTTCGTCATCAAGGCCTCGAAGGACCATGTACATACATAATGTCACCGCCATTTGGTTTTTGCTGCTTAATAATTGAATGCCCAGCCGGTTAATTAAATGCCGGCATCCAATTGAATGCCTAGCCCGATAGTTAATTGAACTAGACTCACTTAACGTTTAACGACTTGCCGTATTGAATGGATCGTCTTGTAATGAAATGTTTTGAATTGATCGGTGGGTTCGAGGTATTTTTTTATTACCACTTATAATAACCGACATCATTTTGGTTTGAAGTGGTCTTAAAAAATAACCTTGAACCAACCAATCACTCAGACAGTCACACAAAAGCTCTTCGATATAAACGACCTGCCTCGGCGGCGTCCAATTAAATGGCTAACTTAAACCAGACGGGTGACATGACGTTCAACCATCTGGATAAACGTTGCGTTCGGCAGATTGGCAGAGGGAATGGGATAGATCAAGTCAAACCAAGGGAGGCTTTTATTATGGTATCCAAAAAAGTATCCCAGCTAGACCCTGGTTTTTCAAATATAAAAAATATCGCAAAACTGTTGTCTCGGTATTGTGTAGACTACAAATAGGCCATTGCTGCTCACCAGTTTTCTTACACAAAATCAGAGTTCGTGACCATTCCCTTTGTGAATGTGGGTTGGCTGATGGTACCTTGGACCATATTTTCTTTGAATGCTCCAAATATAATACTAATTTTAAATTGTATGATGTCCTGGCTAAAATCAATATTCCTCTTCCTATTAACCTAAGTAGCCTTTTAACTTATTCATCCCCGGACGTTTTTTGTATCCTCGCTAAATTTATTAAATTTAATAATATTAAACTTTAACCAAGTATACTCCTTCCTAACTAATTTTGTACTAACAGTCAGTGTAATATTTAATGTTTGTCTTTTACAGATACTCTACTGATTAACCCAAATAAACTAACCGAAGTTACTTGTTTTACATCAAAACTATAATATTTTCCCATACACATGCTTGGTCAAAACTCTGGGCTGGCAGAATTGTTATCATTAAGATAAACATATTGCCATTATTAAAAGAAGAAGAAGAAGAACGTTGCGTTCAATGACTTGCTTACTTGTTATTATAAGTACTACTAATTAAATGACAAGACAGCTCACTGTCCACCCGGTGGTAAGTGGCTACCGTCGCCTAGCTTGAACATCGTTTTTGTACTTCAGCCATTTGATTGGATGACCGCCGCGTTCAATCAATGGACAAGGCGTTCAGTTATGAGGTTGATTTAACCAGGCGGCTGCGACACATACATTATTAATCGAAGGATATGCCCCCTTATTATAAAATTAAAACAAATAGGCACGGCCGTACATACCATCCATTTTACTCAATCTAAGCCAATATATAGTTCTCAAAAAAGACTAAGAGACACCGCACATATACAATTTCAAGTTGGCCAACTATCGAACAACTAAATTGCGTGCTTTCATAGGCCGCACACTTCGTCGACTTAGTTGGTGGAGTGTTGCTAGCGCGGTGAAGTCTGCGATAAAATGCGGAAAAACAACGCACTTCTTAACTGAATAAAAAGAAGACAAAAACAGAACAAAACATTTAGGGTGCATCCGATATTAAGTGACAGATTACAGCGTGGGAAACATCATACCTTACATTCTAAACTGAGATGTTAGTCAGATAAGTTTTTTAAGGGCTTGCCTTTTTTGGACTTCGTCGATCAGCAGATCTATTTTTTCATTTGTTACAAGAGAATGCAGAGATCGTCTGGCTGCGGCGGCTGCGTGCCCGTCGACAAAAATCCAAGCGTGGGGAAATCACGCGCACGGGTCTGGTCACACGGCATCTTACCGTGCGACTGACCAACTAAGTTGTTATAGTGTGCGGGCTATCGACCGATAGTTCGCCAACTATTTAGTTGAACGACTTAGTTGATATAATGTGCGGGCTATCATAAGATTCTATGCCTATTAGACATTCTGCGATTTAGTTGGCCAACTTGAAATTGTATATGTGCGGTGGCTCTTACTATGACTAATATTCCGTTTCATTTGCTCCAAAACGCTAATACTCATCACGTGACCGCTGTGACTTCACCTGACCGCTGTGACGTCACCTGATACCAAACAAGATAGGTTTGCAATATAGGGTTGCTATGATGATTGATTGAGATGGTTCTCCTCATAGACTAATACTAGACTAATAAAATAGAGACATGTATTATTTGGTAATTTTCCTTTTGCCAGCGTCTGATGCTAACAACAAGTGACATCAAATACTGAGACTGGTGTTTGATGTCATGTCACGTGACCTGAAAGTGATATACTTGCATTTTGTTTAATTTGTTTTTAAGGATGAAAAGGTAATCATTTATAATATTAGTTAGGATAAGGTGTTTATTTGAAAAATCAACCCGCGCGCCGCAGGGCCGTATTGTAGCCTTCTAGCAATGGGATATCTTTTGTGTCTGGTAACCACTTCATCTGGGCCTAAATCAGGGAAAAGAAAAGTGGGAAGACCCCGATTGCGCTGGAAAGACGACTTGGAGGCAGTAGCAGGGAGGAACTGGGTCTATACCACAGGAGATAGAGAGCAATGGAAAAGGATGGAGGAGGCTTTCACCCACCGAGGGCCCCAATATAAAAATTTATATAAATTAAAAAATACAATGTATAAAAACTGTAAGAGGAAAAATAAAGTTTTAATTTTATTATTATTATTATAACCACTTCACAAGTTAGGAATAAACTTAAAAATTATGTAGGTACTTACCTACTTTTTTTTAGTCACAGAATACTATACTTACCTTAGAACTCAATTTCAATTAATGAACAATAATAATTAGTGTGTGAAAAACTGAAAAGGAGTAATTGGAAGTATTATTGATAACAAAACAACTATTTACAATCATAAACTTGTATTACATAATATGTAATTGATTAATTTTCGTCATATCACAAGGGAGTGCTTCAACAGTCTATGAAACAGAGTAAAGCTGAACATCAATCACATGCGAGGAAGTTCTTAATGACTAACTATTCTGGGATGTGCCTATTCTTTAAATTCAATGTTTAAACTTGAGATTATCAGCAAGTGAGCAAGAAAGTCCAGTACCATCAGGTTCCACATTTAATTCCACAATTTTGCTGTCATTGACGACCATTGAGAAACGTTTGGATCTGAATCCTCCTAGAGGAGGCAAGTTTGTGCCCAGATCTAGGGCTTTAATGAACACACCATTGGGGTCTGATAGCATACGCACCTGGAAATAAAAGAAAAGTACCTTTTTAAAGTTTGAAGAGCAATGAACTAAACTTTTATGAGCCTAAGGAGATGACAAGTAAGCTGATGCCCCACCTGCAATAACTACACAAAAAATCAGTTAGTATTGCAGGTTGCAGGTGTGCAAGTAAGATAACCTCCAAAGATACTAAAATATATGCCATTCAGATATAAATTATTTTTATTATGGGACAAGCATCAGTTTTAACGAGGGATTAATAAGCACTCAGACAGTAATGTATTTATTACTTATGCATTTAGTCTATATTGATTATAAAAATCAGTGATTTACTAGTGTTAATGTTTACAACTTGTATGATATCTATAGGGATAGTTACCACACACTTAATTAAAAAATGGGTAAACACTTGTGTGAAGTAGGTACTTTGAATAATCTGACTATCAATAGGTTGAAGGTCAACTACTGAATAATCATGCTTTGATGACTGTACCATACAAGGTCAACTTTGGTCAATACTTAAATACATTTATTTATCTGTTGTTTCCTAAAAATAAGTCAGCACAAGAGATACCCAAACCTTGTCAATAACTAAAATTTTTCTTACGAAAGTTTTGGGAAATATAACAATGGTTTATCTTTACCTTTCCTTTAGTATTATGCTGGGTTCCCCAAGCCGACATCACATACGGGTCATTAACAGACACGCAAACAATCTCAGAGATGCCTTCAGCCTTCATTTTGTCAGCATTTTGAACGTAACCCGGCAAATGAGTTTTAGAACAACCCGGGGTGAAGGCGCCAGGAACACCAAAAAGAACAACCTTTTTACCAGCAGTTAAATCAGAAATATTAACTTTGTTAGCTGGCGAATCTTCAAACAAATCTGCTGACGGAATCTGATCTCCAACCTGAAAATATCACTTGTGTGACTTCAGTTATGTAATTTGCAAAAACAAACAGAAAGTTATGTGTAAGAATCATACCTTGACAGGCGCCATGGCTAAGTGAGTTGAGTGTATTGAACGGCAGCTCGCTTGTTTAATGAATGCCGTTAAACCGCGCACAGTTGACCGACACGGCAACAACATTTGTAGTTGATTACTGTATTTAAATTCTTTGACAACTCCCCCTTTTATCGATCTACTCACTCAACAACAATGCTAATGGTAGGAAGGACAAGGACATTCAAACATTTGACACAGACAAAAAAATGATGTGTCAAATTGACAAATGACAATATTTTGTTTTTTGCCAGGCAAAGGGAACTAATGCCCATGCAGATTATGTCTTCAGTATTTCTTTATTTCTTCTTTATTGCATTACTGTACTGTCTCCATCTTTTCCTATTTTTTGCCTTCTGAGTCCAGTCTGTACCGGCAGTTTTATGTATCTCGTCGATCCAGCGATCTTTAGGTTTTCCTACCCTTCTGTTTCCGCTTGGACCAGGTCCATGTGGTGACTCGTTTTGTCCATCTGTTGTCTGTAGTGCGGGCAATGTGCCCTGCCCCTTTCCATTTTAGTCTTTTAGTGTGCTGTACTGCGTCAATTATTTTAGTTTTTCTCCATAATTTCTCGCTGTTTTGTTTGTCTTTATGTTTTATTCCTAGAACACTTCGCTCCATTGCACATTGGCAAGAGCGTAATTTGTTTTTGATTTTGATGTTGTATATTCAAGTTTGAGCACCATATGATAGGCACGGCAGCAAGCAAGAGTCCATGACCTTTTTGTTTCAATTTAACTGGGAGTTTTGACTTTAATATTTCCTTGAAGCTCCAATATTTCTTCCAGGTAATGTTGATTCTACGTTCTATTTCATCTTAGTGTCTTGTTTTTTTTAATGTTATTTGCTTACCCAGGTAAATACAGTCGTCTACGTATTCTAAGAAACCCAGACTGTACTTTTTTTATTCAACTAGATGACAAAATAAGCTGACGGCCCACCTGGTGGTAAGCGGTTACCGCTGCAAGTGCGTTGTCATCCGGAGGCCTACGATCAAGTGCCTTCCGTGCCCAGTAATTTCACTGGCTACCTTTCCCTTCAATCTGAAACACAGCGAACTGTTTCACGGCTGAAATAAGAAAGTACTTGTTCGAGAAATCTCTGTAGGGAGCTCATTCCACAACCTGAGCGGCGTACGCAGGAGAAAGTTTCTCTAAAACCGTACAGTACGCGACTACTTTGGCTCCAAAGTGTGAGGAAAAAATTCCCTGCCGATGGCGAGCGGTGCGATGGCAGAAAGAGGCCGTGGGCATCATGCCGAATAAATAATCAGAGCACAACTCATTATACAAACGGCAGAACGCACATAAGGAGACAAAATCTCTTCTTAGGCTTGAGGGTCCAATATGGCTCGTGAGCTCAAGATCTTCGACAATTCTCATAGCACGTCTTTGAACCCTCATAGTGCGTCTTTGAACCGCGATAAATGGTCGAAGTGAGTATCTAGGTGCTTCCTTCCATATGAGGCAGCAGTATTTCATATGGGGCGTTTTATTATCACCTATACCTCCTACCCACTAAAATCCACCATAAAACCCTCTTTCGTCATTATGGGGCGACACGGAAACGAACAAGCAGTCAACCCCACCACTCCGCGGTCAGCCCACACAGCTGCGAGCCTCTTCCAACTCCACTTTATTCATATTTCACGGGCCGTGTTATTCAGCGGTGAGGCCCCCTGACCTTCCACCTACGGCCCCACTACAACGGGAGAAGCAAGTGGACGTAACGCCTTCTTCCCCGTGGCCGTCTGCGACTGATTGGGTCAGGTAAGGGCGACCCCTCTCTGACCGGCTTTGCAGTCTCTTATTTCATATGGGGCCTAACTTGAGACTTATACCACACCAAGCTTCTTGGATGCCAGCTTGACTTTATCCTCTAAATGGCTGCAGAACTGAAAATCACTAGGGATATACCGAATTCCTAACACTCATAGACATGGAAAGGGGTGTGCTAAGAAAATGTGGAACCATAGTTAATGGGGTTTATTTAGCGGTAAACGCGCAGACTTCAGTGGGGTTAATTTGACAAGTTTAACTTTACCTCGTCGTCCCCAATTAGAGAACTATCGATTTTAGACACAAGTCGACCGCCACTTGTTTATTAGGGGTAATGGCACGAGCCGCATACTAGGTGTTCCAGTACTATTACAGTTACTAGGTGGTAGACCCGTATGTAGGGTCGTCTGGGTAGGTACCACCGCCTTTCTTATTTCAGCCGTGAAACAGTTCGCTGTGTTTCGGATTGAAGGGAAAGGTAGCCAGTGCAATTACTGGGCATGGACGGCATTTCATCTTAGGCCCCAGGATGACAACGCACCTGCAATATCAAGTGACTTTTCCTTGTTATTGCAGGTGTCTATAGGCGGCGGTAACCGCTTACCATCAGGTGGGCCGTCAGCTTGTTTGTCATCTAGTTGTATAAAAAAAAAAAAAAAAAAAAAAAAAAACTATCATCGACATAACAATGCAGCCTGTCAATTGACAGCTTATCATTGCTGAAGACAGCACCGAGCCTTGCGGGACGCCAGCATTAATGTCCATGCTATCCGAGCAACTGCCGTCAACGGCTCTTATGCATCTGCTGCACAAAAAGCTAGCGACCCATTTGCACAAGCACTCAGGCAGCACGTAAGTTGGTAACGTCTAAAGAAGTTCTCTGTGCTTTCGCTACATCTAGACTAACAATACCTCACCTTGACTCTCAATGGCAAGGGCCCAACGGTGTATGAATTATATTAGAAGATCACCCACAGGGTGACTGTTGCTAACGCAGCATTATTGACGGTCACTAATTAGGTCATTTTTCTCACAGGCGACGGTAACTGTTAGAGGTTGGTGTCAAATATACTGGCCACATATAATATCTTCTAATCTACAGCTTTGATTGAGTGACTTTTAATGTGAAAAAATCTTTTGATGTGTTGTCAATGTACTGAATTTATTTTGAGAAATAAATATGATTTGATATTTAAAATATTAAGTGGTTTACTGAATTACGTAGTAATTGTGCTAAAGACTCTACTGGAGAAAACTTTATCAGGTTATGGGCCTCTTACAGTAAGTAAACTCTGTAAAACAAAATGTCAAATCCGTTACTACAAATTGATTCGGATACTCTAATTAACCAAACATCCGAAATAACAAGTAGAACACCGGAAAGTACAAATATGAGCAGTATGAGTCTGCCCACAATTGAAAAACTTGATGGTGTGGTGTTCTATTATCTGTGACATAAGTCAACTGTTTTAGTTATCTGTGGGTCCGCCATCCATTAGTCGGATGTGATTAGATGTCTTGTATTAATGTAATGTATGTGTCAAATTAATAAAGAATATAAATGAAAGTCGAGTCAGTGTCTCATTATTATAAGTCCCATAAGTAAGAATACGAAATTGGCGACGAGGAGGGATAGTAACCATGTCGACCGGTCCGGCCACAACGCGTCTTGTCTTGGGCCACGTGGAGCCATACGAAGAAAGCATCCAAAATTTCAGCAGTTGGTATGAACAGTTTCAGGAATATTGCGAACTAAATGATATTCCGCCAGAAACAGAGTCGACAAAGATTAAATCCCTATTTTTAACCTTAATAGGTGCCAGGCATTACGGTTATTTAAGGGAAAAATGTCTTCCTGATCCGCCCAAAAGTAAGTCTATTGATCAGTTGTCTTTATTACTCAAAGAAAAATATGAACCTGCAGGATTGGACTCTACGAATAAATATATTTTTCATAACTTAAAACAGTCAGAGAGCGAATCTATGTCAAGTTTTCTAAGTCGGGTAAAAGTAGCGGCATCTAAATGCGATTTCGGCACTTATAGTGACCAAGCCTGTGTCCACCAGGTCGTGTATGGATTAAAGAACAAAGAAGTACAAAGAAAACTATTAGTTGTGGAAAAACCATCATTTGCCGAAGTTAGTAAAATAATACACCAAGAAGAGGCTATACAGGAGCAGTTAAAACTATTAAGTATCTCAGAGAATCAGTCTAACATAAATAAAATACAAAGTCAAAGTCAAGGTTATCGTCACAGTCAAAATTATAATGGAAATCAGCTACAAGGGCAGCACAATCAAAATAAGTCAGGTAACAGTAGTCAATCCAGTCATTGGAATAAGTCAAGTCAGAAAAGTCAGTCAAGTCAACAAGGTCAGCCCTATGATGTACGACATCAAACAAGTCGAGAAGGTTGGCAGAGTCAAAGTCGGTCAACTCGTAATAAATATATGTCAAGTCAACGCAGTCCCAACAGAAATGAAATGATGAATAAAAATAAGGAATGCTACCGTTGTGGTAGGTGGCATGACCCAAATGCTTGCCCAGCCAAAGAATGGAAGTGTTTTATATGCAATAAGATGGGCCATATATCAAGAAAATGTCGGTTTAGAAATGTCCATGGAGTACAGAATGAGTCTAATTTTGAGTGTGAGTCTAACCTAGATGAAAGTTGTGAAAACATAAATAGCATCTCAGCATCAAATGAGTGTCAGTGTATGGCATGTAAGGTGCCTTGTCATTCAAAGTGTTCTAGTGATATAAACATAAAAATGTTAAGAATTAATAATGTCAGTTATAATAAGTCTCAGTTAGTTAAAATAAATATTGCTAATCAGTATATTGAAATGGAAATTGACACAGGTGCAGCAATATCTTTAATTTCTTATCCATGTTACAAATTAAATTTTAAAAATAAATATCAGTTAAATCCAACAAAAATTAAATTAAATTCTGTGTCAGGTCCCATAGCTTGTGCAGGAGAATTGTATGTAGATGTCCCATTTTATAATGAAAAGTTACCACTTATTGTTTGTGCAGAAAAACATAGATATTTTAAACCTTTATTAGGCCGTGATTGGTTGGATTATTTGTGTCCTGTGTGGAGAAGTTCATTAAGTCAATATCTGTCAAAACAAAATAAAGATAATTTTAATGTCATTAATAAGTCATGTTCTATAAATAAAAATAAATCAAATTTTATAACAGAAAAGTGTGAGTCAAGTAACAATGTCAAGTCTCAGTGTTTTAATAAGTCTGATTTTAAAAATGAGAAAAAAATGTCTACTAACGATGCCACAACACAAAAGTGTATGAATAGGGAATTGTCATTGTGTAGTGATAACAATCAGTGTTTCTTAGTAAAAAAGGTAAACAAACAGAATTTATGTAAGAAGTCAAGTGATAATGTGTATATTTCAAATATTGTGGAAAAATTAAAAAGTCAATATGTTAATGTTTTTACAAAGAATCCAGAAAAATGCATAAAAGGTTTTGAAGTAAAATTCAGTTTAAAAGAGAAGTGTATCCCAGTTTTTCAAAAACCATATCAAGTTCCTTACAATATTGTTGATGTTATATCAAGTTCTTTGGATCAGATGGAAAGAGAAGGTAAAATTTACAAAGTAAACCATTCAGAGTGGGCTTCACCCTTAGTACCAATTAAGAAAGCTAATGGAATGTATCGATTGTGTGTAGATTTTAAGAAAACTGTGAACCCCAATTTAAAAGTTGATTGTTATCCCCTTCCTAGAGCGGAGGATGTCTTTGCAAGCTTAGCTAATGGTAGTATATTTTGTGTACTAGATCTCTCAGATGCATATACACAGCTTTTAGTCAGTAAAGAGAGTCAAGAGTTGTTAACTATTAATACTCATAAGGGATTATATAGATATAAGAGATTAATCTATGGCATAGCCTCAGCACCGTCTTTGTTTCAAAAAGTCATGGACCAAGTGTTAATAGGAATAGAAAATTGTTGTTGTTATATCGATGACATTTTGATAAAAGGTTCTAATTTTGAGAATTGTTATAAGACTGTTAATAAGGTATTACAAAGATTAAATGAGCATGACATTCAAGTTAATTTTGAGAAATGTTCTTGGTTTTCTTCCTCAGTAGAGTATTTGGGGCATGTTATTTCAGCAGAAGGCAGGAAACCAAGTCCATCCCTAGTAGATGCAATTTTAAATGCCAGAGTGCCACAGAATGTTAAGGAATTAAGATCTTATTTAGGGTTACTAAATTTTTATAATAATTACATGGATAATTTAAGTACATTAACAAAGCCATTGAGAGAATTATTAGAAAAAGGAAATAAGTGGGAGTGGACACAAAAACACCAAGAGTTATTTGATTATTCTAAAGAAAAGTTAATTAATAGTAAGGTATTAATACATTTTGATCCAGCATTGCCATTAATATTATGTAGTGATGCAAGTCCAGTAGGATTAGGGGCTGTCTTATGTCATGTTGTAAGAGAAGGAAATTTAAAGAAATCAGTAGAAAAACCTATAGCTTTTGCTTCTTGTTCTCTAAATAAAACACAGCAGGGCTATTCACAACTGGATAGAGAAGCCCTTGCCATAATTTATGCAGTTACAAAGTTCCATAAGTATTTGTGGGGTAGACAGTTCACCATTGTTACTGATAATGCACCTATTAAGCATATTTTACATCCATCAAAGAGTATACCTACCTTAGCAGCTCATCGTCTTCAACATTGGGCCTTAATTTTAGAAAACTATAATTATAGTATAGAGCATAGGAAAAGTGAGTTACTTAGTCATGCTGATGCATTATCAAGGTTACCTGCTGTTAATTCTATAGTATGTTATCAAGGTGATGCTACATATGAGCACCCTATTAGCTATGTAGAAATGGCAATGGAAACTAGGTGTGATCCAATATTAAATAAAGTGTTAGAATTAACCAAAGTAGGTTGGCCTAACCACATGAAAGATAGTGCCCTTATTCCATATTTTAAATTAAGAAATAGTTTGTCTATTATTGAGAATTGTGTAATGTTTGGGTCTAGGTTAGTTGTACCTCAAAAATGTCAGTCATTTGTTCTTAATTTGTTACATGAGGGACACCCAGGTATTGTCCGGACTAAAATGTTAGCCAGATCATTGTTTTGGTGGCCATCAATGTCTAATGATATTGAAATAAAATGTCAGTCATGTGAAGCATGTGCAGTAGTAAATTTTAAACCTAGTAATGTGTTATTGTCGTGGCCACACACCAATGTGCCATTTGAGCGGGTACATATTGATTTCTTCGAATTCCAAAAACTACACTTTCTCATATTTTGTGATTCCTTTTCTAAATGGATAGATGTAAAAATTATGAATCAATGTAATGCCTCTAATGTTGTTAAAGAATTATATTCTATTTTTGCAGTAGTAGGACTGCCATGTGAAATTGTTAGTGATAATGGCCCGCCGTTTGATTCTGTGCATTTCATTCAGTTTTGTACTGAACTAAATATAAAAGTTACCAAGTCTCCACCATACCACCCGGAAAGTAATGGATTAGCTGAAAGAAATGTACAAATTACAAAGAAGGCATTAAAAAAAATTGTTTTTCAAGATAAGAGTAAAAATTTAGAGTTAGAGTTACTTAAGTTTTTGTTTAACTATAGGAATACCCAAACATCTGTCAATGGTAGAACACCAAATTCCATGTTATTGTCTTATATGCCTAGAACAATGTTGTCAGTACTGAATCCTTTTCATAATCCAAAGTCGGTTAAGCGTATGCCTTCATATCCCCACTTCATTGAAAACGATCAAGTTTTAATTAAAAGTGGTACTGCATATCCTGTCAGAGGTTCTATTATAAAAATTTTGAGCCCAGTTTTGTATTTAGTGTCAGTAAATGGTGTCTTGAAGAAAGCACATTTAAATCAGTTAAGTCCTGTGTCCTTACCAGAAGCATCTCATGTTCCCAATGTCAATACAGAAACATATTTAAGTCCGACTATTGTCCCTAGTGAAAGTTTACCAAATACTGTACCCAGGTCCTCATACCCTAGTCAGTGTATGCCATCCAGTAGTATTTCAAGTAAGTTGTCATCCCCAGTAACTCAACAAATGTCAGGTGCTCATCCACCAAGTCCGGTTGCTTCTACCTCTAGGCAACCCCTAAGAAAATCAACCAGAATAATTAGACCACCAAAAAGGTTAAATCTGTAGGGGGAGGATGTGGTGTTCTATTATCTGTGACATAAGTCAACTGTTTTAGTTATCTGTGGGTCCGCCATCCATTAGTCGGATGTGATTAGATGTCTTGTATTAATGTAATGTATGTGTCAAATTAATAAAGAATATAAATGAAAGTCGAGTCAGTGTCTCATTATTATAAGTCCCATAAGTAAGAATACGAAAGATGGCAGCTCAAACTACAACACATGGAAGTTTCTCATGGAATTGCAACTTATCCATGATGATCTATGGGAATACACGGAGAGATCTCCAACTACTAGTGACGCAGCACAAGTAAGACGAGATCAGAAGGCACGAGCACGCGTATGCCTTATGGTAAAACCTCATTGTTTAGTACATGTTCAACAAGCAAAAACGGCTAAAGAAGCATGGGATGCTTTGAAAAATGCTTTTGAAGATAAAGGTCTCAACAACAGATGCAGACTTTTATCGAGATTAGTGAGCATGAAGTTAGAGAACTTTAAAACAATGCGAGAATATGTGACAGAGACTCTAACAGTTGTCCAGCAACTCAGAGATGTAGGAAAAGAGATCGATGATGAACTAGTCGCAACATTGATGTTACAAGGACTTACAGGGAAATATCAACCTTTAAAACTGGCCTTAGAAGCTAGAAACGAGACTATTACTACTGACTTCGTAAAAATGAAACTATTACAGTTAGACGACTCTCAAGAAGCCTCGACTTCTACTTCGGCTTTGGCAGCAAAGAAAACAAAGAAATTTGTTCGAAATTACAACCAAAAGAAGAAATTGAAATGCTACATTTGCGAAGGACTACATAAAGCTTTAGACTGTCCAAATAATCCCAAGAAGAAGAACGAAGCTATAAACAATTTTGCTTTTGCAACAAGTGAGAAGCTATTTGACGAAGATTGGATCATCGACTCGGGTGCTTCAAATCACATGACACACAGTAATGTATGGCTGAAGAATGTAAAAGCGATTGAGCAAAGAGAGATTACATGTGCGAATGGTGAGAAAGTATTTGCGCAAAGTATAGGTTCTGTGAGTATGAATAAGTTTAGTTTAACTGTGAACGATGTCTGGTATGTACCACAACTGTCAAATAACTTGCTGAGTGTAAGTACGATTGTGAAGAAAGGGCATACAGTGGTATTTAAGTCGACGGGTTGCGAGATTTATCTTGCCAATAACTGCAAGGTAACAGGTAAGGTGGCAGTTAGAGGTTCATTAGATAGAGGTGTCTATAAAATAAAACACTGCTTGCAGGGAGCTGCTCTATGTACCTTGGAGAATGCTGAGTTGAAATTGTGGCATCAACGAATGGCACATCTTGGCGTACGTAATCTAAAACTGTTAAGAGACAAACTGGCAACTGGGGTGAGTTTTCCTAATTCTTCAACAAAGTTAGAGTGTGTAGAATGTATGTTAGGGAAACAAACGTCACAACCATTTCAGAAGAATGGAGCTACCAGAGCTACAGATGTGCCCGAGCTAGTACATACAGATATATGCGGACCTATGCCCGCAGAATCTCATGGTGGCTACAAATAATTTATGACAATCATTGACGACAAAACGCGTAAAACATTTGTATACTTCTTGAAGCAAAAAAATGAAGTGTTACAAAAGTTGAAAGATTTTAAGATTTATACCGAAAATCAGACAGGTAGGAAACTTAAAACTATTAGGTCGGATAACGGACGCGAGTTTATAAATCGTGAAATGGATGATTTCCTCAAATCTCATGAAATTCATCACCAGCTGACAATTCAATATACTCCACAGCAGAATGGCGTTGCCGAAAGGGCAAACCGTACAATAACAGAAAAGGCGCGCAGTATGCTACAAGAAGCGAAGTTGGAGAACACATACTGGGCTGAAGCTGTTAACACTGCAGTATATTTGAAAAACCGCTCTCCGACCATTGCAGTAAGAAACAAGACTCCAGAAGAAGCTTGGTCTGGAAAGAAAGCAGATCTGAGTGCAGTTAAAATTTTTGGATGTAGGGCATTTATGCATGTGCCAAACCAGAAACGCACAAAATGGGATCCGAAAAGTAAGGAGCTTCTTTTTGTTGGATACTGCGAGGAGTCTAAAGGTTATCGGTTGATAGATCCAGCCACGTTAAAGGTATACAAAGCCAGAGATGTCATCTTCTTTGAACATCAGAAGCATTCATCTCTTGTTAAGCAACCAGAACCTACAACTGATAGCACTCAACAAATCATCACTACTGCAGAAGTGCCTACAGAACAAGACCCCTCAGATAATGCTCCAGTGTTTGATGGACTAGAGCGATCTGGTGGAGGAGGAGATTTTGAACAATCTTTTGTTGAATGTCATCAATCAGACAATGTTCAGACGGAACTTGAAGTTATGTCTGAAGGTGAATCTACGCAGGAGAACGCCGTTTTTCTAGACGAACCAGTAGAAAGGAGATATCCCTTGCGGAACAGAAAACCAAAGGAATATCCTGACTACTATATTTATCAGGCAGCAATAGACAATGAGGAAGAAGAGGAGCCTTTGTCTATTCAAGAAGCATTGAAGGGTAAACATAGTGATCAATGGCGGAAAGCAATCCAGGAAGAATTCGATGCTTTAAAAAAGAATAAGACGTGGACTCTAGTCGAGCCAACAAGCGGCCAAAATGTTATAGATTCTAAATGGATTCTTAGAATCAAAACAGAAGGGGGGAACAATAAGAGATTCAAGGCACGACTTGTTGCTCGAGGTTTCAAGCAGAGAGAAGGAGTGGACTACACAGATACGTATAGTCCAGTAGTGCGACACTCTTCTCTCAGGCTTTTACTAGCTCTGGCAAAGAAAGAAGGTCTAACAATTGACCAAATGGACGTCAAAACAGCGTTTCTAAACGGAAATCTCTCAGAAACGGTGTATATGAGTCAGCCAGAATGCTTCCGTGAAAAAGGGAAGGAGAATCACGTGTGCCTGCTCAAAAGATCACTTTATGGGCTAAAGCAAGCTCCTCGAGCATGGAATCAGCGACTAGATGCTGCATTAAATGTACTGAATTTCCGTGCGCTTGACAGTGAGCCTTGCGTTTATATGAGAAGGAGTCAGCACAGACTGATCATAATAGCAGTATATGTAGACGACTTGTTGATATTTTGGAACAATAAGATCGAAATGGAGAAGGTAAAGAAGGAGTTAAAAGATTCCTTTGAGATGCGAGATCTTGGTAGAGTAGACTTGTTCCTTGGAATGAGGGTAAAGCAAAGTAAAGACTTTGTCTCTCTAGATCAAGAAAAATACGTAGAAAAACTTCTGAAGCGGTTCATTATGGAAGAATGCAAAACCGTAGTGACTCCGAGTGTACCCGGACAACGTCTAGAGAGACCCGTCCTGAACACACACCAGATGAAAATATTCCATACCGAGAGCTGATTGGGTCACTCATGTATGTACTTGGCCGTGTGTACGCGACCGGATATAGCACATGTGACTAGCCACCTCAGCCAATACAACAGCTGTTATGCAGAAAACCATTGGGTAGCAGCTAAAAGAGTACTGAGGTACCTTAAAGTCGTGGTTTAAAATTTTCTTCAAAAGAAACTAAGGCTTTTATTGAAGGCTACGCAGATGCGGACTACGCTGGAGATTTGGATAGGAAGTCATACTCCGGATATGCATTCCTGTGTCAAGGAGGAGCTATATCATGGCAATCTACTAAGCAGCGCACAGTAGCGCTATCTACTGCAGAAGCAGAATACGTAGCGCTATCCGAAGCCACTAAGGAAGCAGTCTTCCTACGTAGGCTTGTTGAAGAATTAAAAGGTTGCCCTATGAGTGCTATTAATATTTACTCTGACAGCCAGTCAGCAATTGCAATAGCACAAAACCCGGTTCAACATCAACACACAAAGCATATCGATGTCAGGTACCATTATGTGAGAGAAGCTGCAGCAAATAGTGTAGTAGAGCTGAACTATTTGAATACTGAGCGAATGGTTGCAGATGTTCTCACCAAGCCACTGATGCGAACAAAGTTTGAATGGTGTGTGAAGGGTTTGGGCGTAACTCAGGTTTGTGGAAGTTGTGATTAAGGAGGAGTGTTAGAGGTTGGTGTCAAATATACTGGCCACATATAATGTCTTCTAATCTACAGCTTTGATTGAGTGACTTTTAATGTGAAAAAATCTTTTGATGTGTTGTCAATGTACTGAATTTATTTTGAGAAATAAATATGATTTGATATTTAAAATATTAAGTGGTTTACTGAATTACGTAGTAATTGTGCTAAAGACTCTACTGGAGAAAACTTTATCAGTAACCACTTACCACCAGGTGGGCCGTCAGCTTTTTTGTCCTCTAGTTGTATAAAAAAATCTCCCTAATATCAACTCCCCCCCCCCCCCCTCCCCTCTGGGCCATGGGCTGGCGACGCCCTTGCTCCTAAGACGCATTGAAATATGTAACACCAGCATTTTAATGAAATAAATGTAGAAATACGGAAATACTCAAGACATGGCTGTATGGGCGTTAGTTCCTTTTGCCTTCCCTTTATAGATTGAACCAAAAAAAATGACAATTGTTTCGTTCGTCAATATACTTTTTCTAATCTGTGGTCAATCTACTCTAATTTTAATCTGTAGGTCAATCCGTCAATTCTTCCTTCAACTATCTCTTGTTCCCAATCACAATTTGTATTTTTAAAGATTTTTAATTTAGAATATGAAAGTGTACTATTGTTGTGGAGTGGACGTTGAACGTTAATAATTTTGTTTTGTTCACTGAAAACAACATGGAAGAGGCCCCCGCAATAGATACCGTTTACCAGGCCATAAGCGCCTTGTATGATAACCCCAATGGAAGTGAAAAGGAAAAAGCTTCTATGTGGCTTGCAAGTATGCAAAAATCGGTGAGTACTTAGTTAACAACCTATCTCCACTTCATTAAATAACATTAAGTAGTTATTCTCTAATCACTATAAACATAGCAACATTTTTAAAGCACAATAATTAATACCATGCATATTTTCTTATAGATACATTCTTGGAAAATTGCTGATGAACTGTTACAACAGAAAAAGGACATACATTCTTGCTATTTTGCTGCTCAAACAATGAGATCAAAAGTTCAGTACAACCTGTCAGAATTGCCCTCTGAATCTCTGATCTCATTACGAGACTCCCTGATAGTCCATCTGGAGAAAACATCCCCAGACACAAGTTCTGCGATTTTGACTCAACTTAGTCTAGCATTGGCCGATTTAGCATTACAAATGCCATCATGGCAAAATTGCATCTCAGATATAATAAATTCATTTTCCAACAAAAATGACTATGCTCTTCTAGAAATTTTAACTGTTTTACCTCAAGAAATAGACTACTCAACTTTGAAACTTGGTGAAAATAGAAGAGAAGATATAAAACAGGAATTAAGATCTAATGCTCACACAGTTAATATTTTTTTAAAAGAAAGTCTTGTAACTTCACAAAACACACATGTAGCATTGAAGATAGTTAAATGTTTAACATCATGGATACAAGTGAAAGCAGTTAATATTCAAGAAATACCCCAGAATGCAGTAATTGGCTTTAGTTTACAAGTTCTAAGGGATCACAATTCAATTAACATGCTACATGATGCTGCATGTGATTCTATATGTGCATTATTGCATTGTTTGGAAGAAAACACAGATCATGAAGAAATTGAAAAGCTTCTATTCCAAAGTGTGTCTACTTTGGAAGAAAGTTATCATATGGCTGTAGCACATGAAGAAGAAGAGAAGGCTGCTAATTATGCTAGAGTATTCACAGAATTGGGAGAAACATTTTTAAAGAAAATAGTGAATGCAGCTGCCAATGGCAATACTCACTTTGCTACAAGGTCTTTAGAATTAGCTTTAGTATGTGTTGGACACCATGATTATGAGGTAAACATTTCAGGCAAGTTATAGCCGATTCTAGATTATGTTGATCATAGACAACAATAGTAATTTTGACCTAAGAGCATAATTTGTTGGTGAATATAATTATGTATATTTGACAAATCAATAAATTTTAGTTCAATTAACTTTATGACAGTTCTCTTGCATAAATTTTTGCTTAATCAATTTGCAGGTAGCAGAAATAACATTCAACTTGTGGTATAAATTGTCTGATGAAGTATATCAGAGGGATTATCAGCCACTAACAGATATATTCAAACCTCACATTGAGAGGCTCATTGAGGCTCTAGCCAGACACTGTCAGTGCGAACCTGACCAAGCTCAGTTACCTGATGAAGGAGATGATTTCTTTGTGAGTATAATCCATTTTAAAAATGTAGACTTAGACAGTTTTTCTTAGAGAGGAAACAATTTTTTATATGATTTCTTGTAATAGGCAATTGATGTGCATTTTGTATCTCTGCTACTAATGTCTACTTATATCATATGTACATATGATATAAATCTACATTTTGAAGACTTCTTGTACATCAAGCAAATTTAATTGTTGTGATTATTGTTTTCTATTAGTTTCCTATATTCAGTTTTAGTTAGGGGATATAAAAAAATAGTAATAATATTCAAAGAAAAATATTTATTTATCAACAACCTTAGGAGTACTGAAATTAACATAGACATTTTAAAAAAATCAACACATCAATATTCTTTAATTGTAAGAAGTTTTTATTTGCTTTTATTATTTACTAAAGGCAGTTTTATTTTGAAAAATCATAATGTCAACATATCCACTAGTTGGCTTAGAACACTGGAAGGAAACCAGTTTGTGGCATGCTTGACAGGTGGATTGAGTTTTACAATGTTTCAGCTTGAAACACATGTACGAATTCTTCATGGCTTCAAATCTATGAATGTCAATGCTTGGTTGCCTGATTCCAATAGCCTCATGAGAAAGTCGTGTGAGCATTGTCACAGTGCGGTCTCGTGAATATTTGCTCAAGGTGCATCCATTACTAAACTTTTTCCTAGATATTTCATAAATGTCTTTTAAAATTTGATATTATAAAAGATATCAACTAGAGAAAAGAAAATAATTAAAGTAAAACTAAAAATAAGCAGAAAAAAACAAATCGGATTATATGTCTGTACACTAAATACAAGAACCTTGAGAACATAAGAGAGCTTGCAAGAGTTAGAAATAGCCACTAAAGATCTGAAATGGTAGGCTTTTTAATAAAATCTAAATACATAACAAGAACATCAAATGATTTGAGGGGATTTCAGGCAGAATTACTTTAATCCATATGAGTTTTCCCAATGAGAAGAAGGAATTAACCATAATACAAATGTATGCACCAACTGAGCAAGCCACCCAACAAACATAGACACTTTCTATGACAATCTTACTGACTTAACTAGCCCCTTCTCCAATAACAATCAAATTATAATGAGCGACTTCAGTGCCCAAGTAGGTCTCAAATATATGAAAAGAATTTATGGATACAGCGGTAATTCAAAATCTGATTTACTTGGTATTGAAAAACTTTAATACCATGGATATGCTATTAAAGCCATCTTTCTTGCACCTTTTGGGCCGGCAAGGTGGAGGCGGCTAGTCACTAGCCGCCTAGCCGCTAGCTAGCCGCTAGTGCAATGTCTGTTCTGCACTAGATGCCTAGACTAGACTTCGAAGACAGCTCTTCACATATGGACTCTCCTTACCGCTTCATATCAGGTGGTGTTGGGTCAATTGCCGTGCTTTGTGAAAAAAAATCTTGAATTTCGAAATTTTGGAATTGGTACCCCAAAAACACCACGAAAATGATACCCATATTGATTTTATATTAAAATAAGTCGCGTCCTCCATCTTGGATCTCGAAATAGATGTTGCATTCGGAATCGGGACCCAAAAAAGCACGAAAATGATACCTATAATGATTTTCTATTAAAAAGTCGCGTTCTCCATTTAGGATCTCGAAATAGATGTTATATTCGGAATCGGGATCCTGAAATCCACGCAAATGAAACCCATATTGATTTTCTATTAAAAAGTCGTGTCCTCCATCTTGGATCTCGAAATAGATGTTGTATTCGGAATCGGGACCTCCGAAAACAAAAAAAATGATAGCCACATTAATTTTCTATTAAAAAATCTCTCCTCCATCTTGGATCTCGAAATAGATGCTGTTTTCGTAATCGGGACCCCCGAAAACCACGAAAATGAAAAACTGGGAAAAACTGAAATTCAAAATCTCTTTTGCGTAGTGATGTTAAATTACAGACACAACAAAATACTTTGTATGTACCATTATTTTACATAAAATACATGATAGAAAACCTATACAACGTAACTACACACGCATGCGTCGACCTTCAGCGCACTATCCCAGAATCTAGCCGCGTTTTTTGGGAACGGACTCGCGGCGCCCCAGCGTCGCAGACACCCCGCCGTTACTCTGCGCAAGTACATTCGATGCGCTACTGTGGAGTAGGTAAAACTCATAATACTGTATTAATATTTTTATTTTGTTTTAGGAATTCCGTGTAAAAGTGATGGGCTTAATTAAGGATGTAGTATTTATTGTGGGGTCCAGCTCTGTATTTAAGCAGATGTTTGCCACTCTCCAGGCAGACATGTCCTGGGAACAGACAGAGGCTGCACTATTTGTGATGCAGGCTGTCGCTAAAAATATCTTGCCGTAAGTAGTTTATAAATTTTACTTATTTTAAAAATTCACAATGAACATGTTTGCTGCCATACATAAATCTGGCAATGTTAGGTACTTCTTAATTCAAAAGTAGTTGAATTTATGTTTGTCGACTATGAGACTAGAGATGAGGCTATTCGTTCAATAGAGCAGGCTCATCCAGCAAATTATATGCTACAGGATGAGGCTGGAGTATATGTACCGTGCGGCCGGCCAGGTATATGTACACTATCTCAATAAATCAGGAAAAATCACCTGAATCCGGGAAAAATCTAATAATTCATTTTCATGCATAGTTTGTTTGTACAAAAGTTGAAATTTTTCGTCAATTTCACCATTATTTAATATGGCAATATGGCGGGTGACATAGAAGTCAACTAAACGTCACCAAAGTGACATAGGCGCTATGATGAATATTTGACTGTGTTGCAGTTTTTTACACAATACTTTTTTGGAACATCTCTTTTACGACAATGTTAGTTGATTGACTGTAATTTGCTGTATAAGTTGATCAGCTTGTGTGACTATCTTCACTATTGCTAATATTTAATGGTGGTGTTACTTTATAGTTATGAACCTGACTACTAGACACTATTAGTACTGGAAGACAGTGTCTAGTATTGAATTCCAGTCACAATTTGATTTTCAATATCTTAAACTCTCGACAGTTTAACACGGCTTAACAGATAAAATCAATAGGCCAAAAAACTATTAGCTGACAAGTACCCACAGTCCAGCCAGACAGAATATTTTTTCTATAATGAGGAGACACTAGCGAGCTTGATAAATGTTTCAGAATTTTATTGTTACGGAATTTACACTTATGAAAACTAATTTAATATAATTATTCCTCACAGTGAAGAACAGGAGTATGTCCCAAAGGTGGTGGAAGCTATTTTGTCAATGCCGGAGAACAGCCACCCAGCTGTGCGGAAGACTTGCATCCTGTTGCTGGGGGAGCTATGCGAGTGGATCGAACAACACGGTGTGGCGCTCGGCCCGAGCCTAGCGTGCTTGGTGCGAGCGCTGCACGATGAGAACCTGGCCTTCGCCGCTGCCATAGCACTACAGGTCTTCGTCTTCTTCCTTCTTTCGACTTTCGCCAAAAGGACTTGTATTTTACATGGGAGAGTAACGGATCACACCAGGCGTTCAGCTTTATCAGCAAGCCTCGGGTCTCGTTGCTGAAGATTTGAGGTAGGTGGTCCAGTTAGCCAGTTATTGAATTTCAGTAATGAGGAGTTTATTGCATGCTTTACATAGAGGACTATCCATGGTGATAATGTATTAGCAGTGGTAGGTTGTATTATGATGAGTCTAGAGAGGTAAATCTCAGTCAAAAGTTAGATCTACATGAACAAGCCCGTCACATTATTATCCCTTAAAATGTTTCATTGGAATATCTTGCTGAGCTTATTGCCCGTTCTACTCGAACAACAACTACCAGTGTCTTTACGAATGGGCTTAGAATTGACGTTCGAATATGTACTCACCAAAGTTGTCATTTTTTTTACTTTACTTTTAACACATTGACATCCTTACGTCCACATATGGGCCCCACGCAACACCTCACTCTGTTGGAAAAAAATGTATTACACTGGACACTTGTGTATTTTTGAATATGACTAGATTTAGGTGTGGCTGTCTTGTGGACAAGACTGGGTTTTACGTGAATACATAATACATATATGCAATGTGTAGTACTTGTTATTATTACTGTGTATGAATTCTTGGATCCTTACGCTATCGAGTGGTGTAATTAAATATTGGATGTAGATGATGGATTCGCAGCAGCAACATCAAACTGTTTCCCCAGATTTTGTTACCATCAGCTTTCTGAAGCGCCTCCCATTATGTTGGAGGAGCTCGGTGGCGTAGTGGTTTGAGCGCTCTGCTTTCGATTACGAAAACAAAGAAAGTTTCGCCATAGTCGGTCCCCTGATGGGCTAATCAAATTCATAATCACGAGCTCCTCCGTGCTTCGGAAGGCCCGTTAAGCCGTTGGTCCCAGTTGTTACTGCAATCGCTTTAGCCCACCAACCCGCATTGGGCCAGCATCGTGATGATAAGGCCCAAACTCTTCTTAAGGCCTGCGCTGACGACGGACTTTTGTACGCTGAGGACAAAAGTCCGCAAATCATTGAAGTCCGCCGAGGACGCAACGCACACGGTGTGCGGTCATTTGTCCGCTGGAACTTTAGTGAAGCGCTCGCTATGTTGGCTTATAAAAGACTGTGCTTTGCTGTAATTTACTTAATATTGAAAAAGAGAAGACGTTTCCAAAGAAAATACTGGATCATCCTTTTATTTCAAATCTATTAACGCATGGGTATTTTCATACCAATGATGTACAGTTAAAACAATATCCAAAATTATTTTACAAATATAAAATATCTGTTGAAACTTTCGATGTCTATTCCGCGGACTCACCCGTACTTTTCTACGGTCCGGGCTGTTGATGTCCTCTATTGTTCGGGGGACTTTTTGTCCCTCGTGTGCGTTGTTTGATGCAGAACGATCTATTACCACGGTCAAAACGTCCCGCGGACAAAAGTCCCTCCGTCTGCGCGGGCCTTTATGTTTCTCCCATGTTCCTACATGGCTCGACCGATAGTCGGTATCGGCATTCTTCGCTAGTAATACAACCGAGAATTCGCTCTCGGTTCTTGGCTAAAAATGACCGAACTTGGCCATAACAGGGTAGTTGACAACTTTTTTTTTATGTCATGAATAAGAAGTTTTTAACTCTTAAAGAAATATTGCAAAAGAAATAGTATGCCTAAGATCAATAGTTTCACCGATATAGTGGTATGTTTGATGTGTTGCGGCGCATCGCCCAAAAACGCTCCATAGAAAATCTACGGAACAGGTGACGTCACATGTCCCCATATTACTAAGAAATGTATGGGCATACTGACAAAATTGATAATAACTATATATTAAGTAGGTTTTTATTGATAGTTGTCATAATAATAGTGGTTTTAATTGATCTCAGTAATCTAATATCATTAACATTTTTGATAAATTTTGAAAATAAAAATATCACCGTTTTTGTATTCTCAAAACAGTACAACTACAACAATATTTCATATATTTTAAGACTGAACTGTTTTTATGGGTAACAGTAGCGTATATTTTCCGAATTTGTGAAAAATATCTCCAAATTCAAACTTAGGCAACATCCCAATTGTACGGCAAGCCTTCCTAGGCTTGTGACCAGCAGTGGGACGTAGGCTGGTGTTGATGGGGAGTGTGAGTGTTATAATGGCGCGTACTGTACAGAACATCTGCAAGGCGTGCCGGGCGCAGGCGGCGGCGCACGCGGAGGTTCTGCTGGAGGCCAGCGGGCGGCCGCTGCCGCTGCCCGCAGCCGCCGCCGTGGGCCGTGCCCTGGCCTCTGCGTTGGGCGCGCTGCCCCCAGACCAGGTAGGCACACGCGCAACACTTACTATCAATCATATACCCACTTAAAGTCAAAGTCAAAGTACTTTATTGCATCATGTTGTTATATAGATGTTAACAATACTATGGAGAATCAAACATGACCCTGCACGGGCACCGCAATATCTTAATTCTAGTATAGTTACCTAATTACATAAAAATATTATCATTATTAAATTTATACATTTATCATTATTAAATCAATTTCATGCATTAAGTTACATTATTATTAATAATCAATGGCTATCATTTAAAAACTCTTGCAGCGAATAATAACATTTTTCTATGAGATATTCTTTTAACATTTGTTTGAATTTATTTAATTTGTTTCTCGCTTCGCACGCTCTTAGGACTCATAATAAACCAGTTGTCGCAATTACTATTTTTAGCTTAAATAATTACGCCAAATAAGGTTTTACAAATTTATTATAAAATGTTAAATTACTAATTACGTACTAAAACTAAGGTGGGTTAGGTTGCCTAGGTCAATAATTCGAAGCACTATCAAGGGCCTAGAAATACCGCACTCTCCTCGGTCACGTCGTAGTCCTCCAGGTGGCTTCGGAAAATAGGCATTCAATATTGGGGCGAGTCGGCAGTTTGAGAACCACTGTCAGTTTGACTCCCAGAAAAGTCCAGATTGTGTTCCTGTAATCGTACCAAATAAACGGGTTACGATTGTGTATGCACAGACTAATGTAAACCTATGGATTATGTGGCATTCTAGACTACAAATTCAGCTAAAGCACTTGTGAAAAGAAAATGAAGGTGGCTCCAAAATAATTATGCAGTAACGGTAAGGTGGCAAAGAAAATTTCTAATAGAAACGGAGAACAAAAGAAATGGCAAAATAACTAATAGTGAAACACTGAGCACAGGTAAATGAAATTATACAAATTTCTAAACAATCGTTTAAATACTACACAAGACTAAAAAAGCATTAAAACGGCTATAAATTATAATCTACAATTACGAATAAGCACAGAATATCACTTGCACAACTTACCCAGTATGGGAACACAAATTTCAGATATATTTAATAACTTATAAAGATAATTTTATTTTCAAATTATTACGTTGCGAGATGAACACACTTAGATCACGCAAAAGAGCGACGTGAGGACGCCGCGAAGACCGAATTCGGTGTGTGGCTTGTGGCCGCGTATGATCGGCGAGCTAGCAGTCCCCGAGCGAGCGAGCGGTGTAAAAAAATAACCTTGAAACCGTATTGTTGCATCTAATCGACATGAATATAATAGAAAATGCCCGTTTGTCTGTTTATTACAAATATAATATAGTTAATAATAAGTGTTCAATAAACGCTACGTTACACAGTATTGAGAATAAGACTACTAGATGACAAATTGGTAAGTGGTTACCGCCGCCTATAGACACCTGCAATAACAAGGGAAAATCACTTGATATTGCAGGTGCGTTGTCATCCTGAGGCCTAAGATGAAATGCCGTCAATGCCCAGTAATTACACTGGCTATCTTTCCCTTCAATCCGAAACACAGCGAACTGTTTCACCGCTGAAATAGGAAAGGCGGTGGTACCTACCCAGACGACCTTACATACGGGCCTTCCACCTAGTGAATGTATTTTAATTCATTCTTTATTTTACTTTATGGGTATTTAGGATATTTTTAAAGCGATAACCAACATCCTCGCCCCATTAACAATGTGTAAATGAAATTGGTTCTCCAGCTGAGTGTAGCGATGCGAGAAGCCGTGGCCATCCAGCTGGCGCCGCTGTCGGCGCTGGTGGAGGCGCAGCAGGAGCTGAAGAAGGGTACGGGCAGCGACCCGGTGCGCTGGCTGGACGTGCTGGCGGCGCTGTTCCGCGACGTGGAGGTGGCGGCGGCGGTGGCGGCGGTGGGGGCGCCCGCCGCGCACCCCTGCCTGCCCGCGCTCGCCGACGCCTGGCCGGTCATCAGGGACGTCATGGACAAGTTAGTGCACGCAATAGGGGGTCGTCCATTAATCACGTGAGGCTCCGAAAAGGGGGGTGGGGTTCGGAAAAAATCAAGAAATTTTACATGGGGGTGGGGGGTTGTAGTAAGATATCACGTGTATTAATTTATTCGTCAAACGCGCGATTTTTAAACAGAAAAGCGGCGAGTAGTGTGAGCTTTTCTCGCCCGAAATTCCCGCGCACCGCGACGACCGACTGCCGGGCTCCGCTTGCCAGTCGCCAGTTAATCTGTTACTTTGGCGCTGAATACATGCGTAAACCTCCTTTCGCCGCACAATGGGGATTTCTCAAAATGGGGGGAATTTTTAGTTGCACGTCAACACAAACACTTGAATAATAAAACTACGCTACTTTTACAACTCAATGTTCGCTCCGACACAACTTTTAATTATTGTAATAAAAATCTTGACTGACGAACGCCACAAAAACTCGCCAAACACCCCTGATACCTTTTTAACAAAGATATTTATTTATTTATTTATTTATAACTTTATTGTACATACATCAACCACATGCACAAAATACAATGCACTTAGTTTAAACAACGTACAAAGGGCGGCCTTATCGCTAAAAGCGATCTCTTCCAGGCAACCTTAGGATGGAAAGGATTTGTGTAAGCTTTAAATTATGTAAGGGTAAGTTGGCGATGTAATAATTACGTGTTTTTAATATACAAGCAAATATAAAATAACTAAGTTTATTAGTAATACATAAATACAAACATATACACATATACATACTTAAATATCCACATATATATATATATATATATATATATATATATATATATATATATATATACATACACATACATACATACACATATACACACTGAATTATACATACACATAGTCACAGTGACAAGTAGTGATCCTTTACCAATCTTTTAAAGGTAGCCTGAGACTGTGCTCGTCTAATTTCGACAGGCAGAGCATTCCACAGTCGCGTAGCATGCACTGTAAAAGATTTATCATAAAAAATAGTGGAGTGCATTGGGGTTTCGAGCGTCAAATTCTCTGACGAACGCAAGACTCTGGGATGGGTGTCATGGAGATAGCGAAAACGATCTTTAAGATAAGAAGGAGAATTGGGATGAAATAAAACAGAAAAGAGAAGGGAAACAATGTGAGCATCCCGGCGAAGACGAATAGGCAACCACTTGAGCTTAATACGAAAATCAGAGACATGGTCATATTTGCGCAAGCCAAATATGAATCTAATGCAAAAGTTTTGAAGCCGCTCAAGCTTATTGAGTTGTTCTAAGGTGAGATCCAGATAGCTAGTGTCAGCGTAATCGAGGACAGGAAGAAGAAGAGATTGAGCCAGCGCAATTTTAGTGGCAGTCGGGAGAAAGTTACGAAGTCGTCTTAGCGAACCAGCAGACGCGAACAGCTTACGACTAACTTCTTGCAACTGTGGGCTCCAGGACATGTTTTGGTCGATCAGGAGACCTAAGTTTTTAACAAATTTACTGGGTGGGATATCAGTACCATCTAACTCAATTTTTGGGAGCTGTGACCAATCGATCCTACAAGTCAATCTGGAGCTGCCAATTACAATTAGCTGAGTCTTAGCCGCGTTTAACTTAAGACCGTGCATTTTGCTCCATTGACAAATACGTCCCAAATCGGAATTTATTTTGCCCATAGCTTCGGGCAGTTCAGGTAAAGGAGCCTGAACATAGATTTGTAAGTCATCTGCATAAAGGTGGTAGAAAGAAGTTAATTGTTTTGAAATGGAATTAATAAAAACTGCGAAGAGTAAAGGAGATAGAACGCCACCCTGGGGAACCCCAGCAGATGTATTGCACCATGAAGAGAAATAATCCTCAATGCATATCCGCTGCTGGCGCCCAGACAGGTAACTACGAAACCAATCAATTACCGTCGGAGATATGTTAATAGAGCATAACAAGCCAAGGAGCAAATCGAAATCTACGGTGTTAAAAGCATTACTAAAGTCAAGCAATGAAAGCACCGATATATTGCAAAAGAAATAGTATGTCTAAGATCAATAGTTTCACAGATATAGTGGTATGTTTGATGTGTTGTGGCGCATCGTTCAAAACCGCTCCATAGAAAATCTACTGAACAGGTGACGTCACATGTTCCTAAGTTACTAAGAAATGTATGGGCATTTTGACAAAATTAATAATAACTATGTAATATGTATGTTTTTATTCATAGTTTTCATAAAAATAGTTGTTTTAATTCATGTCAGCAATCTAATATCACTACCGTTTTATGATAGATTTTGGAAAAAGATGATATTTTTTTTAAACAGTTTAAATAGTTTTAATTTTGTAAACAGTACAACTTCAACAATATTCCATATCTTTTAAGTTTGAACTGTTTTTATGGGTAACAGTAGCGTATATATTCCGAATTTGTGAAAAATAGCGCAAGATTCAAACTTAGGTAACATCCCAATTGTTTCATGTCAAATCATCTACGCATCGATATCTCTGAGCAGTGCCTTAGTACTCATATTTTAGTATAAAATCTTCCTATGATAATCTATAGCGATTGGACGATCTTGCCTGCCACTGCTGGAACACAACAATGCTGTTAATATTATTGTTATGGTGGCAGATTTAGATAAAATGGGGGAGGTAGCCAGGTGGACTTAAAAAAGTCCTACCACTAACAATCAGACCGGAAAATTTCTGCTCCCACGGGAATCGAATCCCGTACGTCTAAATCTAAAAGATATGGTCTAAGTGTCTGGCCCACAGAGGTGGTTAAAATAAGGAAGGTTCGACCGATATGTCGGTATCGGCATTCTTGCATTCTTGGCGTATTGCGTTCTTGCATTGTTAGCGTACAACCGAGAACTCATTCTCAGTTCTTCGCTAACAATGACCGAACGGCCTTAACTAATACAATTGTACGTTAAGGAATTCAAATTTACCACGCACGTTCATGTTCGTCGCTGGGTGTCCAGTGCGGAAGTAAGCTGTCGATTATGATCGGTCAAAGTCCGGCTGTGCTGACTTGACATTATACTATCAACATTATGGAGAAATCTTGTATAATACTATCAATACTAAGCAAAATTCAATTCTATTTAAAAAAAAATAACAATTTTATTTAAAGAATATTTTAGTGCTAATATCATAATTTGTACGCCTAATTAGGCAGGACATGTTGAACCATATTTTATTCATGTACCATCCATGTAACACACTGACACATGCTTCATGCAAATAAATATGTTTATCTTTATCTAAAACTTTATTTTTACTATTTATCTATTGTCCGTCTCGGTCGACCCTTACCTCCCATCTACCAAATCTAGCAGATTTTTACGCCCCCGGGAATCTAACCTCGGGCCTCTAGATCTGCCCCCTTATTCAGAAACTGGCGGATCAAGGATTCGATTCGATAAGTCACATTCCGTCACGTTTTGACGCCCCGTTATAAGAAGTGACAGGTATAGAGTTTTTTTTAACCTTAACGGGGTAACTTTGCCTTCATCTCACCTGATGGTAAGTGAAGATAAAGGCCGACGATGGAATCGAGCTACACCCGAATTCCTACACCACAGAGGAACTAGCAATCTTACCTCTAGCTGCCGGAACACAACAATGCTGTTAACATTATTGTTATGGCGATGGCGGCAGACTTAAGGGCTATCCACACATTTCCGGGTCAGAGCTATCCGTGTTCCGAGATGTTCATTTCAGTGTTCCGGTCAGGGACGTGCCATCCGTCACCCGTGTTCACACATATCAGGGCAATCGGTATCAGTCAGTGTATTATTCGTCATCGGATTTGGCTGGAGTATAGGTAAAAATCAGATATCACTGTCAGGGCGTCCGTGCGTCCGAGCGTGCTCCGGGACACTGACGATCCGGATGCGTCTGACACGGATGAACAAGTTTGTACAAGTTGTATACGTAAGAGCCTGTTTCCACTTATCCGATCAGTCTTTTTGCCCTGAAACCGGACGCCGGACGTGGATGTTCACATTATATCCGATCTCCGGTCGACTCGCCGCCAGTTTACGTTTACTAGTGATATTAACGCGCAAGCGTCCATGTTCATTTTGTACGAGCACTGACGCCGAATGAGACTAGCGACGCGAGGAAGGGCGGGGCGGAGGGGTCTCGATGCAAGTTCGTTCACACTCATCCGATCCGGGCGTATTGACTGATCGTCGCAGGGGCAAAACGTCCGTTAAATAACTCGGATCAGTCTTTTTCTCCCTGATCAATCTTAATGTGAACAACTCCATACAAATTGTACTGCCACTGGCACATCCGTCTATCCGTCTATTTAGACTGACCGAGAAAAAAGACTAATCGGGGAAGTGGGAACGGGCTCTAACCGATTCTTGATGAAACACGGCAGGGACGGGTTCTCGGAAATGTTTGGACAGCGCTTTAGAAGAGTTTCTGGGATGGGGGGGCTGAAGGAGGTGGATGGAGGCGGTTGCTATAAGCGGTGGTGGTTGTGGGGTGCGCAGGTGGTGTGGGGACGGGCGCGTGGTGGAGCGAGCGTGCCGCGCGCTGCGGTTCGCGGTGCGGTGCGTGGGGCGCGCGGGCGGCGAGCTCCTGCCGCCGCTGGGCGCGCGCCTGGCCGCACTGTACGCCGCGCGCGCGCACTCGTGCCTGCTGTACCTGGCCTCCGTGCTGCTGGACGAGCTCGCGCCCGCCGTGGGCGCCGCGCCCGACCTCGTCCTGCTGCTGCGGGCGCTGCTGCCCCGCGCGCTCTCCCTGCTCGCGCCGCCCGACGCGCTCCGAGACCACCCCGACACCGTCGACGACCTGTTCAGGCTCTGCATCAGGTGAGACCACCCCGACACCGTCGACGACCTGTTCAGGCTCTGCATCAGGTGAGACCACCCCGACACCGTCCACGACCTGTTCAGGCTCTGCATCAGGTGAGACCACCCCGACACCGTCCACGACCTGTTCAGGCTCTGCATCAGGTGAGACCACCCCGACACCGTCCACGACCTGTTCAGGCTCTGCATCAGGTGAGACCACCCCGACACCGTCGACGACCTGTTCAGGCTCTGCATCAGGTGAGACCACCCCGACACCGTCGACGACCTGTTCAGGCTCTGCATCAGGTGAGACCACCCCGACACCGTCCACGACCTGTTCAGGCTCTGCATCAGGTGAGACCACCCCGACACCGTCGACGACCTGTTCAGGCTCTGCATCAGGTGAGACCACCCCGACACCGTCCACGACCTGTTCAGGCTCTGCATCAGGTGAGACCACCCCGACACCGTCGACGACCTGTTCAGGCTCTGCATCAGGTGAGACCACCCCGACACCGTCGACGACCTGTTCAGGCTCTGCATCAGGTGAGACCACCCCGACACCGTCCACGACCTGTTCAGGCTCTGCATCAGGTGAGACCACCCCGACACCGTCGACGACCTGTTCAGGCTCTGCATCAGGTGAGACCACCCCGACACCGTCCACGACCTGTTCAGGCTCTGCATCAGGTGAGACCACCCCGACACCGTCCACGACCTGTTCAGGCTCTGCATCAGGTGAGACCACCCCGACACCGTCCACGACCTGTTCAGGCTCTGCATCAGGTGAGACCACCCCGACACCGTCCACGACCTGTTCAGGCTCTGCATCAAGTGAGACTGCTACGTACGTCCACCGGCCTGTTGGACAACCTCGACAATGGCAATGATCTGTTCCAACTGTGTATGAAATGAGGGTCTTAGATTTGTTGTACATAGTAAATAATATAAATAATTATAATGCACATATTCCTACCCCATCACCTATTATCTGTTAAGATGGCATATCTAGTATAGGACCACATCTTGTAGTTTTATATCTGTAGTTTTTTGATGTTGCTATGGTTTCCTAAGGTCTTGTTACTTTTTTGATTTGTGAAAAGATATAAACTGAAATCTTCAACTGCGTTTTATTCAACTTTAATATTATTTAGCCCAAAGATAACATCATTAAAAGCTTGTGTTATAGATACAACGAAGAAATATTAGTAATAATATGTATATAAATATTAGAAATATTCTAAATAAACTTAGAACACGAATAACCTGTATAACTCGGCCGCCGACCAGTCATCAAATAGGTCTTCGCAGAGGAGCTGTGAGACCATGACAATGTTGTAGCAGTTACGAGCGTAGTGTTCGTCGGCAGGTTCCTGCAGCGGCTGCCGGCGGAGTTCCTGTCGTGCGGCGTGGTGGACGGCGTGATGGAGTGTGCGCGACGGGCGGTAGGCCTCGACCACCGCGAGGCCAACGCGTCCGTCATGAAGCTGCTGTACGAGCTGTGTGCGGGGGCGCAGCGCTCGCCCCGCGCCCACGTCACAGGTACACTCACACCGCGAGCCCAACGCGTCCGTCATGACGCTGCTGTACGAGCTGTGTGCGGGGGCGCAGCGCTCGCCCCGCGCCCACGTCACAGGTACACTCACACCGCGAGCCCAACGCGTCCGTCATGACGCTGCTGTACGAGCTGTGTGCGGGGGCGCAGCGCTCGCCCCGCGCCCACGTCACAGGTACACTCACACCGCGAGCCCAACGCGTCCGTCATGAAGCTGCTGTACGAGCTGTGTGCGGGGGCGCAGCGCTCGCCCCGCGCCCACGTCACAGGTACACTCACACCGCGAGCCCAACGCGTCCGTCATGACGCTGCTGTACGAGCTGTGTGCGGGGGCGCAGCGCTCGCCCCGCGCTCACGTCACAGGTACACTCACACCGCGAGCCCAACGCGTCCGTCATGAAGCTGCTGTACGAGCTGGCCCTAGGCCTGGTAACCCACCCTAGGCTTTCTGATCTTACCAATTTTTTCCTCCAGTTTCGAGAATTCTTTAGTCCAATTTCTCGACTTTTCTCGGTTCTCGAGTGTTTTTTATACAACCCGTTAAAATTCATAAAAATTCGATTAAAACAAGCAATATTTTTAATCCGTACTCCACCCAAATAACCCGCACTACGCCAGCGTGGATTTTGGTATTATGCCCTCAAACTCCTCTTGTACAAGGGGCAAACTGAAATTTCTTACAAAATCAAAAACTAAGCAAAGTTATGAGTTTTACTATATCTTTTCAAAATACTGTCCATTCACATCAATACATCGTTGCATCCTATGGTACCGGTGAAAAAAGCACTTTATTCACTCATTCTAAGGGGTATTATCGACGGGCTTTTAAAACGCGACCCTCTGCTTCCTCGGCATTCATAAAACGTTTTCTCGGAAGTTTTTCTTTTCGAGAATGAATAAAAATTGCAAGTCTGGGCTATACGGCGGTTGATGCAATAATTCTACGTCTGACGTCGCCAAATAGTCGATCGTTAGCCTGGCGGTTTGCGACGAAGCATTGTCGTGGTAAAGGAAGATCCTACTGCGAGGTCGTTTCTCCCGAATTTATTCCAAGACCTGTGGCAAACAATTGTTAGTGTACCACTCTGCAGTAGCGTGGTGACTTGTCCTTCCGAAGAACGAGGCCAACATATTTTTTCCCACGCTTTATCCTCTCTTGACTTTAGCTGGCAACTCCTCGAAAGTAAACACCCACTGAGCAGACTGTCTTTTCGGGATTATAACACTCAATCCAGCTTTCGTCACCCTTAAGTATGTCAAACACGGCATTTGAGTCACAGGAGTAAAGAAGCGTACAGAGGCCTAGCTTCATACAATCGCGTTACGATAAGTACACTACTACCACAGTCTGCATAAAGTTCATACAGACAGCCAACAGACACGTATAGACAGAGCAATCTTGAGGGGTTCGCGGGGCGAGAGGGGGCGTAACATTGGCAGTTTGACGTACATAGAAATGTCATGAAATTATCAATTGAATAAGATAGATGTTTTTGAAAGTGGCAAACCATTTTTATGAACTGATATAGCCCATGTTTTAATTTACTGTCGTATTGACGGCACCAGCCTGTATACTACCTGTTCTTGACTTCATGTCATCATCTCGTCTCGTCTCGTAACATTGTCATGGTTTTCTGGAAGTCCCGCTTCAACATCTATTTAGAGGTCCAAGGTGGCGGAAGAGACTTTTTATTATAAAATCGATATCATTTCCGTAGTTTTCAGGGGTCCCGTTTCGGAATACAACGTTTATTTCGAGATCAAAGATGGCGGACGCGATTTTAATATAAAACCAATATGGGTATAATTTTTGTGGATTTCGGCAGTCCCGATTCTGCATATAACATCTATTTCGAAATCCAAGATGTCAGACGTGTTTTTTTTTAAATAATCAATATTAGTATCATTTTCGTGGTTTTGGGAGGTCCCGATTCCGAATACAACATCTATTTCGAGATCCACGATGGCGAACGTGGAGTATAATTACTGGGCATGGACCATTTCATCGTAGGCCTCAGGATGACAGCGCACCTACAATATCAAGTGATTTTCCCTTGTTATTAAAGGTGTCTATAGGCGGCGGTTACCGCTTACCATCATATGGGCCGTCAGCTTGTTTGTCATCTAGTAGTATAAATAGAATTCAGAAATGCAATTACAGATTTTCATTATATTTGTATATGTATTTTGCAGCGTTAGCAAGCGAAGTGATAGCGGCGCACGGAGAGGAGCTAACATACGCACTGCTGGAAGCCAGCGTGTTCCACCTGCACTCGTACATGCTGGCGGAGGTCGCCGAGGTGCTGCTGGAGCTGGTGGGCTGGCAGCGCGCCAGCGGCCGCGACTGGCTGCAGCCAGCGCTGCTGCGGCTGCCCAGCGCCGCCGCCGCCGCCACGCCGCAGCAGTGCGCACACTTCCACCACCAAGCCATGAGGTCAGTGCCCCGACGACTGTCCCCCTGTGTCATCAACCCTTAGATCCGAATCCGTGAAAATGGGCCTAATTCTGGGAACACACATTAATTCTAAATTTAAGTACAGTATATCTCTTTCTCGCAATAAGTAATAGGAAAGAGATAGCAAGAATCTGTTTAGAGCTGTCACTTAAATTTAGATAGATTTCAAAGAACCCATAGACTATTTTAGACGGCATGTACGGAGGTGCCTCCTAAGCACTGCATTTTAGCACGTTCAATAAGGTCGAAAATTGAACGCACCTTTCTAAATGTCAATTTATATGACAGCCAACCTTTTCTTTTTCATTTAGAGAGAAAGAAATAGACTGAACTTAAATTTAAACTTAGCATGTGTTCGCCAGAATTAGGGCCAATATCGGTCTAGAAAACTCGGACCGAATTCGGATATTGCTCACGCCCTACTCCGATCTCCGATACAAATCCAAGCAATTCAGGAGCCATCTTTTGGAATACATGAATTTACGCGGAGCCACAGCAGAGTGTTCACGTCGTTGATGATGAGTCCTTTCAATCGGCGTAAACTTCTGGCAATACTATTGTACACTTCACGTCACCCAGCCGAATACCCCGCCCGCCCCGCTACCTCTCCACTCGTACACAGCTCGGCTTCAACTCGGACATAGTGCGCGAGCGTTCATACAAATAATACTATGGCTACTTCGGTCCGTCAAAAACTTCTCCGGAATGGACATTCGGATGAAAGAAATCGGATGACGGAGATCGGATCTAGTGCGAAAATTACCATAGAAATAGTTCTACGGCTACTACGGACCGCATTTTCACGGGTTCGGATCGGATTCAGATCGGACGTAGTGCGAAACCGCTGTTACGGTCCAAAATACGCAAACAGTGCAAACGACTTGAGCCGAATTGAATACGATGCGATGTGCGTTGTTTGCGTGTCATCGATTCGGACCACACTTTCGCTCATTCGTGTGTGCTCCAGTCAATGACCCTAAAAAAACTTTCTACGATTTTACTTTTCAATAAAAGAGTAAATTTCGAAAGTATTTGTAGCAAATTAAGTGTGTTAAGAAGTTTTTATCAATTCAAAAATAAAATATTTACAACATTTTTCACTAAGTCTACGTCATAACCTCAAATTTGACATTAGCGCACACACTGCACTACCTCTTTTTCGTGAGCATCGTTAGCACGGCTTCATGACGTCACTCATGACGTCACAATAATCTCGTTGGCACGAATACGTTCTATGTGCCCAATGGTTCAAATTGGGCCGTAGGGAACATCACCGCGCCATGAAGGTGTGCGTTACTGCCACCAAGAATATACCTTCTACGTGAAATTGAGTTTAAGGAATAATTACAGTGTAATGCGCTGTAAATGTGACCCAATTTAAAAATTTGTGTGGGCTGTAGTTTTGGAGAAAAAGCATAAAACATATTCTGCTGGAGTAACGCTCGTCTAGCATCATTAAGAGCTTGTCCTATGGATACTAATAATGGAGAAATAATGATAATAATATGTATATAAATATTAGAAATGTACTAAATAAACATATAAACATCTATGTCTCTAAACAAATGCTCGTACTCATCATACAAACATTTGCTCCTGCCGGGATTCGAACCCGGGACCTCTTGACCGACTATCCTGTATAGCAAGGGGTACAGACCACTCAGCCAGCCGGTCGTCAATGTATCGTGGTCGGATTTTTCGTGTTGGTGTTTTCTTAATTTAAAATGATGAGTTTGTCTGCGCGCTATTCAAATTCAAATTTTTTTTCATCATCGTGTTCAAATTTTTTTTAGGTCTCAAAAATGTATGAACAAAGATACTGATTACTGGCCACCACGGCGACGCACGCACGTTGTATACAGGGTGGAAAAAATCTATGGGCCCTGGAGGGGAACCACTTTAAATCCTTTAGTTAGCTCATTTTACGAAAAGGAAACATTCCTTTATTTTTGAAAAGAAACTAAACTGCATTAAAAAATCTTCTAAAATTCTCTTGTCTTACCCGGGAATCGAACCGACTAAAAATTTAAAAAGTAAACACTCACTATTTTTTATACGAACCGGTAGGATTATTGTTCAAGATAAATTTCTTATTTGGTATTTGAAATAAAAAAGTGAAAACTAATATTAATTAACGAACAAATACGTTCAACATACTTTTGGATTTTAAAAATGTTGAAAGTTGTCGTTCGAATTTCAAATTGTTGCCTCGCGTTACAATAAAAAATGCGTTCCATTTTTAACTTTTTGTCAGATTGCCTAGTGTAAGAACGAATTGTGTATAAAGGAGGATGCTAATCTTAGTATGAAGCCTTGCCCCACCTAAAAACTGACACGTCCAAAAGTAATTTAGGGCGCAATTAGATATTATTATGATAAAGTATCTTTACATACCAATACAATTTTGTTTAAAGATGCGATTTCTGAGATATACGTAAAAGAAAACTGAATTGTAATAACCATCAACACTAGCAATTTGTCATCTGTCAAAGTGCGTTTTTTTATTTTCTTCCCAAGTAATAAACTTGTTCAATCATAATAATCATAATCATAATCATAATCATAATGCATTTATTTGTCAAAACATGAGTATACATTAAAATGCAGAGGTCACAATATTAAAAGATTTCGTCCTACATGTTTTTGCCATAATACGGCGTACAAATTGTTCAGTATTTAATAAAAACAGTAATGATGATAATAACGATAGTAAGTGATAATAAAATGTCAATTTAAAACAGTCAAATTGTATACCATGTTTCTCTATAATCAAAAAATTGTTCTATCATTTAAAAAGTCATCAAAAGTCAAGTCACATGATAATAACACTTATTAGTTAAAAAGTCTTTGTCTCTTTTTAAAAACAGTGAGATTGAGTTCTTTTATAGCCTTTGGTATCCGATTGTATATTACTGGGCCCATCACAAATACACTCTTTCGCAATAAAGTAGTGTTAACTTTCGGTACGACTACTTTTGTATTATCTCGTCTGTTACGATTACTGACTGATGAAACATTTTGAAATAAGTTTGAGTTAGATTTAAAGAAAACAGCTACCTCAAAAATATATAGCGAAGGGAGGGTCAATAATGCGTATGTCTTAAAGTACGGTTGGCAGCTCTCTATAGGTTTTAGTCCAAACATTGCTCTAATACATCGTTTTTGGCTTTTGAAAGCTATCTCCTTATCGACAGTTTCCCCAAAAAAATATTCCGTATCTGAGTATCGAAACTGCCATACCGTGATATGCGGTAATAAGAGCATCGGTATTTAGTACTGAAGCTAATTTGTAAAGGGCATATGCGGCCGAGCTAACTTTCTTTGTCATATTTTCAATATGGGATTTCCAATTTAATTTTTTGTCAATTGTTAAACCCAAAAAAATATTTGTGTCAGTTTCGGTTATAATTTTATTATTATAATGAATATTCATGTTGTTGAACTTTGGTAGTCTTTGACAAAAATTCATTAACTTTGTTTTGTCCAAATTTATTTTTAAGTTATTCCTATTTAACCAATTTATTATAGCATGTATCGTCTTATTTATGTCCTCTTCATAACTATCATTATTTTCATATTTAATGATCACAGTGCTATCGTCAGCGAATAATGTCATGTCAATCCAATTAACTGTATTTAATTATTACTCATCTTTATTGTAATAAAATAATAATAATATGAAAAAAAATAATAAATACATTAAAATACCTTTTATGGTTTTCAAAACATAAAAAAGTATTTGTTTTTTATGAAACAAAACACTCCGGTCAATGGTTTTCATTGACAAAATATTACAATTCCAGAATGAAAGATTTTTGAAGATTTTATTTATGTAGTCAACAAAACCTTGGCTTTATATTAACTCAAACTATTTCCAAAAATAATCTTTCTATTTATGAGGCATTAGTGAAAATAATTGTTTTGTTGGACATTAAACTTGGGATGGGGCATAAATTGTCATCCTCCTTTATTATTACAATTTAATGATTTTCTTAGCAAAGTCTTCAATGTATTGTAAGTGTACTTTACACAGAGATAAATAACATTAGCTAACCTGTACTACCCTGAGGAGCTCGGTGGCGTAGTGGTTTGAGCGCTCTGATTTCGATTACGAAAACAAAGCAACTTTCGCCATGGTTGGTCCCGGGATGGGTCAATCAAATTTATAATCTCGAGCTCCTCCGTGCTTCGGAAGGCACGTTAAGCCGTTGGTCCCGGTTGTTCCTGCAACCGCTTTAACCCACCAACCCGCATTGGGCCAGCGTGGTGGTGTTATGGCCCAAAGTCCTCATGTGTTTCTGCCATGTAGGAAGGCCTGTGCCCAGCAGTGGGACGCATATAGGCTGGTGATGATGATGATGATGAACCTGTACTACATACAACATCTTTGGATGTTAGAGAGATAAGAAAATTAATGTATGTCTTACTTGTTACAAATGAACATTACACTACTAGGTATTGTAATATTGTTAATAAAAAAACTTGTAATAAATATTCAATTTCATAGGTATCTCGTACAACAGTTTAGTGTACAGCAAATGTTTGTAAGACAAATTTTATCCTGCACAATAATCCTACCGATTCGTTTAATAAAATAGCGAGGGTTTATTTTTAAAAATTTTTCGTTGTTTCAATTCCCGGGTGAGACAAGCGAATTTTAATGCATTTTTTTTTTCAAAAATAAAGGAATGTTTCTTTTCAATAAAATGAGCTAACAAAAGGATTTAAAGTAGTTCCCCTCCAGGGCCCATAGATTTTTTCCGTATAATGTCCATACACAAAACTACATTTTCATTACACAATGTAACCCACTTTTAACAGTTCTTTCCTCTTATTGCCAAGTATTAATAGTGTCCTTTTACTGAAAAAAAATCAGTACCATCATCAAAACAAAAACAATATTATTGTGTTGTAACAATTTAAATTTTCTTTCAGGGCAGAAAAATGCAAAGAGATGACACGACTACTCCGGGACTTTGTAAGGCTCTACAGATAAACATAGTATAAACCTTGCAGTGAGGCACCACTCGCAGGTCTAAAGACTGATCAGGGCAGATTATGTGGCGTATGGAGCAATATGCCTACGAACAATAGGACGGTGTATTTTATAAAATATTATGTATACTTAATTGGTGTGTACGACATAACGAATTATCTAAATAGATGGCAAATTGCATTTATTCTTGATTTCGACTAGTTTTAGTGTACAAACAATAAATGACTATGTCATATCACCGGCGGGACGAGACAAGGCAGACATTTCACGGATCAGGATCTTCTGTACTTCGGCCAAGAAAATTACCGCAATTTATATTATTCTTAAACCCCTAATTATGTAATTGGTTTCAGTATGAAATTTAGATTTTAAATAACAATATGTTTAAATATTTGTATAGATTTTATTTTGTGAAATAACAGTGCCGAGTCAAACCTTATTAATTTAGGTATGACTTTCTATTGATGAAAAATATATTTTGTTAATATTATACTCCTCTTTCATTTGAAATGTGATAGCATTGAATTTGTAAATATTTAATATAAATGTTTACTATGAAACAGTTTTTTCTTCACCCTAGAATAGTTATATCTACGTTTAATACAATGTGTCACTTTTTCTTAGTATTTTTAGGGCTTGATAGAGTAACGAAGCTGACTCTGCGAGGCGCTTTAGGGCTGGCAGCGGCTTTGGTCGCGGGCTCCTTTATGTCCGTCACTTTAGCTTGCTTCAGGAAATTACTTCCTTCAATTTTACTGTTTGTAGAACTTTTCGGTGTATTTTGTTCTGGAGATTCTTTCTTTCTTTCCGGTGAGGCTTCATTTGAAGCCTTTTCTTTCGGAGATACAGCTTGTGTTGTCTCTGTCTCATCATAAACAAGTTTAATGTCCTCACTGTCTTCTATTTCTATAATATCTGAAGGTTTATCACTGTTCGTGTCTACATCCATAGCCTCACCAAGCTTAGGTCTAATTATTTCATTGTTTGAGTTGTCAGACCAAGATGACATAGCAACATCTTCGAGGAAGTCCATTTTGACGGGAGTTTTCTCTGGGTTTGTCTCAATTTTTTGTTTCTTCGGTGACTTCTGTGTTGGTGTCTTAAATTTGATATAGGAGTCTATTTTTTTAACATTACTGTTACTTTTGATTTCTTCTGGAGTCTTTTCTTTTGGCTCTGGTTTACGAGCTTCTTGTTCTTCAGCTTCCATTGGTGCTGAAACAGAAAGAAAATTTTAATTCAAATATTTAACCAATATGGTAACGAATACATAAGAACCCATTTCTTTTGTTGGGAAAAGTGAAGAAAGAAAATTTACATACATTGTTGGTTGGTTAGAGGTATATATAACCAACCAACTAGTTATTAGCTGGTATATTTTTGTCCAAACTCTTATTTAAATGGCTAATTTCTAATCCCACACTTGCACATGAAATATGGTCCTATTCTGGTTGATTGGGGTAAATTTAATACTTTCTAAAATGTCAATTATAGTTTTTCTGTAATAAATTGATTTTAATTTTTATTCTACAAAAATAATCAATGCATACTTATTTTAAACAGCACTTTTAGCTTTTGTCTTAATGTTTTTTTTTTACCTCAAGTACACTAAAGGTGTATATCTCCTATCGTACTTATGCAATCGCCAGTGCCACTAGGGGGCTAGTGGGGTTCCACTAGGGGGCTAGTGGGGTTAGTGTAAGTTTCCACCGGATTAAATCAAAACGTTCTTCGTCGTCGTGATAACTGTCAAATTGTATGAAAACGGTAAAACCATGGATCTGAGTGGTGAACACGACGTTGATCGTTTTCATTTCGATTGAAACTTACACCGGCCCCCTTATTAACAACTGTCGGAAGAGATTCGTATTTCGGAATCTCTATACCCGTTACTTTTTATCACGGTGCGTAAAACGAGACGGCATGTGACTTTTCGAATCGAATCCATGATCCGACAGTTTTTGAATAAGCGGGCAGGGGTACATAGCTTATAGAACAGAAACGCATGTGGCATTTGGTATCACACTGCCCCTTGTTCAATATGTGGTACCAACCTGCGGGAACTGGTTCCTTGAGCGCCTGATGAGGCAGTGGTTCTCCTAGCTCGCCGTCGTCGAAGGTTATGACGGAGCAGAAGCCGTCGGTGCTGGCCGCCACCAGTATGCGCCCGTCAGGGGACCACGCCAGATCCGTCAACCTGTGCGACAGGGAAATATTGTCATATTAGAAGCAAAGACAGGCTAGTAGAATTAATGGCTTAAAAAGAAATTATAAGCGATTTTTAGTTTACATGAAAAGCTAAAAATTGCTCTTAACCCACTGCAAGACTGTTTTTTTTAACAACTAGACAAACAAGCTGACGGCCCACCTGATGGTAAGCGGTTACCACCGCCTATTGACACCTGCAATAACAAGGAAAATCCACTTAATAAATGCAAGTGCGTTGTCATCCTGAGGCCTAAGATGAAATGCCGTCTATGCCCAGTAATTACACTGGCTACCTTTCCCTTCAATCCAAAACACAGCGAACTGTTTCACGGCTGAAATAAGAAAGGCGGTGGTGCCTACCCAGACGACCCTACATACGGGCATACCACCTAGAAAAAATTTTTTTTCGAAAAATCCTCTGATAATTAAAACTTTTGAAAGACATTTGACATCTTCAATCTACCCGAGATCACGATAGCTGTAAAGTAATCGAATCGTCGGGTGCATATTAATAATGTAACATCTAATTAAACGCGAGTTAATCCGGTAAATTGGTTTTATTTCAATTGTTTAGTGCTCGCGAAAATGTAAGATCTCATCAGAGGATAGCAAAGCAAATTTCGCCATGGTCGGTCCCGGGATGGGTCAATAAAATTTATAATCTCGAGCTCCTTCGGATGGCACGTTAAGCCGATTGTTACTGCAATCGCTTTAACCCACCAACCCGCATTAGACCAGCGTGGTGGTGTTATGGTCCAAACTCCTCATGTGTTTCTCCCATGTAGGAAGGCCTGTGCCCAGCAGTGGGACGTATACAGGCTGGTGATGATGATGATGACATCTTAATGTTTTTGATGCGTTTAAACGCCTTCTTTATTGTAACAATTACAAATAAAGAAAGAAAATGATGAAAAAATATATACTCCAGCCCCCTTATTCTCAACTGTCGGAAAATATTCGAATTTCGGAAACTCTATACCTGTCACTTTTATCGCGGTGCGTCAAAGCGAGACGGCATGTGACTTTTCGAAACGAATCCGTGATCCGACAATTGAGAATAGGGGGCCAGGTGGGATTCGATTGTTACAATAAAGTAGGCATTTTTAAACGCATCAAAAACATTAAAATGTAATTAAAATAGCTTTCTCACCTTAACTGGAAGTTTGAAAATATTTGTAAAAATATCCTTTCGGATCATTAGAGGTGTTAACTTCAATGGGTGGTGAGATAAACGTTGCTAAAAAAACGTTGGAAAAAGGAAAGAAAGCAGTGAAAAAATTCGTAGGTTGTACCTACAGCTCCGGTGGCTTAATCGCGTCTGGCCGGTAATCAGGAGACGCGGGTTCGAATCCCGCCTGGAGAATATATTTTTTCATCATTTTCTTTCCTTATTTGTAATTGTTACAATGATAATGATGACTATCCTTTGATGACTTTTTAGACTTGCCCGAGTTGCTTATTCATGTGAACGAACATACCGATTCTAATCAGACTTCACAGTCTAATTAGTATCAGTATGTGAGTTTCCTATATTTTAGACTTATGGCGTTCAATAAATAGAAAATACTTGACTAGGTGGTAGCGCGTATGTAGGGTCGTCTGGGTAGGTAACCACCGCCTTTCTTATTTCAGCCGTGATACAGTTCGCTGTGTTTCGGATTAAAGGGAAAGGTAGCCAGTGTAATTACTGGGGCTGGGCATGGACTCCTTTTTATCTTAGGCCTCAGGATGACGACAACGAATCTGCAATACCAAATGATTTTTTCTTTGTTATTGTAGGTGTCTATGGACGGCAGTAACCACTTACCACCAGGTGGGCCGTCAGCTTGTTTGTCATCTAGTTGTTTTAAAAAAAAATTAAAGGAAAACTAAAAACTGGCGCTAAAATTCTTAGACCAACGGTCATCAGTTGTGCGAATAACATGGCCGGGTCCCGCCACTTCATTTTATTAACACGTCAAGCATGAGATTCCGGACACAATTGATTTTTCTATTGTCATCGCCCCCCGGTGGTGTATCGCCGCTTTACAGAGCTTTAGTGGATTATATTGACGCCTTTGGTTCTTTGTTGAATCACTTCATCAGACAAACTCAGAGCATGACCAATTCATTCATTTATAGTTTTCATGTTGTTTAGAGGTAGTTCTTAAAATAATTTTAGTATTAAACATGAACACTGTTGGGGCAATAATTGCCAAAATCTACTACAATGGCATCGAATAAATCATCATACCAGCCTACGTCCACTGCTGAACAAAGGCCTCCCCCATCGCTTTCCAAATGGAACCCGCGACGCTGACCAGGTCGTCTGTCGGCCCACGTCGGCCCACCTGGTGTTAAGTGGTTACCATCGTCTATAGACAACTGTTTCAGACTGTTAGACTAGCCTGCTTTACGTGGCGCCCAACGGATATCGAATTTAAGCCATTAATTCTACTACCCTACCTTTGCTACTAATATAATAATATTCAGTAATTAAAATGTAAAACTAGAAAAATTTCACGACCTGAGGCGGGAATCGAACCCGCGATTTTTCGCAATCCGGGCGACTGCTCTAAACACTGAGCCACCCAGGACTTAGGATATCCCTGTGAAATTCTTCTAGTCTATCTGTATGTACGTGGTCGCTATTCTAGGACTTTAACGCCCCACCGGACGGCCGTTCTGCGTGCTATGTGCCCTGTCCACTGTCACTTCAATTTGCTAATTCTATAAGCTATGTCAGTGACTTTGGTTCTCTTACCGATGTTCGTCCTCATGTCTGATTCTATCTCGCAGAGAAACACCTAACATAGCTCGTTGTGCGACTGCGAACTTGCACAAAAGGCCATCGAATAAATGACAAAATAAATTAGAGAAAATTATAATAAGCTTAACATACCCTCTCCATAGATAGCTGAGCGACTTTAAGCTTATGTACTAGCTGCAACGCGAGTCTTACTTAACAAATTGAAATTTAAGAGCTTGCGCAGACGAGGAATTTATGTCCGCGGACTTTTTTGTCCGCTAAAATAGATCGCTTATCGTATCTAGTAACGCAAACGAGGGATTAAAAGTACCGCGTACAAAAAGTCCCCCGAATAACCGAGGATATGAAGAGAGCGGACCGGACAAAAGTACGGGGGAGTCCCCGAAAAAAATTGAACTCGTGTGACTAGGCGAAGCAACGCACATGGCGGACTTTAGTAACTTCCTGTAAATTGCAACACAATGTAACCTCTGAACATTTGCTTCCTCTGTAAATCCTCTGTAACCATATTTTTGCAAATAAAATTATTATTATTATTATTATTCCATAGCGTGCACTTCTCTACATTGGCAACAAATGATCGCCCACCGCGTGCGTTGAGTTCGCGGTACATCCGCGGCGGACATTTTATTCGCGGAGCGTACTTTTTTCTCCGGCGCGGAGAAAAGTCCGTCGTCTGCGCAGGACCTACGTGACGCAATCCGTAAGGCCAGTTACCTGGTGTAATGTATGTTGGATATGATGGCTATAGGCGTCTTCTGGTGCGTGTCGTAGAGCAGTACGGAGCGCTTAGTGGCTACGGCCAGGATCATGCGCGGCCCGGGGAAGGCGGGCTTAGGGCCGTCGGGCCGCGGCCGCAGCGCCCGCGGAGCCCAGCGCACGCCCAGCGCTGGGGAGCCGCACGGGACCACGCACACAGGCCTGCGAGAACACTCATACATGGATACTGGCCTTGCTTCTGTACAACACTAAATCTAAAGGAGAGTAAACGTACGGGATTCGGGCTAGCTCAAAAGCAAGAACATTTTTTCGTACAACTATTTTCATGAACTTATAACTAGACTGATAGAAGCGGCAAAACAATATTTTCTTTAGTCGCAGAATGTCCAAGTCGCAAAAGGTGAAACTCTCAAAAGTAATGAAATGAAAACTCTTTTAGTTACTATTTTACTGTAAAAGTTTTTATTATTATTAAGAATTTGTATTTTAATAACTATAGCGACGGAATTAGGCGCGCGTTGATGGTCACTGTTTCAGTGTGGAAACAAAATTTTGGGAATCAAAACATCGATATAACAAATACACACAATATAAAAAAAAACTTTATAAATAATAAAAACTGTTACAATAAAATAGTGAACTTGAACATTTTTCAACTTGGACATTTGAGTCTAGGATATTTTGCAACTTCAACATTTTAACACCACTTCACTTTTTGCAAATTGGACATTCCGGGTGGTTAGTAACCACGGATTATTTTAAAATTCAATTTTTCATTGCCGAAAATAGTTACAGAATAGTGAACAATAATAATAACACAACTTAAATTAAACGCCAATTAATTACATTCCATTGATGTCATGACATTAAACAAATATTTTAAAGACGAAGTTATCTCTTCGATAAACTGGACTAAGAGTAAAGCCCCTTTCTCAAATAAATTGTTCCAGCCACAGGTACCAATCTCAGCAGAATACTGAGATAAGCCCAGTGCTGGTTTTCCGATTGGTCCCTGTGACTGGGAAGTTGGAACAATTTATTTGAAAATGGGGCTTAACTCTTAGTCCACTCTAGTTTATTGAAGAGATAACTTGGTCTTTGGAATTCAATCAGTTTCCGGGTTGTAACAGCTAGGTGTAGAAGTCTCCGATTATCCATGTTCAGCTTACCCCCGTTGTTGAGGTATGGTGTTATAAATAAAACGCATACATATAGATCTCTTTGTCTGTACCAGAAGTCTTGATCCATATACAATGTCACAATAATTGAACTGGGACAGAATTAAAGACTGTAAGAATTTTCCTAACATCTTCAATTAAGTATATCTTCAGGTTGTACAAAGCTTTTAATCTGTAGAAAGCAGTTTTAATGAACTCCACAAACTCTTGGTGTGTCAGTAAAAAAAGTATACTTTTTGGCGCGATAGCCGACATCACCGCAGGCAGAGCCACGGGCGGCTACTAGTACTATAATAAAAATGTAAAAAAAAATGTTTGCACATTAAAGACGTTAAAGAAGAAGAGATACTGGGAACTAAACATGCACAAATAAATATTTTTATAACTTGTGTCTGTCTGTCTGTGCACGCATCATGCAAAAACCGACCCGCCCGCCTACCTACCCACCCATAGCATATCCATCTGTATGTATGTGAATGCATACTTAGTGGCATGAGAACATGGTATATAATGGTAATTACTGGGCATGGACGGCATTAATTGATCTTAGGCCTCAGGATGACAACGCGCCTGCAATATCAAGTGATTTTTCCTTGTTATTGCAGGTGTCTATAGGCGGCGGTAACCACTAACCATCAGGTGGGCCGTCAGCTTGTTTGTCATCTAGTAGAATAAAAATGTGTCTACATTGGCTACCTTTCCCTTCAATCTGAAACACGTCAAACTGTTTCACGGCTGAAATAGAAACCAACACCACAAACTGTACCCAGCCAGTGGAAAACCATTATTTTCTAAAATAATACTAAAACTTACACTTTGAGCGAATATCTTGTGTAAATATATACAGCATTTATTGGTTTCATATCTATCTTCCCCTGCTCGGGTTCAATCTGTCCAGCCGGCACGGCTATCAGCAGTCCATCAGGGCTAAAGTTTAACCTGCGGTAGTATGTCTGCAGAGTGTCATCGTGGTAAAGGCGGACCTTGACATCGTGCAGTGGATGGTCTTGAGGGAAAGGTAAATTGGCTTTACTGCTTCGAGATACTACCTTCTTGGTTGTCACATCAAATGTTCGGAATACTCTGAAATGTTTTAATTACTATAATAAAAACTTGAAATAATATTGAAGGATCAATTTTAAATCAGTGATCTTAAAATTCTGTTTAATATAAAAATCTCCAGGGACACAGGGTCCTGGAGAGATCAGTGGTTACTTTTATAATTTTATTTAAATATTTATAATAATTAGCATGATTCATCCAATAACACTAATTATTCAAGAAGGTTCTTAAAAAATAGAAAATTAGAAACCATATAAGTTTGAAGAATGGATTGGAGATGTTTAGCTGGGGATTGGGGTAGAAAAAAATGTGACCTGTTCCAAGAATTACTGCCATCCCAGTTACTTCTACTAGTAAGTATAAAAGAAAGAATTAAACTGGTTTTTTTTTAGAATATATCTGGCTGAATATGAAACATCTCCTTTGAAGAACTTTTAAACAAATATTATTATAAATTTATATTGGCTAAATCATATAGAGCACTTTATTAACTTAAAAAGTGCTTAAATGTTATGTTGTGACACTGATTTTAACATTGTCACGACATAACATTTCTAAATAAGCACTTCGAAATATTTTCCACTCCAACTGCATAAATTCTATGAAGAAAACTTTTTACCTATCACTACTAGTTGAAGCTATAAGGGAGCCTTTAGGATCCCATGCAACTCCTTGAACAAATCCTTTATGGTCTTGTATGATTGAGCTATATCGTCCCCGAGTCACATCCCAAACTAATAGCTTATTGTCAACTGAACCAGAAGCTATATGCAGCGAATCGGCACTCCAGCTCAAATCAAGGACATCTTCCATGTGTCCACGAAGTGTCTGAAATTAATGATGTTAAGACATATTTAGTAACTGTAAGTCACTGAACCATTTTACAAATATTATATTTGGTCGTCTATTATGAAAATGTAAGTAGTAGTACCATCACAGTACACAGAATAGCAGTAGCATTTTATAAAGCAGTAGTAAATTCACATAAGTAGGTACTTAATATTTTGTAAGCTCTATATTTAACATATATCATCTATCTTATTGGTTGTATTAATGATAGATAGATAGATAGATAAAACGTTTATTTTAATTCTTCAACACACACATACAAAATACTAAAACATTTAATGTAACCTAAAAACAACTTAAAAAAATAAAATAAAATAAAAAATAAAATTTAAACATATCAAGAAGGTAGGAAATATTTGTGTGTGTGTGTTGTAGAAATATAAAAAGGGTCGCAGCTCAGTGTCTGGTTCTGCCCACACCATGTGGACAAAACACTGATATTCTGCTACAACCTGAAGGTTTTAGAGAATAAATAAAATTGCCAAATGTACTCAAGAAAAGTGTTTAAAAAAAAGTGATATAACATAAAATATTTATAAATGTGTGTTCGCATGTGGCTATAAATGTTATAATAAACCTATAAATGATTTAGTACTGTATTGAGTGTATTAATAAATATGCGTATGAATTGTTTAAGAACAAATTATTATTTATATTTATGTATACGGAATGAAACATTCAAATGGCAAAATCCGCCACCAAGTACCCTAGTAGTAAGTAATGAGATCTAGAGACATTGAATTTAGCCAGCTAAAGAAAATGGTCTGCCATTGTGTGTGTCTTTCTTGTTATTTTCTTTTTATGATTTTGTTTGTAAATTTTATAGTATTCCTTTATAATAGACTAACTTTATGAATAACCCATGTTTCCTTGTATTGCTCTTCACCCTGTTCCACTGGAGTTGGTTCTTTATCAGTCTTCTGTTGCCATATAAATATAATAGATTCATCATCTCCTGAAGCCAAAAATTGCCCATTAGGGGACCATCTGACCACATTCACTGCCTTTTGGTGACGTGTTAAATCTGCAGCTACGTCTATATTCACAGAACCAGAATTCGTTGTTGATATATACCAAATCTGAAAGAAATGAAATTGCAAGTAACAACCAATAGTGGGATTTAAAAAAAGAGCCTTTATGGATTTAAAAATTAGATAGTATATCCAGAATGAAACAAATATCTAATAAATGAAAACCCAAAAACAAAGAATTTATAATATATTACTAACCAAAACATGAGAATCCGTACCACCCGTAGCAAGCCGTGAGGGTCCACTGGGTTCAGTTACTGGCTGAAAATCTACACTCAAAACAGGATCTCTGTTGTGCCATGATATTTCAGGAATGGCGAATTTCATGTTCAGGTTTTTAGACGAATTAAATACTCAACAAACCTAGCTGAAACTCGAAAACAATCGAGACTGGTATGATGAATGAATTTCAACAATTGAAATCAACCAATGAACTTTTTGTTCTGTCAGATTTACGCGCGAAAAACATAATCTCTTTTTTTTGTGGTGCTTTTCTGACCTGGATGCAAGTCTTTTACGCCAAGTAAAGTTTTCTAAGTATTATTATTTACTGCCTAGACAAAATGCCTTTCGATAATCGCTAAGCCGAAAATGTATCGGATTTGACATCAGCCCTCTATTGACTGTCGATTGCACATATCAAATTTAATACATTTTCCATTTAGCGATAGCGATTATCAAATAAGATCTTGTCTAGGCAGTAAATAATAATACTTAGAAAACTTTACTTGGCGTAAAAGACTTGCATCCAGGTCAGAAAAGCACCACAAAAAAAAGAGATTATGTTTTTCGCGCGTAAATCTGACAGAACAAAAAGTTCATTGATAGATTTCAATTGTTGAAATTCATTCATCACACCAGTCTCGATTGTTTTTGAGTTTCAGCTAGGTTTGTTGATTATTTAATTCGTCTAAAAACCTGAATATGAAATTCGCTATTCCTGAAATATCATGGTCTCTCTAGACACGATGTATGGGTTTTTTTGAGATCTATAGTCATTCGATGAGTTATGTCAAATCCCATACATTTTCTGCTCAGTGATATGGTCCTTTGGTTTCAAGATTTTAGACCAGTAAAAATGCCTAAATACACGTAGATGTATTTTGCTATATTTTCTGCAGTTAATCACCACAGAACTGAGGGCCTAGGCAAGATGCCATTTAATTTTAACAATCGCTATCGCTAAATGGAAAATGTATGGGCTTTAACATTTGCAATAGAAAGTCGTACGCGAGATTATATTGAATCTAATACATTTTCCATATAGACATTTGTCTAGAGTCTAGAATCTAGACCCTCTGAGTTTCTTAATTTACATGTTGGGCCATAAAATTACCACACTTACATAATGCTGGTATAATTGCAGCTGAAGCTCCTTCTTTATGGAGACTTGTCATTATATTTAAAAAAATATGTTACACGTTACACTTGAATGCAATGATTGCAATTTTTGCATATAAATATAGAAAATACTTAATATTAGGCTGTATGAGCTAGACCTATTGCTGATTTTTTTTTCAACAAAAAAAATTGTTTAAATTTTTGCGGTAGTAACATTAGTGGTATTGCTGTCATTTTTTTTTATTCTATTTCTTTTTTGACGTTTCATTGAAATCGTGTTGAACGAAATCAAAAATGGTTGGTTTATATTAATTAATATCAATGTAAATCGCAAATATTGTTCAGTTAAATATTTTATAACCATAAATTATTAGTTCAGTGATAATGTAGCTCTTGAATGGCGATTATATTTCAATACTTCTTGTTACCGATTGCAGGTGAACGTACCAAAACAGCGCAGGACCTACTGCAAAAAATGCAAATGCCACAAGACTCATAAAGTATCACAGTATAAAAAGTCAAAAGAAAGGCATGCTGCCCAAGGTAGAAGGCGTTATGACCGTAAACAACAGGGTTATGGTGGCCAGTCCAAACCCATCTTCAAAAAGAAGGTAATCTTTTTAACCTCGCCAACCGGCTCATTTGATGTTTTATATCCACATATCCTTTCCAGAATAGCCATACAGCACTATTGCCCCATAGTTTAATAAAAAAATGATAAACAGCAGGTATATACGCTAATAGAATATCAAAAAATAATTTATAAAATAGGTATTTATATTTTAAGAGAAAAAGGAAAGAAAAATCATTTTATCAAACTATTTTCTGCACCATCACAAGCAACTCATTATTGTTGCCCATGACTATCATAAATAAACTATGCAAATTTTTCTTACTCTACTCTTTTGCCATTTATATTTTTTTTGTTTTAGGCGAAAACCACAAAGAAAATTGTATTGCGTCTTGAGTGTGCAGACTGCAAGGTGCGATCACAGGTTGCGTTGAAACGATGCAAGCACTTTGAGCTTGGTGGTGACAAAAAGAGGAAGGGACAGATGATCCAGTTCTAAGCTCATTGTAATAAATAAGTCAAAATATTTATTAGTTTTATTCAGATTTACCTTTTGCAATAGATAGTATTGTATTGCTTCGCTGAATCATATTATATCAGTAGTTTGATAAATCCCTTTGTGATTGTGACGTCTAAAACACAAAATGCCTAAAATTATACAAAATGTTTATTTCCTATAACAATCATGACTTAATCAACATTGTTGGGCTACCTAGTAAGCATAAAATGCTTGAGTTGGTGAAAATTAATGTCTTTAAATTAAAACTGCTTTTTTTATACTGTATCTATTTAAATATTTTAGATGAGCTTCTGTTTTTAATTGTATTTATAGGTTATGAGTTGTAGTCATGCTGGACCAGTCATTTCGCATATATTGCAAGGGATTTAAGGCTAAATAGATCTTTTTATGAATCTGCTAAGTGATTTAGTAAAAAAATATAATATCTTTAAATGCCCATTATTTCTTTTTAATGATTTCAACCAAAAACTTTTCAATAGTAATTTATACAGGCTTTAAACATTCATCTATTATGAGTTCAAACATATGGCTTAATTGGTTGAGATGGAGAGATATACATCTCAAATTCTGCCCTATTACTGTATTTTTGAGGCTGTTTTATTGAGATTGTTACTATTTATAATAATAATGTGACTATTGGTGGCCAAGTATTAGATAGTGGGATCTACTGAAGAATGACACTTAAGAATTTGGGTAAATCATTTATTGAGAATTTGATCTAAAATGTTAGGGTCTAGCCCTTCAGTAGATGCCTTAAGCTTAACAGCTGGCAAAGGCACACCAACTTGTACCATTTTTACAAATTTATCATATTCGGGATATGTCAGCCTTTGCATATCTGGTGTGTCAACTGATTCTTCTTTTAATGTCTCTATTACAAGAGGCTCCTTACATTCCACTGATGTACTTTCTTTTGAATTTTCTGTTTCATTGGTTGTGTTTATTTCAGGGATAGATGACAACTGCAATAGATAAACAATGTTAATAACTACATAATACGATAATTTGTCATCGATAAAATTAATAGAGCTACTTACTCTAGCTTCTAATAAAACCATAGCTGCTTCAACCTTCTCCAATTTCCTTTCAAAGCGAATCAACTTTTGTTCACATTTCTTTGCGAAATTGTTCAGGAATTGGACTGTTGTTAGTATGAAATGATTTACAAACGCCAAGGTCCTTTTCTGTTGTAGTGCTGCAATCTTAAATATTATTATTTTGTTATGATAACATTTGTTACCATTTGTCGATTTTGAATAAATTTTCGATTCATCCATACAAATACTTACTGTAGAAAAATCTAAATTTGCTATGTCTCTTGTCATAGTTTCGTGCATTGATAAGATGTAAATGAATTAGACTTATTTTATCACTAAATTAATATTTAGAAACTATATACGTAGATAGATCAATGAAAAAGGAATAAAAATAAAATTCTTTCGTCAGATACTACTATACTCTTTGGTCAGATGCTATCACAGATCACAGATTACAGCTATTGGTAAATAAATAAATAAATAATTAAATCCACAGATCATTAAGATTAAGTCTATGACGTAGAAATACTTTGGTGGTGTCAGACATCAGTCAAGATATTTATTATAAAATTAAAAAATTGTGTCGGAGCGAACTTTGTGTTATAAAAGTGGCGTAGTTTTATTATACAAGTGTTTGTGTTGACGTGCAACTAAAAGGTTGTACGTCAACAATAAATAATAATAAAAGTGATTATGATGTAAAATACGATGAGAACTTTTTTGTGGTGATCCACCTCATCAAGTAGCATCATATGGAGACTGTCATCATATATTTCGCGTCAAATACTCCCAAGATGCATTGAAATGTGTAACACCAGCATTTCGATGCAATAAATGAAGAAATACTGAAGACATGGCTATATGGACATTAGTTTCCGTTGCCTTCCCATTGTAGAGAGAACTAACAAAAAACAAAAAAAGAAGAATTTGGCGGGTATTAATGGCGTCGGTCAAGATTTTTATTTTGACTTTCCACAGGATCTTCAAACTTTGTTAAAAAATACAGACATACAGTGCCATTTGCCACTTTTATGTCAATGCATTTGGCCCCTTATGAATTGTATTTAGATTTATTTCAGCTAATTGAATGTCATGTACTTTATTAGATTTTAAGTATTGATTTTAAGAGGTTTCGTCTATTGTTTTTTGGTATTTACATTTTTTTGATATTTATTAAATTTATTTTTAAATGAGTTTCTGTTGTAAATATGTCACTATTTAAGCCAATGGCCCTAGCAGCCAAAACTAAATTAAAAAAATAAATTTGGTGATTAAAAATTGTGTCAGAGCTAACTTTGTGTTATAAAAGTGGTGCTGTTTTATATACATACAAAGTGTTTGTGTTGACGAACAACTAAAAAGTTATTAGAATAAAAGAGATTGTGGGTTGAAATAGGATGAGAACTTTTTTGTGGTTATCCACCTCATCAAGTAGCATGACGACAGTCTCCTTCGTCATATATTTCGCGTCAAATACTCCCAAGATGCATTGAAATGCAATAAATGAAGAAATAAGAAATACTAAAGACGTGGCTGTATGGGCAATAGTTCCCTTTGCCTTCCGTTAATAGGGAGAATTACCAAAAAAAAAAGGTTGTCAATGTCAGCCTTATTTTATTTTCATTTTTATTGTTCAAGAAATTAACAAAATAATTATTAAATTAAATGGTCTATTTCAGAGTGTGTCGTAAAATAATTGTTGTAAATAAAAATCTTATAATAACATTGTAATAAAAATGGCAGGGGAAGTTATTGTGGATGCGTTACCATATATCGATCAGGGATATGATGACCCAGGAGTTAGAGAAGCGGTAAATAAGACATTGGAATAAGTAAATTTAGAATACTTTATCAATAATGTACTCATATAGTTGTTTTCGCCCAGGCCTTGGCTATGGTGGAGGAAGAATGTAGACGTTACAGACCGACTAAAAACTATTTAGAAAATTCTGGACCAGAATTAAGCACGTCATTCGAAACACAATCCTTACAGAGAGAAATGGAAAGAGTTCAACAGAGACTGCCTATGGAACCATTGTCAATGAAAAGGTTTGTATAACGCTAAAATTTCTAAAATATTTTGACTAATAAAGATATGTACCTATGGTAATGTGAAGCTTATTATTTAATTTTTTACTATCTTATATTCATCGTCAGATATGAACTGCCACCTCCACCTGCTGGCCGTTTAGGGGAGCCTGCAGCATGGGTAGAATCAGTAGATAATTCACATGCACAACTCTCCCATCAAGCTATAAGAGTGCTGAATTTGGAGCTACAATTGGAATATGGTTCTGAAGCATGGAGATCCTACTTAAACATATTGCAGGCTTTAGTGGCACGATCTCAGAATGTGCACACTCAGCTCAGGTAAGGTTACTGTTGAAAAAAAATAACTCGCCTCCTTGACAGTAATCATCATACATAAAATCTTATAATTCAAAACAAAACTTCTACTGTCAAATTACAACAATCAATTACAATCTTACCATCTTGCTGGTTTCTCCTCAACTTTAGAATTTATTTATCACAATTATATATTTTATGAAAATAAGTGTACTTTTTTTAAAGTTTATCATTATAGCAAAAGTTAGAACTTATACTTGTATGTATCTCAGTCCAACAGACCTCACACTCGATGTGTGGCCCTCTACATCATTAACTGCCATGAACCATTCAAGATATAAGTTATTAATAGTACTCATACATTAGCATACTTATACTTTAATAGTATTATTAATAGTAATACAAATTCATTAGAAAACAGATAGCTGCAGTGAACTGGGAGCGCAAGAGATCACAAACTGCCAGTGGAGCTCGACTGCGGGCACTGCGCCGTCGTTGGGCACAACTTGTCTCAGACAACTACCGGCTTGAGAGAGCTATCATGCAGATTGAGATACAACTTCAAAAGGTAAGAGAATATTTGAAATACACTGTCTACCAGTTGTGTATAAATATAGGTAGATATTTGTTAAATCTCGCTGTCAGAATAAGATTAGCTTAGTGCAGGTAGATTTATATTATGTCACAAACTCATTATTGTATGTGCTTCTTAGCTCAATAGATGTTTAATACTTAAAAACGCATTTTAATAAATTGAACAACTACCACAATGGATACAGTTTGTCCAAAAATGTATACAAAATTTTTAGTGTGGTGTTCAATGTGTTAATTACAGTTCAATATTTTAGTACAGAGCTGTAGGAACAGTAAAATAAAGACATATTATGGTCTAGTAACTAAAATATTTTGTTAAGTTAGTTTGTTGATATACTTTGTTTATACAGTCGTCAGCATATCAAGCATAACTGTTTGACCTTGAGACCGCCCGCCATTATTATGTTCGTAATAGAAGTGGCTTTTGTAGAGCAACTCTTACACTTAATGTACTGTTGTCTGTAGGTACTTTAAATGCTCATTTTGTATTGAAGTATTGGAACGTACCTGCAGTGGAATACGCCTGATGTGAATATGACAGGGATTATTCGCGCACTTATGGACGACACTCGTTTAAATCACTTAGAGTCTTTAGTTATTTTATCGCGATTTTATTTTAGTTAATTTTTCTTCGATATTTTGTAGACACGGAAAAACTACACTTGACACTGACACCTTTGTTCTCAGTCATATTTAAATTGAACTTTTGAATAGGTACACAAAAGAGTTTTATATACACCGGTAAAATATACAAACTCTGACACCTTCCCTTATTCAATAGTCGTTGTCACGAGTCCCATTGCTTTGCAGAGAATCGTGAACGCTGAGCGTGGCAGTGCCTTTGTCAATATATCGGCCAGTTGATTCGCCGTATCTATTCGCTCTACATCGCAGGCTCCTTCAGCAACAAGTTCTCTAACGAAGAAGTGCCTGATTCGTATATGCTTCGTTCGTTTGTGAAACTCCGGGTTGTGAGCTAGTCGAACCGCTGCTTCGTTGTCCACGTGTAACACTGGCGTCTTAGTGAGGGTTGTCATCTCTTCTTAGATCCTGGTAAGCCAAATAAGCTCTCTTGCTCCCTCGCTGGCTGCGACCAGTTCTGCTTCTGTTGTCGATATGGCAACGGACGCTTGTCGCTGACTGAGCCATGATACTGTTCCGCCTGAGTATCGACAGATCACTCCAGTGGTAGACCGTCCTGTGTGCTGATCTCCACCGTGATCGGCGTCGCTAAAAACATCTAGCACACCTGGTGTATGCTTTACTTTGTACTTGATTCCAAAAGAACAAGTCCCTTTAACGTAGCGCATAATTCGCTTAACTTGAAGCCAGTCCTCATAGGATGGTGGTTCTAGTTTGCGGGAGGCAACTCCTACGGCATAGGCGATGTCTGGGCGGGTCCCAACCATCAGGTATGCCAGAGCACCCACAGCTTCTCGGTATGGAAAGTTCTTCTCATTAGTAGCAGCTTTCCCTGTCTGAGGCGGAGCTCTCTCTATCGGGGTTCCAACAGGATTGCAATCTGTCATCCCGAAACGTTCTAAAACCTTCCTCGCGTAGGCTTCTTGATTGATGAGAACTGAGCCGTCAGCTTCTCTGAATATTTGAAGTCCCAGATAATAATTCGCTGGCTTTGAAGTTATTTTCAATCTTTGACTCAAGTCGTTTACGAAGCTTTTGGAGAGTTCTTCATCCGTGGCAGCTATTAAACCGTCATCTACGTAAAGTGCGATGATGATTTTCTTGCCATCTACATTTTTGGTATACAGACAACAATCGGCTTCGCATTGTTTGAAGTCCATACCCAACAGTATTTCTTGAAAGCATGAGTTCCAACACCTTGGTGCTTGTTTAAGACCGTATAAGCTCCGATTGAGCTTCCAAATATTTGATGTTCCGTCGGAATATCCATCTGGTTGTTGGACATAAATTTCCTCCTTCAATTTTCCGTTGAGGAACGCAGTACATACATCAAATTGAACAAGGTGCAGGTTCTCTTGCGCGGCGACACTCAACAAGGTTCTGATTGTTGCTAAGCGAGCGACAGGACTGAAAGTCTGATCAAAGTCTTGTCCTTTCTTCTGCTTGTATCCCTTTACGACAAGTCGGGCTTTGTACTTATCGATGGAGCCGTCAGGGTTCCTTTTGATGCGCAGAACCCATTTGCAGGGCAAGGCTTTCCGGCCTTTGGGCAACATACAGGGCGTCCAAACGTTGAGTTCTTTCAGTGACCTCATTTCATTGTCCATAGCCTTCCGCCACTCTTCACGGTCGTTGAGCTTCATTGCATCCGCAAAATTCGAAGGGTACGTTTCTGTAGTGCACACGTAGTCATCAAATTTTGGAGGGCGCCTGATGAGGCTCAGATCTCGTAAATTGTAGTGCGGCCGCAGCTCTGTATTTTCGGCGTCATGGAATGTCTCCATTTCTTCACGACCTCGTTGTAGATCGGGTTCTCGAAGAGAAGTGTCTTCGCATGGTTCATGGACGTGATCTTCAGAAGTGTCTCCGCAGGGCTCATGGACGTGGTCTTCATCTAAGTTCTCTCCCTCGAGATCACGTTCGTGACCGATTGAAGCTGAACGTCCCTCTTCGAAGTCGATATCTCCCTCGAGTTCTATTGTAGTTGGATCATGTAAGTTTGACAGTTCCCGTTCAACAGTATCGTTGTTATTGCCGGATGGCAATGTGTACTCCCTCGAATTCGTGTCGTTATTTACGCATATAGGGGTATTAGCCGTTATAGTGAGTGGTTTCTCATCAAATATTACATCCCGGGAACGGACGAGCGTGTTCCTTTTCCCATCTGAGATCCAAACGCGATAGCAGTCTTCGTCGTAACCTACCAGTCTGCCTTTGATGGCTTTCTTATCCATCTTTCTCCGCTTCTGTTTTGGAATGTGGACGTAAACAGTGCAGCCTATAATCCTTAGATGTTTGATGCCTGCTTTCTTTCCAAGCCAAAGTTCATACGGAGATTTATCACTGCTGCTGTTAGATGGACCCGTTCGGTTGAGGATGTATGCGGCGGTCATAATAAGTTCTGCCCACAACTGCTGAGGCATTGCTTCGTGAGCATACATCATGGACCTTGCTGTTTCCACTAAGGTTCTGTTTTCTCTTTCGCTTACTCCATTTTGTTCCGGCGGTCGCGAACAGATTTATTGTTAAATTCCATAATTAAATAAAATAAAATTTAAATGCCTCTTATTTTGATGTGCGAGTCTTTCATGAAAGAGCTGCATCGAAGCCGTCGTGGCATAGACTTCGCAAGGAGTCGCAGGTGGCATATTAATAGCGTCGAGCCGGTATAACCCACCTTGCTTCTCTCTTTTTCCTATTAAGCATGCTTCTTTTCCCACAAAGACGGTGCATTCTTTGGTTGAAGAAAGGAATCTGCTGTTAGGACTGCAGTCGTGTAGTGCTAAGACCGAGAATAGATTCTTGTGAATAGCCGGAACGTACCATACGTCTTGAAGTGTAATACGTTTTCGCTTCCCCTTCACACCGGCTTCGATAATTACTGAACCTTTGCCTATAGCACGAATAGCATTGCCATTAGCCGTTGTTACAGTACGAGCTTCATCGAAGTGTTTGAAGTCTTGGAATAAATCGGCTCGGTTGGTGACATGGCTTGTAGCGCCGTTATCCACATACCAGCTGTCCGTATCTCGATCAATCGATAAAACTTCTGTACTCTCTATGGACATGAGAATCATATTTGCTGTTCTAGAAGAAGAAGAAGCCGACGGATTGCTACTCTTGGGAGGTTTGCCATCTCGGATCCACTTTCGACAGTTACGAACGCGATGACCGATAACCTGACAATAGTTGCATTTTAATTTCTTATCATTCTTCTTCTCAGTAGACGAGGAACTAGGGCTTCCGGTTGCTGTGGTACGGAATTACTCAGCAGTGCCCGTTCGTACGCACATAAATGACTCGTAAGACTTTCGATGGTTCGATCAGCTTTCGGTAGTAATAGCCAACTGCTTCTAAAAGAAAAGAATGTTTCGTCAAGCGTGTAAAGAATCTTGCAAACGAGAAGTAATTCAGGAAGTTCTCTGTTATTATCTTTTACAAGTTCTTGATTGAGTTGAGTCCAAATATTCTTTAATTTTGACATATGCGTGGCTATGTCATCAGCTGCGTCCTTATTAAAGCTGAAAAAATTCATACAAAGACAATACGCTTTGTCTTCGTCGGTTCCATCGAATAGTCTATGTAATTCAAGCCAAATGTCTCGAGCATTATTGAATCTCATTACCTTTCTAAGCGTGTCTTCATGCATATTAGTGGTTAATATTAAAATGGCACTCGCGTCTGCTTTTGTAAATCGCTCGAGGTTAGCAATATACTGTGCATTCGCGGCGTCACCGGCGGCGGAGGTCGGCTGCTCTGGTTTCCGGAACGAGCCCTCAACTACTTCTAGCGCCTGCGGTACGGTGCGTAGAAGGCATGTGGCCTTAAATTTCCAGGTGTCCCAGTTTGATTTGCCATTTAATAATCCAATCTGAACTTTCCCTGTGATATCCATTACTCAAGAGTGATGGGACCTATAACCTATTGAAGTATTGGAACGTACCTGCAGTGGAATACGCCTGATGTGAATATGACAGGGATTATTCGCGCACTTATGGACGACACTCGTTTAAATCACTTAGAGTCTTTAGTTATTTTATCGCGATTTTATTTTAGTTAATTTTTCTTCGATATTTTGTTGACACGGAAAAACTACACTTGACACTGACATTTTGGTGCTGAAATAAATTATTATAGAAAATATTCAAAAAATGGACATAAGCCCTAAGAAAATTTATAATGTCCGTTTTCACTTACCATTCCCAAGGCTTAGGTGACTCATATAATAATAATAATAAACCCTTCTATTTTTCCAAAATTAACACTAGTATTTTTAGGATTTTTAGTGTTTATTTATTTTATTTATTTATTTATAAGGAACAAACGGTCATACAAGTTATTTACGGCTAGAGTATGATTATTGATAACAGGCCTATAGTTTCCTTAATTAGATTCTTAATATATATAAATGAATACATTAACCTAAAAATTTCAAACTTAAAATTAACAGTATCAACGCTGAAGCCAAGGGCCCTCCTCTCCATCACCCAGTAAAGAGAATCTATGTAAATAAAATTTTAAAAAAACACTAGTCAGTTTTATCTCACTGTTTAGTTTAAAAAAGGTCACTCTTAAGTTTTGTCTCTTTTTATCCCCTTTAGTTAGACTGAGATAAAAATCGCTAAGAGACTTAATGCTTAGCAAAGGTTAGTGAAAACGAGCCTCAGTAGAAATTCATAGAATTCTCCTAAGTAATCAGTAGTAAGAACAGTCATTCGAATTGTAAACATTTAAATAAATATAAACATTTATTATTGAAAAGTAAAAAAAAATATTAAGCTATGTACAGACGACAGCACATCAAGTGTAACAGTCGCACTACGAAAGTGGTCTCTATAACGAACGGAATAAGGGTAGTCTCAAGGTCAAACTGTTACGCTCGTGTACTGTCGACTGTACATACCATCGCGGACATCTCTTGACTTGAGCATCACTAAAGCTGGATTTACACTTGTCTGACGCCTTCTGACGTGACGCGTCTGAACGGCATCGGTTCAATATAATTACTATGGTTAGATTTACATTAATCTGTTGTGACGTGTCGTGGTGCAATCAGAGCGCAGGGTATGGAGGAGGTATGGGAGGCGGGGGAGCTGTCGCGTCAGACAAGTATGCACGCGTCAGTGCTGTGCTGTGAATCGTCAGATACAGATGTATAAAGTATGGACGATCTGATTAAAATTACTGATGGAATTTTCTGGGATCGTTCTAAAGTTCTTTTACGAGACAGTGAATGTTGCTTTAGCTTTTTTATAAGTAAAAAAAGGAAGGAGAAAGAAAAAGAAGAAGATACTGTGTTCAGTCAGCAACAATATTCTCTTCATTTCTCCTTCTTTCTTTTTAAGATGTGCCAGCACCAAAATTAAATATCTGTCCATAGGCGGCGGTAACCGCTTACCACCAGGTGGACCATCAGCTTGTTTGTCATTTAGTTGCATTTTTAAAAAAATCTTCACTATCGGAGTTGGCAGATTCGCAGAAAAACATTGTAAACGTGTCAACTCTCCGTGAGCTAGGAGTGCAATGATTCGAAATATCGTCAGAAGACATCAGAATGCGACATATAAATGTTAACGGTAGCCGTTATAAGCATCACATCACGACACGTCAAATAAATGTAAATCTGGCTTAAGGCGAAAATAGCGCCTGTGAAATTTTAAGCGTTAACTGCTTTAGCGTCGGTGTCGCCGATGATACCTCAAATTATTAGCTAAAGCCAAATTTGTTCCAGGCTAAAGGGCAGACGCCAGCACATGATGGTGAGTCTGCAGACTTGGAAGCAGTCAAGTTACTTCCAGACAAACTTAATTCAGAATCTGAGAAAGAAGTGCAGAAGAAAATTGAAGACATGTTTGCTGATTAGTAAAATATTATTTATAATTACATGTAATAAATGCTTTTACTTAAACTCTGTATTTTTCTGACTACCGCTAAATACTGAGACGACTCATACATTTAAAGACTAGCGTTTAATAACTTTGATAAAGAAATAAAAAATATGTTATTTAAATAGGCCACAAAGAAGCACTTTTAAATCGTCAAAAAACACATCTTACAACTATCACAAAAAAAATATATTAACTAACAACGCCATAGTCTGTCTGTCTGTCATGTCTGAATTTACACCGGTTCCAAAAGTTGAACTACCGATATAATAGGTAGTATTTTAATATTATAACTTAGATATAGGAGGCTTTTCAGTATTTTGCCGATGGGAAGGAAGGCATTTCTTCTTATTATAGGCCTCAGAATGACAACGCACCTGCAATACCAAGTGATTTTTTCCTTGTTATTGCTTATTGCATTTGTCTATTCGACGGTATCCACTTACCGGGGGCCGTCAGCATATTTGACATCTAGTTGTCTAGAAAATAAGATCCTCAATAATGTTTAGCCATTGTTTGGTTAGTAAACTTTGTTATTAACATTTTATATAATGTTCCAAGCATTAAAATGTGTCGTTTCAATATCAATGCTTCCGTTAAATTCTAACTGTAAAAAAGAAGGCAAATGTGAGTTTTGACGTCATTTAATGCGTTTAGGCGCATAGTCCAATTATTATTAGTGTCGTGTCGGTCAAGATTTATTACAAAGTAGATACAAATTTTAAAACTCTGACCGTAATCGTAATGGAAAATAGAACTTGTTCAAAGCAAACAAGTTTAGAATATTCATTCGATGGCAACATTGGATTCTATGTGAATAAACACCAACAGTAGCATCAGATTCTAAAAAAAATTATCAATACATTAATAATATTTTTGGCGCCAAAGTCCCAAGATGCATTGAAATATTTGTAATGGCTGTATGACATAACTAGACAATTTGCCGTTCCTAAAGAATAAGGCAAAGATGCATTGAAATGTGTAACACCAGCATTCCAATGCATTAACTGAAGAAATTAAGAAATACTGAAGATATAGCTGTATGAGCTTAGGTTCCCCTTGCCTTCTTTTAAAAAGGGAGAATAACAAATGTTAATGATATTAGATTGCTGACATCAATTAAAACGACTATTATTATGACATCTATGAATAGAAACATACATATTACATAGTCATTTGTAATATATAGTTATTTTGTTAGTAATCCCATACATAAAAATTTCTTAGTAATATATGAACATGTGACGTCACCTGTTCCTTAGATTTTCTATGGAGCGTTTTTGGACGATGCGCTGCAGCACATTAAACTTAAGTAATTTTGTGAAAATATTTCTGTAGAAGTTTTAAAGTTCTTTTAAAAAACATTAAAATAAAAGTTGTCAACAACCCTATTATATACTCTAGATGTCACTTCCTTCGAAGTTTAGTTTAATAACTTATTCCAATATTTTTATATTAATAATTGTGTGACGGACGAATGAGAGATATCAAATTAGCATGAACGCATCCAGTTGTGGTTGATTGACAGTTGATTGTCATTTGTCGTCATCTGTCAAGTTTATTTTATTTAATTTGAAAAATGGCGGACGATGCTTCAAGCAGTAGCGGTTGTACCGGTAATTTAGTGGATAATTCAGTAAATCAAGATGAGTTGATTATGAAACAACAGCGGGAGATAGAAAAAGAGGTAATTTTAATGATGCAACTCATTTTTAGGAGTACAGTGCTATAATACTTTTCTAGTCAATAGTATTTAAATGACGTCTGTTTATGTTTGTTTTTAGATATCAGAGACTATACCGCTAGTTGGTGAACTTGAAGCTCTATTGTCATTAGAAAAAGAATATAATGAAGATCCAATCTATCTTTCAAAAGTTAAAGATCTTTCGTCCAAGTATAAAAGTATCCGAAGAACTCGTCCCGATGGGAATTGCTTTTTTCGAGCATTTTCTTATGCATATTTAGAGCACCTTCTCACTGATAAGGCCGAATATGAAAAGTTTTATGAATTAGCAAAAAATTCCAAAGAAATTCTTCTAGCTTTAGGCTTTTCTCAGTTTACAGTTGAAGATTTTTATGAGACGGTAAGTTAATAAATCTTTAGAGGTTATGTTTTTTTTTCTGTTTGTTTATTACACTGCAAACAAAGCAGTTCATTATGTTTTTTTTTGTGTACAGTTTTTCTTTGTGCTGTTTCATTTGAATACTAAGATTGAATCAAATATTAAATTCATGTTTTATGTTATAGTTCCTTTAATATTCATCTTTACTATAAAGAAATTTATATAAAAATTTACTTTCAGTTTATGGAAGTAGTTCAGCGAGTAGGGGAACAAGCAGGTGGGGCCCCAGATGGGTTAGACCCAGTTCGCATTGAGCTGCATGATAAATTCAACAAGCAAGGCTACTCTGACTACATTGTGGTATACCTGCGCCTGGTCACATCGGGTCAACTGCAGACACAGCATGACTTTTACCAAAACTTTATTGAAGGTCCCCGCACTGTTACTGAGTTTTGTAGACAGGTATTTAAACAAATATTTGCTATGTATCAAAAGATATTCTAATGTCACTTCCAGTGACAGTTAGCCAGAGCTCATACTGAGGTTTATCTGTCTAATAATTATTTATAAGTGCTTCATGAATGTGTTCTGTATAGGTATTCTGAATTTGATGAATATTTATATATATATTTTGGGTTGGTAACTGTATAATTGTATTATTTTGCTCTTTATTTCACTTGTAACAAAGATTTATCAATACATACTCACAATTAGTTAGCAAGGGTGGACTTGAAACACACCTTGGGTGAAATGTATAGATTTGTATTTAAAACATGGTAATTTAAAGTTATAAAATCAGTAATTTAAATTATAAATTAATAACTGTAAAAATGCATGCTGTGACTGCAAAAATAATGTTACACAATCCAATTATTTTAACACCTATACCATATTTTTATGAAATATGTAATTCAATTGAATTAAGGTAAAAAAGAAACCCAAATGTGTGATTGGTTTTAGAAAAAAGAAAAGGAGAATGCTTGTATGAACATTGTTTCAAATGTGTTTTTTTCTTTGTTGTCAGGAAGTGGAGCCAATGTACAAAGAGTCAGACCACATTCACATAATAGCTCTTAGTAATGCCTTGAATGTTGGTGTGAGAGTAGAATACATGGACCGTGGGGAGGGGAGTCAGGTAACAAATAGCTATATTTTGTAATGTAGTTAAGGTGTATCTTCTGTATATTTGGATGTCAAATAAATGTCTCATCTCTTTTCTTTACATTTATTCTTTTCTAAGTTGGCTTAATTATAAATATACCCCTCAAGCATCAGATTCCAGACACAATTGATTCTTCAATTGTCATAGCCCTCCGGTGGGATAACGCCGCTTGACAGATTAATATAAAGATAATTTGTTTTTTGGATATATCTTTGCAAATGTTGGGCTCATTATTGATGATGAAGCAGCGATTGATAAAAACCTTTTAAAGGACAATGGGCAACCTTATCCTTTTTCCTAATGCAAAAAATATATTTTTATTTATAATGCAATAAAAAAGTTACCTACTTCTCGTTCAAAGTATAGGAGACATTGTCACTTCATTGTTAAAGATATCCCTGTATGGCATGTGAATTACATTGGCAGTATTTACTTAGTTGACAACACTAAGTAGGTTGAGCTATGAAAGGAACTCTGTAAATATTATTATTTTGACCATTACTTTAAATTAGTTTTTTTTTCTATGCAGGTGATTGCTCACGTGTTCCCGGAGGGGGCTAAGCCACTTGTGCACTTGTTGTATAGACCTGGCCATTATGACATACTGTATGCATGATTGCAATGCACTAATATTAATACAATAAAACCATTATCTTACCAACTAGTATTCTGTTTTATTTACCTACCTACAGAAAAAAATGTGATGTATCTTAAACTCAATTGTGTTTAATATTCCACTATGGTGTCATTTGTTATTAGAAAATGAAAAAATCTACTAACAATTTTGTTTTATTTATATACATAAACTTTTTAATAACACGGCCGTCTCACGATAGCCGACCGTCCTTTAGCGTATTTCTTTTGCCTACCCTACAAGTCCATTAAAACCGACAAGTGATACCGTGGCCTGTACGCCAACGTCGGCAATGATCGACAATATGTATATAATCAACACAAAGATATTCAACGATTTTGTAATCGCCATGCTCTTTGCAATTATTACTTTGAATAAAGGCTTGGCTTAATTAACAAAGTAGTCATACTGCAACTACATTTCATGCCATGCATTCTACATTACATTATCAAAAAAAATATTTGTCAATTTGCGATTATTGACATACTGCGATTTTATGTATGAAGGTTCCATAAAGTTGGCATGGTGCTTGAAACAATCGAAAAGTTAACGAAGGGCGATTGTAGGCATCGTGCTACAGCTACAAAATCCATGCCACGACGGAGAGGCATTTATTCTGTCATCATCATCACCAGCCTATATACGTCCCACTGCTGGGCACAGGCCTTCCTACATGGCAGAAACATATGAGGAGTTTGGGCCATAACACCACCACGCTGGCCCAATGCGGGTTGGTGGGTTAAAGCGGTTGCAGTAACAACCGGGACCAACGGCTTAACGTGCCTTCCGAAGCACGGAGGAGCTCAAGATTATAAATTTGATTGACCCATCCAAGGACCGACCATGGCGAAAGTTGCTTTGTTTTCGTGATCGAAACCAGAGCGCTCAATCCACTACGCCACCGAGCTCCTGATTTCTTCTGTGGCGGTCAAAAATTATTATAAAAAATTAAAATACCGGAAAATAAGAAATAATCTATTTGACAACCGGCTGGCCGAGTGGTCTGTACCCCTTGCTGTACAGGGTACTCGGTCGAGGGTCCCGGGTTCGAATCACGGTGGTAGATAATGTTTGTATGATGAGTATGAGCATTCACTACCTAGTTTATATGATTTAAAAACTTAATTTCCAAAGTTTTTTTCGGGTAGGCATGGTAGTGTCTAATTATATCTACATCATAAACCTCCATCCAACCATCAAGTATCCTTGTCCCACTAGACAGATTTATTAATATTGATATAGTGAGCTGAAATAGTTATCAGGTTCAGGTAGTTATGTAGGTACCCTAATGAATATATCCTGAAGTGTCAAATAGAATATTGACCCTTGGTAATAGAACCACAGGTAGAACCTTATTAAAATAAAGGAAAATAACATGTTTGCTGTTATTGTTAAGTCAATAAAAGTTAATTTGATTGAGACAAGGTTCTATTCTTTTACTTTGTTTCTACAACAGGTCAGGATTTAATTTCCTCGATTGTAGTGCTGTCGGCTAATTAAACTGCTCCAACCTTGAGACCACACTTACTACATTGCTAATAGCGGCGGCTTTCGCAGTTCAATAGTTACACTTGAATGTGCTGTCGTCGTCTGTACATATGAAAATGAGTACATGAGCAATATTTTAAATATAATAATTTCAACAACATTTAACATTAACATTTTCAATATTTCACCACAAGTGAAATCTGCCTAATTCTAGAGTTTACATTGTGGTCAAGCTAAAATATAATTTTTTAAATTAAAATGGATTAAATAAATTTTTGTTTTATGGAATTTTAGATTCAAAAACAATGACTACACTCACTCGTTTGCATTAAATAGTCAGATAAAAACGCATTGCCCATAGAAATTACTATCTAATTTTTCTGATCAAAACTGATTTGTGTAGGTAGACTATTAATTAAAATTATATGGTGACTATCTATTTATTACATACTTAATTAAAAGTTGATTAAAATAAAACACTATCACATATGAAAAGAAATTGTATGTAATGACATGTCAACTGTTAGAAAATATCTAAGACAAGGACAACTATAAAAATAATTATTAACTAAGCACAAGGAATGCAATCAGTGTGTAACTGAAAAATACAAAATGAACACTTAATGTACTAACAATTTATCTGCAGAAATAAACACCATCAGGCTCACGTTTAGGCTTCATACCAGCAAAGAATGCTTTTATATCGTCTTCCTTGACTATCTCTTTCCGATCCTTGAAACTTTTAAGGAAATCTAACAATTTGTCTCTCATTTTGTTGTATTCCGTGAGAGCATTAATTTGTTGTATCCTGTCTAAGGATGACAAAGCTTCTAGACCCTTTTCATACTGAGACGCAGCTTTCCCATCAACTCTTTCTTTGCCTAAAGTTTCGTAAGCTGTGACAGTATCCTCTGGATCAGTTAAGAATAATACTGACAGATCTTTATACATAGAAATACATTCATTACAAGTGCAAAGTTTTTGTCGGAAGTTGGATGGCCAAAATGTTGCACCTATATATCTTTTCTTAACACCCTTAGGTCTTGAACAAGATTTGCTTTCATCTAGTTTTACTTTTTTGCTATTAACTTCCTCACTCTCAGATTGCTCAATTGATAGTTTTCTTTTGTTTTCCTGTTTATTTGTTTTAGCATCAGAATCTTCAGTATGGCCATTCTTTGGTGGAGAGTGCTCACTAGTACCATTTTGTTGAGCATCTTTATCATTGGAATTATTGGTGTCAATTTCACCAGTATTAACTTCTCTGTCCTTAGAATCACTAGTGTCAACTTCACCACTATCAACCACTTTATCATTATTTTCACTAATATTAACTTCTTTGTTGAGTACATCATTACCGACTTCTTTAGCATTACATTCACCACTATCATTTTCAAAAATATTAGTTTCGCTATCAACTTCTTTTTCATTTACATCATCACCAACTTGTGTGTCATTGTTTTCACTATTATCAACGTCTTTATCATGTACACCATCAACAACTTCTTTACTATTAGTGTCACTATCAATTTCGTCAACATACATTTCCTCTGCATTTTGATTATCTGCCGATTCATCTTCAGTGATCTCGTTTTTGCTTTCGCTTTCTATATTGTAATCATCTTCTGCAACTGTTTCCTTTTCTGCTGTTACTTTTTCAGTTTTACATTCATCACTTTCCATGTTGTTAATGTTAGATGCATTACTGTCAAGTATTGGTTCTACTTCTTTATTAATGTCTACATCTGTTTTACTTTCTGTTTCTGTAGTAGTATTGAATTCCTCATCATTGCCTTTTTTTTCTTCATCTGCTATACTACTAACATAATCTCCATTTGCTTGATCTACTTCATCTGTAACTATATTTTTTTCAGGTGGTTGTGATGCTGTATTGTTTTCAGTGTCCGGTGATGTATCAGGTTTAGGATTTTCGCTCATTGTATCCAATTCCATTGTTTCAGTACCAGGCAAGATATCTGATCTTATGGTTTCATCAGACATTGTTTTTTGTTCTTCATCAACATTTTCAGGCTCTGCAAGTTGTGTAGTAGTGTTAATTACGTTAGGATTTTCTTTGTCAGCTTCCAATTCAGGATTACTAACAAATTCTAACGTATTTTCAGTATCTAAAGGTTCTTTTTCTTCTGATTCTGCTGTTATTTTATTCACACCTTTATCAGAAGTTATATTGTCTTCCACAATTTCATTACTGCCATCACTCTTGTCAACTGCATTATGCACTTTTACAACTGGAACAGACGATTCTCCATCTGCTGATTCTTTATTGCTACTTTCTTCATTTGCTTCTATTTTATCTACATCCATTCCATTTTTATTTTCTTTGCCATCACTCTTGTCAACTGCATTATCCACTTTTACAACTGGAGCAGACAATTCTCCATCTGCTGATTCTTTATTGATACTTTCTTCATTTGCTTCTATTTTATCTACATCCATTCCATTTTTATTTTCCTTGCCATCACTTATGTCTGCGAATTCATTGACATCAGTCATTGGTTTGTCTTGAGCCCTATCAGATTCATTAGTATCATTAATTGTAGCTGCTTTGATACTACTTACAGTCACAATATCAATATCACCTGACTCATTATTGACTGCTAAATCACTGTAGTCATGTAAGAATTCATTTTTCTCCATACATCCTCTGCAAATCATTTCACTATATTGTTCATTAGCAGGTACAGTAGCTTCTAAGTGAGCTGCATGAAGCCAATCTTCACAGATTATGCACTGTATCATTTCATCTTCTTCAGTGCATTCAGGGTCAGGATAAGGCCTCTGACAGGTGCAATAGAGTCCACTAAAATTCTGATTGTAGTTGTTGTCTTCATTGAGGTCAAGTTTATTTGGTACATACTGGCAGGGATGGGTGCCAAATTTTGGGTTGCCACAGTCACAACGGAAGTTCCTTTTAGTGTACAACTCAACCAATTCATGATTTTCATGGCAGTTAAGGCTACAGGCCAGACACACACCTGCTCTCTTTGTAGAATCGTCTTTGGCTTCAAGACAACAGGTCAGGCAAGCATAGATTGCTTGTCGCTTGATGTAACCCTAAAACAGAAAATAGAATGTTATATAGAAATGTAAATAGACACATTTTGGTACTGAGTGTTCTACACAGTATGAAGACCTATGATAGAATTAATGAAATTCTTTAGAAATTCAGAAATAAAAGATATTTATTGTGACACAAAAACAGACAAAAGTAATCAAATATTATGAAAATTGATATGGAATGATGTCATTTAGTAAAAACTATAACACTAAATAAAAGGAGTGTGCCACCTAACCACTTTTATTGAATAGGTAGACATTCTAGTCATGTAAATTACTTAATAAATGTCAAAGCATACATATCAAGATTGGTTTATCTACCCATTCACAATTATTGAAAACTTAAAAATAAATCTTTTATAAACAACCAGATGACAAAGAAGCTGACGGCCCACCTGGTGGTAAGCGGTTACCGCCGCATATAGACACCTACAATAACAAGAACAAAATCTCTTGATATTTTAGGTGCGTTGTCATCCTATGGCTAAAATGAAATGCCGCCCAAGCCCAGTAATACACTGGCTACCTTTCCCTTCAATCCGAAACACAGCGAACTGATTCACGGCTGAAATAAGAAAGGCGGTGGCACCTACCCATAAGACCCCACATACGGGCCTACTACCTAGAAATAGAAAATTTAACGTCAAATCGTTTATTGTTGTCACTTCGCCAGCCATTTTGCTAAAAGTATTTTTAATGAAACAAGAACAAAGTAACCTAATAACTTTGTACCTTCGTGTAAGTGCAGTTTTTATCATCGGAGGCTCCAAGGACAGCATTAACATCTTCTTCAAATTCCTCTTGTTCTTGTAACACGTCCATCATAGTCACAACCTTTTCTCCGTCGCAGTCAGTCATGTCCGCATCTTCAGCGGTGTTTACGCCGTTAGTTGACATGTTTAACTGCGATTTCAGAAAGGTTTTAATTTCATCAAACCTAATAGTCACAAATAAAGAAATTGAAATAAATTAAAAGCCGGTAATAATGGGGCTGAAGCCGCCAACAAACGAATTTTCTGTCGGCTACAGTCGGCTCCCTTTTTTTTTTTTTTTTTTTTTTTTTTTATTATTGGCTTCGCACGGTTTGTGCATTAAGCCACGACGGTGTAAGTTAGGGAAACGTAATGGATTTCAGAAAAGACCACGGAAATTGAGGAGACGGAATAATAGGATCCAGATAAGAAAGATAATATAAATAAATATATATTAGGTAAATAGGAACAATTTGGTTTATGTGTTGAATGAATGTCACAAAAAAATATATACGTATTTATATAAATAAAGTTTAAAATTATTATCTATTGGATGTTGGAATTGAGATAAAAAACGGAGCAAAGTTAGAGAGATCTAAAAGGAGGAATAATTACAAGTAAGACAAGAAAAGGAAAATGAAATTAAAACTAAACAAAGGCTAAAACAAAGTTTCCTGAAGAAATAAGTGGTTTTATTCATAAAAATAAAAATAAAAATTATGAATAGAATCTCTTTATTCCACAGGATTACATGGTTTATTAATAAAAGTTTGATTATCAACATTATTATCTTCAATGGCAACGTTGGACGGTAAAGACAGTAAGTTGTTCTGGGACAAACACTGGATAAGTGCAGCAATTAACTGCTTCAAGTCATTCAAATCAGCTGATGAATCATTATTAATTAATGCACAACCATTCACAGGAGCAGGAATATTATAATCTTTTAGTATTGCTTCATGAGCAGCGTGGTCATACCCTTGATTATGTTTTGGAGGGGTTTTGGGCTTAATAAATACAGTTTTTTTGTATGACATATTATCTGATGTTTTGTTTATAAAATTATTGTTAGAATGGCCAGGATAAAAACTGTTTTTCTGAGAAGGAGTTGACATAAGAATACTTGCATATGATCTAGAAATAGTAGGATGAAGTTTTATTGCCTCAGCATATGACATGCAATTTTTTGCCATAGATTCTTTTATTTGCTTTTGCCTATTAAACTCAGGGCAGTTTTTACTTGTAGCACTATGAGCTCCAGAACACAAACAACATTTAATAAAATCTTCTTCTATTGAACAAGTTTCACCTGAATGACCTAACCCACATTTGAAACATCTTGGGGTTGACCTGCATTGACTTTTGATATGTCCAAATCGACAACAATGAAAGCATTGAATGGTTGGAAAAATATATAGATCAACTGGCAAAGCGTTATAGCACATAAAAACATGTTTAGGTAAAACTTGACCATCAAAAGTCAAGACAACAGACTCTATTGGCATGAATTCAATTTTTCCATTAATTGGCATTTTTCTTTTCAGACGTCTTATTTTAACAATTTTGCCACAACCTACTGGTGCTGAAATATTATCTAAAACCTCATCATCAGACCAGTCAGCCGGGACTCCTCTAACAATACCCATACGTGTCACATTAAATGAAGGAATATAAGCTCTGTACCGATTTGTCTTTAATACACTATTATTAATGAATGAATTTGCATCCTCAAAATGAGAAAATGAAATTGAAATTTTATTTCGGCCTATTTTTTTGACACTACCATTAACAATGTTCTTAAATGAGTGTTTCTTTAGAAATTGTCCAAAGGATACTGGATGAATCGAAATTTTATCAGTATCAGATGCATGTTCCCTCTGTATATATATAACGTATGGGGATGTGTCTGATGTCTGATACACTGTTCTGCCAATAGGTACTGAAATGCGACTAGACGTATGAACTTCAGATGAAGTGCTTGGTAAGGGTTGAGTAATAGTGGGTTTACGACCCCCATCTTCAACAATCTGATTACACTGGCAATCAGAAGAGTTATATGAGACTGTTGAATGCTTGCTATTATTCCTCCTATTTTTGTTACAGTGCTTACACACTTTACGGGCCGAAGACGCCCTTTTCCGTTTTGCATTTCTAATGTTACTGTCGGAGCAATCAGTATCCAAAAGAGAACCCTCGGTGTCCATTTCATCAGTATAATTGTATGAGATGGTCACATAATTCGACACCTGGGGGACTGTGCCCCCAGGGTCGTCAGGATCATTCATTGAAGACTAGTTGTAAAAAGAAAACTCACCCAATCGTTGGAGAAAAACAAAAAATATTAAATTAACATACATAAACTAAAATAAGAAAATAAACTATGTATCAAGATCCTATTTTACCATTGATATCAACAAATAAACTTTATCAAAATAAAATTACACGACACACCGTTCAACGTTTCCCGCGCTTTTTCGACAGACCAGTCGGCTCCCTTAATTCACGAATTTCACATTTTTTTTTGATTAATTCTCCCTATAAAGGGAAGGCAAAGGCTACTAACGCCCATACAGCCACAACCTCAGTATTTCTTTTTTCTTCATTTATTGCATTAAAATGCTGGCGAAACACATTTTAATGCATCTTGAGAGTATGTGACGCGAAATATATGATGACAGTCTCCATATGATGCTACTTAATAAGGTGGATAACCACAAAAAAATCTCATCGTATTTCACACCACAATTACTTTTATTCTAATAATCTTTTAGTTGCATGTCAACACAAACACATGATTTATAAAACTACACCAATTTTTAGTAAGTATGTTATTATTGGCAAAGGTTTTATTAAAAAAAAACATTCTGCCAGTGTCACGTCAGCGTAAATTAAAAAATTAAAAACGAACAAAACAGTTAGTTAGTCGTAGATAGCGTCGTAGTACGAATTAACGATTCTACTCAGTTTAGGTCCTAAGCTGGATCGCGATGAAAGATAGTGGTACGGGTGCAGGGCACGCCAGCCTGAAGCAAAGGAAAAGCATTGTTATGATCTAAACTACAAAAAACCAAAACTAAAATATTTACAATATTATTCACACAACAATTTTTATGAGCGGTAACACATAGTTCGCTCCGACACAAATTTTAATTATTGTAATAAAAATCTTGACTGACACCACAAAATCCCGCCAAACTCTCGAATTCTTTCTTTTTTTTGTTCGATTCTCCCTATGAAGGAAAGGCAAAGGGATCAAGCCAATATAGCTATGTCCTAAGTATTTTCTCTATTTGTGTAATTATTCCATTGAAATGCTGGTGTTACACATTCCAATGCTTCTTGGGAGAGTTTGGTGCGAAATATATGATGACGATCTCCATGATGCTACTTTGATGAGGTGAATAACCATGATGAAATCCTCAACGTCTTCTGTCAACGCTTTGTCAGGCCAAGGGCGGATCCAGCTTTGGCGCCAGGGGGGAGGTCACATAGTCGTGGTCAAGTCACAATAAGTTATAGTCACGAAGGTACGCCTATTTTCACTGTGTGAATTTATCTAAGATTTTAGGGTAGGTTACTAGAGTAGGCTCTTCAAATCAGCCCTTGTGGGTTCCTTCCGGGTAGGATGAGTGTCCTGTGATTCTTGCCCCACCTTGTGAAAGGCTCTTTTCAGGGCCAGTGGACCCGTTTGTGGGTCGGAGGATGGCTGACCTCTAAGGTTAGCGGCGGTTGGAGAACCTTCTATAGGTTGGGATGGTGCATGTCCTCGGTATGCTTAGGCGAACCAGTCTCTAGGCTGGGTAAGGTGGGTCTTCCCTTAAGCCTTTTCTCTTCCGAATCCCCCGGACCAAAAGGTCGCGGTGGTGTGTTTGTCCAAAGTGTCCGGATGTCATGTCCTGTCGAGGGCGAACCAGTCTCTAGGCTGGGACGTGTAGGGGCAGCAGTGTTTTGGGTGCGCTGGGTAAGCAACCCCCGTTGAATTATCCCGGGTTACTGCTTACTTATGTTAGTCGCCCCATGTCATTCAAGGTGTAGGTACCTCTAAATCCCGTTACCTCCGAATCCCTACGGGCTTAAAAGTCGCGATGGTTTGTTTGCTAGAGTTGTCTGTTAGGGATGGTGTTCTCTGACGGGCGGGACATTGTGACCTCCAAGGTCATGGACCTGCTGCGGCGTGATGGTTAAGGGGAAAGCCTGGGATGGGCAACGCTCGGAAGAGGTTTGCGTAGTTACTCTTCCAGCTCCTAAGTCCTCTCCTTATCAGCCTAGGCCCCGCTCACATCTGTCTAGCAGGTCAAACGCAGTGGACACTTCGGGGTCGGTGAATGACTGACCTTTAGGTTGGCGACGACACTGGACTGATCGCGGCTGGGTGGCACCGGCCTATAGACCCGTAGGAGACCTTTCTCCTCCGTGGCCCTCTTTGTCCAGTGGTGTGTGACGTGCTGGCGTGGACCGGTCATGAAATGGGCAGCACCAGGCAGATGCCCCGCTGAGTCTCAACCCTACATGACATTATTGGTCGCCCCAGCAGAGGTCCCTTTGGGAATGTGGGATGGCTTGCTTTCAAGGCCAGTGGGAAGAAAGGTCCTTCTCAGGAACGGGGAGCCCTGTGGCTCGATGTATGGCAGACTGTACGTTTGCGGTGGTGTGGTGGTACAGCAGACCTCCAAATTTTGCGGATAGCGGACTTTAGCGTTTCGGTTTTTTGTGGATAGGGCCGCCGCAATCACTGCGTGGCCAAATTCAAATGTAATATTTTGTTTATTTTTAATTGTAACAGTATATAAGGCCAGACGAAGAATAAAAACATGTGTTTAAAATTTTTGATTAGTGGCCCGCCTAGGTCATGGAACCAGCCCAGCCCCCTTATTCTCAACTGTCGGATCACGGATTCGATTCGACAAGTCACATGCCGTCTCGCTTTGACGCAGCGCGATAAAAAGTGACAGGCATAGAGTTTCCGAAATTCGGATTCTTACCGACAGTTGAGAATAAGGGGGCTGGGGGGGGGGGGGGTGTCATGACCCCCATGACCCCCCCCCCCTGGATCCGCCACTGTGTCAGGCTGGGCTATCTTTTGAGTTAAATACATAAAAATTAAAGTAAATATTTAATACTTATTTATTGAGTACATAGGTATACATACTGACGATTAACATCTTTAATGGCAGTCCTCTCTTTGAGAAATAGTATTTTCACCTCTCCAGCAGCAAAATAGCTCTTTTGCTTCGTAAAATCTCGAAGGAAAACTAGTTTTTGCAGCGAGCGTGAGGCAAAGTAAGTTTTTAAATCAATGTTGAGATAGGCAGTAGCGCGTTCCGAAACTCAGGACTAGCGCTAGTCGCACAACTATGTAATTTAATTATTTTAGTTTATAAGCTTAACTATTTTTTTTTTTTACGTTTTCTTGAAAAAATAATAATAACTATATAATTCAGTAAACAATAATGTGTCACGTCACGTTGCTTAAAAATATAATTAGTATTTACTTTTCAAAAAAATTAAAAGGAACTGTACTTTCGGAACGCAACTGAAAATTAGTCTATATAATCTGTGGACAAAGCGGGAAAAATAAATTCCGATTCTTTTGATTTTTTGACCTGTGTTTATAATTAATTGTGATTATTTTGTTAATTTTAATTACAAAAATGAGTTCATAATATTGTTTGTGTATCTCACATATAACAATATTCTCGCTGGAAAGGTGAAAAGTTGTATGTTTCACACGAGAGCAAATTTTTTTGTCTTATGCCTTTAAATAACTCACGTAGACTAATTGTGAATTTTAGACTACTTCGCTGGTTCGTGATTTAGCATCAGCACTCGCTACAAAAAATAATTTTGCTCACTTGTTGAACAAATAACTATTTCATGCCAATCCATTCCATTGTTATATTGTTAGATGTTTTATCGTTTTTTGTGTACCTATTCGTTTGTTTCATGTTTTTATGTAATTTTGTTATAATGTGTGTGATGAAGAATTAAATAAATGTTTATTCTAAATGTTTTTAAATATTTAAATGTTTTATCTATCTAAATGATATATATAAATAATAAAGTAGCATAAAACATTCATAATTTTATTTGCAATAGAGGATTATAATCCAAATAAATAACAAAAACTATAGAAGAAATGGTACATCTAAGTTTTTGCGTCCATTACCTACGTATAGGAATCCAGCGTCAGGTGTTCTAACTTTATGGAAGAATGTCATTCCTGGCCAATATAGGCTTCTTAAGTACGCCACACTGCCAGACTTTTCCAAAGATAAGCTCCAGCACCCGCTCGGTATATCTTGATCTATGGAATCGAGAAAGTCCATGCTGTAATTGTAGTCTTGCCTCGTCAGCAGATTAGTGTTCCAGCGTTGTTGCGTCTGTCTGATGTGCAAGTAAGACTTTAGCTGCCCCGCCTCCGGGCCGGTCAGGCCGTAGTAGTTTGGGTTGATTACTACCTTCCCGTCTGGCTGCTGTATGATCTGGCCCCGAGCGCATATCTCAGATTCGTCGCTTATATTGCTAATAGTTGCAGCAATACGACTCTCCTCCTTCATCACACGACATCGTTCCGGGTGGGTTTCCTCCAAAGATTCATCCACTACCTTGATTTTAAGAGAAGGGTCCCCTCTAAAGGGGAAAGTTGTGTTAAGAGACATAAGCTTATGCTTTCTCTTTGGCTTAGGGAGGAGTCCCCAGAATTTGAAGTCTGTTGTGTAGAAATACTTGCGGTCTGCAATCGCATCGCCACCAATACCCACTGCGATGTGGTAGTCGTTGTCTATGGCGTACAGCTGTCCCCAGTACTGTACGTGGGTGAAGTGATTCTCCACTTGGAGTAGAGTTAGTGAGTTTTGTAGCAGCGATATTAGCTCGCTGGTAAGCATCATGCCGTTCACGTTCACATACTCTTTATACTCCCACAACTTGTGTACGTTCATTTTTTATTAGGCATAGGCACAAGGAGTAATTCAATTAAAATAACAAACATTGATAAATGACATGTGTCAAGAAGGTTTAATTAATTTAAATGCATATCTACGTAAGACCAAGGAGTTTTTGTATAAAATCGTCACCAGCCTATGTTGTGTTTTGACCATACTTATTTGTGTCCTAAAAATATCATAGTAACTACCTAGACACATCTCTGAAAAAGAACCACTAGTATAGGTAGGTAGTTATCTACCGAGGGATCATGTAAAAGGAGCTTTCGGTCTCATGTGACAATTACCCACATCAAATATTTGCTAGCCCTCTGCCGCTCGTAATTCGTAACGTGACCGACGAAACATCTGGTGTTGATTGACCCTTGCTTTCCATAAAACAAGTGTAAACAGTAGTTCTAGTTATACTGGCTTATGTACAAACAGGGCAATTTGCTTATTTTTACAGATTACGAGTGATCGGGTTGCTTGTTTGCAGACTCGTGGGTGATATTTGGAAGAAAATATTACGGTGTCCGCCAATATAAAAATTGGTTTCAAGTGACATTGGTGATCTCGCCTTCTTGAACTTAGTTATGATTAGTTTATTAACTGTTTCGATTGTAATGTGAATAATATTTTTTACCAACTTAAAATATGAAGTAGGTATTGTGATTTTCTAGTGATACTTCTTGTCGCTAGATGTCTTAAGCATATTTCAAGAAAAAGCTCTTGTTAGTACTGCTATTCCACGCTAGATGTCGCACTACATTTGTTTGCAAAATACCTAAGTAGATGGCGTTAGCAGCAACAAAATATGATAAGTTTTCTCTTATTTATAAAAAATGCGTAGTAAATAAATTACAAATAAGAGATTTAAATTTGAATTGCATAGGATATGCTTGTAAGTATTATTAGTTGATCAAGGATGAAATGATTTGGCCTATGGTTCATTTGAGGTGTAAGTATTAGAGTTTTTAAAAAAGAAATTCAACTAATATTGTTGCAATATTTATGAACCCCAAACTAAAGTTGACAATGTATTAAAAAAATATTACATTGAAGTTTATTCTAGAGGTTAAAATAAGGAGGCGGTAGGTAGATACACTGCTTGTGCTCATAGATTTTTAGTTATTGTTCTGAGGATTTCTCTATCACATGACAAATGTGACAAGCAAGACTTCTTGTGAAAAACTAAGAGTGCTTATTGCCAAGCATATTCGTATATAGTCGACAGCGGCTTTCGTAGTTCAACTGTTACACTTGATGATAGTAAATAAGTATAACAAATATGTATGTTTTCTATTTCCAAATCCTTACTTTATATTTAAATAGAAATCAATGGTTGTATGTTTCTCCCCTATGCACTCCGAAACCGTTAATCAGATTGTGATAAAACTTTGGAAATGTGTTTTGGAGACGCCCGCGAAGGTTCCTCGATTTTAAAAACTTTATTTTATTTTGTTATTATAAATCTAGCAGTTTTTTCTTTACGGGTATTGCAAAGCATGCTGTGTGCCGTTATTATTATTATATAAATCGCCCATCCTATCTCTTAAAACCAAACACAAAACAGAGTCGTTAGGCATTCGGGAGCGGGACCGCGGTCCCGGAGAGCCCACCTTGGAATAAATAATTATTTTTCATGAGGCTTCAGGACCAAGTCCGTGGTCCCGAATGCTACTTAGAATCTTACAATAATTTGTTTAAGGGGTAAGTTAGGACCACAAATATGAACATAGTTCTCTTCTTTATTTTAATAATTAACAATGAAAGTAAAAAACAGTTTTTTTTAAAATAAAAAGGCAGTTTCTTTTCTTGCGTTGTGTTGGCATTAGATTCAAATTATTTACAGTTTTTCAGTTAAGTTTTTTCAAGTGTGGCGAACTAGCGCAGCACGGCCCGCTTGATGATTTTAACGTAGCCCATTATAGAGCTAAATTTGATTAATAATGTAGATAAACAAACCAACTTTCATTTTGTATACTTAGATTTATTTAAAAAATGAAAAGGTTTTTAATCAATCGGTTAAATTACAAACGAAAAAATGGTTGAAATTATTTTATGTGGAAGAGAAGCAACCCATTGCAATAAAACACTTTTTAATTTGACTGCATTGAACGTGATTTTAAAAACGTCTCATTATCAATAGCTGACAACGTTTTCGTGCGTAAAAAATATTGTCTATTACCGTAGACACGACACGTGCGTCAATTAGCCTCTTCAGAGTTGTTTAGTCTATGGCACGGAGTGATTCGGCACGCGCCCTCTTTGAGGGAGGGTGGAGGTGCGATTGTCCTCCAATTGTGTGATACGTGTCATAGTCTTCTTTTAGCACGTGCCCTCTTGTAGTGTGAGTTTCAAGCCACTCGTGGTTAGTGCGTATTGATTAAATCGTTTAGATCGCGCGGGGAGATGTGTCTTTTGATTGATGATACTTGAATGCTGTTTAAAAATTTGCAAACGTTTGTCGGCTTTGGTATTCGGAATTCGGATCAGATGCCATTTGACAATCGCTATCGCTATCGCTAAATGGAAAATATATGGGATTTGACATTTCCAATCGAAAGTCGTTCGAATGCTTATGTCAAATTCCATACGTTTTCCGCTTAGCGATAGATATAGTGATTATCGAAAGGCATCTTGTCTTGGCCCTCAGGACGTAGTATGGAGCAAGAATGTAAAGGAACTGAAATTATTTAGGGTATGGTGACGACGGAGAAGTCCGTCCATGGGGCAAGTAATATAGGCAGCTAAATGCAACTGATATGCATGGTTGGTGCTTCACTTTCGATTGTTTCTGGAAACAGATTAGCACCAACTCCAAAAAATACTTTAATCATTTTTTCCTTTTTAGTGTTTTGAAGTCGGTTTTATTTTATTACTTACACAGATTGATTTGAAATTTGGTTTAAGTTACTTCGGTGGTATTACTAATTCTAGTATTTTTTTTAAATAAGAAGTTTAGGTATAACTTATAAAGAAATATTGCAAGAGGAATAGTATGTCTAAGATCAAGTGTTTCATAGATACAGTGGTATGTTTGATGTGTTGCGGCGCATCGTCCAATAACGCTCCATAGAAAATCTACGGAACAGGTGACGTCACATGTTCCCATTATACTAAGAAATGTATGGGCATACTGACAAAATTGTTAATAACTATGTAATAAGTAGGTTTGATTGATAGTTGTCATAATAATAGTTGTTTTAATTGGTGTGAGCAATCTAATATCATTAACATTTTTGATTAATTTTGAAAAAAAAATCTCACCATTTTTAATTTTTAAATCAGTACAACTTCAACAATATTTCATATCTTTTAAGTTTGAATTGTTTTTATGGGCAACAGTAGCGTATATTTTCCGAATTTGTGAAAAATATCTCCAAATTCAAATATAATTTTCAAATATATCTTTTAAATTTTTTTTTTTTGCTCTAAGTTGCATGTAGTCTTCACCTATAACTGTAATGACATTAAGCTGAAACCAAATTGTAATTATGTCTAAATTGTATAACTTTGATGTTTATTATGTTGGTGTAAAAATAAATAAATAAATAAATAAGCAATATCCCAATTAAACAACAACTCACGGTTCTTAAATAGATTCCGGTTAATATGTATAATATTATATATAACACCAGTCTTGCAAGTGACACATGTTTTTGGGCTGCAGTCTAACACGTAAGTATGTTTAAGTGTTTTTGTATGGTATTGGATGTATCCTGTTTTGTGTCTTAAATAAATAAAATAAAATAAATATATGCTAATCTTAAGCTGATCCTCTACCATCAAATAGTCTGCTGGATGCTCAATTCTTCAGAAACTTACAGCAGATATAGCGTGTTTGGGCTCACCAGAATAGGCTCAGTCAGATAGTTATAGTGGCTTATTGAAAATTTTCAACTTTATACTATAAATTTATGACATTAACTACAATAAATGTTTGAAAGATTAGAAAAGAAAGTTTTAATGGTTTAAATTTTTTTAAATTTAACCCTGTCTGGAATCTCATACTTGACGGGTAGATACTTTTTAATTTAGGTATGTTTGTGAAAGGGTGCTTACCTATATCTGCGAAATTGTGTTTGAATATACCTAAATATATTGATTATTAACGAATAACAAAAATTGATAACTAAATATCTTTAATTTATAACATGATGGAAGAAAAATTACAGTTTGAATAGCGAAAAACTGATACAATGGCATATCAGCTATCTTAGGTGGTTGGTATACCAGGACCAGGTCGCATCTCCATCCATCTAGTGCGAGGTATATTTGAGGAACTCCTTACCTCAGATGAGATCGAGTAGAGGATATGTTGGAGAAACAACTAGAATACGGTTGTCATTTTAAAAGATTAAAATGAACCCCATCATGTCAGCTGGTTTCCACTGCTTAACAAAGGCTTCTCCCATCGATTTCCAAACGGAACAGTTCTGCTCCGTCTGCATCCGACGGCTCCTCGCGATCCTGACCAGCCCCCTTATTCTCAACTGTCGGAAAGAATTCGAATTTCGGAAACTCTATACCTGTCACTTTTTATCGCGCTGCGTCAAAGCGAGACTGTATGTGACTTTTCGAATCGAATCCGTGATCCGACAGTTGAGAATAAGGGGGCTGGTCGTCTGTCCATCTAGTGGGAAGCCATCCTACTTTCCGCTTTTCTGTACCACGCACCTATGTAGTACGTGGTCACCATGCTACACTTTCAACGCCCAATCGAACGTCCGTTCTGCGTATTTTTTTATATACAACAAATGATATTCAAGTTAGTGGTAAGTGTAACAATAACAATGAAAAAATCACTTGGCGTTGCAGAAGCGTTGTCATCTTGAGGCCTAAGATGAAATGCCTTCCATCTCTTGTAATTACACTGGCTACCTTTCCCTAAGATCCGAAACACAGCAAACTGTTTCACGGTTTTCATCGGTAGGCCACCGCCTTCCTCACGGAAATGAGGAAGGCGGTGGCCTACCGAGACGACCCTACATGCCTAGTAGTATTTTAAGAGAGATTTAAAGAATAAAGTGAAATCTTATAAAAGCTTTCGCTAAAATATCTCACAATACGACCCTAGATACAGGCACCACAATAAGTTCACTCGATTTTTTCAATTAATCCGTTTTTGAAAGAAATCGCGACCCAAATTGATGGGCAAAAGTTGACGCCACACAAAGCGGCGTGGCTCTCAATCAAAACGCCATATGTGGTGCCTGGAGTCAGTCAACTAATCGTATATCAGTTGTTTTTGAACGTGGACGCAGGCGTGCGTATGAGCAGCGACAAAGATCTGTCGGGAAACAATCGTTTGATTCCCACAAACGCCCCTGGCGGCCACAGAACAATCCCTCACTCATTTTTTACGACTAATTGTTTTTGAAAGAGGTTGGAAGCCTGCCCAGGGGCGGTGCGAGCGATACCCGTTGATGCCAAAGTAAACATCGCGGTGCTGTTTGCGATGTTTTCACACAAGTTTACAAATTTACAATCTTATGTTGCTTTTTATCTAAAATATACAATGCTATACACAATAGGTCAACCCTTTACATTGATTGTGATGTAAATTTATCTAATAGGATGATAATATGGATTTTTTCTAATATGGTACTTATTGTTTTGTATTTCGACGTAGGCCTTTCAACTTCATTGTTATTAAAAATAATATTAGGCAACGCATGTAATCTTATTGTTACTAACGTACTAATAAAAATATTAAAATACTTAACTTACAATAGTGAGTTGTTTCACTTGGTAATAGTTTTAATACCTATCTAGCTAGAGGCGTTATCTAACTAATTTAAATTTAAATCTTTGTGGCAACTCTACAATTTGTGTTGCGTAATATAGCACGAAGCTTAAGCGTTAATTAATAATTAATTGTAACGAAACAATAGTGTCTTGTAACATTCTGGTGCCGGCCGAACAATAGATTTTCTCAAATACCGTTAACAATCAACGGCTATTGAATAATTCAGGAACTTTCATAAATCGAAGCGATTAGGGAATTATTCCCACAATGGAATTGCAATATACGAGTGGTCTTTTCCCACAATTAAGATGAATAAGGAATCTCGAGCGAGCGAGAATCGAGTGGCGATTTTAAGCTCATTACAATAGAATAATGATTTGTTCAATCGCGAGTAAGCGTCACAAACAGGGGCGCAGGAGACTGTTTGGCGGCAAACACGGCGAGCATTGTGCGCGCGCGCACGGCTCGCTGCGTGCTCGCGATCGGCACTAATAGCTCGCTGGTGTTGGGGCCATTGTCCAAAGATTTCTGGAGTGTGCAATCTTAAAGTAATAAGCCTGAGAAAGTATTCCTGAGATTTTTTCGACCGATTAGGTATTCATTTTTGAGTTCGGTAAGCGTTGCATAATCTCCACGGTTTTCTTTTCATATACCTACTACAAAGATTCAACACTGACCTCTTAAATTATTAACTTCAGCGACACGTGTTAGGTTCTAGTCTGTTTTGAAAATACACCTCATGAATGACAGACAAGTATACAGGGTGTTACAGAAATCAAAAATAAAATTTGGAATTCTCGAGTTGCGGGATGTCGATATCATAGCAGGAACCTCACCCTGGGATCTTGACGATTGAGACAATGGTCTACGCCCTGTGCCGTAAATAGTAATGCGGTGGAGAGAAAGGTCTCAAAGGGTCAAATGCGGAAGAGGCGGCAGCGCTTGGAGGTACGGTCGACCACATAAGTAGGTGAACACTTTAGTACCATGTCACAATGACTCTAGCGTCAATATAGTACGGTAGCAACTATAAAGTACGTGCACAAGATCGGTGTGACATGGTACTAAAGTGTTCAGCTACTTCTGTGGTCGACTGCACCAACTGCCGGTCACTGGACCATAATCTGATTCGGAATACTGCCTAGCATGGAGCTTTTGACGAAGCGTCGTTGCTGCGCTCCACACCTGCACAGAATCAGCCGTCCCTCGACGCAACGAGTGTGTCTGCGACTAGAACACGGCGCTACACGTCCTAGAATCCTGTCAGGCATGGGAGACACAGCGCCGGGTCCTCGTGGCAACAATAGGTGGTGACCTCTCTTCACCGGCTGTGGTTTAAACCATGGTCAGTAGCATGATGTCGTGGTAGAATTATGCTTGAGAAAGATGCAGCAAAACGATCCGAATGCAAACCCGAACCGCCGTCGAAGACCAGACCGTAGGCAGCGGTAATATGGCCAACTCCAACAGTTGCCTTAGTCAGGAGCGGCGGGTAATGGAAGGAACTCCACTGCTCGCTACTTAAGCTCCAGCGCTTTTGGGGAATCTCTGGTGTGCCTTGTACGTACCCGTAGATTGGGTTACATCAACCGTTGCTGACGTATCTTATGAACGTCTACTTAGTTTCTCGTATATAGTTTCACCATCGCAGAGCACATCTAAGACACTGTCAGTTTTTCACTCGGTGACTTGTTGCGTATCAACGGCAGTCCGAGGTTTCTGCTCCGCGGCAAATTTTATTTATTTATTTATTCAACAATGTTTGTTATTTATTCAAATTTTGGTTACCTACCTTTTTAAAGGGTTTTAAGGTCGACATTGGCTACGATATCGACCTTCAACCCTTTAAGCCCTGTAACCCTATGTCAATCGCGTACATATTAATGTGGTGTTTGTAATAAATAAAAGAAAAATAAAAAGCATTTATTTAATTTTCAGGCCTGAGTCTCTAGTGTTAGTAATAACAATTAATTTAGAATTGTTTTCGTAAGGGTTACAAATTATTTTGGTTTCATTGATCCATCTCCGTCAGTCTCGTCGGTCGCGACAGTCCTCAGGGGGCTATTGGAGCTGTCCCGCACCCGATGCAGCAGGGAAGCGATGCGATTTCTAATGATAGCGGAGAGGCACATTGCCTGTGTACCTACAGTGATTTACAAAAAGCTCTGAAAAGGAGATTGTAGCGACAAAGTTGTAGATAGCTCTGTGTGACATTATAGGAAGCTCTCACGACGCAACGAAAGTAATTAGTGATTCATTAAAAACATCAGTTTTAAGTCGCGTGCCGCTGCGCACGCGACTGTGCCAGAATAACGAACGTAACAGTGTAGCCAGTGCATAATCGCCCGTGATGGGGTTGCCAACGCAAATAATTGGCGCCCCGCGGACATACGCGCGCCTGTGTTTTGATAATCACACATCGCCATTGTCCAAGGGTCGCGGGTTCCGATCTCTGTTTTGTTTCCAGATTTGCTCTTCAGATGTGGGGGCGAGAACAAATAATGCTGAGTATTTGTTTAAACAAATAAACAGTGTTAGTGTTTCGAGTGGTTGCTTACGCAATCCAGTTTCATTGTCAGAATATAGGTTTGTTTTTTTCGGACTGAGCCGATCGAATGTGGTTCTCACAAACCACATATTGCATTGCATTCACTTAGGAATACATTACACACCTACAGGAATACATTAGTACAACGCAATATATTTTATTTATTTTTTAATTTAATTTAATTTTTAATAGGTTCAGTTACAAGTTAACAACTAGGCTTGTATAATAGGCAAAGCAAAGCTGGACGTTATCACTGAGAGCTCTGAGGCATGTCAAATTCGAAATTAAATAGGTAAGCCATATTAAAATCAAGGGCTTGCCTTGTTCATCTTTTGACTAGGACTTATTCTCGGCTTTCAAAACCAAGAGACAAAAAGAATAATAAAACGCCAAAAATAGGTTTAAATAAGTTATTTTAAATATTTTCTTTAGAAAAAAGCAGTGCCTATGTATTTAATTATATTTCTGTGTAAATTGTCTCTTATAAATAAACACAGAACGAAATGTGTTACAAATTTTAGATTAGGCTTAAACCCCCCAGTAATAAGAATGTGTTTCTTGTTTAACAATAAATCAAATTCCAAGTAACACGAACTGTTGATAAAACTGACACAAGAATACGTGTAGATACCCTCAAAACGTCACAATCAGTCATTATTTCAAAAGAGCCGGCGAAAAGTAGCTTATTGTTGAAAAGCTTCGTTTATATAAAGAGAGAAAAAAATCGAGCGATCTGTAGATAACGGTAGCTTATGCTGCTGACAGACAGACGGACGGCGTGATGGATGATGCAGGCATAAGGTACTATGCCCTATTTACATGTGCAATGTATTCACGGCTGTTAGCATTAGAATTTGGTAAGGTATGCCGGGTTTTGTTTGGGGAAATCGTGAAGGTATTTCTGATGGACTCCTGGATTGTACGACAGCACCTCAAGCGTCGACGCCTCACGTTGAGACATTCACCCTTATTCCGTTCGCAATAGAGGCGGCTTTTATAGTGCAAACGTACCCCTTGATGTGCTGTCGTCTGTACTAAAGGCGATAGTAACTGCTAGTTTTTCTCTCTGTCGTTCTTTATGCATGTAACAGGCAAGGAGATAGAGTGATGTTGAATCTGTGTGGAAACGTTAGAAAAAAGGTATTCTTAGAATAAATTAATAGAATCTATCAAAAGTTAGAAAGAATTTTCCCACTCTTCATGGCGAAAAAGGCTATCCCTAGTCATTCCTCAGGATGTTATTTATTTCCAAAAACGTATAGAGACCCGCCCTGGTCTATGGTACCTACACTATACTGAAAAATAGGTAACAATATGCGGAGCAGTGTTCAATTGTTATTTGCTTTGTTGCGTGGAGCAAAACAAGAACTTCTAAAGGAAACACTTCAACAAAGCCAAATATTAATCATGCTGCCTATGTCACTTTGGTGACGTTTAGTTGACGTCTATGTCACCTGCCGTACTACCCAATGGTGAAACCGACGAAAAATTTCAACAAAATTGTACAAACAAAGTATGCATTTCTTATATCATAGTATGGTAGCAAGGAGGTGACACTCACCACACTAAATAAATATTTTCTTTCTTTCTTTCTTTACACAACTCGACGAAAGCCTTTTGCCTTTGCCCTCCTTTAAAAAAACTATAAAATGGAATAAATTGGCTGATGGTTGCTATTTTTAACCCCCGACTAAAAAAGAGGGGTGTTATAAGTTTGACGTGTCTGTCTGTGTATCTGTGTGTCTGTCTGTGGCATCGTAGCGCCTAAACGAATGGACCGATTTTGATTCGTTTTTTTTTTGTTTGAAAGCTGATGTCACTACGATGGTTCTTAGCTATAATTTATGAAGATCAGTTCAGGCGTTTGTTGACTATCAGCTCATTTTCTACATGATATTAGGATTTTACTAACTTTTACAGATCCGATTGATTTCAAATTTCGTGTACTGTCACTTCGATGACATTCCCATGACTTACTAACTTTGAGCTGATCCTATACCATCAAAAAGTCTGCGAAATGCTTAATTCTTCAGAAACTTACAGCAGATATAGCGTGTTTGGGCTCTTATGAATAGTCTGAATGAGATGGTGTTAGATAGATGATTAATGACGCCGGGGGTTACTTAAAATTTTTAATTTTGCAATTATGTTATTAGCCAGTAATCAGTATTAAATTTAATTAGGTTAGAAAAGAAATTACCCGTTTCAAAAAATAATAATAATTTTAATATTATTTTTTTTAGACGTCAGAGACAAATTGGTAGTTAGTTGGTTGGTAGTTTGGCAGAAAAGACAATAGTCTTTTGCTGAAAATATTCGCAATCCCAAACTCGGAATTCCATAACTTTTGAATGATTCCACCAGAATATAATATTAGTATTTTGACTTGGAGAATTGGACCCATAGTCGACTGAATCCCATACAAGAAATTTTCTTTAGGGTTATTTAAATGTTGATGCCTCTAAGTAATGGGTATTGTACACAGTGCGTAGACGCAGGTCGCAGCTGCGGTAGGTACAAACTAATTGTTACTAAACGGTTACTAATACACACAATGAACTGCAGGACAGTAAGATACAACCGCTCTTTTATCCGGCGGGAGGAGCGCGATGCCGGGCGTAGTGGTTTGAGACCTCTGGTTCCGATTACGAAAACAAAGCAAGTTTCGCCATGGTCAATCCCGGGATGGGTCAATAAAAAATTGTAATCTCGAGCTCCTCCGTGCTTCGTCGTGAACGCTAAGCCGTTGGTCCCGGTTGTTACTGCAACCGCTTTAACCCACCAACCCACATTGGCCCAACGTGGTGGTCAAACTCCTCATTTGTTTCTTCCATTTAGGCAAGCCTGTGTCCAGTAGTGGGACGTATATAGGCTGGTGATGTTGGTTTTAAATGTATACAGTGGATAGCCTAACGACCAGAGGCAAGGTCAGAGTGTCGTCTTCTGGACAAGTTTTTTGGCAAATAGAAAATGAGCTGATAGTTATCAATCGCCTAATGTGATCTTCATAAATTATAGCTAAGAACCATCTCAATCCAACGTGATTCAGCTTTCAAACAAAAAAAAAACATTTGAAATCGGTCCAATCGTTTAGGAGCTACGATGTTCAAACAAGTTAAACACAGATACACAGCCAGACACGTCAAACTTATAACACCCCTCTTTTCGATTGGGGCTTAATAATATAAATTAGTCAGCATTTGAAGTAATATTTCAATTCTTTGTAATTTATGTGCTCTGTTTTTTCTTCCTTTTTCTTTTTATAGCATGTCAAGATAATATTTTGTAAAAATGTATGGTACTATGCAAGTTGCCCTGCTATTCAATACCGTCAGCATCATATTCATGAGGTAGTTTGTATTCCGTTCATGTGCGCGGAGTCACAGTTCAATGCGTGTGTTGACTGACCACTGAGCAGGGTCCGGGATTCGTCACACCACCTCACAGACGTCACACTCAATTCATCCGAAGACTTAGACAAAGAGTCTGTAACTCTACAAAATGTTAGATATCGATGCAAGAGTTTATGTTACATTAATAATAATAATAATAAATGTTTATTCATAAACACAAGGCAAAAAATTACAAATAAATATCTTACTGAAACAAAAATACAAAGGAAACTTAGTAGCCTTTGTAAAAATATTATTTTAAAATAAAATAATTACATTTTAAATGGTAATAACCGAAAAACTACAATTCAAAACAAAAGATAGCCTTAACATTCAAATACTTAGCATTATATTTTATGCTAGACTAGTAAATATTTCAGTTGACAGACTAGTAATTGTATAATTTGTATCATGTTTCAGCGTCCTTACTGACCGCATTTGAGTACAGATGCACAAACCACGGCCAATGACTCAATACCACCTGATGTGAAGCGGTAAGAGAGTCCATATGCCAAGACAGCTAGTGCAGCTTGAAATACACTGTTCTAGTCGCCACCGGCTTGCCAGCCTAGAAGATACCGCCCCTAGGAACCCATGTTATAGGAAGGGGGAACACTGATAAAGCTGGCAAAGAATTCCAAGTTTTGGAAGTGCGACAGAGTAACGGGTTGCTGATGATCTTTAGCGGAGGAACCTAGTTATCAGATTGGATCTTTGGACGCGTTTAAAGACGTAGTATGAGCATTGGCTAGGATCCCAAGCTCGCAATTGTTATCCAACCATAAGTCTACAGAGAGATTCTGCTTCCATATGCAAATTTCAAGCATAACCAATGTAAGAAGGTGTGTTTAAAAATGAAATGAAATTAAAATCTGACAAGGAATTACTTTAGTTATTAAAATCTGTTGTCCTAAGATGGAAGGGCGAACGAAAATTTGGCAATCATTGTGAAATATATCCATTAAGAATATGTGCATTAAAACGTACCTGTGATAATATTTTATTTATTTGATAGTTTTACTATAGGAATCTAAAAACATCGGAAATGAAAAGTTTTCACGTTTTTAATATTGATATACTTGTTAAAGTTATGTTTTATCCTAACTAAATTGTCTTGATGTGAACCAGTTTGTTTTCGGTTTCTGCATCAATTGTACACGTATTGTTGGCTCGTTAGGTCGTTTGTAACTTTATAATTGTCTTTTTTTCTGGCGCCTTCTCCAGAAATTACCAAATTCGAAGCAGATGTTCTTTATACAGCAATATAGACTACTATGAGAAGACAACGTCATCGAAGAAGTCACTTATGGTCTCTGTGGGAAGCCCCAACAATAGCTTACATGCATTAACACTGTCAGCCTACGAAGTGTCAAAAGATTTACTCCTAACCTACATAAAGACATCTAAACAAACGAAATAAATTTTGTATCCGAATAAAGGGTGCGGCATATGCATGAGGTAGACGCGACACGATCAATTATGGGCATTGTCAGAAGCCGACAATACGTCTTAGCGCATCGTCGCCGTATGAGACCCACGCTCTAACTTACGCCTACGGAAGTTCGTTGCAGCTTGGGCTCTATCTTCAGCAGGATAGATTCCAATTTTTAAGGTTGCCAATCGGTGACAGGTGCGTTCAGAATCGGGGCAACCTCCCACTGGTTGCAACAATGCGATACTAGCCGACAATGCGCCGGCCCATTCACCATCACGTGTCGCGGACCGTCGTGAAGACTTAATTAAATCGGAACAGTGAAGGAATCGTGGGCAGATGATTTATACGTCAATAGGTGATATGTCTCTTGAGGTTTGTTGGTACACTCCGGTCGTAAAGGATCTTGGGAAAGTTAGCGCTGAGACGACTTTCCCACGTCCACTTATAATTTATATGTTTCGGAAACAGTTAATATGATTGACATTATCATAGAAAAGAATGGAAGTAGGTATCTTTGACATTGGTCTTCTTTTATATTACATACAAGTAACGTAACTTTTATTTAAGTAATATTGGTTTATGAACGCCATTCCTGATCAATCTAACATCAGGTAAGGTATTTACGTTATGATTTTAGTTATAGATTCTTGTTAGGTAAAAAGGGGAAAAGGTGTTTGGTGTGTTTATTCGAAAATCTGTTGACAATATTAACGCTCGGACGTTGAGCACGTATACTTATTGAAAAAGTAGTCTGAAAACTTGAACACTATTCTTTGACATGATTATTGAGGTAGGAAATTTTCCGTTTTACAAAACTTAAAAGACAACGCAAAAAATCGAATAACTTGGTGGTAAATAAAAGTAATTATTATGTCAAGTTATTAGGAAACATGTCAAGCCATGTCTCTATCAGGTATGAAATACTTATTCCTAAAAGCGTAACAAATCATAAGCACAAGATCGAGTCGATTTTCCCTAATCCTCTTTCGTTACCAAATGGCCTTTCTACTGAATAATAACAATTGCAAATCCGTCACATTCGGACAATCAAAAGCGCACGACTTGCAAGTGTTAACAAAACTCAAAGCAATCGTTAGCACAATTCGGACCCCCTGGCGGCAAATCGGATCGACTTGGAGCGGTAAAGGAAAAAATAAAATAAAAAAACATGGCAGAATGGACACGAGTCTTCGACAGATGCAGCAAAAAAGTTGCGACGCAGAAATCTCGTTATTATTGCGTTTTGTGGGGGTTAAATTGTTTATAAATTCTAGTGAAATCGGCCCTTGATGGAGGGACGAGGGATTATATTTGATTATAGCAATTATTTTTTATTGACTGTAAACGTTTGTTGTATTTTTATTTTCATTAAATTAAACTTAGGTATTGTAACCGGCGTTCTTGGTGTTAAAGCATAATGAGTAGAAATGTTAGCATAAGTAAGTCTTTAATAAAATATAGCACTGTTAGATTAGAATGGCATTTCGAAATAGTGCAGTATTTTTGATCACCCTGACGGCGGCCTCAAGCGATTCTGATGAGGTCTGTATATCATTTCTTCTAATAATAAAAGATTTATGTGCAAACACCAAGTGCTCAGCTGTTATAAAGCAACATAAACTACAAAAGGCACAAGTAAATTGAAATGAACAATGGCGTACAAATAGCTTTCCAGTGGCCAAAGTAACCTCACGTATTTTCCACACCTGTTTGTCTGACACAGAACAAAAGCTCTGTTAACATTACAATCTACGTTTTGCAGTACACTAAGTACGATTGCTCATGATCCTCTATGCTGTGGAGAGGACCAGGTGCAATTTTATGTTAGTAGTACTCTACGGCCACTTTAATTTGAATTTGGAACACAATCTCAAACACAATAGTTTTTCAAGTACATATTTTTCATACGGCCTGCACACAATTTTATTTGCCGTTTTTAATTTAAAGATTATTGGTGTTACATAGAATGTTGAACAAAAAATAAATAGCGATTCATTTTATGCATTGTTTTTGAAAACGTTGCTCAATTGGCGTTAACAAGATTTTCTTGTTCGAATAATATTTTTTATTGTTTATCTACGGCGTGCTTTTAGCAGCGTTTTAAAAAAGAATTTTCTGAGTGCTCTCGTATAACAATGGCTGTAAAAGTATCGGAACCGGAACGTTATCCGGTGGAGGGCGCGTGGCTTCCGGCTCGGGGGCGGATGCTGGAGAGGCCATCCAACATGGCTACAATATTAATCAATATTTCAACAACATTAGCTCGGGGTGAGCCCGCCTCTCAAGACGAGACACCTACTTATCTCTTTGATTCGACTTGTTTCAGAATATTGGAGACTGTTATTTCTTGTTTATTTTTAGGTTGTTTTAAAAAGACTTTGGTCGGCATTTTATTGAATAAAGATCAATGATAGACTGTTAAAAAATGAATAAAAACTTTACTTAGTTTGTTTTTCTTTCTCTAGCGAAAAAGTCGGGCAATATTTACTTGTAATTAGAGATAGGTATAGGTTAAAAATAAAATAATTATACAGGGTGGTGCCGTCAATACAACAATGAATTAAAACATAGGTAGGCTGTATTAGGTCATCGAAATGGTTTGCCACTTTCAAAAATATCTTATTCATTTGATAATTTTATGATATTTGTATGAAATTATTGAGCATTTGTTTACGAGTCATGGATGTTTATAATTCTGTTTATTTAGTATATTTCTAATATTTATATACATATTATTATTATTATTTCTCCGTTATCTAGTATCCATAACACAAGCTCTTAATGATGCTTAGGGCTAGATAATAGGTGTGAGTGTATGAATATTATTATTATATTATTATTAAATAATATAACATTGGCTGCATTATTTCATATAAAAGTCATGAAATTATCAAATATATTTATTTAGATGTTTTTCAAAGTGGCAAATTAATTCTATGAACTAATATAGCCCATGTTTTAATTTATTATCGTTTTGACTGCACCACGTGTATAGCAAGTCGTCACGAAATGATATTAAAAAGTTTACATTATGATATTATAAACTATGTCCTTTACTAACCCGCCGCCCTACTCCTCAATGATTAATGCAACAAATTAATCGAGTCCCTTACTGCCGTATTCTATAGGTGAACCTATAAATAGATAAGTAAGTATCAAGTAGTAGTAGTAGTTAAGTATCTATAGGTATATTTATTTTATTAGGAATTATGTATAAATTTCCTAATTTTTGATTTTAACATTATTATAAATGTTTGAAAAAATACTTAGTAATTAAAATAGAATAAAACTAGAAAAATTTCACGTCCTGAGGCAGGAATCGAACCCGCGACCTTTCGCAATCCGGGCGACTGCTCTGACCACTGAGCCACCCAGGACTTGGGATATCCCTGTGAAATCCCCCTGCATCCCTGTGAGCAGTCGCCCGGATTGCGAAAGGTCGCGGGTTCGATTCCTGCCTCAGGACGTGAAATTTTTCTAGTTTTATTCTATTTTAATTACTATGTATAAATTTGTTTTTTTTTCTAATGTTATTGTCTTTCTTGTACCCACTCTCTTGATTTCCTTCTGTATTATTTCCTTTCACTCCAGGTTGCCTGGAGTGATTTGATTGATTGATTGATAGATACTTTACACAAAATCAAGTTTACTTCTTGACGGGGAGCTCTTGGCTTTGTCTCACCTGGTGGTGTGTGATGATGGCAGAAGATGGAGCGAGCTACACCCGGATTCCTCAACTACAGAGGAACTATCTTAACTCCCACTGCTGGAACACAACAATATTGACGACCGGCTGGCCGAGTGGTCTGCTATACAGGCTACTCGGTCAAGAGATCCCGGTAGGATGAGTACGAGCATTTGTTTACGAGTCATGAATGTTTATATGCTTATTTAGTGTATTTCTAATATTTATATACATATTATTATCAATATTTCTTCGTTATCTAGTATCCATAACACAAGCTCTTAATGATGCTTACTTTGGACTAGATAATAGGTGTGACTGTATGAATATTATTTTTCATATTTTTGTTATGACGGAGACTTAGGTAAGACGGTGGAGACGGTAGTAGCTGGCCAGGCGGACTTAGAAAAGAAAGACCTCCCACTAACCAAATTTCTGCCCTCACGGGATTGAACCCAGGACCTCTAGATTTGAGGTAGGTGGCTTCAACCACTTGACCACAAAGGCAGATTCGAACATAATATTCAAAACTTTTGTCTTTTACATGGAAGAAACACATGAGGAGCTTGGTCCATAACACCACCACGCTGGCCCAATGCGGGTTGGTGGGTTAAAGCGGTTGCAATAACAACCGGGACCAACGGCTTAACGTGCCTTCCGAAGCACGGAGGAGCTCGAGATTAGCAATTTTGGTTGATCCATCCCGGGACCGACCATGGCGAAAGTTGCTTTGTTTTCGTAAACGAAACCAGAGCGTTCAAACCACTACGCCACCGAGCTCCTCTTTCTAGTTATGATATACCTAGTTGTTATAATAACTGTTGCAAGCAGCGTCCTGCTGCGCGCGCGCAACGTCCGCGTTCGTCAGAAGCACCGCGGGTGACGTGTTTGGGCTTAGACTATGAACATTTTGAGATTAGTTTTTTGTTATATAAAAGAATTATAAAACTTTGCTACTAAACAGGGTGGTGCCGTCAATACGACGATAAATTGAAACATCTGCTATATTAGTTCATAGAAACGGTTTGCCACTTTCAAAAAAATCTTATTCCTTTAACAATTTCATGACTTTTATTATATAAAATAATGTTGCATCCAATGTTGTATTCTTTCATACAAAGTCATAAAATATTTCAAACTAGCTTCTGCCATAGAAGCAGCTTCTGCTGCGCAAGACTAGTACTTCGAGTAGCCTATTTTTAACAAACTAAATTACAACCTATATGTTCCTATATGTTATTCTGAAATATGAGCTCTATTATTGTAAAGTTTCGTTAAAATCTGTTCAGCAGTTTTTGCGTGAAAGAGTAACAAACGTACATCCATCCATACATACAAACTTTCGCGATTATAATTAACATTTATATTTTTTTAACTACAAACATTGTAATTTAATATTTGAAAAGAGTGACTACACGAGTTTGTTGCCGGAACCTTCTCGGTAGGTAAATTTTTGGAACCGGTTTACACCACATTCAGACATGACAGACAGACAGGCACTATGGCGTTGGTAGGTAATATATTTCTTGTGATAGTTTTAATAAAAATATGTTTTTTGACGATTTAAAAGTGCTTCTTTGTTGCCTATTTAAATACAAATATTTTGACTTTGACTTATAATATTAATAGGATTTCTTGAGCTATCGAAACAGTATTGAACAGGCCTCAATATTTCATGTCGGTAATTTGGTAATAAACCATAAGTTACAATAACAACAGTACCTAAGCTAATGTAGTACGTAGCTATTCCTTTAATATAATTTATAATAAGTGTTACTCATAGAAGTAACATTTATTTAAAACTACACAATCACATCAATTCTCATTGCAGCCGAGAATTTGTCAGGATAATTTCACGTCAGTTGTGTAGAATAGTCTAATGCCCATTGTACCAGGGAACAGCCTCACCCCAAATGGCAGCCGCTAATGAGGGCTGGTCCCTGCCCATTGTCGCACGGTTTGCTCATGTGAATAATTGCTTGTTGTTCTTTCATGTCACTGACTGACTCCCTGTGCAGTTTTCAATAAAGACAAGTATATTGATTTCTTTTTCATTTTTTCTAAGCTATTTAATACTTTTTTGGTGTCATATCATTTTATAAATATTAGGACAATAAACAAGACTAACTACAATAAGGTATAGGGTAAGCTTACAATGACATGACCTAAGTGCGGACATAATTATAGATTGACCACGGCATGCATCAACTAGAAATCTTCAATATCTTTTTCAATTGAACACAATTCGAAAAGAAAAGATTCAAAACTTAAGCGAAAAAACAACAGTTGTACGCAATAATCTTTTAATTACTACGATGTTCTGGCATTAGTCCAGTTTATCATGAAAGTGCGGAGCCAAACAAGCATATTATTGCTTATTTGAGGGTTAACTTGTAGCTAACCGGAGCCTATAGTTGTAGTATCAAGAACCCTAAGCCTGAAGCTCGCCTTCACTCACTGCAATCAGTGATAAAATCCAAAGAAGAATGGTAGATTTCGTCATTTAAATATCGAGTGTTAGTCTGCGTCGAGGTCCGCGTCATCGGCCAAAGGACTAGCTAGCATCCAGGCCATGATATCTAAATTAATTTAAAACAAAAAACTCAAACAATTATTAATTAACTATAAATTTAGACCCCATTTTTAAAAAAATATGCTGGAACAATCTTTTTTTAAATTAGACTTCAGATCTTTTCAGGGTATTTTAAATATGATACGTAAGCTATAAGTAGTAATGGGTCTTTGCCATTTTTCTTTCAGTAAAAAATTACACTATAGCCTTTACTTTGTTAAGCTTTAAGCGATGTGTTCAGTAAAACATCGTTTGAGACCATCCCTTTCTCAAAATAAAGCCATTGAAGATAAACACTCATTGAATGTTTTTAATTTGTCGTTGTTTATTTTGGGAAGTAAAAGCAGCGGAGTGCTACCCAGTTGTCATTTGATTTGATGAGGCCACTTGCAGAGCTTCATATTATTTACCTACAATTAATTATATTGACCAACCAACCCGCATTGTGCCCGCGTGGTGGTGTTATGACCCAAACTCCTCATGTGTTTCTCCCATGTAGGCAGGCCCAGCTGTGGGCCGTATATAGGCTGGTGATTATGAAATATAATCATAGCATAGTACAATAGCCTTCGAGTGAGCAGGGATCCTTATGCTCGGTGGAGTGACGATCTGCGCAGGGTGGCTGGCATTAACTGTATGAGGCTAGTCAAGGATCGAGTTAGGTAGCGTTAATATAGAGAGGTCTTTATCCAGCAGTGGATGATGATGTTAATGAGGTCATGTAAGCAATACAAATACCAAACATTACGGTTAACTACAGGTGGATCATTGATCAAAAGAAAAGTTTGGAAAATGTGCTTGGCACATTGTCGCTATGGCTTGTAGACCAGAGTTGAGTCCTTGTCACCCTTGAGTTCTCTTTCTTAGACTTCGGGTACAGCCCTTGTAGAATGAGGAGCTCGGGAAATGTTTTGTCTTCACCGAACGTCATTTCCCATATATTGGTTCGAGAAAAATTTTATTTTGATATAGATAGATCCTTTGTAGAGTGCATCATACTGCGCGTACTGTGTAACGCTACGGGCTATAGTATAACTTACAGAACCTTCTACTTTATCCCATAGTAGCAGTAGTGCGAGCATACATCTCTCATGGAGTTCCAATTATTTTTGTTACAGAAACCGATAAAACAAGTTTTTATGTCAATTATGACGAAATACGCAGTTTATAGCTTTTTCCCATCTAACTAAAATCTGTTCAAACATTTTCGCATATTTTGTTTAGACAATTAGATAATAATAATATATAATAATATATGTATTTATTGACTATCAACACAACATACAGATGATAAGATTGCACTTACTGCTACAGGTACAGATGACAAACCATTAATAAGCTCACGCACGGCCCTCCTGCCATTGTATTCTGTAACAAAACGCGATTCTCACTTTGCAATCACTTCAATTTCATCTGTCAAAATGTACCTATGAAAATTTGATTTATTTGACAGTTAAATCCGAAGTGACTTACGAGGTGAGGTGCGAGTTTCCTGGTGGGAAGCGGTTACCGCCGTCTGCAGACACCTGCAAAGAAAAAAATCTCTTGAGCATGTGCGTTGTCATCCTGAGGCCTAAGATGAAATACCGTCCATGCGCTGTCATTACACTGGCTACCTTAGTCTTCAATCTGAAACGCAGCAAACTGTTTCACGGCTGAAATAAGAAAGGCGGTAGTACCTACCCAGATGAGTCTACATACGGGCCTGCCACCTAGTATAACATCAATAATGGTTTGTACCTATGAAAATATAGGTATATATTTTTTTCATTTTTATTCACACAAATCGTTAATTTCATTAGTAAATCTAACAATATTATCAGGTCAATAGATCCATGCTTGCTTGCATGCCAAGTGAAAGTCACAGAAATCAACAGTAATATTACATTTTTACACGCCCTGACACATTTATACAAACTAAGAACAACTCCAAAAATAAATTTCCGAATAACATCCACGAGTTTTTGACAACGAGACCAACAAATCGAAACAGTTCGTGCCGCGCGAACGCGTAATTGCTTCAATCCCGCCAAAACACGCGCGGCGCGGATTTATTTATTTATTTACTTACTATTTACTGGGCAACACTGTAACGAGATGTCGCTCTAGTTTTTCATGTGATTTTTTTGCGTTTTTAATGGCTGGTGTAGCAGTTATCTGTAACGAAGGTGATGAGGATTCGATTCCCAGATCTCTATCTCAAACTCAATCATTTATTAAAAGATACACTATTCAGGCGTTACGGACTTTGTCGGGCACAGTGTGATCTCCAATTCACTTGATTCGTGATTGTGAGAGAGCAATTTATTCGTACTCTTTAAAAAAAATATATTTTGTGTGGAGGACTATGAAAGTAAAGAAAGTACTTATTAAATTGTAGATAGAATATGTGGCAACATCGGCACTATACAGTGTATAATATATTCTTTGACTTTACTAATCTCTTTGTTAAGCAGTTTTTTTCTTACTCTTTATTTAATTTTAGGACTTATCTCTCAAGTAAGACATGTCAGTCCTATTATAACCCTAAATATACATATAAACAAATGAACTGATTGTTAAGCAGTTGAAAACAAAAAGGAAAATCGAAAAAAAATGAGGAAAATATTGAAACAAATGCCGTAATGTACGTGGATTTCGATTATTGCGCCAATAGCCTACTATATGTCCTTTCTCGAGGAGTAATTTATCTCCATGAGAAATTTCATCTTAATCAGTTTGTCCTGGTTAGCTAGCATGAGTATATTTACTCACTCAACAGTATTACTCACGCGTTGTTATCGTAGACTATAGACGCTCGTAGCACATTGGGCGCACGTAGCACATTGAGCGCTACTCTTGCGCTGTTATTGTAGACTATTGATGCTTGTAGCACATTGGGAGCTACTCACGCTTTGTCATCGTAGACTATAGATGCTCGTAGCACCTTGGGCGCTACTCACGCGTTGTTATCGTAGATTATAGACGCTCGTAGCACCTTGGCTACTACTCACGCGTTGTTACCGAAGCCTGTAGATTACGTAGTACCTTGGGCACTACTCACGCGTAAGTACCGTAGCCTATAGACGCTCGTAGCACCTTGGGCATTACTCACGCGTTGTTATCGTAGCCTATAGACAGTCATAGCAACTTCGACGCTACTCACTCGTTTTTATCGTAGCCTATAGACGCTTGTAGTACTTTGGACGCTACTCACGCGTTGTTTCCGTTGCTTAAAGAAGCTTGTCGCACCTTGGGTACTACTCACGTGTTGCTATCGTAGCTTATACTTGCTCGTAGCATCTTGGCCACTTCTCACGCGTTGCCTACCCTGTTAAATTTAAGAGAAAGCGTTATGTTGTCAGCTGAGAAGACTTGAGCTTGATTAACCCACCGGAGTTAACCATGGAGAAAGCAGCTTTGTTTTCGTAATAGAATAGTTATTTGTTATACAAGAGTGCAAAGTTGCTTTTTAACCACGTGCTCAATTTTGATGACCGAGCAAGCAATCCTGAGCATTAGCGAGGGAATCAAAAGAGCACGAGGTGAAAAATCTTTGCACTCGAGTGCAACACGTAACTTTTCATCCCACCTCAACGAGGAAATGACTCAATGCAAAAAAAACTGCGCATTATTAACAGTTGCAGTTACTTTGCCCTACCTTTTATTATTTGAGTGAAACGTTGACCATCACATATATGTGCAAGTTCAGCGGTTGCTCAAGACCAGTCAAGACGTCACAGTACATAAGTGCCAGTATCCCACTACATAGGCCCAGAGCAGAGGGCGGTACGTGACCGGCGGAGCTGCGGTGGTTGTTAAATATTTGCACGGCGCGACTAAACACGACTCGAGCCGCGGGCGACACAGCTTCATAGCGCGCACCATGGTTCATGTGTATTGAGGGATAAAGCCAGACAATCTTTAAAAAACAGATTTCTTTTAAATTACTAATTTAATTCCCGTAGGGGCATTTTCGGCGCGGTTTGGTTGGTTTACTTTTCTCAGTCTGGCTGGCAGCTACCACAGTTTTACTTACCTGAGCAGGCCGCGCCATAACGATAATGTTAACATCATTGTTGTGTTCCGGCAGTTGGCCGAGGTAAGATAGCTAGTTCCTCTGTGGTTGAGGAATCCGGGTGTAGCTCGCTTCCATCGTCAGCCTTATCATTACTTATCATCAGAAGAGAGAATGAGATGAAAATCAAGAGCTACTCCGTTTGAAAAAAAAGACTAATTGATGCAATCACACACAAAGCCGGCAAAGAGCTTGTTGTTTGAAAGCTCATATTTACATATTAATTTGGGTCACAGTTCAACGGCTAATAATAAAGTATCTCTTTAAAAATTTATATTTTGAAAACAGTTCTCTGAATCGATAAATGGTGTTTACAGCTCCAATATTTTTGAACGACTTATCCAACTGCACATCACACCATGAGATTGATGAGATTTTTTTAAAAATATTTTATTTTACTGTTTATGCCATGATTAGTAGGTAGCCATGTCAAATTACTGCATTTTAGTACATAAAATTTACCTACTAATAAAAATGTATTTAAACTAGAAAAATTTGACGTCCTAAGGCGGGGAATTTTTCAAACATTTATAATAATGTTAAAATCAAAATTAATGAAAAAAATTACTTTATTAAACACAAGATTTTTGGTTAAAACTCTTGTACATAAATAACAGTAGAATTTTAAATGTGATGTATATATATTATGTATAAATTAGTACGTCTACGTATAATGTAGATTGCTGAAATTGTTTTGATTTTATTTGTCCCCGGTTTTCCACAGATCATGGTGTCAGTACCGAGTGGATCATCAATTGGCTCAATCGTGTGGTAAACACGCTCCGCGGTCAACTCCCCCCCCCCCACCCTCCTCCGCCGCCGATACTACAGCTATCCAATCTTGTATGTTTGTATGTAATATCCCTCTGTACGTATAGGCGTAGAGGTTTAGGTAAAGATCATTATGTAAGATCATTCAAAAGCATCACACTAATAATACCTATAAAAGTTAGTTCCTTTTTTTATGGACTAATAGAACCTTTATAAGCCAGTATGGTTTTTTTCATACTTATTTGAAAAATACTTATCATGTGCTCATTTCGTTAAGAATATCCAATTCTATGTCAATAATAGGTCGTCTAAAGTTTCATTATGTTGTAAGTAGGTACAGACAGCACATCAATTGTAACATTGCACTACGAAAGCCGCCTCTGTTACCAACGTAGTAAGAGCGGTCTCAAGGTCAAACTTTCTCCGTCATAGTAATTAAAATAGAAAAAAATGTAATAATGTAATGTATGTGTGTGTAATGTAATAATGTAATGTAATAATGTTAAAATCAAAAATTAAGAATATTTCTCCGTCATATTCAATTTTCTCCGTCTTTTTCACAAAGAAAAGCAATTGTTTCATGCAATTAATAGATATTCTTAATTTTTGATTTTAACATTATTATAAATGTTTGAAAAATTACTTAGTAATTAAAATATAATAAAACTAGAAAAATTTCACGTCCTGAGGCAGGAATCGAACCCGCGACCTTTCGCAATCCGGGCGACTGCTCTGACCACTGAGCCACCCAGGACTTGGGATATCCCTGTGAAATTAATAACAAGAAACAACAACAACAAATAATAGATGAACAATTAATAGATGTTTTTTGTATCGGTATTACAATTTAGTAGGTGTGAGACAGCTGATTTATTTTCCAGATTTAAATTTTTTAACGTGTCGTGTACAGCATGACCTCAGCCCGCCTAGCATGACCACCGAAACGCGATATGATACGATATGATAAAGCTATTTATCGCTTCGAACTGTCAAAAATCATTGGATATAACCGCCATCTTGAAATTTTATCGAAACTGCGAACTTGTATTGTATATATACATGTTCGCAGTTTCGATAAAATATCTTCTGACTTAGTTTACGTTCCTCTTACATTTTCTGTAAGACATGTAGGTAATCTGAAATCCAATTTGAGTATTTAAAATAAAACCAATTTACCGGATTTAACTCGCGTTTAATTAGATGTTAAATTATCACTACACACCCGACGTTTCGATTACTTACAGCGATCGTGGTCAGGGGAAGTCTGCAGATGTCAATTGTCTTTTATAAGTTAACTACCGTGACTTTGTGTTATATTTTGAGCGGTCCGATTCACGCATACGGAGCTCGCGGTGTCAGTTTGTCGGACAGTGTGAGGTCGGGGTTGGTGCTGAGGACAATACTAACCAATTTAATTCTAAATTTAATAATAATTTAGTTTTGGATGGATCGATGAAGGGAATACATTCTATTGAATTGTGTTTCTGCCCATTAAAGACCAATAATTTGTCTCATTGATTAAGGTTAATGGGAATGTAGGGGAATGACCGACTTGTTTTCAGGTGTCTTATGCATGCACTCCTAATGTTGCTACGCTCCTCTCCTGATGATGCCATGCCGGACCATATGATGGTAGTTAAAGAACTCTATATTACCTAGATAGCCATTCAGTATTTATCACTGTAATACTTAGTGAAATTAACATAAAAAAATAATGTATTACAATACGAACGTGTGCTTCTATTATAATAACTAACTAAAACTCAACGCGACTAAAGGATTTTATCGAGTTATACTACCTCAGATTTTGCTTATCGAGAGACCCATGACTAGGTAATCTACAGAATGCCTTAAAATATACTTTACCAGTGAAATAATTTTGTAGAGTAAATATAGGACATATACCAAAAAAAGACAAACAACCACGACTCATGAACTCATGTTCGCGTCCACTATACTTATCTAAGGTAACATTGACTGACGACCGCCTGGCCGAGTGGCCTGTACCCCAGGCTACTCGGTCAAGAGGTCCCGGGTTCGAATCCCGGTAGGAACAAATGTTTGTATGATGAGTACGAGCATTTGTTTACGAGTCATGGATGTTTATATGTTTATTTAGTATATTTCTAATATTTATATACATATTATTATCATTATTCCTCCGTTATCTAGTATCCATAAAACAAGCTCTTAATGATGCTTACTTTGGGCTAGATAATAGGTGTGAGTGTATAAATATTATTATTATTATTATTATTATTATTTTATGGGAATTTTGGTAACACCAAACTTAGTTTTATGAGAACCACACCAAACTGTGGTCACCATAAATGTGACTAATAGTTAGTCTGTGTTAATGTAATTCTGATAGAGCAGACCTAGTATCTGGTATTATCGGATTGTTATTTATGTTACGGATTTGCAGCTTAAAATATTGCTATGTAAAGTTGTATACTGAGTGGAGACAGGTTGAACAAACACGATGTAGAGGCATATATAATATGAAGCTGTAGAGGTAGAGACACATAGGGATAGCCGTGGGCGGGGCGGCGTGGGAGGGGCCTCCATCAAACAATCGCGTTTGGTTGCCGATGAAATTCAGGAAATTGTAGAGCTTTCTTTTTTTTGTTTGCTTTTAGAAACAAACACGATATTTGTTTTGTACTGTTTGCCTATTTTATAGAGCGTTGCTGACTTATTAATGTGGATTGTAGAGTCGAGATATAGCTTTCTATAGATTTATACATGATAGCGACTAAAATTCCGATAATTGTTGCTTTAAAATAACTTAAAGAATTATACAATTAAAATGAACCGCTTACTCTGACCAGACGTACTGACGCCTGATTCCCACCTCAGTGGTAGGTAAGTATAAAAAAAAACAAATTCCAAATTTCCAAAAAATTCTCATCAAACAAATGTCATTTCAATTAATTTTTCTTGTTGAATGTAGTCTTACCTGAAAGTATGTAAGTACTTTCATACTTTAAGTAATGCTACGTTGAACAAGCTAGGTAGGCACTTATTCACGTCAAATATTACTCTATCTATAATAACTAACAAAATATCTTATAAAATAAGAAGGTAGCTATTTATTCTGAAATAGTGACTCTACCAAAAATATCATTTAGGTAGGTAGGTACTTATATGATGAATTGACGATGATTACCTACTATAAAATTATGACGATTCATAAGATCTTGTCAGTGTCCGTTTAAATAAAAAGCTTTTTGATTGGATTAGCAAGCAAAACCCCAAACCAGCGCCAGTAAACTCTTCTAGACACACAATATGCTATAATCCTGTACTTATAAATATTCTGTGATAGAAACAAATGTAACATGCTACTTCTAGGAAACATTTAAATAGGATATTTAAGACTTTGTTTTGTAAACTGTGCTAAAATTAAACTATGTTAGTTATATGTATTATTGTGTAGGTAATAGGTAGGTCTGTTCTATGAAAAAAGTAAAAGGTATTAAAAAAAATTTCTGAACCTGCTGTACTTAGGTACTTCCTACTATAGTACGGACAAACAAGTAGGTACGTATAGAAAAAAACATCAATTTCACCAGAACCAAAAGAAAGTATCTAATACCTAAATAAATAAACTTAACGAGATATTTTTGTGGATGTTCGTAATGATACCTATCTTATGAGTTTGATTGATGAAAATTATAGCATTTGAATGTAACAGATAAGACAATTATTTTGCAAACTCACAACACGACTGTATTATTACAGTTTACATTTAAGTTTTTTCTTTTCATCGTGATTTGAAAAACTTATAATAGAACAATCTATTCAATGAAACAGATTTGTCAAATTTTCAAACACATCATCAATTAAAACGTCACATCTGCTGTAGTGTTTAAAAAACACAATTAATAATTATGTTCCTGATCCATTTAGCGCTATTTATGTAACCGAACCGGTCACACTAAATAAAACTTAAACAACGCGTGAAAAATTACAAAAATAAATGTTTACAGCCCGTGACGAATCGGGTTAATTTCTGTTTTAATGCAACCCTATCTGGCTATAGTGGAGCGCATTCCCTCGCGTGATTGAAAAAAAAATATGATTATTATTTAACGCAAGGGAATAAAGCTCGCGCACGTAATCGTAGCCGTGTACCGTTTGCGAGGGGTGTGGCTTGAGCTGGGCGGGCCGGCGGCGGCGGGCGGGGCGCGCGCGGCGGCCGCTCGTTAGTTGGGAGCGAGCGGCTCGCGATGCCGCACCACTATGAGTCCTCCGCACAGTTTCGCCATCCGAGATCTGCTCCCAGAAGCATCGTCGCGCTCCCCTTCGCCCTCCGACACGGAACTCGACGTCACCGGCACCGAGACTCCTCCACCGAGCTCCTCGAAAGACACGAACGAAGATAAAAAGAAAAACGAGAAACCGGCGTACAGCTACAACGCGCTCATCATGATGGCCATCCGCAGCAGTCCCGAGAAGCGGCTCACGCTCAACGGCATCTATGAGTATATCATGAAGAACTTTCCGTACTACAAAGAGAACAAACAGGGTTGGCAGAATTCGATCCGGCACAACTTGAGTTTGAATAAGTGCTTCGTTAAAGTGCCGCGGCATTACGATGATCCGGGGAAAGGGAACTATTGGATGCTGGATCCGTCGTCGGATGATGTGTTTATTGGTGGGACCACAGGGAAGTTGCGGCGGCGGTCGACGGCGGCGTCGCGGTCGCGGCTGGCGGCGTTCAAACGCGGCGCGATTCTGCACCCGATGTTCGGGAACCCTTACGCGTCGTTGGTGGGATTGTACCCGCCGCTGCTATCAGTGTACGGAAGGTACGCCTTGCCGAGTCCGTTGCTGCGACTGCCGCCGCCGCCGCCGAGCCCCTACCACCAGCTGTACCGCCGGATCCACGGGCTGGCGGCGCCGGTGAGTCCCCCGCAGGAGCCTGACCCCCACTTGGTGAAGCACAGCTGATGGGCCCGCCGCGAGCCTTCCGAGCGGTATCCCGGGCATACCGCCGCCAAGGCCACTAAACTGTTGTGTATCCAAAACTGTGATAGGTGCTCGGACGCGAGTTGAGTGTATAATAATCGAATTAGATTCTGTAAAAAGTGGTACGCTATTTATTATTTAATTTAAGATTATATTTAATGAATTTAATTTAATGTTAAGAGATCTAGTACGAGATATATTGGGCGTAATAAAATGGTTGAGCGAAGTGCTTACTGTATGTGTCAGTTTTATTGTAGATATGCCTGCGCGTGCGCGGCCCGTTTTATCATAACGCAGTTCAGGGTGATGATTCCTTCTTAGGGACTGGATCAACTTCCAGTCTCATAATAACCTAGGGCATATCATTATGGACAGGACGTGTAGGCGTATTTTAGATTGAAGATTAAATACTAACTAAGATTAAAAAACATGCTAAGCAATGCTAAGCTGTATATCTAAAGCGTTAATATCAAATTATATTAAAAGAAGTATATTGTTTTATAACAGTTGTTTATTTAATACACACACATAAGGAAAACAAGATCTGTCACATAAATATACCTTTTTATTTAATAAACTATTGTCTCATGCCGAATAGTATACCTTCATTAATCGGTTAGAAATTATATTTAGTTTAAACTTTACAATTTAAATGCTTGAATAAAAGGTTATCATAAGTTCGAAAAATTTGGACCCAATTTCATTTGACCAAAAATTTATCGACTATTTTCGTTCCGAATTTTTTACATTGTCTAAATCGTTTCCTACGTTTCCGTTGACCTATTATCAATTGGTCGTTACTCCGAAGTTTCATTTGGTCGAGAAACTTTTTACCGCAGTTATGCTTGGTCGAAATACACTTTGTTCGAACTATTATGTTTCCGGACATTCAATACTTACACTATTGTTTTATTTGACATACATATTTTAATTTCGTTTGGTGGAATGAAAAATTTAAGCACACTAGTGCTTGGAGCTCGGCGGCTTCGCCACTCTGATTTCGATTACGGAAACAAAGCAACTTACGCCATGGTCGATCCCAGGATGGGTCAATCAAATATTTGTTATCTCGAGCTCCTTCGTGCACGTTAAGCCGCTGGTCCCGGTTGTTACTAAAACCGATTCAAACCACCAACCCGCATTGGGCCGGCATGGTGGTGCTATGGCTCCTCATGTATTTCTCCCATGTAGGAAACCCTGTGCCAAGCGGTAGGACTTATATAGGCTGGTGAGGAAGCACACTATTTCCAATCCATAATTCAACCAAGAAAACATGCAAGCAAGCCTGCAGCATGCAAGCAAGCCTGCAGCATGCAAGCACGCAAGCAAGCAAACAAGTATGCAAGCAAACAAGTAGTTAGGTATGCAAGCAAGGATGCAGCATTCAACATGCAGTATGATGTGTATGGTCACAATATCTAACCTACAGTTTTATCCCATAAGTTTTTTTCCTTGGCCTCTAAGGTTTGGGTACTTCCCGACTCAGCACTTCAGCAGGCCTAATTACCATGATTTTTATTCCAAAACTTCACGCCGTTAAGCATGTTTTGAGACATTCGATGTTTATGAAGAAACCATACTATTTCTTTCACTTCACAAATTCATCTATGATACAAAAGAAAGGTTTAGAATCGAAACATGGTTCCTGGTTAGCTTCGTGTTTTGTATTCCACTATTTCGTTTGGCTACGAAATTTCGCATAGTTTTGTAGTCCCTCAGACGACTTCAATCTAGGCGATCTCAATTTTTTGCAACTTAGTTACTTTGTGGTTGAGGAATCCGGGGAGAGCTCGCTTCCATCTTTGACCTTATTATCACTTACTATTAGAGATGGATTCCAAGAGCTTTAAGTATTATTAATGCTCTTGGAAGCTCTTAAAAGAAAAAATGCAACAAAATAATTTATTTGACAAATGAAAAACGAAGCGATAAGTGAAGAAATCTTGCCCCTCACCGTGAATACATCTACCCAAAACTTTGAGAACGAATTCGTGAATTACGAAGCAACCATGCAGTTTGTGTAGATTCTGGACTATTTATTTGGTCTAATGGAAAATATTCGCGAGGTTATCGAAAGAAAGAAAAAAAATCTTTAGTAGGCATTCATTTTTGACATAGAGCCTTTGCTGTGCAAAAAAAGTGTACCAGAGCAATCTGTGGAATTCCGCTTAAATCTTGGTAAACCAAGATTTGAGAATAATGGCTTACACGATTCGTCATTGCCTGCATTGTACATTTTAGAAATTTGTAGCTATGACAAGAAATACATAGCATTATTCAAAAAAGCGAGTGACTGCCAAAACTCTAGGTCGCGTAGAGACACACAGAAATTGGCGTTAAATGTTATTCCTAAATCTGATAAGTACAGCAAAAGCTGTATAGTTATGGGTGTGAGAGTTTTTAACATGATTCCAAATGAATTCAAATCACTAAAGATTGGATTATTCAAAAAAAAGTTGTTATACAATTGGCTTTGTTTCAAAAATTTCTATAGCATTAATGAGTTTTTTGACCATTGGGCTAGGAATCATTGACAGTTTTTATTTTATCCTTATCATTGTATATCACTGTAGTAAACATTTCGTTGATGACCACTACCTTAACATACTATTTATTATTTGCATGCTATAGAAAGTGGCCAAACATGAGATCATTGTACTTAATATTAACACCATTTATACCATCTTTGACGCAAATAAAGATTCTATTCTATTCTATTAAGAACCTAGCATGAGGAGCTCGGTGGTGTATCGGTATGAGCGCTCTGGTTTCGATACGAAAAACAAAGCAACTTTCGCCATGGTCGATCCTGGGATGAGTCAATCAAAGTTTGTTATCTCGAGCTCCTCCGTGCTTCGGAAGGCACGTTAAGCGGTTGGTCCCGGTTGTTACTGCAACCGCTTCAACCCACCAACCCGCATTGGGCCAGCGTGGTGGTGTTATGGCCCAAGCTCCTCATGTGTTTCTCCCATGTAAGAAGGCCTGTGCCCAGCAGTGGGACGTATAGGTATAGGCTGGTGATGATGATGATGATGAGCCATAGCATAAAAATAAATGAGATAAAACAACTTAAATATTTTGAAACTTAAAAACAAAAAAGGATAAAATGAAAATTCAGATGACGAGTTGCCAAAACGGACACCAACTCAGCTTGTGGTACAGCCGGAGTTGTAGCGCTCTTATTAGATAGTCTTTCGGAGATGGGAGAAATACTCCGAATGACACTTTAGACTTTAGATTAGACCATTCTGTGATTGTCTAAACGGCTTTTAAATAATCTACTGGTTTAATTATTTTTTAAATAAGTGTGCAAGTTTTTTTTGATTGGTAATACTTAAAATTTTGGTCAAAAACTTTGAAAAACATTTTACGGTATTTCTGCTGGTTGATAGCTACATTATATAATATCAAATCTAAGAAATCTGAGGTGAACATACTAAGGTATTTATGGAAATGAATAATTATTACTTACATTGTAAGTGAAAGACTGGTTAGGCATAGGCTAATTGTGAACTTATTGGTAATACTACAAAGCGCCAAATTGCTTTTTCCAAGTGGGTTATATTAGGTATACCTAGCGTTTATTCTAGATTCTGAATTTCTACGTTTGTAGACCAGTATTATAATCATACATGTAATATTATTGTGAACCAACTGCCATGAAAAAAGTGAAATGAAAAAGTGTTTTTTAACCGACTTCAAAAACGAGGAGGTTCTCAATTCGGCCGGTATGTTTTTTTTTTCTATGTATGTACACCGATTACGCCGAGATTACTGATCCGATTTACGTGATTCTTTTTTTGTTCGATGCGGAATAGCTGCCATTTGGTCCAATAAAATTTTTTTCAAAACAGTTTTCGGTACTTTGGTTTTAAATTAAAAAAAACTTAAATTATTAAGTCGTCTACATATGCGAAATTGCGAATTTTTGCTTTTCCAATGACTTTTTAGTGAAACGATACGATAGTAAGAAACAATATAAGTTGACGGTCACCCATCTAGCTTCGACCGTAGAAAGTTATCACTAAAAATTGAGAAAAAAAAAATTTAAAACAAAAATTAAATCCGACTTCAAAAAACTGAAAAGGATAAAATAATTAAATTTATGTAGGTATTCATCCCCTAGAAGCATATTTTTGGAGTTGGTGTTAAGTGGTTTCCAAAAACAATAGAAAGTGAAGCACCGACTCCAAAAATATGTTTCTAGGGGATGAATACCTACATAAATTTCATTATTTTATCCTTTTCAGTTTTTTGAAGTCGGTTTTATTTCAGAAAATATGTTATAATAAATGTCGTTCAGCTCATCAATGATAAGTAGAGTTTATTTTTGACAAATATATCCGTAAAACAATTGGAACTGTTAATGAATATTAAGTGGTGCTTTTTATGCTTTTACTTCACGTACAATCAAAGACCTTCATTTTAACGACGCTTAGATTTTTTTTACCATAGTGGGATAGGTTATGCTGTTCTTACATCAATTCCTTAAGGGTATGTTCCCAGACTTTAAGAAAGTTTGACCCTCGAAGCTTAATACGGTATGTAGGTATGTTGTATAGTTGTAGGGCCCTTCTTTAGTCTAGCATCACAAATACCTAAATTCCTAAATGTTCTAATATATGAAAATTCATGGGCTATTATTATGCATGTATGTATACTTTTCTGTTTTGTACAGACTAGATACATTACACGACATTATGATCGTCATTCAGCTGCTTGTTGCTATTAAAACAACCTATTTTATGATGGCACTTAACATCTCGGCAGGCACTCAATAATCCTCGTTCAGTCCCATCGAACTAAGATCATAAAAACTGAATTTATAGAATGCGTCAAACAGTTTTTATTGGTGGTAAATATTGACTTGTTATTTGGCAACATTGCGCAATAGCGTTGGTCCAAACATTTACTATGATAATGACAGCATAAAATACGCGCGTAACGACGTCGCTTGTTCGCGGCGACAAAAATTACAGTTTCGCCAAATCGCTGCCAACAAAAACATGTCGCGGTAAAACGACACCCGCCTAATCCCGGCCATCTCTCATGCGACACAAAACATCTTGCGCGCTAGAAATATTGTGAAAAGCTGCGCGGCGTGCGCCCCCGCATAAATCAACCCACCATTTTGTTTTAGCGTTTTTACTTTTTCCCGACCACAGACAATTAAGAGCGGACCATAAACATGAGGCGGCTAATCTGTGGATTATCGTGAGCAGAGACAAGCGGCGCTCCGGGTATTTCTTGTAAATAATTGTAAATCTATGTCAAAACGCAACGACGCATACATATGTTATGGGATTAGTTTGCGGTATTAACCCGTTTCAGGCTGGTTTATGCGTTGCGTTCGGTTCCTCGGAAAGTGACGACTTCCCGCCAAAACGGAGTGTTAATCTCCCCTTAAATATGGTCATGTCGTGTGATACCGTTTCGGGAAACGGACTGTTAATGTTAATACGTTGTAACATGTTTGTTTTTGTTCCTATTGAGGTTTTAAACCGTGTTCTATAGTAACATGACGTTTATTAGAATATGAAACGGTCATAATTATGGTTGCACTAATTAAAATAAGTTTATCTTTGCTTATATTATCAGGAAACTGACATCTGTTTCTGCAGCAACATGGCATTGCTGTCAACCACGAAAGTTGGCTATTAAGGGTACACATTGGAAATTACCATATAAATTTTATTTTTAACATTTCAATCAATATTTGAAATATGTTTACAAAAAAGGAACGTAAAATTGAGGATCGAATTCTAAATGGTACCCGTCTGTGACAATCGGGTTTCCTCCAAAACTGCACGAGCTTAGGGATGTAGCAATTACAAATGATAGATACCGTTCCATTTATAACCGCTATGCCCTGTGTAGGAAAGAGGAAACGGTTTCTCCTACTCAAATGAACCTTAGAAAAGAAGCAATAATAAGCTAATATCATCGCATGATTTAACATAATCACATCTATTTATCCATGCGAAATGTGAATAGATAAACTTCTTAGATTTAATATCTCCGCATTCATATTTAATTTCTGAGGCCGCGCATTGTCCCCTGTTGTCCGAAGAACGACATATTACTCGCGAATAATGGAATCTGCCAATCGCTGTACGATTTTTGCTATTTTCCCGTCAAAACTTCATAATCATACTTAAATTTGGGACATAACAATAACATCCGTCGCAAAGGGTTTTGGTATAAATAAACACAGAATAAACTCAACGTGTGCAAACAACAACAATGGCTACGACAGAATGTGTAAATATTGCCAATTGTGCCATTTTGCAACTGACCGACCAATCCTTTCTAGGGATTTGCTATTCATAAAGCTTCAATGTTACAATTTCTGCATTCATAGTTTTTTTTGGATTAAAATTATGTTTATCCCAATGCAAAGAAATATAAAGACGACGGACAAAGATTCTGTGGGTCACATCGATTTCAGAAAGCGATTTGTAGCTTTTCTTTCACCATCCACTAGCTAGCTAGTAGGCTAGCTACCACCATCTTACCTAAGTCTGCCGCCATAATGTTAACGACATTGTTGTGTCCCGGCAGTTGGATAGCCAGTTCCTCTGTGGTTGAGGAATCCGGTTGTAGCTCACTTCCATTGTCGGCCTTATTATCACACTATCAAGTGAGGTGAAGGTCAAGAGCTACCCCCTTACTTACGAATAAAATAAATGACTTTACACCATCCGCCCTCGTAGCATTGCAAACTCCTTGGGGAGTGATCAGAAGTTAGTCTCTCTCGAGACCGAGAGAAAGATAGAGGTAAAAACACATTTTGTCTCCTGATAAGTGAACATAAGTGGTGCAGTGAGATCCAGTCTACGGGCCGTGATCCGGGTGCTCATGTGAAGCGGCAAGAGGAGTCTATACCTTGTTCTAGCCACGTGCCTTTTCACGCCTCTTTTAAAGGAATCAATAAATTACAGTTGTTTGTCCCGTATTCTAGACAAAAGTGGCAAGTAAGGCTTAGGCCCGTCTGACGGTAAGGCTATTGAAGATGATAGAGATGAAGATGCTACCAGCGTTTATTCGTAGCGTTCGTAGTTTATAAATTATTTATTCAACACAATATTATCAAAATCACGATAAAACCACATAAAATATAAATAAAAAAATTATAACGATAAAAAATTATATCATAAACGAAATAAATGTCATGTTTTAGAAATAAAATGAATTATAAAATGTTTATGTCATAAAAATTAGGAATACAACATATAATATATCAATAAATAGGAAAAATTCACAACATAATTGCTCCGGTAATCTTTTTTTATCCAACTACATAGATGACAAACAAGCTGACGGCCCTCCTGGTGGTAAGCGGTTACTACCGCCTATACTATAGCTAGGCCTATAAGTAGGCCCGTATGTAGGGTCGTCTGGGTAGTTCTTATTTCAGCCGTGAAACAGTTCGCTGTGTTTCGGATTGAAGGGAAAGGTAGCCAGTGTAATTACGGGACGTGGACGGCATTTCATCTTAGGCCTCAGGATGACAATGCACCTGCAATATCAAGTGATTTTTTCTTGTTATTCCAGGTGTCTATAGGCGGCGGTAACCGCCTACCATCAGCTGGGCCGTCAGCTTGTTTGTCATCTAGTTGTGTAAGAAAGGAAAAATAGTTTTTAGCTAGGTTTAAAATTATTTACATTTAAATCTTCAATGTTGTCAGGTCAATTATTTTACCTTTATAAAGTCCATTCTGAGAATATTATTTCTAGCCATGGCAATTTTAAATATATCTCTAGATAAATAGTTAAGTAAGCACACACCACTAATTTTAGTGTAATAACTTATAACTTCCCCCAGTCTGACCAACCTTACCTCACCATTAGTGGTACTCCTCATGGCCATTTCCGCACCACTGTTTATATTCCTCGCCGCGCTTATGGACTCTTCGCACCGTCTGATGTTACCCCAAAACACTCTATACGGTTCTCGGAACTCACTAGTGTTTAAATTGTGATGTTGTTGACCTGAACGATCCATATCATAGTGTTTAGATGTGGGAAGTTCAAGGGAAGTACGTTTTTGAAGAGCAGTATAAAGGTGGAAGTTATTATTGAACATCGCGTAACAAGTTTTGAGTAAACAAACATTGCGTTGGGTAAGTAATGGGCACAGCGTTTGGGTGGGTGTGAGATGTCCTCGTGATGTTTAAAGTTGTTTGTTACTCACAAAAATAATTCACGTAATCCAGAACGTTTCATTATCAAACAACTATGGCGCCGTCTGTCGAGTTTTCAACTAATCAAGAGGCTTGAATACAGATAGGGGGAAAGGTCTAGCTTTAAACAAAAATAGAAACCGAACACACAACCTATATTTATCAAATATTTGAACTATTTCTTGGAGCTGGTGCCAGGCTGTTTTATGATGGTAGACGGTGGATGGTACACGAAACGCCTAATGCGCCGCGCCGGCGCCGGTAGCTACTGCACTGCGCGTAGGCATTTGCAAAGCCAACGATTTGTTCCCCTCCAATCAGTACCCCTAGCACGTAATTGGAGATATTCGTATCTTAATCATCTTGTCACTCGTTATAGACGATAGAGAACAAATAGAGGTCACATTAGACATTTCCAATCGCCATCGAATCAATGTCAGAACAACGTAGATGATTGTATTTTCTCAGTTTTTTGGATTTAAAAACCAAACTACCGAATAGGTTTTCAAAAAAATTTTATGGGACCAAATGGGAACTATTCCACATCGAACAAAAAAAGAATCATCAATATCGGTTCACTTAGTAGAAAGTTCTGACGTAACAAACATAAAAAAAAACATACAGTCAAATTGATAACCTGCTCCTTTTTTTGAAGTCGGTTTAAAATGACATTATGCTATCGATGTATATTAACGTCAGTGTTGACGTCTAACGTGTTTGTTGTTATCGATAGCCAAATAATTGTTCATGCAGCCTTTTCCCATACAAGTTTTATCATTACGATCTTTGACGATATGGTGACGAGACGAAAGTTTCGAAAAATAGTTCCGAATACGCCCGCCAGGTGCGCTGCTCAAAATTTCATACAGAAGCTAGAAGATAACATATACAAAAATTTCCAATGTTCGTGCTAGGGGTACTGTAGTGTTCTCCTGAAACTGTTACAGTGTTTCAGCAGAATACGTGTTTACAGTGATTTTTGTAACCGTCTTACACGAACCAGCCGCGGCAACATCAAACAGACAATCGCGGAGATCAAAGAGCGATCGATAACTACACTTTTTGTTTGTAAAGTTTGTACGGTGAATTAATCTAGCTCCGTCGGTTATCTTGTTTTTTATCGGTTTGATGATGGTGGCAGCGGCCCAGTCGGCTTGTGCGGCTGTTACACAGTTAAGGTTTATTTAAACTGTGGGTAAATTGTTAATATACTGTAGAACCCGCGCCAAATATGTTGTGATATGTGCCGACCTTTAGCATACAAAATATATTAAATTGTAAGGCTTACTACGAATATTCTCAATACTAGTATTTACAGGCACTTGTTTTCAAATATATATTTTTTTATACAAAGCACAACAAATGACTCAACACCACCTGATGTGAAGCGGTAAGAAGAGTGCATTTGCGAAGACAGTCAATGTTTGTATGATGAGTACGAGCTTGTTCACGAGTAATGGATGTTTATATGTTTATTTAGTAAATTTCTAATATTTATGAAATAATGAGAATAGAGATAATGAAATTTCTATGAAATAATGCAGCCAATGTTATATTGTTTCATACAAATGTCATGAAATTATCTAATGAATGAGATGTTTTTGAAAGTGGCGAACCATTTATATGACTTAAATATAGCACATGTTTCAATTTATTGTCATATTCACGGCACCACCCTGTATAGTATAGTATAATAAGTCTAAGAAACTTTTTGGTGCATGTTTGTAAAACTGGGTAATACCTATCTACTTCAAATATAGCACTTGATTGTTTAAAGTAAATTATATATTTGCATGGACGGCATTTTATCTTAGGCCTCAGGATGACAACGCACCTGCAATATCAAGTGCTTTTCCTTGTTATTGCAGGTGTCTATAGGCGGCGGTAACCGCTTACCACCAGGTGGGCCGTCAGCTTGTTGTATAAAAAAAAAATCATTATAATAGTATCTAGCCCATATAGTTTTATTTTCAACTGCGTCTTGCTTTGTAAGCTGTACCTACTCGACGTCGTGAGATTTGTCGTAATGGGAAAGCGACGTATCGAGAGTCACCGTAGTGAGACTCGACGTAAAGAGAGTCGACGCAGACGGAATAATTCAAAGTAAAGTAAGAATCATCATTAAAAACTTGTGTTACCACGACTTGATAATTTAAATACTCTCTCACTTTTTATTTACATATTTATCGGGGAGTTTACATCGATTTACACTAACGTCAGAACCATATTATGCGATAGCTTTTTATAGTGTTAAGTCCGTACGTGTATTTATAAGACACCTGCGCGTGCGGATTAACTCGTCACGGGTAAATGTGGTTTCATACTTTCTGAGAATATTGCGCCGGAAATCTGCGCCCGTGTTTATGGCAGTCAGAAAATTGGTGAGGTGACTAAGTGGCTTGATCTTAACTGAACATATTTTATTTACGTTTTTTTTTGGTTTTTGAAGACATTTTGAAAAATTCTTCAGCTTCAATAGCAACGTCAATTTGAATAACTATCGTTTAACTTTAACAGAAAATGTAAGTCAAACTATCAATATTTTTTTGGTAGCTTTCCTTTTCTGGCCTGCATACAACAGCTTTTGGCCAAGTATTGAGTATTGTAGTTAAATTGTCATTTTTCAAAATCAGTTGTTAACACTTTATAAAAAAACGGATGGGATCTGATGAGACAAATATATAACAACAGCTGAATTTAATAATGATCATATTCTCCAAATTGACATCGATTACCTAGCCCAAATTATTAATATAAAATATTATAACACAATTTAATTACTATTTTTTAATGATATATTTTCTATGTATAAAATGTATGTTTGGTTGTTACCATTTTTAACCGACTTCAAAAACGAGGAGGTTCTCAATTCGGCCGGTATGTTTTTTTTTTTTTTCTTCTATGTATGTACACCGATTACGCCGAGATTACTGATCCGATTTACGTGATTTTTTTTTGTTCGATGCGGAATAGCTGCCATTTGGTCCCATAAAATTTTTTTCAAAAACAGTTGGGAACTTTGGTTTTAAATTAAAAAAAACTGAAATTATGAAATCGTCTACATAAGCGAAATTGCGAATTTTTGCTTTTCCAATGACTTTTTAGTGAAACGATACGATAGTAGGAAACAATATAAGTTGACGGTCACCCATCTAGCTTCGACCGTAGAAAGTTATCACTAAAAATTGTGAAAAAAAAAATTTTAAACAAAAATTAAAACCGACTTCAAAAAACTGAAAAGGATGAAATAATTAAATTTAAGTAGGTATTCATCCCCTAGAAACATATTTTTGGAGTTGGTGCTAAGTGGTTTCCAAAAACAGTAGAAAGTAAAGCACCGACTCCAAAAATATGTTTCTAGGGGATGAATACCTACTTAAATTTAATTATTTCATCCTTTTCAGTTTTTTGAAGTCGGTTTTAATTTTTGTTTAAAATTTTACACTTATAAATTAAATATAACACGAAGTGTAATTAAATCAGGGAATGGCTTTGTTTGTTTTTCTTAATATCACAGAGGCAGACCGCAGACTCGCAGAGCGCTAATCGATGAAGGCTCTGCCGAAACAACCGTCCCCCGTGGTAATCTGAGATACCACGTAGGCCAGTTCAAACCACTCGTAAGAGAGCCTCACAGCAACGTCCGGGAAAAGGCCGTCCTCACTCATGAGTGATCCTCGCTCCTGCCAAATGGCAACAATATCCTCTCTGATGGAACGCCTCAACTTCCGACGCTCCCTGCGGAACAGCTGGATTCCCTCCCCCGCAATACTTCGCGCACGAACAACCTCCAGGTCTGCAGGGAGACCCGAGATGGGTCAATCAAAATTTGTAATTGGATCTCCTCCGTGCTTCGGAAAGCAGATTAAGCCGTTGGTCCCAGTTGCTATTGCAACCGCTTTAACCCACTAACCCACATTGAACCAGCGTGGAGGTGTTGTTTGGGCCATAGCCCAAACTCCTCATGTGTTTTTCCCGTGTAGGAAGGCCTGTGCCTACCAGTGTGACGTATATGTAGGCTGGTGATGATGGTAAGTCAACCGTAAATAGTCGGTTAAGATCACAATGGTTGGTATGACACAGTTAATCTAAGTTTTGAGTTTGACTGTACACAATCAACACCATTTCTTTGTGACAGATTTGTCTGTTAGGTGTCCGTGTCACGGCGCGGCCCCTGAGCCCGGCTAGAGGGCCAATTGCTTGAGTTAACCTCGGCGCAGGGGTCACAATCTAATTTAATAAGCTCACAGCCCACGGCCTCGCTGCTCTATCGTGCACAGGGCTGTCAACGTCGAAGTTTTTTGGCATTTTACTTTTTTTATACAAATTTAATTTCGTAGCAATTTCTTTTCATTTGTAGTTGTGACTATGAACCGAACGGCAAGCCTCCAACCAGGTGGATCAACGATTTGGTGAAGGTCGCAGGTAGCCGCTGGATCGCAGGTCCGAGCGTCGTCGCCTTTGTCCTTTGTTTCGTTTATAAATATGTATAATTAACAAACAAGTAAGTGATTAGTTTGTAAATATAAATCCTATAATTTATTAAACTATGTAAGCCTACTATTATATCAGCCGGCAGCAGGATGATGTTTTTGTTAATATTGCCGATCCACCCGCTTGTAAAACCTTAATGTCAATTATTGAAGATAGAATAGCACTACATTCGCCATTCACATTTGCCTCATACACACACACACACACACACACACACACACACACACACACACACATACACGCACGCACGCACACACACATACACATTGTAATCAGCATTTGACATTCAAAATTAATTTGTCTTTTATTGCAAAATTTTTTTTGTCTTTTATTTCAAAATTAATTTATTCATATTTTTATTATTATTGTTTTTGTCCATGTGAAGAGAAGAAGATGTATAATTTCGCTAAACAGATTATCAATAGACATCAATTTGGAATGCAACTAAAATTTTAATGGTTTAAATAGCTAATAATAAATAGTACCTACTTCTTTTACTTTAATAATGTATAATTCTAAAAAGCAAAGTGAAAATCCTTCATTGGCTAAAGTTTTATGTATCATAGAAAAAGTGTAATCTGTTTTAGACTAAGCTGTGGATTTTTGTAAAATAAATAAAATTAAAAAAAATAAAATAAAAAAAAAACCTTAGACTATCCAGTATAAAATTTTCTCATAGGAAGGTATGATGACTGAGTTTTGTGAAACGAGCTGGGTCTTGGAAATAAAAGATAAGTTTAGCTTAAATTAATTTAAGATCGAATCCAGTTTATCTGAATGTTCTCTAAAACGCGAGACTGTAATTAGTTTTTTTTAAAATAAGGCACATTGTAACTAAGATTAGGAATGTAAGCTTAAGCCCCAATTATATAAATGAATAATGGACATGTCCTAAGAATATTTGGATACCCGGCCAGGTCTATGTACACTATATTAAAAAACAGGCAAAAATATGCATAACAGTTTTTAATAGTCCATTTTCTTTTTATTTCGTGGTTCAAAACAATATTTTTATAAAAAAACTGCAATACAGCCAAATATTCATCATGGCGCGTAAAGAAGCATAATGGGAGTCAACTAAATGTCACCAAAATGACATACATTGTGACTTTTAGTTGACTCCTAACTGTATTCTATATACAGGGTGTTAGGGGAACGCTCTTGGAAACGAAGGTACGTGGCAGCGCTGCTCACCCTAAACACGACTTACTAAAAATAAATTTGAAATTGTGATGAATCGTTTGTGTGAAACAGCTGTTTTTTTTTCGGGACTTTAAATCTATTTTTTAGCTAGTCGTGTTTAGGGTGAGCAGCACTGCCACGTACCTTCGTTTCCGAGAGCGTCCCCCTGGCACCCTGTATATCGCAGTGTTGTGTTCCTGCGGTGAGTAAGTTCGCCAGAGCTCATCGATTTAAAAGGCAACGAGTGCCCAAGATCCTAAAAGTGACCCACAATTAGGATCAGAATGAGAAGAAGAACACCCGAGTAATTTGAAGAATTTGGGGTGCATGACAGCCCTAATAATATTGTGTCTATTTGACGTTATAAGATAATGTGTAAGTATATTTTGAATTGGAGTTTTCTTTTTTTTCTGCCCAAGACAATTCACCACAGTCAAATACTTAGCGCAAATTTTATTATGTACATAGTAGTAGCACAGATTAATAATAGTTAGTGGCGTAGCTATGATTCTCGGGTGAATACTCACCCGGGAACATCAGTGCTCGTCGTACAATATCGTTGCTAACACGCAAGACAACGCACAAATTGATTATTGTTGCAAGCTGGTATCCAACAAGCATGGTATGTTCAATAGAGAACTTCTCTTGGAGGCAAAGTTTTACTGTGTAAGTCTCAAAAAGGTCTCTTATGGATTACTACTGCCCTCTATGGCCGAGAGCACCTAAATACAACCTTTGACGGTTCAAAGACGCACTACGAGAATTGTCTACGATCCCGAGCTTACCAACGATATTGAACACATGAGTCTAAGGAGAGATTAACGGGGCATGCTCTAAGGGATTATTTGGCATGTTGCCCACGGGCCACTTTCTATCATATCACCGGTCGCCACCGGCAAGATGTCCATCCTCACATGTTGGAGTAGGTACAGCTTGGGGTTGTTCAAAAATGGTCTGAACATTTTTTAACAGGGTCGGCAACGCGCAAGTGATACTCCAGGTGTAGCAAGCGTCCATAGGCTGCTTGATTACCACTTTAGTGGTATAAAAACTGTCTTATTAAATAAACAAACACACGTCTCGTTCCAAAGCAAACACGGACACGCGCGTCTACAAAACACGCAGCACTTACCTGGTCCATTCCTTGTCGTCTCCACATTACAATATCCTAATTACACTTAATAGCTTAGAAAATATCAGGTTTCTACCATTTGCGTCAAGCATAAATATTTTCGAAAACAGGCGAAATTCGATACCGCCGTACACCGATATAGTAATTACACCAAACAATGACATTTTTATCTGATTCTAGTTCACTCTAGCGTGAAAAGCCTTGGAATTCTCGAAAAAAAATGAAAGCAAAAGATTTTTTCTTTCAATTAAAAAAAATATTTTGGAGAAAGTCTTCTTGTGTTCGGTCATGCAGTAGTTTTTTTAAGTAATATTCTATATTACGTTTCATTTTTAGGGTTCCGTACCTATAGAGTAAAACGGGACCCGAAAACTCCGCTGTCCGTTTGTCACCAGGCTGTATCTCATGAGCCGTGATAGTTAGACAGTTGAAATTTTCACAGATGATGTATTTCTGTTGCCGCTTTAAAAACAAATACTAATAAATAGAATAAAATAAATATTTAAGGGGGCTCCTTTACAAAAAACGTGATTTCGTTTTTGCTTGTTTATGCTCGATATTGGTAACGACAACCGGTAGACGCTTGTTTATAGATAATGGTACGGAACCCTTAGTGCACAAGTCCGACTCGCACTTGCCCGGTTTCTTACTGTTCACAACAACCTTTTTTTTGCAAAATAAATGATTCCATTTCAACTTTTTGTTTCTTTATTTTATTAATAGTGTTCATTACAGATTCAAAACAAAATTATGTTTTTTGCGTAGCGCTTATTTTATTCCAGTTCAATAGAAAATTTATTAAGTAATTTCAAGGATGATATATAATACCTAGATGTCAGTGGATAACTGAGTTGTTAACCTCGTCATTACTGTGCGTTTGTGCAAATATATTTTATAATTATGAAGGTTAGGTATAAAGGAGATGTTTCGTATCCGGCCAGGTGTATACCTACAGTATCTCAAAAAATCAGGAAAAATCTCCCGGATCCGAGAAAAATACTAATATTTCGTTTTCTTGCATAGTTTGTTTGTACAAAAGTTGAAATTTTTCGTCGATTTCACCGTTATTCACTATGGCAATATGGCGGGCGACATAGAAGTCAACTAAACGTCACCAAAGTGTCATAAGCGGCATGATGAATATTTGGCTGTGTTGCAGTTTTTTCTATAAAAATTCTTGTTTTGCAACAAAGCAAATAAAAAGAAAATGGACAATTAACACTGTTGTGTATATTTTTACATACTTTTCAGTATCACAGACCCGGGCCTCCATATATTTTTGAAACATCTCTTTTAAATCAGTTTGTCAACAAGTTCTGTTGATTCCGAAATAAATGCCCTCTCCCGGTTATGACGAGCACAATTTTTGTCGGTCAATATTCATAATTGAATAATTTTAAACATCACTCATAGCGATTAGTTCGCACCCTCGTTTGACAAAACTTTGGATTAGTGAACAGAGGTACCAAACCGTCGGTACAAATTATACACGATTAAAAATAAAAAAGGAAAGGGACTTAAAAAAAATATTTCTTAATAAATAACACACAGTCGACTGGGTTTCTACCACCACCACCGCCTTTCTTATTTCACCCGTGAAACAGTTCACTGTGTTTCGGATTGAAGGAAAAGGTAGCCAGTGTAATTACTGGGCATGGACAGCATTTTATCTTAGGTCTCAGGATGACAACGCACCTGCAATATCAAGTGATTTTCCCTCGTTATTGCAGGTGTCTATAGGCGGCGGTAACCGCTTACCATCAGGTGGGCCGTCAGCTTGTTTGTCATCTAGTTGTATAAAAAAAAATATGCTGAAGCTACTGTTTTTCAAACACAACTTCATAAGTATATGAGGAACTACAGAAGACTGGAAGTTTCTAAGCTTACTCTCTAGGGAAGTCTTTTCAAAGGATAGGCAAAACGTGAATGTTAATCTCGGTTGCATTGGTTAAAATGCAAAGTACGTTTGCGATAGCTAGATTGAAATAGTATACCATCACAAAAAAATCAAACAGTTGTGTATCCCTTTACTGACCATTCGTCGCCCGCATGTCTCGCTAATATAGCAATTATTATAACTGCGGCACGCTGTCCGCTTGCGCGCCACTGGCGCACCCCACGCCATACACTGCGTTGAAAACTATCAACTAAATAGTTCCTGCCAATTAAAAATGTATTGGAAACTTAGCACCTTCAAATTCTAAAGAGTATTGAAGAAAACAAGGATTGATTTATGGTATAGGAGTTGAAAACCAGTCATGACTTACAATGTAGAGTTCTAAAAAACGATTATGTGAACTCCCTTATTATAGAAAATAAAACATTTAATTTCTTCAAGTCTTCAACTCGTGTGTGTTGCCAGTAATGACATACGGAACCGAGACGTGACCCAAAGCGCAATGGAGATGGCTATGCTTGATGTTTTCTGCGTGATTGAATAAGAAATGATGAGATTCGCAGGAGAACTAAGATCGCCGACATATCTCGAAGAAATGCAAGTCTCATAAGTGGCAGTGGGTAAGCCATATTGTAAGGAGGACTGACGGACTTTGGGGCGGGAGGGTCCCCGAGTGCGGCCACCTGGGAGACGCAGTGTTGGTAGGCCCCCGCACAAGGTGGACCGACGATCTGGTGAGGGTCGCGGGAAGCCGATGGATGCGGGCAGCGCAGCACCGATCGGTTCGACCAGTGGGCGTCTCTCGGTTGATATGATGATGGTAATTGAAGAGCTTGGTAAATACTACTTGAATTTTCGTCCTCGACTGGTATAGCACCTCCCCAACAGAAGATCGCAGCTAAAAACCACTTTGTGGTGTTCTGTTCCTGCGGTGGCTAAGGTCGCCAGAGCCAACTGAGGAAGCGTTATGTTAGGAGTACCTACAAGGACACACCTCATTTGACGTCAACATAACTCTTGATTTTGACAGGGTAGGCAACGCGTGAGTAGTCCCCAAGGTGCTACGAGCCTCTCTAGGCTACACTAACCTGCTGACCAGCAGTCCTTGGTTACTCTGCTCCCCAACTAAATCCTCAATGATTTCATCACGGACTGCTGATCGACTAACAACACGTGAGTAATGCACAAGGTGCTACGAGCGTCTATAGGTTACGTTGACAACGCGTGGCCGGGAAGGCTGATCGCTTGATTGCAACGTTTACCGTATATATAATAATAGCTCATAAACTACTTGCTTCGTGGAGAAACAACAGTAATTTCTTTAGGAACCTACTAGCTTCGAGACTATGTTGCACAGCTGCGCAGTACATCCCACAACGCACTTTAATGCAATTCGCGTTCGCGTATTGCGATGTGTCTTGTGCAAACCTTCAAGATGTAAAGATTGAAACGTACTGCATTTAACCATACATGGCTGTAACCCGCCGCAATGGTCTCATCGCGGAAGTAACTCTAAACAGCCTTTTAGTAAAGTTCAGAAAGAAATATTAATATAAATTCATAAAATAGAAACCTTCATCATATTTTCAAATTGTTTGCTAGTTATCCATACAAAGATGAAAGATACCGACTTTCTAGCAAAAACATTTTAGTTTCTACATCTATGATGTTTAATTCTGGAACTTGCACCGCATTAGTCACCCCAGCCCCAGGGTCGACCGTCGCATAACCCTTCAGTACGCGAGGTCAGTCACGGTCTTCTAAATGTTTTATGGCGGAGAGGTCGCGGTCCGCGCTTCGATGCCCGACAATTAATAACAATCAATTTCATTTGCTGTGCACAATAAATCAATATTAAAACAAACTCCTTTTTTATTTTGTTATAGTTAAAAGAGAATTATGTTATTGTTACTTTTATTCCTTTGTAGTTTATGTGACAAATGCTTTCTAAGTGGTTATGGTTGATCATTGTAACATATCGTTATTGATGGGTGAATAGCTTAGTAAAACAAACATTTACAAAATAATCTAATTAATGGCGCTCCTATTATGGTGTATGCGGGAAGGTGTAAGATGGAGGTATACTAAGTGTATTAGGACGTTTTAAAGAAATGCACTGGACAGATTGTAGCGTCGTGCTGTCCGTATCATTAGCTATGTAGAGGTCCCGAATAACCTTGAGCCTCTGCAATTGCGACCTATCATTGCATCACTTGGCGCCATTTATCGGCTTTATCACGGAGAGTGTTTTGAAGAGCTCTTTGATTTATCCCACCTTCCCTTCCTACTTTTTAGATAAATTGGAACTTATACTGAACAAATATTTATGTAAATACCCTATACAGAATATAGTTATTGCGGGGGATATAAATATAAACACACTTTTACGAAATAATGTAACCAGTCATTTAAAAGACATTCTCAAGAACTATTTTTTTTTTTTTTTTTTTTTTTTTTATACAAAGCACGACAAATGACTCAACACCACCTGATGTGAAGCGGTAAGAAGAGTCCATATGCGAAGACAGCTAGTGCAGTTCAGACACTGCTCTAGCTGCCTCCACCTTGCCGGCCCGAAAGGTGCTTTTTCACGCCTCTTTTGAAGGAACCCATGTTATAGGAAGGAGGGAACACATGTGCTGGCAAAGAATTCCAAGTTCTGGAAGTTCGACAAAGAAAAGAGCTACTAAATTTCTTTGTACGTGATGTTGAGGTGGAGACAGTGAATTGATGACTCCGAAGACCGGCACGCGTGCTCCTGAGCAGGAATGGGGAAGGTGGGATAAGGTCAAATAGCTCTTCAGAACACTCTCCGTGATAAAGCCGATAGAAGGCGCTAAGCGACGCAATGTCTCGACGCAATTGCAGAGGCTCAAGGTTGTTGGTTATCTCTACATCGCCAACGATACGGACAGCACGACGCTGCAATCTGTCCAGGGCATCGAGTAGGTACTTGGCGGAGCCATCCCACAAGTGCGAGCAATATTCCACGCAAGACCGGACCTGAGTTTTATACAGCAGGCATAATTGGTCAGGCGTGAAAAATCGACGCACCTTGTTCAGGACACCGAGCTTCCGAGAGGCTGTTTTTATCACGGTTTCGATGTAGTTCCTGGAATTCAGATCGCAACATATCTCCATGCCTAGCAAGTTTAGGGAGCCCTGTGCCGAAAGAGTCGTGCCCTGAAGAGACGGAAGGGGAAGGAACGGCGACATTTTGGCTGTAAACGCGCACACCTGTGTTTTCTTAGCATTGAACTCAACAAGATTGTTAGATCCCCATTCAGATACGAGGTTCAACACCCTGTCGAGCTCAATGGCAAGATTCTCTCTCTCCCTCTCGGTTTCAGCGCGCCCAGCCCCTGGGCGACCGTAATATCCCCCATGCACTGTACTGTCATCCGCATAGCAATGAATGTTTCCTAACGGAATCATGTCATTGATATGCAGAAGAAAGAGTGTGGGGGATAGAACAGAGCCTTGTGGTACACCAGCATTCACTGACATGAACCGCGAAGCGCATCCATCTGCGAGGACACGGATTCTTCGCTCATGCAGGAAGCCGGCGATCCAGTTACAGAGCTGAGCGGGCAGACCGTATGCCGGGAGCTTGGAGAGAAGAGCCCTGTGCCAGACCCGATCGAACGCTTTGGCAATGTCAAGGCTAACTGCCAGTGACTCACCACGTTTGTCAATAGCTTCACCCCAGACATGCATTAAGTACGCTAGAAGATCACCCGTTGACCGGTTCGGCCGAAACCCGTACTGTCGATCATTAATTAATGAGTGATCTTCTAGGTATCGGATCAGCTGGTGGTTTAAGATCCGTTCCATGACCTTGCAAAGAACTGAGGTGACAGCTATCGGGCGGTAGTTAGCTGGGTCTGATCGGTCTCCTTTTTTGGGGACCGGTTGCACATTGGCCTCTCTCCAAGATTCCGGCACACACCCAGAAGAGAGAGAAAGACGGTATAGCCGCGTTAAGACAGGAGACAACTCCGCTGCGCAGTTTTTCAGTACTATCGCTGGAATGCCATCAGGTCCACTAGCTTTCCGGACGTCGATGGACTGAAGCTCCGCACGTACATCACATTGCCTAATACGAATATCGGGCATTGTGTGGCCACAGTGGGAGAGTGTTGGTGGCTGTAAGTTGCAGTCATCGATTCGGGAGTGAGCAGCAAAGAGTTTTACCAAGAGATCGGCTTTCTCTTGCGGCTTGTGAGCTAGCGAGCCGTCAGAACATCTCAACGGGGGCAGCGAGGGTTGACAGAAGTTGGATTGCACGGCTTTGGCCAGACGCCAGTAGCTACGGCTTCCCGTAGGATGCGTAAGAAGTTCTTGGCCAACTCGTGCAACGCGCTGTGCATCCGCTCTGATGAAGGCCCTTTTGCAGGACTTGGTGGCGTTGTTATAGGCTGCTTTCAGTGAGTCAATGTTGGGATCCCCGCAAGCTCGGCCCCTGATCCAAGCGCGGTATGCCGACTGTCTGTTTTCAACAGCTAAGGCACAATCGCGGTTGAACCAGAGGTTACGCCTACCCCTGCTGATGAGATCGGAGTGAGGGACATAGTACTCCATCCCTAACATGATCTCATCAGCAACAGCAGTAGCGCTACCGTTCGGGTCCAGCTCACTGAAACAGCGCTGCCTCCAAGGGACAGATGCGAAGTAATCCCGCATACCGTCCCAATCTGCCGACGCATAGTGCCAGATGCGGCGTTTGGCAACCATAGGTACCGGTGGCGACGCCCGTGGCACCCCAGCGGATACCAGGCAGTGATCCGATGTTCCCAAAGGAGCACGAACCTCTAGCCGATATCCATCCGGGCGAGTCGTCAGCAGAAGGTCCAACAATGAGGGCGCGTGACCGACAATGTCTGGAATCCTGGTGGGCTGGTTTACCAGTTGGGTCAGGTCGTGCGTGAGAGCGAAAGCGTGGGCAGTTCTACCAGCATGGTCAGTTTTAGAGGAACTTAACCACGACTCGTGGTGAGCATTGAAGTCCCCTAAAAACACCAATTCCGCGGTTGGAAACTGCTCCTGCGCAACATCTGCCACCCGACTAAGATGTTCGAAAAGTCGAGTTGTCTCCATGTCACCGCTGTGGGATCTATAGAGGCACACGTAGATTCGGCTATGTGTGCCCAGGTCCACATGCACCCCAAGAATAGAGTGGGAAGGGTCCTCCAAACAGCGCAGACGGCGACAGCAAACGTCCGCCCGGACAAACAAGCATACCCCGGCCTTCGCTTTGAAGGACTCTTCAAGAGCGTAGCCGGGGTAATCCAAGTAGCTAGTGTCTGCCGGGCGAAGTATTTGAGTCTCCGTCAAAAACAGCATTTCGGGTCGAGCCGTCTCAAGATGTTGGTGGACGGCATTGAGGTTAGCATGGAGCCCACGGATGTTAGTGAGCCCGACCTCAAACAGCGTGGTTGTGGTGGGGGTGTGCACCGCTGAACGACCGAAACTGTTTGTGAGCGCTGCCATAGTTTATATAGAAGGAGGAGAGGCGTGAATTGGGGGGACGTTGCCGCGATATATACGGTCAAAGCGTGAGGCCTGTTTCCCCAGGTAATAGCCGACAGTAGAGAAGCGCTGACCCGCCGAACGGAAGGGCCCCCGAACCCCCCCGGGAATGGCCGCCGGGACCCCACCACCCGGTCACCAACCGGCACGACGGACCACCCCAAGATTATGCGTGGCATGATAGGGCAGCCTCACGAACTGGTTAGGTTCGCTTGGGCCCCTGTACTGTACCACGGGCGGCCAGCGGAACAGCCGTTTCTTCGGGTCTCCCTGGTCGGCGGGTCAATGCAGTCCACCTGGCTCTGGTTAGACGGAAGCCGTCACTGACCGAATCCATCGCCGCAACGTCTCCCCAAGCTCTGGTTGTACGCTGACTGATCCCGGAACGCGACCACAAGTGGTCACTTGGCGGGTTTTACGCCATGCGTACGGTGGTGACTAACCAGACGGGTGTTCAGACCCTACCACCACTATAATTTAGTACAGCACATAACCGAACCCACTAGAGGTATATCTTGTATTGACCATATTTTTAGTAATGTAAAAGGTGCCGTTGGAAATATACTCCCACTCTGGTTATCTGACCACGATACAGCCCAAGTGCTTAGCTTTAAAACAAAGTCAAAACCAACTAAAACTAAAGTAATATATGCCTATAAGAGATGCTACTCTGTTGAGAATATTGAAAAGTTTAAAAGATATTTAGCCAGTTTCTCTTTTTCTGATGTATATAGTGAGAGAGAATCAAACGCTGCGTTTAATAAATTTTATGATTGGTTTTGCTTGCAATACAAACTCTGTTTTCCTGTTAATAAAGTTAAATTAAATGCAAACACAAATCTACGTTGGCTTTCTAAAGGAATTAAAAAGAGTTGTGCTACAAATAGAATTCTAAGGTACAACTATTACAAAAAGGGAACCTATGGTAGCAAAGACAAGTATAAAGTTTTTGCAAAACTATTAAAAAAAATGCATATTACAAGCTAAAAAACTGACTAATAATAGATTTGTGCTAAATAGTAAAAATATTTGTAAAGCTACCTGGAAGATAATACAAAATGAACTAGGCACTACTTCACAGTGTAACAATTACATAGATTCAATTGATGTTAAAAACGGTGTTATAAGTAGCCCTACGGAAATCGCTACAGCTTTCAACAATTACTTTATTGAACTAACAAATAAGAATAATACGACTATTTTATATGAAGCCCCCAATGCCCCTCTTAATTATTCCATTTACCTTACCCCCATAGATGAATATTATGTTAGAAAAGTTATTATGGCGTTAAATAATACAAATTCAGAAGGGTATGACGATGTGTGTACAAAAGTTATTAAGGCATGCAAAGAACAATAAGCACAGTTCTAGCATTTTTAATAAATCTGTCAATGGTCACCGGTACTTTCCCAGATAGTCTTAAACTATCAATAGTTAAGCCGTTGTATAAGAAGGGGAAAAAAACAATATTAGATAATTACCGACCAATTACATTAGTGCCTGTTTTATCTAAGATTTATGAGAAAGTTATGCATGCAAAATTTATTTCATTCTTTGATAAGTATCATGTATTAAAGTCCAATCAATACGGGTTTCAGAAAAGTAAATCAACTACACACGCCATTTTTGATTTGGTAAACGAGACGCTAACATGCTTAAATGACAAAAAATATGCAACGGCCATCTTTTTCGATATGTCTAAAGCGTTTGACTTTGTATCCCATAGCCAACTTTTGAAAAAGTTAGAACACTGTGGTATTAGAGGTACTGCTTTAAATTGGATTGAGACTTATTTGAGAATTAGGATGCAAACTGTTGAAATCGTAAAATTTGACTCGAACCATCATGTGGCTCAAAAATATAGATCAAAATTCAAAGAAAATAAATTCGGAGTTCCTCAGGGAAGTGTACTGGGTCCTCTTTTATTCCTTGCCTATATTAATAACCTTCCAGATGTTACTGAGCATCGATGCACCCTATTTGCTGATGATATTTCTGTAATAGTGAAAACGGATAGTAAAATGACGCTAAATGACCATAAAAATGACATTAATAAAACTATGATAACAATAATAAATTGGCTTAAAAATAATAATTTGCTTATTAATATTGACAAAACAAGTATAATTAATTTCAATAATATATCAAATCAGACATTTAATATAGATTACTATGGACAAATACTAAAAACTACAAATATGACAAAATTCTTAGGTATAGAAATTGACAAAAAATTTGACTGGAAAAAACAAGTAGAAAATGTGTGTAATAAAATCAATAGTTTCTCTTTTGCACTCTACAAACTAACGAAAATTGCAACAAGAAGCACAGCTCTTACAGCATACTTTGCTTACGTTGAATCCGTTCTGCGATACGGACTCATCATATGGGGAAATAGCACAGATATTAAAAAGGCATTTATTTCTCAAAAAAAATGTGTTAGAGCAATATGTGGTACTGCTCCTGACGAGCCATGCAGGTCATTATTTAAGCAATTAGGTATTTTACCACTTCCCTGCCTTTACATCTTAGAAGTGGCCAAATTTGTAAAGCAAAATATGCATAAGATTAGACAAGCTAAAGATGTTTACATACGAAATACTAGACATTGCAATAGATTGGTCTCTGTTATCATTCCTAGAAGTAAGCGATTTAATAAGAATTGTTATTGGATGTGTATATTGATATATAATAAAATACCTGAGAATTTTAAAGACTAACGCCCATATTCATTAACGCTCAATAAACCTATTTTAGATAAAACACTGCTAAAATATGTTTTATCTTTTTCCTTTCTCATACGAGTGAGAGAAGCAAAACACTTTATAAGCCTCATATAAGTTCACTTGTTTTTATGAATACGGGGGTTACCCTTTAATAGATTTAAAAGCGCTTTATATAGCTGGCTAAAGGAAAATGCTTTTTATACAGTTCAGGAATTTTTTAATTACAAATAGATAATTAAGTATTATTTGTGTTAATTTTGATTTTTGTATGTAATTATTAATGAATGAAATTAATTTAATATAATATTATGAAATGAATAATAATTTAATGACAATGAATTTTGACATAGGTAGGAATATATTTGCATGCTAATATAAGTGGCTGAATAAGCAGAAGTTAATATTATAATGACCATCTCCAGTGTACCTTATTCAATGGCAAATAAATATTTTCTTTCTTTCTTTCTTTACTCAGGAGCACGCGTGCCGATCTTCAGAGTCATCAATTTATTGGCTCCACCTCAACATTACGCACAGAGAAATTTAGTAACTCATTTCCTTGTCGTACTTCCAGAACTTGGAATTCTATGACAGCACATGTGTTCCCTCCTTCCTATAACTTAGGTTCCTTAAGAAGAAGCGTGAAAAAACACCTTTTGGACCCACAAGGTGGAGGCGGCTAGAGCAGTGTATAAACTGCACTAGCTGTTTTCGCATATGGACTCTTCTTACTGCTTCACATCGGGTGGTTTTGATTCATTTGCCGTGCTTCGCCGTCCGTCCTTTGTATGTTGAAAAATTTTTTTAAATGAATAGTTTTTAAAATTTAAAAGTAGATAATTGGAAGTAAAATAACAGGTGAACTTGTTTGGGATTTCTGTGGGTGTTGTTTAATGAGAATCTGGTATAAGCGAATCAGCGCTAAGAGCCCGCTGGTGCGATATTTAAATTATGCGACTTTTGCAAATACGCGATATTGCAAACTGCTCTTACGCGGTCTTGCACGCCCACCGACGAAATGTAACAGGATATGCATATAACAATAGGTAGGTAGGTGTACCTACAGGCTCCAATAAATTGATGAGAGGATTCAGAAACAAATAACTATCTTACTTTTATAACTAGACAAAGGAGGAAAGCTGCTTAGGAGTAATAACGAACAGACAGACGGACAGAGCTACTGTCGAATCTGCGTATTATGTTCTTGACAGAAACAATTTTACAAAATATTTAGCAAAGAACTTATTTCTTATATGCGAGAGGTCGACTGCTAACCGTTTGAAGCATCGCAGAATGATTCAAACAACATCAATATTAGTTCGTCTTTGAGCCAACATTGTGTCCACGTAGTCCACAATAGAATTCGTTAAATCAACAAGAGTACAAAGCGGCAATATTCCATGGCCGGTCAATTGCGCGACAATACGGTATTGTGCGCGGGCGCAGATTGCCCGGGAATGCACCCGTATGTTACTCGCTCGTATGAGAACGCAGTCGGAGAATAAGATTATGAGATGAATAAATTAAGTAGTGATTCAATTTATTAAGTGTATAATGTGTAATAAGTGCAACGGAACGGTTAGGCCATGCAGTCATCACACACAGTACGATCTGGTTAATTGTGTCAAAGAATAATACATATGTTTTAAGATGCCACCCCCTGTGGATAACTACAGCAATATATAACTCTTCTTCAAGGTGAATTGACCTTGTAGTAGAAATTACATATAACCCTAGACGTCTCCACCCTGCCGGCTCATGAAGAGCCTTTTTACGCCTTGTCTAATCTAAAGGAAGCCATATTGTGGGAAGGAGGATAAACTCGCGCTGGTAGTACGAAAGAGTCACGAGTCAAAATATCATGGAGCGCAAAGTTGTGGTGGAGACAGTGTATGGAAAACTGCAAACACCAGCACGCGTGTTCCTCTGAAGGGAGAGGAAGGAGGACTGGGTGAAAAGCACATCAGCAGAACTTCAACTAAAAGTACGAAAACGACGCGCGACATCCATACTAATCCTTATATTATTGATGCAAAAGTAACTCTGTCTGTCTGTTTTTTTTTATACAAAGCACGGCAATTGACCCAACACGACCTGATGTAAAGCGGTAAGGAGAGTCCATATGCGAAGACAGCAAGTGCAGAATGGACATTGAACTAGCCGCCTCCCCCTTGCCGGCCCAAAAGGTTTTTCACGCCTCTCTTGAAGGACCCCATGTTATAGGAAGGAGGAAACACATGTTCTGGCATTTTGCCAGCACATGTTCTGGAAGTTCTAAATTTCTTTGAAGGAACGAGGCACTAAATTTCTTTGTGCGTGATCTTGAGGTGGAGACAGTGAATTGATGCTTCGAAGACCCGCACGCGTGCTCCTGAGCAGGAAGGGGGAAGGTGGGATAAGGTCGAAAAGCTCTTCAGAGCACTTTCCGTGATAAAGCCGATAAAAGGCGCTAAGCGACGCAATGTCTCGACACAATTGTAGAGGCTCAAGGTTGTTCGTGACCCCTACATCGCCAATGATAAGTACGGACAACACGACGCTGCAATCTGTCCAGTGCATCGAGAAGGTACTTGGCGGAGCCATCCCACAAGTGCGAGCAATATTCCACGCAAGACCGGACCTGAGTTTTGTAAAGCCTGGTCAGGCGTGAAAAATCTACGCACCTTGTTCAGGACACCGAGCTTCCGTGAGGCTGTTTTGATCACGGTTTCGACGTTTGTTGCGATTTATATTAAATTTGTCATGGAAATAAATTATAGCCTGAGTAAGGACAAAGGCTTAGTTTTGGTACGATACCCAACATCCAGCGGAGCCGCGGGCGGTCACTAGTAGAATATAACAATTAGGTATTACTACTCAGTGTGTCATGGAGCTTAACGTAATTACAACGAGGAAATGACCGCATCGTGCACGTCTTCAGAGTGAATGAAACAATTTATATTTATGGCAGGGGTCACCTCCGGCCTCACCCTCCCGCATCGTCAGTTTACCGGAATCTCACATCGTTCGTTGTATGGAGCTCTCAAGATGTGTAAGGCTGGGGCACACTGACAACTTGCGTTTGAGGACCATATAATCAGAAAAGGCTGGCCAGCCAAATTTTTTTTATCAAAGTGAGCTTACTTCTGCTCCGAGAGAAGTTAAGAGGAGGTCAAAGATGTAGTTAGCTTACCCAGAAGGTACCTATTTAGTCCTATGAAGGAACTACGCAAAATGACGCTTTTTGTTGTGTTGTTACGATGGTAAGGTCAAGCCGTATTGGGCCCGCATAGTGGTGATAAGGGCCTTCTGCGCAAGTTCGCAGTCGCACAACGAGCTATGGAACGAGCTCTGTTAGGTGTTTCTCTGCGAGATAGAATCAGATATGGGGACATCCGTAAGAGAAACAAAGTCACTGACATAAGCTCATAGGATTAGTACGTTGAAGTGGCAGTGGGCAGAGCACGCAGAGCAGACGGCCGGTGGGGTGTTAAAGTTCTAGAATGGCGGTCACGTACTGGAAAGCGCAAAGTATGACGGCCTCCTACTAGATGGACAGACGACCTGGTCAGGGTCGCGGGGAGCCGTTGGATGCGGGCTGCGCAGAACCGTTCCATATGGAAATCGATGGGGGAGGCCTTTGTTCAGCTGTGGACATCATAGCCTGATATGAAGATGATGATGATGCGTGGTGATAAAGAAAAAATCCTTACGTGTTTATTCCTTGTAGGAAGGTCTGTGCCCGGCATTGCGACGTATATAGGCTGCTGATGAGATGCGATGTGAAGATAAGGCTGCTCGAGCTATCGAGGAAGCGTCGTTATGTGAACGGGACATTTTGTCTCCAATGCTATCAGCATATTTTTTAATACAACTAGATGACAAACAAGCCTACGACCCACCTACCATGCCCAGTAATTAAACTCTCTTACTTTCCCTTCAATCCGAAGCACAGCGAACACAAACGCATAACAACATAATGCTTAATGTGCAGCCTAGTATTTATGTACTGAGGTACTTATGTATCATACAACTAGATGTCTACTGTGAGTCCTAACGTTGATCAGAAGGTTTGATAAATAAAACAGTGGTTTAGGGCGAGCGGCTTAGACTGGCGCGCAATGACTTCGGACTTTTATCACCATAAATTTTCATGGTGTGGTGCTAGGTACTGCACGCGCACATACAAGGCATGCAAGAGTATCACAATGTATATTATGTGTGCCTAAAGCTTATTGTTAATTTTTACATAGCAGGCATGAGTACTAATGAGTAGTAGAACTGCCTGTAAGTCTTTAGTGCTACAAATAGTACCGTATAGCACCACCGCGGCGGTATGGTGGTAGATAGAAGGCTGGCTAATTATTTCAGGGATTTCCGTAATAGGTAGTGTTACAGGCTTCGGCCGCAGCATATAGTTGAGTTTAATTTCATTCAAAACAGTGCTTCGTTATTGTCGAATCTGTGAGCTAACCGAGTGTATCATAAATGTATAATGAAATGTATGAATGGGTAAAATCAAATAGTATTATACAATTAGCTAATAAACAAGAAAAATGGAGAGCAAAGAAACAGCAACCGTTTTACTAAGATAAATAAAAACTTATTATTTTTTTAAATAATAGTCCAAAATAAATTTATATTGATAAACAGATATTAGGGTATGATTCGACATGCAATCGCTTTGTATTCAGTGAGCACTGCCCCTAATTCAATAAAATCCATTATGTCCAACGTCTTTACAAAATTGTCGGAATTGCTACAAATTGAGGCGGGTTTGATTCCCGGTTTGGTAACATTCCGGACAATTGTCGCTTATCTATTAGCGATTCAGTTTATGATGCGGGATGTTTGTGCTCGGTTTACGTGATTGTTAGGATTGTTGTAAGTGGTCAATGTGTTGATGGACTCCGGTTGATCGATAAATGATTCACACGCTACTTCGAGCAATTTACTCGATTCTATGAGTTATTTACTTCGAGTTCGGGAAGATGGTCATCATATATTTTAAACCGACTTCAAAAACGAGGAGGTTCTCAATTCGGCCGGTATGTTTTTTTTTCTCACCGGTTACGCCGAGATTACTGATCCGATTTACGTGATTCTTTTTTTGTTCGATGCGGAATAACTGCCATTGGGTCCCATAAATTTTTTTTCAAAAACAATTAAGTCGTCTACATATGCGAAATTGCGATTTTTTGCTTTTCCAATGACTTTTTAGTAAAACGATACGATAGTAGGAAACAATATAAGTTAACGGTCACCCATCTAGCTTCGACCGTAGAATGTCATCACTAAAAATTGAAAAAAAAAAAAAAATTAAACAAAAATTAAAACCGAATTCAAAAAACTGAAAAGGATAAAATAATTAAATTTAAGTAGGTACTCATCCCCTAGAAACATATTTTTGGAGTCGGTAAGGTCGGAATTTTTGTTTAAAATTTTTTAAAATTAGAAATTAGCCTCGATCTTTTTCCTCAAAGATAACTTACTCAATAGAACAGATAGAGAGAAAAAGCTGCAAGAAAAAGACTCGCTCTGAGACTCTAGTTATCACCTAATACGTTGAGCCCAGTGAATGTATTTCATCCTCCTCATCCAACATCAAATTTGTGCAGAATAAAAACATATAATATTCAATTTCAAATTCAACTCAACTACACAAATATTAACCAATTCACTTCATGTTTTATAATGCAAAGTACATTAAGGCGAGTAAATAGCATGTCGGTATGTACTTATGACATTTAATTTGTATCCATCTTCTTGCAAATTTATAAAGTATACCTACTATTTCATTCAATAGACTGACATATAAGAGTTTTTCGTCAACTCGCCCTCACAAAACTCGCACGATTCGGCGAGACGGCACCTTTTGATTTTCAACCGACTAAAAAAAAGGACGAGGCTACACCTATTATTTTTGTCATCAACTCGCACATACGTATAAAATACAATATTCAGCTACTTACAATTTAACCTATAAACAAAGAATACCGAACAACGCTGCCAACATATAATTAAATGAGCTTAGTCAATTACATTATGATCCACAATATTAGATATTCCTTTTTCCTGCCAAGCATTGCGCGCATCTCCAATTACCGAGGACGTTAACGATAAAATTAGTAGTATGTCTGTCCGTAATGCCTTAATTGGTGTAATTGTATTAAGTAGGACGCTGGACTGCAGCACTTTTATGAAACACAATATGAGGACCACCAAGGAGCACGTTGTGGGCATTGCTGCTGTCTAATCGATTGTAGGGACATCGATTTAGATTACCCCAACGAATATTGTCTACACGGAGAGATTGTTGACAATCGATGCTATACCTACCGACTCTATCTCTGAAAGCTAGTAGATTGTATAAAATTTCGTAATTATGCTAAATGAATTATATCCCAATATTTTGGTGATATTGTTTTAGCTGGAATAGTCAATGTTAATACAGATATTGGGAATGTTGTTAATTATTTGTGTATCTCAATAATAGAGTCAGGGAATCTATGAATGGAACCAAATAAGTTTGGTTAAAGTTGGTATAATACAGATTAACATTAATCAATATTTTATAGGTATTCTCATGTAGTTTAAAATTGCTTTAATATCTAAGCTATTATATTCACCCGATTCAAAACGAAATGACTTCATCCTATGAAATCCGCGGCCGGTGTTTTATAAAAACTTGTTGGTAATAGAACCCGCGACCGCCACGTGTAAATGTTTACACCCTGCGCCTGCTACTTCTCACCGTTTTGACAGATCATACTCTTAAAAACTTCAGATGAAACATTATATGCGACTATAGAAACGTAACTCAATTTCAAATTTATTACTCAATGCATAGAATTGAAAGTACAGTATTCAATAGCTATGTGTTATAATATCTTTATAGAGTTGGAAGTACCGACTAATCCTTCATATCCAAAATTACTTATTCTATAATCGAACACAAACGAATCTAAATTGTATGTTAAAGATTAAAGAGTCAATTTCGTTTGTTTAAGTGGAGTTTCTGTGTTTTGATGAAGCTTAAAATGTAAGTAATATATGTAAAGATCGCGCGATGCTGAGATCAAAGGTTTGATCAATCCGCCGATGTGCTCTCGAGCGAGTATAAATAGTCTTGATAGTTGGATATATGAAAAAGGCGTGATATATCAGTTACGATAGAAACCTGTTCTGTTTAAGAGCCAGTTCATTGAATGCACCGGGTTACCAACATTTTTTCATAGGTAAATACTTAAATATCTGCTTCACAAAGTTAAACAATATTTTGATAAGTAAGATAAAAATGTCGCCTTTGTTTTAAAAAGTATTGTTTAAATAAAATTATAATTATAAATAAACATTTTTACTTAAAAATATTTATAGTTGAATGGAAATTATTAAATCACGTTACAATACAGAAAACAACTTTTCATACCACTAAGGTGGCAATCAAGCATACGCAGCCCTCCTGGGAGGGTAAGCGTTTACCATAGTCTATGGACGCTTGCATCACCAGAGGAACCTTACGCGTTGCCGACTCTTTAAAAGGTTGTTGTCGGCTGACTGTGAAATCGACGGGTTGTGCACTTCTTCAGCCATCTGACAGCATCCATTTTGTTTTATCGGGCCGGCGACCACGTTTTCTTCGGAAAAAGAATTCGTCTTGCCCAATCGCCGTACAACGTTGCCGCAAGTTATTTGCACATTAATTTTACTTGACATTGGCAAAATACGTAATAACGAGGGGCCATTAAATAAAGAAGAAGACTCTTTAAAAACATGTTCAGATCCTTTTTGAAGAACCCCATTCTGTATTCATTCGAGAAAACCTCTACAGGAACCTCATTCAACATGATCGTACGCGGGAAATAGTTTTTCTGAAACTGTCCAGTACGCGACCACCTTAGTACCACCCAACATATTACATTGTAAAAATCACACTAAGAGTAAGTATTTAATATTTTTAATGTTAAAAATGGCAACAGTATTATAAAAATTACAATTTCCTAAAGTTTTAAAATAAATACTCAAGAGCCTCGAATATTTGCTTGAAATGTGAACTGGTTCTTAACATTTGACCGCATAAGTTATAAACTTATGAATATAAACCACCACAGCCATTTAGAGACGTTTAACACTTGACTAATTTTAATTTTAGCATAAAAAATTGATGGGTTTGGACGTCTTGTTTGATAGTTGACGTTAATTCGTATGCAAATTTTAATTAATATTTTGTTAGGTTGCTTATTTATGTGGTAAAACGTTTTATACAAGTCCTAATATTTATAGCGTTGGATAGTTTAACTTTATAATATTTGATTTGAGAGGTCAAGTGCCATAACCTTTATATCATTACTTCTTATGTCATTGGTAGAGCCGTCATAGCATCTCAAGATTATGCCTCGATAGTTTTGAGATAAGTTTTGTCTTAGTGGGCGGCGTTGCCGTAGTAACAGCAATACAGTAGTAATATTACCACCCTTCCCGCCTAGCATGACCACCGAAACGCGATATGATAAAGCTATTTATCGCTTTGAATTGTCAAAAATCATCACTACATAGTATAAAACAAAGTCGCTATCCGCCGTCTGTCTGTCCCCATGTATGCTTAGATCTTTAAATCTACGCAACGGATTTTGATGCGATTTTTTTTAATAGATAGAATGATTCTTAAGGAAAGTTTATATGTATAATACATGCATAATATTTACATAAGCATTGCACCCGTGCAAAGCCGGGGCGGGTAGCTAGTTGGATTTTTGGTTTGATTTTTTGTTGGATGGTTTTATCGAAACTGCGAACTTTTATTGTATATATACATGTTCGCAGTTTCGATAAAATTTCAAAGTGAAAAAAGTGAAAAAGTGAAAAGTGAAAAAAAGTGATAAATGGCTTTATCATATCGCGTTTCGGTGGTCATGCTAGGCGGGCTGGCTTTCTTAGTTTTTTTAATAGAAAATTGACTTCATTGGTTGGTGCTAGGGCTTTTCCAAGTCAGCTTGGCCAGCCACCACCATCTTCCTATGTCTGCTGCTATAACATTAATGTTCACAACATTGTTCTGTTCGGCAGGTGGAGGTAAGATAGCCAGTTCCTCTGTAGTTGAGGAATCCTGGTTCCATCTTCGGCCTTATTATCACTTAACATCAGATGAGATGAGGGCTACCACCTTGTTAAGAATAAAAAAACATCGTGATAACAAAGTATCAAGAATTTTTATCCATTGTGCATTTGGATCGCCTTTGATGGTGTTTTGTTTACGAACACAGAGCGGTGCCGTTAAACAAGGACGATCATTTGGTCACTCTCAGTCATTGCATCTACTTCTCCTCATCGTGAGGACAGAGGTTGTTAACCTAGTGTCAGCTAGACTTTAACTAATATATTAAAACAATATTTCCTACATAAAGTCTTTTATAAAATGTAAGAGTTTTTTGACGACAGATAGAAAAGATGATGCATACATTGTATAAATTACTGCCTGTTATTTTTATATATTTTTTGTGTAATTTGCAATATCCCTTTGCTTGATAATTTGGTTTTATTTTGTAGCTATTTTAATATTGTGTGCAATATGTAATGTGAATATTTAACTTAATTTCATGTTCTGAACCTGTTAAAAGGTTGTAAAACATTTTGTATTGATTAATTGTTATAATTTTTTATATTATTATTTTTTTGATTTGATAATTTATAAAACTCCTAATCGCTTTATTTGTAATTATTAGTGTAGTGCCCTTATAGGCCTCATGTGCGATGAAATGTAAATTGTGTAACATCTTATTTACCACATGAAACAATAAACAATTTTGATTTGATTTAAACTTAGTCAGCTAAATACGATTATTTTGAGTAATAGGTATTTCAGTACCTCTAGCACGAACACTTTTAAATTTCGAATCGCCATCGTATCGTGTAGTTACGTTAGCTTTTGTCTGCCTTTTGTCTGAAATTCTAAGCGTACCTGAATGATACGATTACTATTCGAAATTTAAAAATGTTCATGCTAGGGGTACTGTACCCCTTGCACGAACACTTTTAAATTTCGAATTGCCATCATATCGAGTAGCCACGTCAGCTTTTGTCTGGCTTTTGTTTGAAATTTTAAGCGTGCCTGAATGATACGATTACTATTCGAAATTTCAAAATGTTCATGCTAGGGGTACTGTACCCCTTGCACGAACACTTTTAAATTTCGAATTGCCATCATATCGAGTAGCCACGTCAGCTTTTGTCTGGCTTTTGTTTGATATTTTAAGCGTGCCTGAACGATACGATTACGATTCGAAATTTAAAAATGTTCGTGCTAGGGGCACTGGTTAGGTACATAGACGTCTAAGGCAAACGTATGCTTGTTTGCTACCTTAACAGGTATAGAACTCTGAGTTCAGAATTGTCAAGTCTCATCAGTTATTATTTTGATCTTATCACACCGTCCCCTTCCTATACAGGAGCACGCGTGCCGGTCATCGGAGTCGTCAATTGACTGTCCACTACCTTGACATTACATAATTTGTTGCATTCTTGTATTTACTTCCTAAACTTAATATTCCGTGCCAGCCAGCACATGTCTTCCCTGCTTTCTATTACATGGGTTCCAGCAAAAGAGGCGTGAAAAAGCATGTTATAGTTGTATTATTGTCTCCGATTTTTTTTCACATACACTTTCTGCTCTCATATTATAAATGTATTTAGCAGTTATCTGACATATCTTACCTGTCATCAATTGATTATTTTTGTCTACTTTTTCTTAATTGTAAATTTGTGGCAAATAATATGGTCTTTTCTTACTGTAAACACCTAACATAGCCGCCTGTGGGACGTTGAAGTTGCATGGCGACCACATTCCAGATAGCGCGGAGCTGGATGACCTCCCACTAGATAGACAGCTGATGATGTCAGGGTCGCGGGGAGCCGTTGGATGCAGGCTGCGCAGATCCATTCCATTTGGAAATCGATGGGGATATCGATCAGATAACGGAGAAATTATAATAATAATATTCACACACTCACACCTAATAATGATAATAATATGTATATAAATATTAGAAATATAATAAATACACATACAAACATCCATGACTCGTGAACAAATGATCGTACGCATCATACAAACATTTGCTCCTACCGGGATTCGAACCCGGGACCCCTGACCGAGTAGACTGCAAAGCAAGGGGTACAGACTACTCGGCCAGCCAGTCGTCGTTAATAGGATTAGAGTGTGTAAATCATAGAAATGGTTTGCCACTTTCAAAAACATCTTATGCATTTGATAATTTCATGACATTTCTATGAAATAATGCAGCCAATGATATATTATTTCATACAAATGCCATGAAATTATCAAATGAAGAAGATGTTTTTGAAAGTGACAAACCATTTCTATCAACTAATATAGTCTATGTTTCAATTTATTGTCGTATTGACCACACCACCCTGTATATTTGTTAATAAAAACTAATATTCAATTGCACGTGGATTAAGTCGATAGTAGCAAATGTAATAATTACCTCCTCATTCATAAATTGAGTACAATTAATGATAAGATACAACTTATATCTATTTGAATGGAAAGTAGTTATCTAAGTGAAATGCTACGAGTTTTCGATGCTACGAGGTTGTAGCAAGCAATCGTAGTGTCGTAGTGGTTTTATGATATTAATAGCTCAAGTTCTTCACAGCTAATCCCCCACGAAAAAAGAGGGGTGTTATAAGTTAGACATGTCTGTCTGTGTATCTGTGTCTGTCTGTGACATCGTAGCTTCTAAACGAATAGACCAATTTTGATTTGTTTCTTTTTTGTTTGAAAGCTGACGTCATTAGGATGGTTCTTAGCTATAATTTATAACGATCAGTTCAGGCGTTTCATGACTCAGCTCATTTTCTACATGATAAATGGTTTTACTAACTTTCACGGATCCGATTGATTTGAAATTTGGTGTACTGTCACTTCGGTGATCTTCCCATGACATACTAACCTTGAGCTGATCCTATACCATCAAAAAGTATGTGTGATGCTTAATTCTTCAGAAACTTACAGCAGATATAGCGTGTTCGCGGTCATAAGAATAGTATCAATGAGATGGTGTTAGATAGATGATTAATGAGGTCGGGGGTTACTTAAATTTTTAATTTTATATTATATTTTAATGCTGCGCTGGGTCCCTATTCAGCATTAATAAGCAAGTTCACAATTATTATTTTTTATACAACTAGATGACAAACAAGCTGACGGCCCACCTGATGGTAAGCGGTTACCGCCGCCTATAGACACCTGCAATAACAAGGAAAAATCACTTGATATTGCAGGTGCGTTGTCATCTTGAGGTCTAAGATGAAATGCCGTCCATGCCCAGTAATTACACTGGTTACCTTTCCCTTCAATCCGAAACATAGCGAACTGTTTCACGGCTGAAAAAAGAAAGGCGGTGGTACCTACCCAGACGACCCTACATACGGGCCTACCACCTAATAAACATTTTTTATAGAAACATGACAAATGACTCAACACCCCCTGATGTGAAGCAGTAAGAAGAGTCCATATGCGAAGACAGCTAGTGCAGTTCAGACACTGCTCTAGCCGCCCATCCCTTGCCGATCCAAAGGTACTTTTTCACGCCTTTTTTAAAGTAATCCATGTTACCTCTGATTTGCAGTATTATAGTAACTAAATTTTTAGTAAAAAAAACGGTGATTGTTATGTAACCTCAATCATTTTAATTCTCTCTCTTTCAGTCTTTTACAAAAGCAAGTCTTTTGTTTAGCCAATGGCTGGCTTAGATTGAACAAAATATGTTGTAAGTCGTGAAGTGTGTGAGCGATGTGTCCGATGTAGGTCGTTATATTCTATGCTGTTCTATCGCAGCTCGTAGTGTTGCGCGTGCGCCGGGCTTCAATGGCCGATGTTGTGTGTAAACACCTAAACACCGAGATACAGTTACCATGGCTCAGTGTGGTCCAAGGCACAAGAGTAAGAGAAAATCTAATAAATATTTACAGGATTAACAAAACACTTGACGTTTGACGACCACTTTAGACTTTGGTTCAGATGTTTGTGTTGGTGTATGATTATTTAATACAAGTTTTTAGTAACACTATGATGTTTAATTCGTATATATTTTAATACGATTGTGTACTATGAATTGAAAATTACTTTCTCATATTTTTCTGCTCATTAAGTTTAAATAAAGCATTTTTCGTCTCTTCTTCTTTGTCTTGTTCTTCATTCCTTCATTCAAAACCATACATTGGTTTGATAATATCTAATATCAATCCTGAGTTGAAATCCTGGCTTTAATTAATGGTAATTAACGAGTATTTTATTAATAAAAAAGAATTACCGCCTACAAGAGTCTTCTATATTCTACTAGACTAAAGTATAAAAGTCTATTTTGCAATATCGGAGGATGGCTTTCGAACTTGAAAAAACTACCGATACTACCCAGTGGTAGTGCAGTCATTACTCTCATGAAAATCAGTAATTTTCCTGTCCCTTGGTCCACCGCGAGCGGTCCGTAGTGCTCTTTGAAGTGCTCTCCGGATTATTTACGTACTGTTTGTTTATTTTCATATTCGCGGGGGCCCGCCGCTTATGAACTAGCCGCGGCTTTTTAACTCATCCGCTCCAGGGACGGGATGAGTATTTGTTGATTATTTTCTTATATCAAAACGGAATGTTTGCTTTTTTATGAATGTATTTCAGTATCTTCATATATTTAAATATATAAAAGTATCAGCTGCGCTTATTGTCGAATCGTTCGATCCCACGCGAGAGCAAAAGCATTCTACTTCATCTTTCATTCATTTATCATATATTCGTCCCACTGCTGGACGCAGACCTTCATACATGGGGGAAACACGTTTTTTATACAAAGCACGACAAATGACTCAACACCACCTGATGTGAAGCGGTAAGCAGAGTCCATATGCGAAGACAGCTAGTGCAGCTTGAAACACACTGTTTTAGCCGCCTCCACCTTGCCGCCCCATAAGGTGCATTTTCACGCCTCTTTTGAAGGAACCCATGTCATAGGAAGAAGGGAACACATATGCAAAAAATTCCAAATTTTGGAATTACGGCAAAGAAACAAGCAAAGATAACACCACCATGAAGAACACCACTACGCTAGCCTAATGCGGGTTAACCCACCACGGGTTAAGGCGATTGCAGTAATAACCGGGACCAACGGCTAATCTTGCCTTCCGAAGCACGGAAGAACTTTAGACTACAAATGATGGATCCATCTGGGATCGACCACGGCGAAAGTTGCTTTGTTTTCGTAATCAAAACCAGGGTGCTCAAAGTGAAGATAAGGCCGACGATGGAAGCGAGCTACACCTGGATTCCTTAACCACAGAGGAATTGGCTATCTTACCTCTAACTGCCGGAACACAACAATGCCGTTAACATTCTTGCTATGGCGGTAGACTTAGGTGTAAGATGGTAGTAGCTAGCCAGGCGGACTTAGAAAAGCCCTACCACCAATCGAACCGAGCAGAAAATTTCTGGCCCCACAGGAATCGAACCCCGGACCTCTAGATCTGAGTTCGGCCGTCTCAACCACTAGACCACAGAAGCGGTTTCTCTAATAATGGAATGTTTCCACTTTATCAACAAGAATTATGAATAAATAAATAATGCAACATATAAAATAATGTGTATGAAGTGCAGCTGGGTGCTGGTGTAGCTAAGTATCATACAACTAGATGTCTACTATGAGAAGAGTCCTTTTTTTTAATTTTTCGGGGAGAAATCCGACTACAGACCTACCCGCCGCTGGCTAAGCGACAGGCGTGTGTGGGGGTCGCCCAGCGCTTACAAGGCACTGGGAATACCCACTAAAACTCCCCGGAAACTCCCCTGCCCTACGCGGGGGTAGCATGGGCTCTGCCGAAGCAATTTCACCAACCCACCCCCAGGCAACCTGGCCTTACGACCAGGTTTTGCGCCAAGGGTGATTACCCAGAGGCACTTGGGTAATCCCAGACGTGGCGGCCTGTGCAGTGCATGCGTGGGGGCCACCCACGCACGCGGCCGCGATGAGTAGAGTCCTAAGGTTGATCAGGAGGTTTAGTAAATAAAACACTGGTTTACGACGAGCGGCCTAGACTGGCGCGGAATAACAACTGACTTCTAACACCATAAAATTTCATGGTGGGGTGTTACTGCACGCGCCCATACAAGGTAAGCAAGAGTCATCACAATGTATATTATGTGTGCCTACAAATGTAAATTATACTGTAATTAAGCTTTCAGTACCTTCCAGACATGTTGGCACTTCGGAACTGGCTTTTAAAAGGCTTACGAATAAACATGTATACGTGTCACGTAAAAGGAAATTCTTAAATATTCCTTTGTACTGTCCACATAAATTAATAACGCGTTAGAAACCATTGCTGTAGACACCTGCAGTTCTGTATACGAGATTATGATAATATTGCTTTTTGCGGCTTCAGATGGAAACCGTACAAACTAGTGTTGTGCCACTGTCGTCAAATTATAATATCGATATACTGAAACGAAAACCCTGAACTGGTGACCCAAATATCAGCCGCGGCTTCCCATTTCAATACATAATAATGTGTAAAACTTTACTCCTTTATCATCGTCATCATCAGCTTATATACGACCCACAGTCTCACTGCTGAGCACAGTCCTTCCTAAATGGGAGAAAGACATGAGGAGTTTGGGCCATAGTACCAACATAAAGCGTTGGTGTGTTAAAGTGGTTGCGGTAACAACCGGGACCAACGGCTTAACGTGCCTTGCGAAACACGAGAGGAGCTCGACGAGGATTTTGATTAACCTATCCTAGGATCGACCATGGCGAAGGTTGTTTTCATATTGAAAACCAGAGCGCTCAAACCGCTACGCCACCGAGCTCCTCATTTGAGCTTCGATACTTCTTTATAAGCGCTTCGATTAATATCTTCCTTTTAGAAATGAAATCTTGAATAAAATACAAGTAGATTCTGTCATGCTATAATACAAAAAGAAAACTTTATGCTACGTATCCCTCACAATAAAGATAAATGTACAAAACTTTTATGCGCTTAGTTATGGCCTATAAGAAGAATAAAACCTACATGAAGGTTTATAGATTCTGCTGTTGATACTAGAACTGCACTGGCTACTACTTTATGAAATATCCGTTATTTCGCTTTTTTAATGGTGTACTTGTAGAGAGAAGAAAAGAATAATAAATAAGTTTTAGCAACATTAAAGTTGAAATCAAACCTCTTTACTGGATTTAACTCGCGTTTAATTAGATGTTTCATTATTATTATACACCGTGAGCTGCGTATCCGTGAATCGGACCACTCGAAATATATTTATAGTGACGTTAGTTATCTTATCCAAGACAACTGACATTTTCAGTCTTCCCATGACCACGATCGCTGTAAAGTAATTGAAAAGTTGGGTGTATAATAATAAAGTAACATAAAATGCGAGTTAAATCCGGTAAAGTGGTTTTATTTCAGAAGTGTACTTCTCGCGAAGATTTAAGCCACTGTAATTAAAGCTGTAACATTTTTTGCACGCCTTAAGGCCACTTCTTCATTCTCTTCAAGTCTTAGGAATAGAAGAAAGAAAGAAAAGACAAACGTCTTTTCTTGGTGTTTTTAAACACAGCTGTCGTGTCATTTTGAATAAATGTCAAATTAAATATGCCAGTTACTACTGGTTTATGTACTAAATTTCGCACAAGGAATAAGCCTTGTAATTCAACGAGATAATGCGACCAGTCTTATTGGTCCTACACTTCCTTTTTCAAAGGATTTAAATGGTGTTTTTTATAAGTTCGGTTTATTGTAATTACTGGCTGACTGTACACTGTGTTACTTTATCGTGCTAGTAGCCGACTCTGTCCGTATCGTCAATTCCCCCGTCGACGTTTGTTACAAGTATCGATATAAACATTTGACAACACTATTGCGAGGCCGAGTAAGGAAATATTGTATCGTGAATTAATGCCTCGTATAAAACCTTATGAAATAAGCTCATTATAATGTGATTAGCGATAAATTCCCTGCGCCTTTTATCGGGATGAATTAATTAAGGCGTTGGAAACCTTACCCGTACAAGTAATCGCGTAACTAATACAGCACTGACATAGCAAATATCAACTCTAATATACTGAAGTAAAGTTTATTTTAACTTTAAACTCGTCAGTTCAATATGTTGTCAACTTTTTTACGTAAACTGTAAGGTTTACCCATTTAAATGGAAATTCTTCTGTCAATTTTAAGTACTTTAGTTTAGTGTGAGTTAATTCAAATATAGGTATGCACACACCGGTAAATATATGTAGAAAATCTTCCACATACAATTTTATCGTAGGATTTTTATTTGTAGTTGTCAGAATAAATGTTATTTGTAATTTTGAAGTGCAATAAAAGTATTATTATTATTATTACATGAATGAACTTATTTTTTAAAATCTGCTAACTGCTCTAATAGCAGGAAACGAAAACAGATTTATCAGATAAAAAACATTGCTATAGCTGGTTATAGAGCCTCAATACACTTATTCTTTTTCACTAAATCTACGAACTGCTTTAGTATAGCACAAAAATAAGACAGACATCAGGTTAAAAAAATATAAATAGCCGGGAACAGTATATTAGTCCTAGTTTGGTAAAAAACACAGATACTTTCTTTAATTTGGCATGTTATTATTTACTGTAATACCATTCATTATTTACAGGCTGTGTTTTTTTTTCTCCAAATTTGGTGTTGGAAAAAAAAACACTTTCATAAGCAGGATTCGAACCGGGAATCGGACATTAAACTTGACTCCTTTGAATATTTTTACTATATAAATATAAAAATAGATAAAAATCATTTTATTGCTCAATATGTTAGTTATGTGTTGTGTAAGGGTCGCGGGGATGAGGGCTGCGCAAAACCGTTCCATTTGGAAACCAATGGGGGAGGCCTTTGTTCAGTAGTGGACATCATTGACTGTTATGATGATGATGGTGATGTTAGATCTCAACATATATCTACATGTAGTATATGTTGTGGCAGCCCCACATACATGCACATTTTAGTAATATATTTATATACGTATGGAATGTTTCTGTCTGCTTTCATTCATTTGTTTAATTAAATTTTGAAATTTTAAAATTAAATGAAATAAAAAGAATTTTATATTAATACAGCCCCTAAAAATACCCATCGATCACCCATCCAGACACAAGATCAAAGATTTAATCCAAATAAATAACAAACTGTTTCCGAACTCTTTTAGCCATGACTTTTAACTGCCAACTTTATGTGTTTCCAATAAAATCCTTTACAAGTTATACCGTAACATTTGCGTGTAGATCGACATAATATTTTTCACACGCTTAAGATTGCGCCGTTAATCTGTCGACACGTCCGATTTTGAGATGAAATGATGGATGTTTCCAGAATACGATCAAAGATTACATCCGGATGTTACGTAATAAACGATCGCACGCGGCGATCCAACTCGATTTGTCTGATGTGAGTTTACTCACGGACAAATATTATTTCAGTTTTGATATTAACTATTGATCAACGTAAATATGAGAAAAATGCCTGTTTTTAATCAAAAGTCTATGGTAGGTCCAGAAAGTTCGATTTCACATAAATATTCATTATAATGCAATCTTTGGTCAATAAATCTTTAGGGTCTGCTTGTGTCAGGCGAATGCACTGCCAGTGCGCTGTGTGAGTGCAGCCACAGCAAATGTTTTTACGCACCTTTTCAGGGCAACTTTACTAGGTCGACTGGGTAAGGTACCACCGCCTTTCTTATTTCAACCGTGAAACAGTTCACTGAAAAAGATATTTCACCAAACCACTTCGGTTACCTTAGTAATAACAAAACTTTGGCGACGCGTAATTAAAGTTTATTTGATTTAACAAAACGATGCATCTCTATGCAACTTTATTTTTGGCTAGGTGTTGCCCTAACTTATGTATAGTCACTTATTTGAGCTACAGTGTAATAGTGGAAAGTTCGGTTATAATTTTTTCAGTGTTGCTGTGTTTCGGATTGAAGGGAAAGGTAACCAGTGTAATTACTGAGATTGGAAGGCATTTCCTCTATGGCCTCAGGATGACAACATTGACAACGCACTTGCAATACCAAGCGATTTTTTCCTTGTTATTGCAGGTGTCTATAGGCGGCAGTAGCCAATTACCACCAGATGGACCATCAGCTTGTTTGTCATTTAGTTGAGTAAAAAAAAACTTTTGCGAGGTTCACACTAAGCGGAAGCTCTGCGATCGTGATAATCCCGTAAATGTAGTTCAGTTTGCTTCTTTATCCTTTCAGCCCTTAGTAGCCCCCTGGCGCTCCATTTGTTTATAAAAAAATGTATGGTTTAGATACTCATCATCAAATTAAAAACCTATACATGTCCCACTGGTGGGCACAGCTTTTTCCACATAGGAGAAACACACAAGAGTTTTGTGCCATAGCACCACCCCGCCGCCCCCAATGCAGGTTAGTTGGTTTTTAACCGACTTCAAAAAAGAAGGAGGTTATATGTTCCATTGTATGTATATTTTTTTGTATGTATGTTCACCGATTTCTCTGTCAATTGTGAACCGATTTTCAAAATTATTTTTTTATTCGATAGAGTATACTACAGAAGTGGTCCCATTGTCACAAAAGTCAGGATCTGATGATGGGGTCGCAGGGAAATTAAGGGCAAACCAAAATTTTTACTTTTTTTTTAAACACGTTTTACTTTTTTCCAAAGCTATTCAAGTATTTGCTTCTGTTAGTCATCATCTTATGTTGATGAGCTGATGATGGAAGGTACAACTCCTTAACGGTTAGGAATTAGAAGATAATTCTTTCACTGTGTATTTCAACCAAGGACTGAGAGACAGACAAGTCGATAGTGCTGACGGTCACCCATCTTGCTTTGACCTTAGGAAATCACTTAACAATATGGAAAAAATTTTTTTTAACAAAAATGAAACCGACTTTAATTATTTTTCCTTTTTAGTGTTTTGAAGTCCGTTTTTGCATTTAATTCTCTAGTTAATTTCGAAAACTAACACTCATTCCACAAGCTTTAATATCGCAAGCTAAGTACAGGTGCGCAGAGTAGCGATCCACAAGTAAACATCTCCCGGATCCGTATGTTTACACCACACGTGTAATTAAATTGTTACAGGAAGTAGGCCGCCTTTGACCGGCGACTTTGATCACCCATCCCGCTGTTAGTTGAGCGATCCAGCCGTAAACAGATCGATGCCGATCGAGAGACGAGATCAAACGCTCTCTGTGCGAGGATTTTTTGACAGTCGCGGGAATATTGCTTTGGTAAACTTTTAAGTTCTCGCGAAGTTTGCTAATGCTCTTGAGTCATAATAAGAGATTTCGGAGTTTCTACTTCACCTTTGTTTATTTATACAGCTAAGGCCTCTTTGCTTGCTATCAACGTTTCAAGGTGTTTTAGGCTCCGCGCAAAGTGCGATACAATGTTTATTTACTAGGCTGCGAAATAAAATCGCAATAAGCAAATATTCCTGCATGCACTATTAAAACTGCTCTGCGCAAAGTGATGCACCGGATCTACTGTATAGACACATGAATATACCTATTTCAATATTTATAGTTATAGATAAATTGTGTTCGTATTTTTTCCGTGTGTTCTCAATTTTGAATTCTTCAATTCTGAATTAGGTACAGAGTTTACAGATTGACGATATTTTTTCGCAACAGTTTATTTTCGGAATGCGCGCTTAGCCTTAGCCGTCTATTTTGGGTGATCATGTATTTATCTGGAGACGTAACTGATCACTTCTGACAGCTCTTAGCCCTTATTGCAATCGTGATAAGGGTTAACAACATTGCACAGTACATAAACATTGAATAAAAGTTGAGATTTTTGACAAATATTTTGGTAGGTACTTACTTAGTATAAAATATCCATGATTTTGACATTGATTGTGGCTATAAATTGGACTGGATTTTAAGTACGTACGATTACAGTACTCATGAAGTACCGATATCATTTCAAGCTCATGCTAACCGGTATTCAAAACCAGAAATACTACCGGTATTTTGAAAGCAGTAATTGACGGTTTATTCACAAAACAAACGTTATAAAATGCACCTATATGGATTTGTCTCCACACAGTCGAGCGAAGATTGATTAAAATTCGTCGGTCCCCTGTCAGACCGGAGCGATGCGCGCGCGCAATGTCGCGGAAATATGACGGCTCGCTGTGACAGACAGCTTTATCGTTGTGACGACCGAAATTAAATATAATCCTTTTAGATGTAGCCCGCATACTGTAGAGATTTGGTAAAAAATTGGTAAGGTATGGTTTTTCCGAATCGAGTTTCTGAATGAAATTGTTGTATCATGTCAATCATGTCAGTGCTCGTCAGCATAATTAAGCAGTGCCCCTGCCCTAACAAGAACATTTTAAATTTTCGAATCGTCTTTTTATCGAACGTAGTAATAAACTTTCTTACTTACTTTTGGAGCAGAATACATAATAGTCTTTTGTATAAAATTTTGAGCGGTCGTCAACGGAACTATGGTCTATGGTACACACGTCAGCACATCAAGTGTAGCAGTAGCACTACGAAACCTGCCTCTATAACGAACGGAGTAAGGGCGGTCTCAAGTCCAACTGTTACGCTTGTCCGATTGCGATCCGAAATTTAGAAATGTTCATGCTAGGAGTACTACCTATAAATTGATGTCTTTTTTGAATTACCTACGAAATGTGAATTAATTTTATCCGTAATCTACTGCTACAACAATCTTTTCACTTACTAGTGTTTGAACGTATTCTGTTATTTAAATACGAAAGATTAAAACATGAATACCTATATTGCGTGTAATTAAACATGCTATTAGTAGAATTTCCAAAACGGGCGGTGGTGTAATGAGGACTACTGCTGGACATCAGGTTTACCAGTTTCACTGCAACTATAGAACCTATTACGACTCACCAAGGTCGAGTTACAGTTTAAAGTGCTACTCTTTTCAATCTGACGACTGTACAAATATTTTCATGGCGTGTCAGTGATAGATCGCCGGCCCTCTTCCGTTGGCTTAATCTTTTAATTTACATGATTATCAATGTTATAGAACAGGATAAACTGTAATATTGTAATTACAAAGGAATTTTTGTTATTTAATCTAATATTGTTTGTTATGTAGGAAATAAATGAGGGTTGTTTTAGTGTACGATGGGCCACAGCACAATCGTCACACTTTGAATTTCTCTGCAATGTTTTTGAAATTTAAAGATTTTTTTTAAATAACGCTATTGTTTTGTTACAAGATGAAACCAAAATAATTGGTAAATGAAGATTTTTCAATAAATGATCAAGATAAAAAAATATTTTAAAATAATATAATGATGATTTGACAGATCTGACAAAGATAGACAAAGAAACGCCTTTCGTTTCTTTGTCTATCTTTGATACAGACAGACAAAGCATTGACATGAGGTGACTTAAAAAAATATTAAAAATAGTTTTATAGCCATCCGAAAAGAGATTTTTCGTCAACGAATAAAATATACAATTTTAAATATGATTAGATAAAGCGCCCGTCAAGGGCGTCGCCAGCCCATTGGCCAGAGGGGGCCAAGTTGATATTATGGAGTTTTTTTATACAACTAGATGACAAACAAGCTGACGGCGCACCTGGTGGTAAGTGGTTACCGTCGCCTATAGACACCTTCACCAAAAGGAAGGACAAATGAGAAAAATATGACCTAAGCAACCATCAACAATACGGCGTTCGCAACAATCTTCTAACGATCTTCTAATATACTTCACTCACCGTTGGACCCCGTTAAAAGTCAAGGTGAGGCATTGTTAGTCCAGATATAGCAAAGGCACAGAGAACTTCTTTAGAAGTTACCAACTTACGAGCAGCCTGACGGCGGTTTGTGCAAATGTGTCGCTAGCTATTTGTGCAGCAGATGCACAAGATCCGTTAAAGGCAGTTGCTCGGCTAGCATGGACATTAGTGCTGGCGTCCCGCAAGGGTCGGTGCTATCTCCTACAGTTTCTGATACATATCAATGATAAGGTGTCTATTGACAGACTGCATTGTTATGCGGATGACAGTACTAGAGACACCTAGTATGCGGCTCGTGCCAATATCCCTAATAAGAAATTTGCCCCTTTAACTGTGGCTCCACATTTTCTTAGCACACCCTTTACATGTCTAAGTGTATCGGGATTTCGGAATGTCCCTAATGACGTTCAGTTCAGCAGTCATTGAGAGGATAAAGTCAAGTTGGCATCCAAGAAGCTTGGTGTGGTATGAGTCTAAAGTTAGGCTCCATATGAAATAGAAGACTGCAGAGCTGGTTAGAGACGGGTCGCTCTTAGCTGACCCCATCAGTCGCAGACGGCCACGGTAAAGAAGAAGGCATTACATCCACTTGCTTCTCCCATTGTAGTGGTGCCTTAGGAGGAAAGTCAGGGGGCCTAACCGCCGAATAACACGGCCCGTCAAATATGAATAGAGTGGAGCTGGAAGAGGCTCGCAGTTGTGCGGGCTGACCGTCGGAGTGGCAGGGTTGACTGCTTGTTCGTTCCCATGTCTCCTAATAATGACGGATGAGGGTTTTAGCGGTGGATTTTAGTAGGTAGGATGGACTTTTTTGTCCAGGAGGCCCACAAAATCGCCAGGGAGCGTCACCTGGGCTCAGTTATAGGCCTAAACCTGTAAATACCTCCCCCCGCGTCCGTATATTTTAATTTTAACGTTTGACATTGTGATGCATATACTCACAAGTAAACAATGATTTGATCTGTCGAACCATTAAATATTCATAAAACTGTCTATGTATATAGTTCTAATAGGAGAAAATGTCTAATAACATTCATTTTATAACCAAAAAATATAAAGTATTTTTAAAACTGAGAGGCTAAGCCTTTAAAGCTAAGGAACTAAATGATAGGTATAATGTATTCAGTCAAGGTTAAGTTTGCTCAAGCCTAATAATTATATTATCTTTATCTTATGTTATTATTTATTACATCACTCATAAAGTTTGTCAGAATAACGGTTGAAAGCACAATATTTTGCCGCTGTCAACATTTTTTCCCAAAAAAACTAATGCAATTTGATTATCATATTCATAAAATACATTTTAATCAGAACAATAATTAAGTTCACATATGAAGTGGTTTCTGACTTTTTAAAGCGAATGGTGTAGGGTTGAAAATTGTCGTTGATGGAATGCAAAGATATCGTGGTTCCCTCAAATATAAAATTAAAACAATATATCGATCAAATTATCGATGTTTATCGGTATGACGTATTGGTGTCGCCATCGTGACGGACAACCCGTGTTAAGAGATGTGCACAAAAACTACTGTTTAGATATATGTTTAGATAAGTGACATCTGTTTGATGGGACTCGAAAATTGTTTAGACTCGTAAAATATTTTTGATGTTCAGACCTCAGAACAATAAGACTATGTTAGTAACAAAAACCTTTTTTAAGGTAAGTTATATACCGAACTCTTTGCTTTCGTACAGTTTTCTTTTATTCGGAATTACATTCTTATTTTGATTTCTCTTATTATTAAAAATGTAAGTTACTTCTACGACGTCGTCTTATTTATGCTTAACATTTAAATAGACTAGAATAAAAGCTTTCGCTGTCGCATCTTTGGCGTTTGTAATAGGAGTCATTTAGGAATTTACGACACTCGGTACTTTGCTGTAAATATTTTTCTCAAGTTTTAAAAATAAATAGCCTTCTTAATATGTAAGTATAATTTTAAAACATAGGAAATGACTCTATCATTCATCCATATACACATGCTAACTTTCATTAAAAAAAGAAAAGAAAAATACATTTACAATACAAACTAACTAAATACTTATTTAGTGTCGGAGAGTATTGTCACTAAGACAATAGTTAAACTTCTTTGTGTCGCTAAAATATGATCGCTACCAGTCATTTTGGATCCACAATATACCAGAAACCTCGCACAGTTGACTCAGCATCGTTAAACTTATATTCAGTTCTCTGTTTATTATTTATTTCCGTAATACATTTTCTTTACACGTCCGTCGGAAAATATCCGTTGATAATTGTAACTAATGATAACGTTTGTCTTTGTCTTAAAGCATAACTTTAGTTAGATAAGTGCTTATTGTTCGTGTTGTACCTACTTAAAGTCTTTTGTATTTTTTTAGGTTACAGTTTAAATCATGTTTTATGTACAGAAGAAGTTGATTACTACTTTAGTACTATGCCCCACTATTTTATTCACATGTTCATACAAATGTAGTAGGTATACCAATATGATAATGTGATGAATGATGAATCGACTTCTATTGCAGACTGTTCCATGTAATATCACGGTGAAACTCATTACACAAACCCATGATTTCTCGACAGTAGTCAATTTTGCTTATGTGCTGGGCTGCAATCTATAGATAAGATAAGATCCATACTAATAATATAGATTTAAAAATGTGTCTGTCTGTCTGTTACCTCTTCACGCTCAAACCGCTGAACCAATTTAGATGAAACTTGTTATAGAAATAAATTGAATATAGGGAAAGGATGTAGGATACTTTTTGGCGCGGTAACCTAAAACCACTAGTATTATAAATGCGAATTGTGTCTGTCTATTACGTATTCACGCTTAAGTCGGTGAACCGATCTAGATGAAATTTGGTATGGAAGTGAACATACTACTACTTTTACCTGAGTAAAACCGTCTTTTAAATGAGTTCTGATGACCTTACTTTATAACTGATGACCACAACATTATAAAGTAGTGCTATTTACCTGCGATCTTCTGTATCGTGGAGGTACTACTCCAGTATCAAAATACGGGTGGTAATTACCACTGTGCTCTACCCTCCTTGAGATTGTTTATCTGTTTATGTCGCAATAGACTTCTCATACAACTCTCAAGTCGAAAATATTGGAAATACACAAACAGAGTCGAACTAACCTTGCCATAAAAATATTCGTACAAATCTCAATGTATATTTGATATTACCCTACATTCTAATTATAATTCTATACTCTCTGGTAACAAAGTGAGAATCCGTAATTGGCTAATGTTTTGTGTACATATCTTACTAAATAAGAGTTTTAGCACTGTAAGCTGTGGATTTTTTGTAAAGTAAATAAATAAATAAATAAGCAAGTCGGGCTAGTCAAAAAAGACGTTATATAGAGGACTTTTCAAAAAGTCTAACAATGAAGAAATTATTGGCGATGTTAGGTTTTTATGAAAAACTAAAAATTGCTCTTACTCAACTTTAATACTGTTTTTAAAAAGCCTCTGATAACAAATTAGTCAAGCCTGACTTGCTTATGCATGTAGTCTTATTAGAATCAATTTGTTCGTTTCCGACATTTTCGACTTGAAAGTATGAAAAGCCATGGGACGTAAACTCAAAATTTTTTGATTTGAAATTTTCACACATTCTATAGAAACTTATTTCTCGGGAACTTGGTAATTAATGTAAACTTACAAGTATGGTCTATTTATTTGTTTTGCTTGCAATGTACAAGCAAAACAAATAAATAGAAAAATCTGTATTTATTCTTAGTAAATTATTTTTTAAAAACAATGGATTAGCAGTAAAATCATGTATAATGAGAAAAAAAACATAATTTACACATTAACTCTACTTTACGTAATACTCCGAAATTTCTGCGTCGTAAATATTTTATGCTGGTAAATAACAATTGACTTGAGTGGTAGCCATAATTGTACGTAATTTTCTTAAAATTCCTCGCTCGATGTGTTGTCTATGCCCAAACTATGGTGGTCAATTTTGACAGATGAGTGCGCATTTTCGTGGCGCCACTGTTGCGTCGATTTACTGTTGCTCCAACGGCCATATTGTTTTCCTTTTGTCTATGTCTCGTTCGAAATTCAAAATAAATGAGTGAGCAGCTACTGATTTAAATGTCAATACGGCGTTAATACGGTTAGGCAGATGTTTTTGTTTCTGCCTAAATAATGGCGATCGTGCGTTGCATGGTCCAACGTCATTCTTTGTTGTTGATCTTTTGAGGCGCGTAGCTATAATCGATTGTTTTTTTACAGAAATATGTTTCTAATTACAGAGATACCAGTGTGAACAGATATACTTAAGGGCCGTCCCAAACCTAACGTTAGGTAACTTCTTTCAATTCAATGACTACTGTGTAGAAATACAGAAATATTTTTATGCAATATTCTTTACATCGTGTTTCTTTTCTGCACTGTTGGTATGCGTAAAATACACCTCGGATAGACCACATTCTTCAATACAATAAAATATATTGAATTCAGCAGCAATTTACATAGAAATGGTGAAAGTTCCAAGAAAGATGGGATCACACGCGAATTTATAAAACAGTCGAGCAGATATCGCAATTATTACTACGTCAAATAGATTCACGGCCAGGCTTATTGAGTACCTACTCACCGTTATTACAATACGAGACTACTGTTATTGCACTTTATTTTCGTTGTGATAAGGCTTTTATTTAAGTGCATCTGGAGAAAGCAACGTAAATGTCTTGTTTCACGCTTCAATAGGGCTGCCATTTTCAAAAAATAAAATTAGGAACTCACATTTCACTAACTTAAAGTGAGCAATATGCATAATTTTTAATTTTTATTTGGTATTCCAAATAAAAATTAAAAATTATATTTAATTATATTTAATATTTAAATCAGAATAAAAAATAAATTGATATCCAATAAAATAAAACATTTAATCCCCAATAGGTGATATTTTTTTTTAAAAGGTTACATTATAATAAATTAAAAATAAACAACACATTTGCCAAGGACACGTCACTATTATGCGTATGCGAATATTATTAAAAATATATGTCTTTTTATAAGATTCGAATAGTTTATTTTGACCTAAATACATAAATATGTAATATGAATGTTATTAACAGATGAAGAATCTGCTATCAGCTGCCAGTAATTATTACAAACTCCAAAAAAATCGATTTTATTAGCATTATAGCTATCTATTTAGACAAGGATGATGGCGCATCATTAAAGAATCTAATAGCATTTTTTTTATCATAGAACATTTAACTATGTCATACGCACCAGTTAGTTGATTTATTTTATACAACTAGACGACAAGTAAGCTGATGGCCCACCTGGTGGTTAAGTGGTGGTGAGTAAGTGGCTACGGTCGCCTACAGACACCTGTAATAACAAAGGAAGAATTACTTGGTATGGCAGACAATGTACGTAGACATTTTGAAGTTTTAGATAACATGCATTCTATGCCATATCATTACACTAGCTACCTTTTTCTTCAATCCGAAACATAGAAAACTGTTTTACGGCCGAAGTAGGTGGTCGTACACCCGGCATACAAGCCTACCACCTAGTTATTATATTTAAAATGAAGCCACAATAACAATAAATAGTAAGCAGGCAGCCCTATACACTAACGGCTCGGTTCACACTCGGGGCGGTGTCGTGTCGCGCGGCTACAAATCGCGGGGCGATAAATAAGGCCGCGGTCACACGCGGCGACGGCCATTACCGCTGACACACGACTCGGACGCGAGACGTGTACAGTCAACCTATTAAGTTTTAAGGGCTTCTGAAAATGTGTTCTCGCCTTTATACTGTGAAAACTTACTTAACGAGCTTTGTTAGGTGTTGCCCTATAAAATGGAATTAGAAATGAGGATATCTATTAGAAGGTCGCAAGTCACTGATTAAATAGCAATGAGCAAAATAGAAGTTTTGGGATGCTAACCACGTACCGGATGGCGGCCTTCCCCTTCTAGTTCGGGGGATAACCTGGTCAAGGTCACATTCAATAGCGTATAATGATGCGTGACTCAACTTATATATTTCCTCTATTTAGGATAAAAAATAATTATAAAAAATTCAAGCACATTTGTTTCACTATGTAACCATCAGCGACATTGGCCCTTATTCTGGAGAACACACGCTAAGTCTAAATTTAAGTTTAGTGCATCTCTTTCTCTCAGTATGAATACGGAAAGGATGGCTGTCATATAACTTGACATTTAGAGACATTTGTTCAATTTTCGACCTTCTTCTTCTTCATCTTCTTCGTCGTGCGGGCGGTTTCCGCAAATCGACGTCAGTTGCGCCTGTTTTGCGTCGGAGGATGGTGAGCTGGGTTACTCGAGCCATCCCAGCTCCTCCAGGAAGTCTCCCCGTGCCTTAACGTTGCAGAGCACCTCCCGAAGGCTACCCGGGTTGCCCAGGTAGTTAGCCACTCTGCATTCCAGCAGAACATGAGCGGCTGTTTCTTCCGTCTCCATGCATGCTCTGCATAGAGGTCTGTCTGTGATATCTAAGTTAAAGAGGTGTTATTTTCGACCTCATTGAATGTGATAAAAACGGCCAAAATTTAGTTGACAGCTCAAACAAATTCTTGCTATCCTTTTCCTATTAAATATTGCGAGAAAGAGATATACTGTACTTAAATTAAGATTTAGAGTGTGTCTTCAGAATTAGGCCCATGTCCACAACAGAGGTAAGAAATAGGAATATCTACAAAACCCTTCAATAAGAGGATCATCAACCAAAAATAAGTATAGCCTTTGCACTCATAACACGGCAATAACAATACTGTGTATTCAATAATTCTCTCTCTCTCTCTCTCTGAGTATATTATTACGTTTTTTGACGACTAGCTGGCCGAGTAGTCTACCCCTAAATAGAGTCTACTCGGTCAGGTTTCCCGGCTTCGAATTCCGGTAGGAGTAGATGTTTGTATGATGAGTACGAGCATTGGCATGTTTATTTAGTATATTATCAATAGTTCTCAGTTTTCTAGTATCCACAATAACACAAGCTCTTTATTACGCTTACTTTGGGCTAGATAATAGGTGAGTGTATGAATATTATTGTTATCTATATATTTGTTAACAAAATACAAAGATAAATTCTAAATTATCTAGTTTTGTTTAAAAAGATCTAAGGCAAAAGCCAGCGACAATGACGTATAGATCAATTAATTTTCCATGCATCAGTGTTGCCGTTGCCGGCTACAGAAGCTGTCGTAATGCGCCGTCGCAAATGCGAGTGATTTAATGCGCACTATATTTTTTGTTAGATGGGCCCGTTTTTGTCCCACTGTGCGCTTTTGTCTTGCGCGAGCGCATTACGACTTGTTAGCGGTAGATGGAGCGGTGTTTAACATTTTTGACGTTGTCATAAAACGGTGTTTAATGAGCGATCTTGTTTTTATGACATATGTGTAATAAAGTTATGACAGTTTAATAAATAAGTAGTATAATATGCCTACAGTTATCTCAGACATTTTTCCCGACTTTCAATATTAAAAAATATTAGAAATTAAACTCTAAGTAAATAAAAAAAAATCTACAAAACTGCACAGTGTGACGACCGCCGGGATAGCATAGCTCTTATCCTAAATTCTGAATAAAACGCACGAGGACTTGGATATTTTCTCTATTCAGGGATTGTGATTAGAAAAAATATCGTATTCTTTGACGTCCCCCCTCTCGAATCACGTTCCTAGTTTAAAATATTTATTTAATTGCTACAAACGACAAACTCAATATTGCAGTGGCGAAAGATTATAGAGTCCGCCAAAGTAGCTCAGTGCTCGTGGGTGCGGGTCTCACCTCAGGGAGTATTATTTTTCTAGTTTATTTATTTTCCCAAACTATCCTGACACAATAAGTTTTCTATTTATGACGAGTCGCCAGCAGGCTAATAAGAGACGAAGGTTGAATCGAAAAACGTTGCAGTTTAAACTACAACAAAGGTAGGAACTACTAATTTGTAAATGAGATAAGTAATATCTTACAACACAAACGCGAGTTACTACGCCCTAATCGCTCACAATCGCGACCTGGGTGTCTGCACGTTATAATGAATTTCACGGGACTAATTCGCCCGTATTATTTCAGCTTGTTTTACAAATTCCTTTTTTTTGTCCCAGAGCGCAAGTCATGGCGCATTGTGCGGAGCTTTACGACTACTGTTTTTAAGTTGCACAGTGGGCTAACAACCGTGAACATGCACACACAAGTAGACTGTTAGGATAATGCCTTGTGATTTAGGGTGTTCACTCACGGGGTGGTACGCTTTGTTTTCTAACCTTCTTGTTTATTATAATATCATTGTTTCTAACAGAACATTGAATAAAATCAGTCATTAAGTATAGTTTTTCAATTTCAATTGGCATTTAAGTTTATGTGTACCAACCTACACAAACTGTCGCATCAACTGATATAGAAGTTTGAAAATGAAATCTCATGATTAATGTAAGTGCTATTTGGGGTATAGTGCATTGAATTATAAATTTTAACTTAATTATGTGATTTGATTGTTATTTATACACTTCATAGGGACTATTAACTTACATTATTATGTACTAAAATAAAAAAGTGGATAAAAGATAACACGAAACACACTAATTGAAGACATAATAAAATAATAATAATTAAAAGCGTTAGCTGATAATGCAAAAAACAGAAAGGATAGAAAAACAAGCCATAGGGCTATCCCAGGCCCTTGGTAGCTTAGTACTCACAGCAGTCATTTGGATTAAGAAAGGTTAGTTTAGATAGCTTGGGATTAAAAAAATGAATCATTTGGAAGAAAGGTTTTACAGTGGCGACCACGAACAGGAAGACGCAGCGCAGGCTTCCAACAAGGTGGACCGACGATCTGGTGAAGGTCGCAGGTAGCGGCTGGATGCGAGCAGCGCAGCACCGAGCGTCATGGAAATCATTAGGGGAGGCCTTTGTCCAATGGTGGACGGCTTTCGGCTTAGGGGATGATGATGATTTGGAGTAAGTTCTTGTGTCTTAAATATCTTAATATATAGTCTTAAATTATCAAGAGAAATCATTATGTTGACAGCAAAGAACACAAATAAGTACCCCTGTTCAACCAACCCAACATAAAGCTTCCTCGGCACCTCTAGCGATCTTACCATGCGTGGTAAATAGGAAGTGCTTTTCCAGTTAAATTCGAGTGGCAAACGCCACTGCCCTACTCTTCTTATTATAAAATACATTAAATTTCACGTCGTCGATTTTAAACAGTTTTTATAGCTTTATCTAATATCAAGGATGATATAAGTTAATATATGAAATTTTCGTGTCATAGTGTTTATTATCTAACTCGTACGAAACGGCTTGAGGATTTTTTTGAATATTTGGCAAGTAAAGAGATTTTTTTTTAAATAATTAAAATAAATGACGTTTGAAAACTAACTATTGCATTTCCATTGCATGGCATTCATTGTTGAGAAAATGTCCACACATGTGCTTGTTGACATAAATAATTGCATAAATTATACCAAATCTTAATGAAACACAGTTAGTGTGTTTGGAATTAGGGGGATCAATTAATGAAGAAGAATTTCACAAGAATGTCGTATATTCTCCGTCGTTTAAAATAAGTACTTAAAAATTCAAAATTTAAATTCACAAGAAAGCCTTGTCAATCTAGCCTTAAAAAGTTTTTATGTCTACAAACGTAAGAACAATAAATTGATACAGTGTCATTTTTGTGTTTTGTAGTTTTAACCTTGTGTGCTTGCTTTTAAGTATGTTTTAGTGGTTTTTTTTTTATATAAAATAACTATATGGTTTGGCAATAAATGATTGATTGATTGATTGATTGATATATGAGTCCACCTGGTGGTAAGTGGTTACTGTCGCCTATGCAATAACAAGGAAACATCCCTTGGTATTGCATTGTCATCCAAAGGCCTAAGATGAAATGCCTTCCATCACGTGTAGTAACACTGGCTACCTTTCCCTTCAATGTGTACCGAACATTAAAAGCTAAGGTACTAAACTACACATTTCGCATTAACTCTTTGTCGGTGTCAACTGAAATACAAACATTGACGTTCACATCTGTCAATGCCAATCTGATGCAGGCATACGCCCAACAGATTTCTTCGAAGACCATGGCTATGAACAATGGCCGTCCGGAAACCGTACAGTAGTGGACAGTGGGCAATTGTAGCAATGGGCCAACGAGAGAGGTTGCACAACACCCCGCGGAGCGTAGTTAGCGCAGGCGCAGGGGGCCGCATAAATCAGACGGACAAAAGACGAACGCATAATTGGAACGAGAAAGCTGATTTTGGGAAATGTTTTGGCTCACACATTGTTTCGTGATAATAATTTCGAGGAGTGATTAATGTTTGTCGATGTTTTGTTATGAAAAGGCCAGCGTGGAGCTTTTTAATCTTTTGTGATGACGGCGATGATGATCATGAGTTGTAGGGTATGTTGTAATTATTATTAATGAATATATCACTTCTTCGATCGGTTTGGAGATCCTTGGGGGAGGCCTATGCCCAGCTGTGGGCGTTTCTTCGCTGATATGATGATGAAATCACTTGTATCGGACCGAATTCTTAGGTTTCTAGCGTAAAATTTTTCTAGTTTATAAACAAAAGTTAAGTAAATAATTTTTCAAACATATATAATTAAATTAAAATGAAAATTAAGAATATTTGAAAGCAATGCCCCAACTTAACCGAATCTTAGGTATTTGTAAAAATACTCGTTTCGGATGTTGAAATAAAACATTTCGACATTGTAGGGTGGACGTTAGCTTATAACGCAAATACAGATAGACTATAAGAATTTCCAAAGGTTATCCCAAGTCCTGGGTAGCTCAGATGGTTAGAGCAGTCGCCCGGTTTTGAAAGGTCGCAGGTTCGATCCCCGTCTCAAGTCGTGAAATTTTTCTAGTTTAGATATTTTTGCCATTTGTAAAAACGTGGCTTAAAGCCAAAGTTAGTTTTTAACCGACTTCAAAAACGAGGAGGTTCTCAATTCGGCCGGTATGTTTTTTTTTTTTTTTTTCTCTGTATGTACACCGATTACGCCGAGATTACTGATCCGATTTACGTGATTCTTTTTTTGTTCGATGCGGAATAGCTGCCATTTGGTCCCATAAAATTTTTTTCAAAAACAGTTGGGTACTTTGGTTTTAAATTAAAAAAAACTGAAATTATGAAATCGTCTACATAAGCGAAATTGCGTATTTTTTTTTTTACCAATGACTTTTTAGTGAAACGATACGATAGTAGGAAACAATATAAGTTGACGATCACCCATCTAGCTTCGACCGTAGAAAGTTATCACTAAAAATTGTGAAAAAAAAAATTTTAAACAAAAATTAAAACCGACTTCAAAAAACTGAAAAGGATGAAATAATTAGATTTAAGTAGGTATTCATCCCCTAGAAACATATTTTTGGAGTTGGTGCTAAGTGGTTTCCAAAAACAATAGAAAGTAAAGCACCGACTCCAAAAATATGTTTCTAGGGGATGAATACCTACTTAAATTTAATTATTTCATCCTTTTCAGTTTTTTGAAGTCGGTTTTTTTCTCATACACATATAATACAATTGGTACGAAACAATATTCTTATTTGATGTCGTTAGAGAGAAGTGTATGTGAGTAAGTTTAATTCAGAAATAGCTCGAGCTAGAAATAAAACACTACGAGTCTTAGTACAAATAATCACTTACCGGTACCGGTCATTCTGTGTTAAGTCGTTGAAGAGGATGACCGCATTGTTTTTTATTGTTTTATTAATTTTGTGACTGTGGCGTAGTGGTGAGGAGCTCAGTGAGCGATTAGAAAAACAAAGCAACTTTCGCCATGGTCAATCCCGGAATGGGTCAACCAATTTTTTTATCTCGGACTCCTTCGTGCTTCGTAGGGCACGTTAAGCCGTTGGTCCCGGTAGTTCCTGCAACCGCTTTAGCCCACCAACCCGCATTAAGCCAGCGTAGTGGCGTTATGGCCCAAGCTCCTCTTGTGTTTCTCCCATGTCGGAAGGCCTGTTCCCAGCAGTGGGATGTATATAGGCTAGTGATGATGATGATGGTGTCAGTCGGGTTGTGACCTAAACTAGAAACATAGCTACATATTATTATATTTTAATGTTAGATGTTAATGGAGGTTTTGACAAACATTGGCAAGTCACCAATATCATATTGCAAATGGACGACATTGTTAAAAGACCTAATATATTTCAATTTTGTATTAGTACCTACGCGGAAACTATTGTCTATACTATAGTATCTCAAAAAGGCGTTTACGTTGATTGATAGAGAAACCTCACGGAAGCCAAAATACTTGACAAAGTCAACATTGTCCCATTAGATGATCACTTACTCTGTCGGCAGTTCTGGGAACAGGCTTCATCTGGACAAACTAAACATTAGACATGCGTCGACGCCGACTTTCAGAAAAAAAAACTGCCGATATTGGCCATTCACTCCAAAGGGAATCACGAACAAAAATAATAAAAACATCACAGTCAAAATATATGTCGGCGTTAATAAAAAAAATGTAAAAGAAATGGTGAATTTGTGTCGACTTTGTGACATACCGCGACCCACTGTCCGATCCGACATATCAACGGAAATTCACCCCAAACGTTCTTGTTATACGTCCTATTATTTTAAGCTAAGCGTTTTTTTCTTGTTGGATTCGTAATGGGCGTGGCCGGGCCCAAATGGAAACATTTGCCAATATTATCGTGAAAGGACTGAACAGATGAAATAATTTATTTCCCAATGTCGCTTTGTGTCCAAAACTTGGAGCTTTTGTGAGTTTTTTGCGTCGGCCGCTTTGGTGTCCCGTGTGGCTCCGACATCTCTATTTATCCCTTTAGCCAAAGGAACACCGACTTGTCTTTTATCAGATTTGAAATTGGACCTTTTTGGATCGCAATGAGTTTTCATTTAGTTTTAGTTTTGGGTTGGAGTTACGTCGTTTTGGTGTTTGATCTTCGTCGACGTGTTTAGTAGATGCGTGTTGATGACAATAGTATTAGAGTGTCGGTAAGCGATCTGGTGGTTTTGTGCAAGCCGGCCCCGACTGTTGACTTTTATGATTTAACTTAAATGTTTCCGTAAGCTGATTATGTTAACTTCTATGTAGTATATGTATTACGACTGGTAAAGTCAAAATTTAAAATTGAAGCTTTTGATCAGGTTTTCTTTTGAATAGATCCAGAGCACGGAATCCAGAGCCTGAAGGAAGTATACTTTGGTTGGAATATATGTAAAGAATCTTTATAAGTATAACCAAATCAAGCTAATTGAGAGTCCATTGGACGTAACACAACTATGGTAAATACAAATTCCACTCCTGAAAAGATTAGTTGAAGTCTCCAGTCAAGACAGAACGAGGTTTAGAGAGTGAGGGCGTAGTGGCGGTTTTTATTAGAACAATGGGCGCCCGACTAGGGAAGCTCCTTTGCTTTAATTTGATTTATTTAATTATCGCAAAACCTACATATCTTAAAAATATTTATCTAAATAGTAAAATGTTTATCTAAATAAATTTTTGATTCAGACAACCAATTAAGTATTGACATTTTTGTAATAACTTATCAAAGTAAGTAGAGTGTGCACAATATTACAATCTCTCTTATTACGTACTCATCAATTGAATATTCCCGCTCCGACGTGGGTTCAGACGGGTGTGTGCGCGTGTGTGTGTTATGCCTTACAAAAGATCGCAACTAAATAATACTAATTGCTTATTAAGAAAGCGTTATGATGGTGGATGGGATCAACAGCGCTTTCTCTAGATTTTGTCGTAGTCAGCGATGGGCGAGTAGTTAGTGCCCCAGGAGGTAGGTACGAGCATTTATATTCTTCGCAAAACAGGTTAAGTATATGGGCCATACGCTTTTTTACGAGAGGCTAAAGTTGATTAGCAATTGCTACTATGTGGTTATATAGCTAAATAGGTCAACATATCGCAAATGATCCCAAAATAAAGCTGCTATTTTTAAGGTTATTATTGAATAAGAATGGTTATCAGGCGATTCTCCAGAGATTGTCAAGCAGTTAACAAGCGATGCCGCCGAAGGGCTCCGAAGCCCAGAAGCCGCAGAGCTACCAAGTAATGGACACGTCATTACGATATGCCCCCGGGGCCTTTCTTTATCTTAGCTTGTGTGAACAAGGATTATAAATTATTAACCTCTTCCCTCGGGGCTTGTGTTTGTGAACGTTTGTTAAAAAGTATTTAGTTATTTTGTTTGTAATGGCTGTAACGAGAATATGGATGATCTTGCAAAAATGTTTTAGGGATCGTGTTAAAATAATTTTAATTGCTCTTCATGAAATTTAAAACTTAAGTTGTACTGTATGTAACAGCTACGAGGTTCCTACTTCAAATTATAATTAATTTTATGAAATTGATTTTTATTTTCGACAAATTTATTGAAATATTGCTATAATATCATTGTATGTTTCATAATGATTCAAGAAAGGAAAAATAAGGTAGGTATATTAAATACTATAGTAATGTCTCTTGAAATTAGTTTTAAGGAAAAATCGTTTTTCAAGTGTAGTTTTAGGTATCGCAGGACTTTTGATCTTAACTTAATGAATTAAAATATTTAGATACGCACTACTTATGTAAGTGAATAGATCTGAATCTCAGCACAAGTTTTTATTACAGACCATAAACATTAATAATAACATTATATTTATTTATTGCAATTTACATAATTATACAATAAGTTATGGCTTAAAACTAATTTGTAAAGTGATGGTCATTGCATTATAATTAAAAGAATTACACAATGTACTCATAGATCATAAATGTCAATAGAATCAAAGAAATAATAGTATAAAAATCAATTAAAATTAATGTCAGTCTATAAAATCTTAATATTAATTCAATTTTAATATTACAATGTCAAATATTCTTTTATTGTATATAATTCTTAATCCAACAAAAGGTTTTTCAGTTGGTGCGCAAACTTTTTGTGAATTATGCGGAAGTAGAAGAGAGGACCGTAACGCACCGTTCATGTACCTATGGCATCGAAAGCCATTAGATAATAACCAAATAAATTAACGAAGCTCAATGACAACTAAATAGAATTTTTAAAAAGCAAACAAATGATGCTCATGTGTCTGCGCTTAATAAAATAATGTCACCAAATAAATACACACTGAAGTTGCTTGTTTTTCAAAAAGTTATTCTTTTAAGTTGTTTTTTGTTATATTCGAGCCAGACCAAATGCATTTGTAATCGAACCGTTACGACCGCAATGCTAGGCATTTCACCACGCACGTCCCGCTGTTACTCATACAACTGAGTCCCATAATGACCCTAACGACGCCCTGCGTTTGTCTCAAAAGACTCCTAAATAGTATTCATCACCTTGACCGCAGAGAATACCAAACCACTTTTCAATGGCTCTTAATGTTCCATCATTGGTTTACAGTGTCCATATTGTAAGTGCACCATGACGAAGCGCCTCGTATGGGGTCCGGACAATACACGAAACCACTAACACCGTAAACAATCAACTTATTTATTGTTTTACAGCAGCCATATAACTTCGTCAACGAAGAAAGAGGACCATTAATACCCAAAATGCACCCGCAATAAAACCATCATGGACAGTGGATAAGAATGCTCGCCGTGGACAAAAAGCGCAATGTGTTCGCTGAATAGATTTGGCACGCTCGAAGCTAGCGGTCTCGATCGGCTTTATACCTCGTGATGAATGTGCGGAAGTCAGATCTGAGTCCCTTACAACTTAATAATAACGATAAACACCGGTCCCCTATTTAAATAAATGTTTTGCAACATTAGCGCGGCCATTTTGGGAAAGCTGCGCGTACGCAGTCCAATTGAATAAATACTGGGGATTAGAGAAATGTTTACAAAACTCATTTGTTCCGTTCGCGATGATTAATTGTCCTATGTCACGTTGATTTAGACTTTTTAGGTTTATAATGTTAAGTCGGGAAAGATGTATGAATTCATATCGACAGTATTTTATTGTATACGTAACTTACTTCTATTTTAATATGTGCTTTTGTACTCTTTTATAAAACAAGCCAATAATTGTAGGATCTGCATATTAAGTGTTAACGAATTATTCCATCATCTAATAACATTACGTGCCTTCTTGATCTGTATATATGTAAACCTCGTGTATATCAGTCGGACGGTATAATTTTTAGTGTTTTTCGGACAAATGCACGGAAAAAAAATTTTATTTATCATGTTTTCAATAAAAATTACGACGTATTCAAAAAGAAACTGTAACGCGCAGATGTCATCCATCCATTATTAATAATGGTAACGCCGACGTTTACCACAATAACCACTATTGCAATAACAAACACATCTACATGATAAATGTTAATATTTTATGGTGTTCGCCCTCGATACATGACGCTTATGTCTTTATTTTCACAAATATTTTCGGGGGATCAATCGAAAATAGACCGTAAACATGTTGAATAAAATTGTGTTTTGTTGAATAATTGTGGGGCCGTTAGAAATCGCTCGTAGGGTGTACAAATCGCATTGACTGTGCTCAATCGCACGGAGCGAATTGTCGATATTTGCCGTAGTCATTAGCGCTAGTTTTTGTCCCGGTACAGGGCGGCCGGCACACTGTGCGGTGTTCACACACGTTTACATGCCTTTAAAAATCACCGAAGTGTACGCACGGCTTTCGGTTCATCGTAAACTGAATTGTCTATTGTTGGTGGTCGAATCACGATTTATTTACGAGTGTCCGAGACGTTTTATCTATCCAGGACACATTTTGATGTAAGATGAATTATAAAAATAAGTTACAGGTATTTATTGAGCATGTAAAATAAAAAACAAAAACAAAAAAGACCATTAGAATCAAAAAGTCTACCTAAAATATATTGCTGTAATTTTTTCGTATTATCACAGGCCTCAAGGAGACTGTAACGTGAACTTTCTGCTGACGCATTTAATTTTAACATTTTTTTTTTTTCTATAAAGCAACCTCTTTTTGATTGCCTCTGGCGTCTCTTCAGCAACATATTTAACCTGTTTTAAATTAGTATAAACAATAAGTTTTCTATTTCAAGAAACTTTTCTAAAAAAATAGCATCTTAGTGAAAAGTTGCTTATTTGTGAGAAAAGCTTTAAAGTTTTATTTCTTTTCCTAAAAAATAAGGTTGTGACTCATTTTGCCTCGCGCCAAAGGAAAGTTTTTAAGCTTCTATTGCCATGGTTTATATCACGGGTGAGTTAGTATTCTTGTCTCTTGAGCTCCTCCGACCTTCGGGAGACGTAGCCGTTGAGTCCCGGTTGCTACTCCAACTCCATTAACCCAGCATTGGGGCAGTGGTCCACGCTGCAGCGGGGTGGTGCTGTGACTAGAATATTTTTCCTCCTATCCTGATCTTTTCTGTTGATGCAACGCTAAGTTTTATCTGTTGTTATGTAGAATGAGATAGTGCATAGTAGGAGAGAGCATGAGTTGCAGCTTCTTACAGACCTTACTTGCAGCAATTTACAGGAGATCAGCCAATAACACTAAACCATATTTTGTAGCGTTATTGGCCTGCGGTGATAAGGTCGGCAAAGGTTTTTGAGAAGTCATATGGTATTTTGCTACCACGTATAAAAATAAATAGGGTTATTCCAGTCTGGTCAGTTGTTTTATTCCCATGTAACCTCATGTAGAGACCACAAACAAATCCTACTACCGCCGCTAATAAAACTATATCTGTCAAACGCCCAAACGTAACTTGAGTCCGCCAGCATTCAATATAAATCAAGTTTACAAAAACGTTTATAAAATTCAAAATCTCATGTTCCCACATGCGTTGTGAATTGCAAACACGATCACGCACCATTATTTCTGAGCGAGCAGCTTTGTATTCGCGGTGTACCTTAGTACAGTGATTTTAAGGTGTAGATTCCCTAAAAACAGTGCTGGGTAAGTTTGTTTCTAACCGCATAAAGGGATGAACAAAAGCAGCACCCTCATTGGGACACAATCGGGCTAATATTGATAGATAATATTGTTACAAGCAACGCTTGTTCTGTTTACAAATTTTGGAAAACGCCACATCTGCGGCTGCGCAGCGCTATTGGTTTTATTTCGGGAAGTGTCACATTAAGTGTTTATATGAATCAACAAGCACTTATTCGTAGTAAAATACTTTGAATAAATTAAATGTAATTATTTGATAAATACAGACCGCTGGTGGGGCGTTAAAGTTCTAGAATGGCGACTACGTACAGAAAGCGCAAAGTATGACGGCCTACCAGTAGATGGATAGACGACCTGGTCAGGGTCAGGGTCGCGAGGAGCTGTTAGATGCGTGTCTGGAACTGGCCACCGTCATTCGTTTCTTCATAGAACTGCCAGCCGACACAACATTTCGTATATCGCCGCTTCGCCAACAGAACCTTTCACCGGCGTACGATTCCTCGATAGAACGTTCCGCCATCGGGCAGTTGCGCCGACAGACGTACGTAGGCGGGAGTCGTGTAAAAGAAGAAAAAAAAAATACCACAAAATGTAAGCTCGCTGTGCGATCACCTTACATTTTTAACCTACCACGGCCGTGTCGGGCATCCTTGGACAGCTCTGATCTCGTTTAATGCCCAAGGGGTATGCGTCTGTGAAGGTGGGAACCAAAAGCTGAGCTTTGAGTTTGATTTGAACTTAAAAGCTTACTCTACATAAAAATCATCATCCTCATTGACTTCGACAGCCTACATCACACTGCTGGGCATAGTGGGGTCCACAGTCGAAGCAAACAAGAGTGAATATTATTATCTTGATATGATAAACTATTGAAAATGTATAGGTTTATATTTATGTATAGCAACAAAACATCAAGTGTAACAGTTGCACTACGAAAGCCGCCTCTATTACGAACGCAGTAAGGGCGGTCTCAAGGTCAAACTGTTACAATTGACGTGCTGTCGACTGTACCCACATAATTATTGTCCCGTTATTATTTTACCAATCACCAGATACGACACTAGATACCTAGGTATATAGTTTTTCTATTTTATGTGAATGTCGGCAAGCAAGCGGTTACACAAATCCATTCTCGCGTGTCGTCTTTTTAAGCTATTCAAGTTTTATTTAATAGCAAGCGTAGTTTCCATATACAAATGGCAGACACTCGCAAGAAAACGAGCCATCGATGCGTAAAGCGTTTAGGATTATAAGAAAACAATTACAGATGCACCACTTCTTTATGTAAACACGGCGTCTTTGAGAGTCGCCGTCGCGTGAACCATTGTATAACTTATTTGCGAAGTTAGTTAAATAACGGTTTAAAATAGCGAGCCCACCCTCGAGGCAGCATTAAGCTTAGCAAAACAGAGGATTTGGCTCTTTTTAGTCTGGCGACGCGACGTATCGCTTAAGCGAACCTTTCAAAATATTCGGCGGTGGCTCAAAGAGGCGGCACGAGGAAAAGGTCTGCAATCGATATTTTTTCTATGTTGTGGTAAATGTTGTTGTTGGTAAAGATTAATACATGTAGGAACTTTATGGTATGGTTTTGGTATTATTCATGTGAATTCAAGGAGGTAGAGCATATTAGTATTGTCCACTCGGATCCAGCGCTCCTGGGCTACCTCCGTCTCCTGCACCTTACAGGAAATTCGAGTAAGATCACCAGAGCTTATCAAAGAAGTGTTATGATTATGATAAGGGACTTGTCAAATAAGCTGACATAAATACGCTTTCTCTTAATTTTACAGCGCAGCGCGTGAGTAATGCCCAGGGTGCTACGAGCGTCTATGGGCCACCGTGACAAACGTGTGAGTAGTGCCCAAGGTGCTACGAGCGTCTATACTATAGGCTACAGTGACAACGCGTGAGTAGTGCTCAACGTACTACGATTGTCTTTATGCTACGGTGATAACGTGTGAGTAGTACCCAAGGTGCTACGAGCGTCTATAGGCTACAGTGACTGCCAACCCTTAGGTAGGTCGCAAGTTTACATGCCTCCCCTGTTGTATAAAACATCTTCATCAGCCTATATACGTCCTACTGCTGAGCACAGGCCTTCCTACATGGAGAAATACATGAGGAGATTGGGCCATAACACCACCAGGCTGGCCCAATGCGGGTTGGTGGTTGAAGCGGTTGCAGTAGCAACCGGGACCAACGACGTGCCCTCCGAAGCACGGAGGAGTTTGAGATTATAAATTTGATTGACCCATCCCGGGACTGACCATGGCGAAAGTTGCTTTGTTTTCGTAATCGAAACCATAGCGCTCAAACCACTACGCCACCGAGCTAATTAGGGGTAAAATATTTTAATATTTTACTAAATTGTTTCACTAGGCACGCATCTAAACTAAACTTTAACCACACTTGACATTCGGTCGCTTGCCGTAAACATTTTTTTTAAATAAGGGATTTTTTTTTTCCTGGGCAATTAGGTGTTAGGTATTGTATACTTGTATGTAATTAATGCTTGTATGTTATTACTTGTTGTTGAGGAGTTCGGGGGCGTAGTGGTTTAAGCACCCTGTTTTTACGATTATGAAAACAAAGCAACTTTCACCATGGTCGATCCCGGGATGGGTCAATCAAAAATTTTTTAATCTAAGAGCTCCTCCGTGCTTAAGAAGGCATTCTAAGCCGTTGGTCTAGTTGTTACTTTAACCGCTTTGACACACCAATTCGCATTGGGCCAGCGTGGTGGTTTTATGGCCCTAAGTAGGAAGGCCTGTGCCCAGCAGTGGGACGTGTATAGGCTGGTGATGATGTTGATGTTATTGATATGGATTTTGTCACTATTTATTTTAGGCTTTTATTTAAATTCACTTTGATCGCAAAGGTCTTCAATCTCCACAGATAAGATAAACATCTGCTCGAAGACTATTAAAAGAGGTATCAACCTGCACTTAAAGGGATGAAATCATTGCCTCTGCCTTACGCAAATGCCAGTCCATTAGAGGGGTACAAAAAGCCCGTCATTGGAACTAAAACACCAATTAGTTGGATCCAAACATCGTTGGTAACAAGCGGGATTGGCGCCGAGGTCGTCGCTAAAAAGCGCCACCCACGTGTGGTTTTTTTAAAAGTAGCGTAAAAAGGTCTGGAGAACATTTTTAGGGATTCCGTACTCGGATTTCTATCAAAGTTCACTTAAGAAATTCAGTGTAATATGTGGTTGATCAAAGCAATATCTTAATTTTAACTATGTATGATTTTTTGGTATATAATAATGAGTTCTTGACTTTAGCCTTTTTTACAGATTCCTACAATCCTACTTACAATTTACAATCCTACTTCCTAAAATATTATGAAAGTAAAAATTCCTAAAATATTATAAATGCAAAAGTGAGTTTGTTTCTTTCGCTTTCACGCCTTGACCACTAAAAAAATATTTTTGTATGGAGATAGTCAGTGACCTTGTAAAGAATACAAAATACTCTTTGTTTGATAGCCAACATCCACGCGGGAGGAGCCACGGGCGGTAGCTAGTATTATATTTAAATTTGAAAGTTGGGATGGGTGTTTGTTACTCAATCAAGCAAGATTGGCTTAACGGACCTGGATAAAATTTAGCACTGAAATAGATTAGCACAGAGGTAAAAACATAGGATACTTTTTCTTTAGATATTGCGTTACCATGGGAAAATGCAGACATAGTCACTGGTGGAAGCAAAACACTGTATATAATTTGTACGCCATCAGAACCCTAGATTATCTACAAAAGCAGCCGCGGTACTTACACAATCTCGATAGTTGCATCGTCTTATCGGCCACTCGAACTCGCTGGGTGGCATTGCTGAAACTACCCTATAAATCAACCCTCATTTACAGATTAACTATTTATTTACAATCAGCATGTGTGCAGTTTTTTTCGTGTTACAACTTTGCTGTAAAACATGTGTCGACGTTAACATGACGTCTGGATGTGTCTCTAATATGTCACCGTCTTGTTAGATGTAAAAATACTATATAGATTTTTTTATTGCGTTTCATTTGACAAAATCTATCAGCACGTAGCCCTGCCACGAACAATCGAAATTTCTGTATCGTTTTCGTCTTGCCAGTACCCCTAGCACGAACATTTTCAAATTTCGAATTACTATCGTATCGCGTAGTCACGTTAGCTTATATCTGGCTTTTGTTTGAAATTTAAAGCGTGCCTGAACGATACGATTACGATTCGAAATTTAAAAATGTTCGTGCTAGGGGTACTGCACGCCAGAGGCGCTGTTTTCAAACAAAAGCTGTACCCCTAGCACGAACATTTTTAAATTTCGAATCGTTATCGTATCGTTAACGCACGCGTCAAAAGCTGACGTAACTACTCGTTACGATGGCAATTCGAAATTTAAAAGTGTTCGTACTAGGGATACTGGAAATATTTTTTGAAACTTTCGCCTCGTCATCGAGCGTGACGGTAGCATTTGTATGGGAAACATGACATTACAACGATAGCAAGACGTCATTTTCATTTTTCTGTCAAACACTAAGTATAGGAATTCGAAAAGTTTAATGCGACCACCATTTCATAACCATTTGTTCTCTATCGTGATCGTATATCTAGCGGCAATACGAAAATTTCAAAGGTTTCTGCTACGGAAGCTGATTATAAAGTGATCATAGTTTTGAGAACTGTAGTTATCGTAAAGCATTTGCAGGGTTCAGTGGAGAAGACAGATGAGAACGTTGGCTACCCTGCAGTCTTCATGGCGAGATTATCCAAAGGTTTCACAAAAGAAGTTTTCATATCAGAGTTTGATACGAGGATGTATCTAAATACTTAGTACAAATATTACTCTTCATATATGGTCGAGTGGTAAGTACCTCTGTTTACTACAGCAGAGGTTCCAGATTCGAACCCTGATTGCAGTAAATGTTCCATTATTATAACATAATATCCAGAACAAATAACAATCTCAATAGACGTCATTAAATGCAGCCAAAAACCTATTCATAAGTCTGTCGTTAAATGCAAAAGTAAAAATATTGTGCAGCCACAGACAAGGAATTCATTGACGAAATACTAACTTAAAACGATACAAAAATGAATCCGTAGCTATAGATAGACAATACTTATATTTCCATCTTGTGTGTGGTCAAAAAAATAACCATAAGAATTTACCTGAACGCCATCAATCAGTAAAGTATATCAATTAACCGTCTAATTATAACACCGTGACTTAGAGCGACACGTGTTAATATTTTGTAGTTATTTGTCACACCCGCGCTTTGATGTGTGGTCCTGAGGGAAGAGCGTGACGTCATCAGTGCTCTGTCGGAATCTCCATTAGGAGGTGTTAATTAGACTGCAGTTATCACAAAAACGACGACATTGATAATCATAGTGTGAACGACTCTTTACATTGTATGATTACAAGTACTACGCATGTTTATTGATTTATTTAAATAAGACACATCAACAATGTTATTTGCACAATACATAATTACAAAATGCATTCATCCATAACACAAGCTCTTAATGATGCTTACTTAGATAATAGGCGTAAGTAAAGCTGCATTTCGCGGTGCCGACTCTGTCTGTGCGTAATCCTAAATTGTTTTATATGCCATTGTCAAAGAATAATGTATCAAAAAATGATCCTATATGCAGAATGTGTCATTACTATAATGAAATATGTTCAGAATGCGATATATTTAACGATAGTCCTCAGGTGTTTATGAGGGCTATCAGTTCAATCACTCCATAACGCTGCCATTTTATTTCACTACTCCTTTATTATGTACAATATAAAATAAATTAAAATCTTTTATTTTAGACCAATAGGCTAGTTAAAGATAGTATGTATTGGTTATTAAGTTTAAGTATTTTATTGTTTACTGTCAAATTACTCATTGAAAGTTGTGCACTTTTGTAACTGGACCTCGGGTTTACCTTCAGTCTTTTAGCTACTTTTATTTGTAAAATTGTTTTAATCTGTTGTCTGTAAATGAATATTATTATTATGCATGCAAAAATTCAATTTTAAATTTGACGGCAACAAGTACTTAGATAAGTAGTCAGCTACATATCTAAGTACTTGTTGCCGTCAAAAATACCATTGGTAAACTAACTTAATAATTATTTTATGAAATAAGTGGAATAAATAAAATAAAAGAACAAATAGAATAAAAGTGGCTTTCCCGCTGGTTCGGAAAATTTGGGAGAACCCAACGTTCCGCAATAACACCAGCCTATATACGTGTCACTGCTGGCCTTCATACACGGGAGAAACACATAGTCCCATCAGTGTTACAAAAAGGTGTACTTAGTCATACTTTAAGGGCTTATTCTACCCAGTAATACAAACCACTTTACTATGAGGACAACTACGAAATCCTGAAAAAGGGTAATTCCATAGTAAGGTTCAATGCGTCGAGTAGGCATTGAACCTTTCTATGGAACAGCTGATTTCTTTTTCGCGATTTAGTAGCTGTAATCATAGTAAAAGTTGTTTGTATTGATAGATAAAATAAGCGCTTACAATATGACTACACCTTGTATATTTTGATTAACAAAAAAAACATAAAAATAAGTTAATAATAAGTTTTGTGATTAATCCTACTTTAGTACATTGCATTAAAATTGTTAATAACCTTGTTAACACAGATTTATTTCCCTCGAGAGGCAGCGGGCGGTACAACACATCCCGCTAATTGGTTCAGTCGCGGCATGCGCGCGCGCACGCTGCGACAAACGACTTCGCACCTCACCGCGCGGCAGTTATGAAAAATTTAAACTATGGAATTTTCATTAAGTGACACATATGTAGCTGGAGCTATATTTGTAGCTAAGTGAACGTAGGTCAATCATTCGTGGAATTATTTTACTATTCTTTTGAATATGCCGCTCTACAATTTTTTGGAATTTTGTTTTTGAGTGAAAATTGCTAAACAATGAAACTAAAATCAGCGTTCTCTGTTATTTTTATATTTCATCAAGAAACAAAATCTTACATGAGGAGAAACAGCATGGTTGTGTTCCGGTAGTTAGAGGTAAGATAGCCAGTTCCTCTGTGGTTCAGGAATCCGGGTGTTACTTCACTTATCATCAGATGAGATGAAGGCCAAGAGTTTCCCCGTTAAGATAATAAAAAATCTTTACAAACTTACAGCAGATATGCGTGTGTGGGCTCATAAGAATATTCGCAATGAGATGGTGTTAGATAGATGATTAAATAGGCCGGGGGTTTTTTAAAATTTAAAATTTTTAATAGCAACATTTGAGTAAACATACTACTGTATTGTATTAGATCTACTGAATGTAGATGATCTTTTACCACAAAACGTATTTAATTTACGCAAAGATCATAAGCAAAAGCATGTCAACTGTCACCAGCTTAAGACCAAAGCGTCAGCGGTGCGACAAGAGACTCATTAGCGGAGCGACAGATCTATTGCCGCACACGTCGCGAAACTATCGCGTGAAAATACTGCATACTGGATACTGGCTGCGTTTGATCATGATTAGGTGGCTGTGGACGCTGTATATTACATACTGTGTTCATTGAGTTGCAAAGATTTGTAAAGTAAAACGGCAATGTATTGAAGCCATAGTTTCAAAATGATTTGTTATTAGTGTCAGCAAAGAATTCAGTCACAAGTCAGAAGTTTTGAGCCGAATGAGCATTCCAGACATGCTTGCGATTAATAAATATTAAAGATAAGAAAAGCCGATCCTGAGGGTGGCATTTAGGAATTCTTTAGTTTTCGGAAGCTCTTTGCGGATGTGAAATGCGTTGTGGGGGAGGTATTTAAGTGTGAAGTGCACGCATCTATAGAAGACCATCTTGTTGTCAAAGGCGATGAAATGTCTTCAAAATGATAAGTATTTATAAGTAAGATTTGTAAATTGGATCATAATGTTTATAGTCTCCAATCATACTTACACGAGGTTGTATTATTCATTATTTCATATTTACTGTACCAACAAATGGCAATATTTCAATATTCCTGTACGATGAATCTTAAGGCGATAACATTGTTTTGTAAAAAACTTAACCAACAGCGTTTACATACATTATTAACAAATATTACTTACCTACATAATTTTAAGGCAAAGAACAGGGTTAATAACGACGAAAAAGAGGTGTGTTATAAGTTTGTGCGTCTGTGTGTCTGTCTGTGGCATCGTAGCTCCTAAACGAATGGATCGAATTCGATTCGGTTTTTTGTTTGAAAGCTGACGTGATCAAGATGGTTCTTAGCTTTAATTTATGAAGATCAGTTCGGGCGTTTGATGATTATCAGCTCGTTTTCTATGTGATAAAAGGGTTTTACTAACTTTCACAGATCCGATTGATTTGAAATTTGGTGTACTGTCACTTTGGTGACATTCCCATGACATACTAAGCTTGAGCTGATTCTATACCATCAAAAAGTCTGCGTGATGCTTAATTTTTCAGAAACTTACATTAGATATAGCGTGTTTGGGCTCATAGGAATAGTCTGAATGATTTTCAATTTTATATTTTTATCTAAGATTTCATTTCAAGGTAATTTGTTTGCCTGTGACTCTTCTGTGCGGTGTTGACTGACAATCAGCGTTTAGCTTTGTGGTAAAAAATTACACCAAATTTACTTGTAGTAGATCACATGTGATTAATTGTCTCTTTCATGTATTAATTCTGCAACTATGTATGTTAAAGCAAAATCAATGGTTCATCTTTTAAAGCTTTAAAATTTCACATCTAGGCACCATGAAAAAACCCTGACAGCCTAATTTCATTTCGAGCAATAATTACTATGAAGGTATCCACAAGAGCTTTACACTAAGCCCTTGTCCCCCTTTCACCAGATTCTTAACATCTCAATATGTCACTAATATGGTTACTAACAGCGAAACTAACCCGATGACAGTCGACAGCGCTCAAAAGTTGCAGATAATTGAGCGAGCCGTGTGGGTGGCGGGTCGGTTCCCGGCTGAGCCCAATTAGTGACGGCTCGAGCAACGCACCGACAAGGGACGGTTTACCGGGCTGTGTGGGGCAAGAATAAGCGATTTGCACATTTTTAGGAAAACTGCTGTTGTTGGACTAGCGATTTGCACGTTTTGGGGAAATACAGATGTTGTTGGACTAGCGATTTGCACGTATTGGGGATATATTACTGTTGTTGGACTAGCGATTTGCATGTTTTTAGGAAAAATACTGATGTTTTACTAGCGATTTGCACGTTTTGGGGAAATACTGATGTTGTTGGACTTGCGATTTGCACGTTTTGGAGAAATATTACTGTTGTTAATTGTCAAATTATTCCTTTCCATTCGTTAAGCATCGTCAGACTGACAATTAAATACCCATTGTATGTGTGGATTGACAGGTTAAAGCAAATAACGTAATTACACTAGTACCTGTGTAAAAGAATACATAATGTATTCAAATGCTATAATTACCAATAATATTTCTGTAATGAACTTAATTAATTAAGGAAATCAAAGCCAACATTATTCATGTAGGTACTAATTTAATTTGTTAATCTGCGTTTGACTCCCGGGACAGTTAAAAACTCATTCCCCCTTATTATAAAATGCGGAATAAAGTTAGTACTGGTCTAAAACTAATGTTATCACTTTTATTTGTTAAAAAAAAGACAGTGATATCACGAGTTTTCGACAAATTAAAGTTGGTAAAATTAAAAAATAAATTCATATTTATACCCCCTTTACTTAAACTTGTTTCTTAAGTTTGTGTAGGCTCTCGTAACTCGCACCACCGTCCACTTGCACCTCAGTAAGCGCTTTGTGGTTCACTCATGAGAGAAAACGGCCACTATTACAAGCAAACCCTCTTAACTGAAAGAAATAAACGATTATGAGAGTCCTACGCGACATAATTGTCGACCTTATCTCAGGATTTTCATACAAGTTTTTTTTTATTTCATATAAACTACTTAAGTTCCTTACTCTGTTAGTCTGTAATGTTTTGACTCCTAAATCGCTGAATAATTTAAATGAGATTTAGCATAATGATAGATTACCTATATAGTGGACATCTTTATAATAGCATTCATAAATCCATAGATGACGCATTAAAACTCAAATAGCTGCTAGTTCTAATGATATTATCTCTTAATTTATAATTTAAGTTTGACATTACAGTTGTTGTGTTGTTTTGTTCTTTAATAGAAATTATTGACGTATTTTTTTCTCTTATTTTTATTACATTCGGTATTGACGTTTTTATTTTTGACATAATTTTAAGTAGTATTAATGTTATTGTAATAAAACATATAATTTGACATCATTTTTGAGTGGTAATAATGTTATTGTACTAAAATCTGTTTCCTACACATATTTGACATAACCCGATCAGGTATCGTTTAAACTATGTTTATTTTATAAGACATGCATGATCCATGATATTGTATGAACCTTAACTTGTTGGCGCTTTGGACCCGTCTGTAATCAAGTACTTTTTATAAATAAATAAATAGTGAAAATCGGCATAGGTTACTTTTTGTCGACGACAAAATATAACGCATATTAGAAGTAGTAAGTCAGGGCTGTGCAAGATCTGCAAGATCTTTGAGTCCATTTAAGGAGAAGTATCTAGCACTGGAGATTTTTCGACTGGTGAGAGCGGTCGGAAACTAAACGAATGTGGATACTTACTGAAACCTTGGAATAAAGACCTCTGACTAAGTATTTATAAACAAGTAATGAAAATATTGTAGGTGGGTAAGGTAAGTAGGTAACGTTTCCAGAATAGGGATAAGGGGACAAATTGCCTAGTATCAAACTCTTTCAAATATATTTTTCATGGCACAGTCTGGGTGGTTCTGGCACAGTTCGCATTAGACCCACGCGATAGCGTTGTTTCAAAACGGGTCCTCACGGTTTTCCCCAGAATAGTGGTGGGAAGTATAGGTGCTGGTAATGATGAAGAGATTTTTTTAAAAGCACGAAGTCCTACGTTAAGGTAGCCCCTCAGAAATAAGCTCACAAAAGACCCAGGATACAAATGATGTTTTTGTGACAAAATTTAAGCAAATAAACACCTTAAATACATCACACTCACTCGACTCAAAGGAACTCTCAATGAAAAGGTTTTATTGCTTAACATATGTCCATATTTCTTGACAATTTGCGTACACATCGCACCTGGGACCGATCCTAAATATCGATTACGAAATTGAAACTTTTCTACGTGTTCCAAGCATGATTGATTTATTAGTTACCCAAAAAAGTATATAAATATGCATTCGGTATGCCTGATGGTAAGAGATCACCATAGGTCTAGGCAACACCAGCCACTGGAGCAGGAGGAGCTTGAGGAAGGTTTCATGTAATTTTTCTTGGATTCCGACTTAAATTCTTCATATTTTTGTGCGAGAAACATGACTATGCCCATCAGTGGACTGCCATAGGCGGATAAAAAGAGAGTGGTAATGTGAGTTAGTATAATACTTGGGCTGGTGAAATTGCTCCGCCAGAACACATACTACCACCACAAAGGGCAGGAATTACCGGGGAGTTATTTATATTCCCAGCACCATTATTATCAGGCGCTGGGCTACCAGAAACAAAAAAAACATTTACTGGGGCAGGAACTAAATTCCTAAGCTTTCACAATCAGAGTCATATCTATTTCTGATCTCTGAGCTACCGATGCCTTGGGAAAGCCATATAATTTTCATCTTGTCTGTTTGGGTTACAGACTTATAAGCTAACGTATACCCCCAAAATTCTAGCACCATTTTTATTAAAATTGTAAGTAAACACATCCGGATGTTTTCATACGAGCGAGACATGTCACGCGTCAATTGTCGCCGCCACGTCACAGGCATCACAACTAATAAAGCGCACATGTCGCCTGTCCGTGTCACGTGGGAGCACTCAAACCGCGCTGGACCGGAACCCTTGCCTCACTGATTTGAGCGTTCGCAGTTAAATATGCGATTATGGACCACCTAAATTGAAGGCAGTTTTTGCTAACGTTTTAAAGAGAAGGAGACATGAGATCGTTGGCGTGGTGGTTTGAGCTCTTTGGTTTTGATAAGAAAACGAAGCAACCTTCGCTATGGTTGACTCCAGATGGGTCATTCAAAATTTAAAAAAATATTTATTGGTAAATATTATATTGTTACGCATACCATTTTATGGAAAAGTGTAATATTATAGAGCGTTAATACAGGAGTATAGTCATATAGTAAATAATATTACTCATTAATTAAAATATAATAAAACTAGAAAAATTTCACGTCCTGAGGCAGGTAATTTTTACTACTAAGTAATTTTTCAAACATTTATAATAATGTTAAAATCAAAAATGAAGAATATTACTCATACTTATATACAGCATTAGAGGACATGTAAAGTCATGACCTGGTTGGTAAGTATTTTCATGTTTATTATCATAAACATTCTGATTCCTAATTAAACAATAAAAACATAGCTCGCTTCGTCCGCATGAAGAAATATTAGAACTTCTTTCCTCCGACGTAATAAAGTACCTATTTCACACCTAAGGAAGGCGGGCGATTTTAGCCGTTACTACATAACCCACACATAAACACACACACACACACACACTATGCAAGAAACAGTTTCACCTCAAACAAAGTGTACAAAACACACCTTATTCATTACAATAAAAAGCCCGCGCCTCGCCGGTAGTCCGAAATAGACGCGCCGTTAATTCGGCCGTGATTAGCGTAAAAAAGCTATTGTTTTGGGCCCATTGTGCGGCGTGTGAAGTGATATGTTTATTATAAGGCGGTGGTATAATAGCCGGCCAGACGCCGCCCCTATTACCGCGATGTTTGTCCGCAGACCGGACACTGCTTTCAATTCTGAAAATTTAGGATAAAATAACCAAGTCCTGATCCTGAGCTCACAAGCGGTATTGAACCTTTAGGCCTAAGGAGAGATTTTGCCTCCTTGTGTGTGTTCTGTTTGTATAACGGGGTGTGTTCTGAGAAATTATTTGACATGATGCCCACCGCCTCTTTCTATCATCGCACCTCTCGCCACCGGCAGGGAGTGGGAACCCAAGTGGTCGCGTACTGTACGGTTTCAGAGAAACTTTCTCCCACGTACGCTCAGATTGTGAAATGTGTTCCCTGTTGTGGTTTTCTCAAATGCGTACAGCATAGGGTTCTTCAAAAAAGGCGTGAAAAGGTTTTTACAGAGTCGGCAACGCGCAAGTGATACCCCTGGTCTTGCAAGCGTCCATAGCGTCCAACCGCTTACCATCGGGTGGACCGTATGCTTGATTGCCACCTTAGTGGTATAAAAAAGTGACAATAATATAACCAACCCGCATTGGGCCCGCGTTGTGATGTTATGGCTTAAACTTCTCACGTGTTCTCCCATGTAGGAAGGCCTGTGCCAGCAGTGGGGTGTATATAGGCTGGTGATGATGATGTTATGAACATATACTAGTGTCGTTTTAGGTACGTCCCGTTTAATTATCATTAAAATAGTATTTTTTTATGACAAGGACTACAAGCGTCAACGGCCCGCCAAATGCCGCTACGCAATTACCGTAGCGTCCGTAGCAAAGCAACTTGGGGATTCACAAAGTCACATCGATCATGAGTCCATTAAAGTAAAAATATTATACTTTCTGATACAAGTCAATATTTTAATATTGATGGTCAGCATAAACGGGAGCCTTTACGGAATTAAAGTAGTTTCCCTGGTTAAGTTATCCTCAAGTAATTAATTGAAATATTTGCTTGTTGACAGCAGACTTTTAAAGGCTCAACTAACGTAGGCATAAAACTGTTCAGCAATAGCGACTGGTTAAACTCTGCCGCTCGGGAATACCGCGTCATTCGCACTAATAAGCCTTAACATTCGGCAAATAATTGAGTAATCTCTATAATAGCGGCGATACGCGTCGGGTTTCACAACGCCCGCTCCTTCGGTAGTCGTATTACAGGGCGGCACCCGCGCCCGCGCAGCCCCACACCTGCGTCACGCATTGTGCCGGTAAATAATTTGGAAATATTACCGACGAATGTCAGCCTTTGTTGGATTTAATTAGATAAATACACGCCGCCGATAGACGCACAATGAACGGCCGGTTGTTTTACGGAAATATATATTCTTTGATGATTGGCAGATTTTTGATGTGGTAGCTGTTACATTGTGTCTATTGTGAGTATTTTTGAATATTTGCTTTGTGGTGTGGTTGTAATTGAGATATGCGGAGCGAAGATTTCTAAAATTCTTGATTGTTTTTCTCACGCTTCAAGTAAACCTGAGGTTCGTATGTACTTATCCCAACTGGAAAGAATTATAAACTAACAGAAGATTGCAAGCCTGAAGTACACTTGGTTTTGATAGCAGGAGGTAACATCTAGAGTGGATGTTGGCTGAGCGCGTTCTCTTATAGTCATGAGAGCCTTCTGGAGGTGTGCGAGACTTATCATTAATCAAATAGGCCTTATGTGGGTACATAGGAACTCTTTAAAATATTTACAAAGAACATCAAAGTTTAAATTAAACTTACCATAGACATTTCTGTCAAATCATTGCTTGATTTGAAAAGCAACACAGCTTTGCGAGCTTCGGTCCTATCCTATGATAGATCACGAGCAACGACAAAACTGTTTTTGCGGCAGAATTTCTTAGGAAATTTCATTACGTAAACAACGAAGGTCACTCGCAATATTGTAAAGCAAACAGAATATCCATTTCTGTTTATGCGTCAAACTAAAGGATTAACATTGAAAGTGAAAACAGCGTTGACATTGTGCACAATAGTGGCTATTATGAAGAATAATAGGAAACCAGGCCGGGCCACCCACGCGCTAATTAGGGGACAGATGTACAGGCGAAAGTGAACGTTTTAAAAAAATCGTTGGAGACTTCAAAACTAAGCGCCGGCGGATTAGGGAAGACTCTACACGACTGTACGCGAGTCACGGTTAAAAGATTTTAAGTTTACATTGCCAAAAATAAAGCTGAAACTGCTTTGCTGTCTTTGTCATCTGTTGCGAATTCGGCAAAGGCATAATACGCTCGTAAATTTTACAAAGCGACTCTAAAACTTAGTAACAAGGTTCAATTCTCTTAGCACGGTCGTTTCCAACTGCACTACCCGAAGATCGAGGCACAAAAACTTGTCAATAGACAATATATCAACGTTGACAAAACGGATGATAGGAGTTATTTATTCATGGAGGATTATCTTGGGGATTTATTTAGTGTAGCCGGCAAAAGGCCAGTCGGCAAACACGGGTACGAGCTAATCACCTTATTTTGGCCTTTTTGGTCTTTTCGCTCGTTCACGGATGATCTCGTTTCACTGAGACGGCCTTTGTTCAGCTGCAAATTGTCCACGCCGTCTGCTTTCGTTGATTGTTGAATACTTTATTATAGTAAATAACCACTCGAGTTTAAGGACCACCGCGAATAATTCGTAACTATTGAGTAAACCAAAAGTTGCATCTAATATTTTTGCTAAAAGAATCCCTTGGATTTTGAAAAGCTTTGTAACGAAAAGAACTTCATAAATAAACACAACGATTACCTCTGTTTTTTAAATATTTTTCTCAAACATGCGTGGAAATTTAAGCATTATTTTGACAACCTTCTTCGAGATAAATCGAAATTCCTTAGTGGCCAAATACATGCGATCAGCGGCCGGCAAAAGTTGTATACAAAAGCTGTGTAAATATCTGACGTGTAATTTAAAAATGGAACGATCTATTACTCCGAAACATGGCAACCAAAGAGGTAAATAGTCAAAAGTTTCATTTAAATTGCGAACTGATTTGCAATGCAAATAGAAAGCTGTTTATTGCAAATAAAAGTCCACTTTAAATTTCTAAAATTGTACATTCGTTAACTGTATTTTCAATTAAAAAATTCTGCCTATAGGTATTACTTAGTTCTAATTTCCGAGCATTATTTGAGAAAAAGTACTATACAAGCCTTCGCCACAACTAGGCATTGGTGGACTTACATTTACGCGTTCGTCCATATTTATCCTAATATAGATATTTAAATGAGGAGCTCGGTGGCGTAGTGGTTTGAGCGCTCTGGTTTCGATTACGAAAACAAAGAAATTTTCGCCATGGTCAGTCCCCTGATGGGTCAATTCAATTTATAATTTCGAACCCGGGACCTCTACCCAGTAGCCGAGGCTTATCTCGAGCTCCTCCGTGCTTCGGAAGGCACGTTCTTGGTTGTTACTTCAACCGCTTTAACCCACCAACCCGCATTGGGCCAGCGTGGTGGTGTTATGGCCCAATCTCCTCATGTGTTTCTTCCATGTAGGTAGGCCTGTGCCCAGCAGTGGGACGTATATAGGCTGATGATGAGATATTTCAAAATTAGACACCAGTTTGACAGTTCAGCGCTGCTTCGTACAGTCGAACGAATAAAAGCAAAGATAAAGAAACTTTTAAGATTAATGGCGTCAGTAAATAACAATAAATACAATAAGCTAATAATTTTTCTTATCCGATGCAACGCGAGATTTTAATCTTGCTCGTGGGTTGAGTACAGGGTCTCCAATATTGAGATAAAATTGAGATAATACGTCTTTTACTGTGAAGTATTGAGTAAAAGAAATTTTTGTAACTTGAAAATTTATTAACAGTGTGCGTTTATTAACATTTTGCTTTTATCGTTAGTCAGACATTGCGTTTTTGGTTTAAATTCTTTTATTTTTAGGGAATAGCCCATACAGTAATGTCTGGTGTATTTTTTTATATTTGCTGATAAATTGCATTGTAATGCGGGTGATTTCAATTGGAGATCATCATCATCTTGGGAGAGTGTAGCGCCAAATGCATGATGACAACATTCATGATACTACTTCGACGAGTACGAAACCACAGTAAAATTCTCAGCATCTGTTTCACCAAGTAGAAGTTTATTTTAAGGATTCTCCAAATCCAGTCATGGACACTTGTTTTACAAAACTCCGTTAACTTCATAACATGATATCCGCTCTTAAATGATTTTCCAATCATTGTTATAAGGGAGGCAAAAATTTCTAGCTAGATAGGTATTGTGTTCTTTCTTTCTTTTTGTGTACGGAGAGCAAAGTTATCTATTCTATTGAACTATGTTCGACGTTCAGGTGGACTTTATTTCGCTTGACGACAATGTTTTAATTGTCACTTTTGACTTGAGACTTTGATTTCTTAGTAGGTATTTGAGTGTGGTAGCTCTGCAAGACAGCAATTATTAGGTGGTAGGTCCGTATTGTCTTGGTTGGTACCACTGCTTTTCTTATTTCAGCCGTGAAACAGTTCGCTGTGCTTCGGATTGAAGGGAAGGTAGCCCTTATAATTACTGGCCATGGACGGCCTTTCCTCTTAGGCCTCAGGATGACAACGCGCCTGCAATATCAAGTGATTTTTTCTTGCTGATTCAGGTGTCTATAGGCGGCGGTAACCGCTTACTACCAGGTGGGCCGTCAGCTTGTTTGTCATCTAGTTGTATAAAAAAAATTTGGTGGTAGAAAGTACTGTATGTTAAAGACTCCCAGTCCATGTGCGACAAAGACAGTAAACGAATAACTTTTCTTTGTGTGATGTTATGTAGGATAACGTAAATTAAAAATGATGATTAAAATTATACGAGACATACCATAATCTCTTTTGACCATATTCGTTGGCAAGGGCATGCTGGCAAGGGTGACACTCAAGTTAAGTTGTATTAATTGGTCCATTCAATGCGTCGATTGAGCATCGGGACTGTCCCGTAATGAGCGCGCCGTGTGGGCACCGGGCGGCAGATCAAAGGCGGGGCACAAACATGATTACAATAATCGCGCGGCGGCGTGTCGTGTCACCGCGAGTTACTGTCGCTTTATATAAATTGACTTAACGCCTTGCACTCACTGGACTCGAAGCGAGGAGAAAAAGTCAGATAAGACGCAAGACAACATTATAATTAAATGCAGCATCATGTATCGGAACATCGATAATTATTACAAACTAGTGGCTGTCCGTGGCTTCGCGTAGAAGTTTGTTATTGTGCCAAAAGTTAACCTATATCAGAATATCTCCGTGCTAAGTGTCATCTGTCTTGGGAACAATGAGTTTCACACAAATGGGTCTTAAAATAAGACGAAAATTATGTCGAATTCCCATGTCGTACCCACTTCTGTGAAGGTTGGAAGTTGTTGACAAATATATTTACCTGGGACAGATAGTCCAACTTTCAGGAAGAGGTCAATCGACGGATGCAACTCAGTTGGGGCGGAAAGATCCTTGAGTAGCAGCCGCGTACCAGAAGACTCAGCCTCCCACAAGGTTGACCGACGGCCTGGTGAGAGTCGAGTCGCGGAGCTGATGGATGCGGACTGCGCAGGACCGATCGGTTTGGAGATCCTTTGCGTCTCTCGGCTGAAATGATGATGATGATGATGAAGTAAATGATCTAAGTTCAGTTCAGTAATTTAGGAGTGACAACGTTACAGTTAGACAGACAGACAATTTATTATGTTAGTATGGATGAATATGGATTTTTATTATATTATTACACAATTTTCCTTATTCAAAATAAAATTTTTCGTCGTACGTCGATCGACGTACAAAAGTTCCTCGCAACAAATAAAGAGTAAAAAGACTCACAGTTGGTACAGCTTTTTGCACGTTTACTCTGCTGTGACGTGTTTCCTGAAAAAAAAATATAATAATTCCCCTTTTTTTGGGAAAAATGATTTTCAAACAATAACTTTTTCAAACTAAACAAAAATTCAAACGAAAACTAAAATAGTATATAGTTATTTATGAGATAACCTAAATAATGTTATACAATACTGTAAGTTTTCCAAATAAACTAAAATAAAATATTTTCATTTTTAGCACTTCAATTTGTCAAACCGCATAATACCCTCGAGGGTCTTATGATAATTAAAAACCAATGGTGTTCGGAATCTGTGACTTCACGGGTTAAAATATCTGGGGTCAGATTCTTTTATCGTCTACGTGTAAATTTTCTTTACGTCATTATTAAGAAAATAATGAAACCAAAAGTTAAATACAAAGCCAAATAATGTACTCAAATTTATTAGGAGCTTCTGCGCTTTGTCGTAGTATAGACGACAGCACATCAAGCGTAACAGTTTGACCTTGAGACTGCCCTTACTGCTTTTGTAATAAAAGCCGCTTTCGTAGTGTAATCGTTACACTTAATGTGCTATCGTCTGTACATTCCTGACCTAAACGTCTCTATAAAACTGTTCTTTATGCCTTTCATCCAGATTGAAATTAAGACGTTAGTGAACCCACTACACTGCCGGATTACGTCCGCACATGGGAACCCGTTCTGTGTTCTCTATTCTCTGTGGCGGCTTCCCGTGTTCAATAGTCTTTTATTACACCGTTCATAGAGTCGAATCATTTTCTTGGACACTTTTGTTCGGATCGTCTTTACGAGGTATTTTTGGAGTCTGTTGCGTTATTTATTATATGACCTAACATACCGCATGGTTACGAGTAGTCTCACACATAGCTATTCAATTTGAGTTTAATTTCTTACCGACTTAAAAAAAGGAGGAGGTTATGAATTCGGCTGTAACCTTAGAACGTCGTTATTATAAACCATATTTTTTAAAATTCAATGAGTATGCTTGAAGATTGGTGCCATTGTTTGGCTTATCAAATTCGATTGGGTAGTTTGGTTTTTAAATTAAAATAACTAAAATAATTAAGTCGGCAATGTTTGCCAAATTGCGGAGTTTTGCTTTCCTGAGAATTTTTACTGGTCCGATTAGATATTAGGAAACAATTATTTTGCTGACGATCACCCATCTAGCTTTGACCTTAGAAAGTCGAGATCAGTGATAGATAACTTCCTAAGGTTATCACTAAAAAAAATAACAAAAAAAAACCTAAACAATTTGTTTTAAAAGAATTATATTTTATTACACGTATAATTAACTTTAACGTGCACTACTTTGAACATCAGCCCGCCGGGCGTTTCCTAAACAGTAGAAAACTAATAATAGCGTTTATTATATTTTGATGTGAATACAGTCAAAATCCCTATTAAATACGATAAACCGTAAAAACGTTGATTCAGTTCAGAGTAAATTATAAATAGATATTTCAAATGCAGTAGCTGACTTATACTATATAAAAATACCTAATTAATAATTAAATTAAAGATAATAATAACAATGACAATAAATTATTATAGATAATACGCACACTGAAATTAACAATGCCAATATTACCTAAGTGTTATATATATTAATATTAATTATTACAAGTTCCTTTCCATTATTGTTGTGCCCCACAGGGTCCACAGTGATTCCTATCTATGTAATGTTACACCTATTGTAAATACCTATGGAATGCAATAAACGATTGAGTATTGAGTACACACACTAGTGAATAAAACAGTAGGTACACAAATCACAAGTTAACATCATAACAGCTTTAACTGTATTAAAACAGATATTTGCATTTAAAAACTTGACGTTATTATTTAAACGATATTTGTAACATTTAAATATTAGGAGACAATGGCCGACCCTTATCACATCAGTGCCATCGGCCGAACCGCATCTAAATGGCCATAATGAAGTTATCTTTCAACTCACACGCACGCTAGCCGCTAATGTGTGGGTATGCCCGTCCGCGCGGAAGTCAAAATTGTTGTCACCCTTGTCAAACTTCCGCATACAACTTTGATCTTAAACTGAGCGTGTTAAAGAAGAATTCTCTTTAGCACTAAACTTACTCAGAGTTTTTATTGTCAAATAAGTTTTGTATTGAATAAAAGCGCGGGACCGTAAGAAATTAGTTCACATTGATGTGTCGCCATTGTGCCGCGTGACGTGACACTGCGCACGTCGGGGATGAGTATTTTTTGAATACGATAAAAAATAATTAAAACGTACAATATTTGGTCTGAAGGGAAAATGTGTCACATATTTTTTCTGGTTGAATTAGCACTTTCATGGCGATTATTATTATCTACACTATTTTGTTTTGTTTGTAATAAAGTTTGAAAGCGTTATACGTATAACGTTTCTGTATTATGTGTAATTCTCTGCGCGTATGTATTTTATTTTCTAAACTAATAAATATCTTTTTAAATAAGTCCACCTATGTATAGTGTTATCTAGATATATGTAATTTAAATAACATTGAGTAATCTAAAATTTAAAAAGACATTTATTATAATTAAAATAGCTCAGTTTCAGAAGATTACCATAGATATCAGAGTAGTAGGAGTACGATTTATAACTCGACTTTCAAAGAGTGCCCGAATTAAGATATAATTTATGCTAATTCATTGATGCGCCGGCGCATCTTATACTTTTATAGTTTATAACATCTAAAGAAATATATTAAGCTGTAGTAGATTTATTTTTCTGTTAGTAGATAACTAGAAGATTACTTAATTGAATATAATTTAATTTAATCGAGGAACTGCCCGCCAAATGTAGAGATAATAATAATCACCTTCACACGTTTAATGACATAAATATTCATTTATTTTTACCTTTTACAATGTAATTTATTTATAGTAACCTTATACAGGATGGTGGCGTCAATACGACAATAAATTAAAACATGGGCTATATTAGTTCATAGAAATGGTTTGCCACTTTCAACTGATTCATTTAATCATTTCATGACATTTGTATAAAACAATATAACATTGGCTGCATTATTTCATAGCCATGTCATGGAATTATCAAATGAATAAGATGTTTTTGAAGTGGGAAACCATTTCTCTGAACTAATATAGGCCATGTTTTAATTTATTGTCGCATTGACAGCAAAACCTTGTATGTGGAGATGTGATAAAATAAAACAAACAAGATAGACTAGAAGAATTTCACAGGGATATCCCAAGTCCTGGGTGGCTCAGTGGTCAGAGCAGTCGCCCGGATTGCGAAAGGTCGCGGGTTCGATTCCTGCCTCAGGACGTGAAATTTTTCTAGTTTTATTCTATTTTAATTACTAAGTAATTTTTCAAACATTTATTATAATGTTAAAATCAAAAATTAAGAAAATAAAACAATGCAACTTTCCTTGTAGTCGATTCCGGATTGGCCATTATAAACTTTAAATCTCGACCATCTCCATGCTTTGTGGTGCAGCTTGAGCAACCGATCCCAGTTTCTGTTGCAATTTTGGGTAGGTTGGCTGGCCTAGATTGGCCTACCGGGCTGGCCGGCTCGCCGGACCAAATCCGTCTTGTATTGTGTTATTTGTGTTTCTCCTCATGTGTTTCTCCCATGTAGGAAGGCCTGTGCCCAGTAGTGGGACATACATATAATATATAGGCTGGTGATGATGATTGTGTTTCTATAGTTTTTATATTGAGGATATTGTTCTTATATTGAGGATATTGTTGTTTTTCTATAGTTTGACGACCGGCTGGCCAAGTGGTCTGTGCCCCTTACTATAGAGGCTACTTGGTCGGGAGGTCCCGGGTTCAAATCCTGGTAGGAGCAAATGTTTGCTTGAGGAGTATGAACATTTGTTCACGAGTCATGGATGTTTACATGTTTATTTACTATATTTGTAATATTTATATACATATTAATATCATTACTTATCCGTTATCTACTTAGTATCCATAACACAATTTGGGCTAGATAATAGTGTGAGTGTATGATTATTATTGTAATATTGTTATATTGTATTACTGAGGAGCTCGGTGGTGTAATGGTTTGAGCGCTCTGGTTTAAAAACAAAGCAACTTTCGCCATGGTCGGTCCCTGGATGGGTCAATCAAAATTTATAATCTTGAGCTCCTCCGTGCTTCGGAAGGCACGTTAAGCCGTTAGTCCCGGTTGTTACTGTAACCGCTTTAACCCAATTTTGGTGTTATGACCCAAGCTCCTCACGTGTTTCTCCCATGTAGGAAGGTCTGTGCCCAGCAGTGGGACGTATATAGGCTGGTGATGAAATTGATGAGTTCTTATATGTATTTACGTTTGATCATATGTATCACATTTGAAATATAACTACGTTACCACATTTAACTCGCGTTTAATTAGATGCTACATTTTTATTTTGTACTCAATGTTAAGAATCGGTAACGTGGTCTTTAACCGACTTCAAAAACGAGGAGGTTCTCAATTCGGTTGCAATGTTTTGTGTTTTGAGTAACGATCTGATTTACGTGATTCTTTTTTTGTTCGATGCGAAATAGTTGACATTTGGCCCCATATTTTGTTTTAAAAAAAACGAGTGTGTAGTTTGGTTTTAGGGTAGACTGGGTACGGTTGAAACATTTTAGCGTTTATCGTGCACAGCATCGGGATTTGTTAAGCGAGCGATGATGGAAATACATTAAATAAAAGATCTTATATCTGTCTACTAATGGGCATTGTTAGTTGAGATCACTATATAATATTTTCTGTGCAAAATCGTATTTTAAAAAAAACAGTCTTTAGTTTCAACCGTCCCCATGCCAGGGTCGGTTGAAACAGTGCCTGGGGTCAATTGAAACACATACAAATAATACAAAATATAATTAATTATCATGTTTTATTAATCATCTAATAACATTTTACAAATCGTAATGGCACAGTTGAATGTCACATTTTTTTTTATTAATATTGAAGTCTTTGGCCATACTTATAATCTAACGTTATTTTTAATCAGCCTTCAAAGTTTTATATTAAGTATAGCTTAAACTAAATAATAATCAGATATTGGTGACGATAATATTTTTGCAATATTTGTGTGTAATAGTACCTACATGCTATTATATTTCTCAACTATCAACAGTATGAATTATAAACTACAGTTAAGAATACATTATTTATTATTTCTATAACAATTAATATTTTTAACAAAAATACTTGAATGGTTACGAGATCATTCAGAGTCACAATTGTGGCAAACATAACTAAGTGCACTCTTCATGCGCCCACATTTTACATACTGTGCATTGTATCCATTTTTCTCTCGGTCTGCTTTCTGAATATGCTGACATACAAACAACACAGTAGCACTCCTCTTCTTCTGATGATGATTCTTCTTGTCGTGTGTTAGTTTTGTTCCTGTTTGTAGCATTTCTTTTAGTCTTTCCTCCATCTAATCTTTTCTTAACTTGCTTAGCTTTGGTTCGATTAAATCTGTTTTGATATTCTCTTCTTATCTCTTCTTTTTCAGGTGTGTCCGTGTAGATTGTAGATTTCCTGGTTTTTCGGCCCCTATTTGTTAATTTCCTTGGAGGAGCTTTTGGTAGTGGTCGTAATGCCTCTGGCAAAAATAAAGGTGGTGTAGTCGAAGTTGCTATATTTTCCATTTTCCAGTTTGGGTGAAATTTGCTGAACACTACTACTACTACTTTGATGTCCGGGTAGTATGATCAAAGGTTCTGGATTTGCAATAATGTTTTCCTGTTCTTTATGTAGTACTTGTGAACACTGTGGCATATTTTCAGTCGGTTGTTGTACAAGAAAAGCTGCATTACGAAGCTCCAACTCTTCTGGTGGTTCAAGGGTTAAAATGGAAGGTGATGGTGGTGGCGTTTTATCCTCAGGTATACTCTGAATAGGACCATCAGCTGCCTCTATTGGATTTGGCCTGTCTGTCACAAATGCAGGTGCAAAATCGAGTTCAGTAAACAAATGCCGATTAAATGGAACAATCCCAGTTGTGCGAAAGCCAGCTTGAATATTGGATTGAGTAAGAGCAAGCGGCATAGCAGTGAATAAAATCCCTGGGACGTCGTATATTGTCATCGTCTTTCCGGGGTGGCTTCGCATCCATCCATCGCAGGTCGAATTTACAGCTTTCTTCAGTGGGCCGAATACAGATCGATCAAGTGGTTCGAGTTTGTGTGAGCAGTGGGGAGGGAAAGATAGCATTACTATACCATTCGTCTTGCAGAAGTCTAGTGCGTTAATGTGAATATGTGACGCGTGGTTATCAAGCACTAGTAAAATTTTATGCGAAGGAGAAGCATTCGTATGTTTTTTGAAGTGATCTAGGAAATGCATAAATGATTCATCCTGCATCCAGCCCGAAGAATTTGCACTTCCAGCAGATCCTATTGGTCCATCCCTGACAAAGTGATCTTGGTATCGCACTCGCGGAAAGACGAAGAACGGAGGAATAGCATTTCCGATGGCATTGACCGCAACGGCTACTGTAACTAAAGTACCCCTCTCTGCCGAAGTTACTGAACCTACTTGACGAGCACCACGTCTAGCTATTACTCTGTCGGGTTTTTGCACAGTAGTTATGCCGGTCTCATCAACATTATATATATTTTGAGGTTCAAATTTATAGCGGTCCATAACATTAGCCAAATTGTCGTAGAAAACATCTACGTTATTCCTATTAAAGCTAGTCGCCCTAGAAAGACTTGTAGCCTGAGATGCACGTACTGACAGTTCAGGATTTCTTTTCATGAACATGCGAAACCATTCTTCGCCAGCCATTTCGTTGTCATCCCAAGTCCGAGGTCGTGATAAGTCGTACTTTAAGGGTTGGTTCGTATGCAAATTTCATAACATCTTTTTTAGTTAGGCCAAAATATATATCTGCACATCTAATTAAATATTTAGATAACTCACGCTCTTGTTCCTGGGTAAACACCCTATTGTGGGCCTTATATCCCATCTCTTGATTTTCATCGTTACCAGCCGCATCTCGTTTACGTACATATCTGAACAGGGAACAGTGGTGGAGTCCATTTTTTTCTGCCGCTGTTCTTAACGAAGATCCCGCTTTTACATCTTCATAGGCTTGTTTGTATGTTGATAAGTCGGCCTGGCCTTTCGTAGTCTTTCTTTGGCGTACCCTTGGCATCTAAGAAACAAGAGAATTAAATAAATAAATTGTTTCAACCGTACCCAAAAATAATGTTTCAACTGTCCCCAACCCCCCCTGTATTGTCTTGTGTGTGCAATACTTTATTTTAGTAGTGGAATGACGACTTTGCTTTACTGTCTTAGGAAATTTAGCGAAAATGTGATAAATAAAAATGGCGATTACGTTGTATAAGAGCAAGTGCGTGTGATCATACAATTTTGTACAGAGATTTTTGGGAAAGAAGGGGGGCATAGTCGACCAGTACTGTTGCGCGACGTCACACCGAGGTTACGAAACGCATTCGGATTGGGCATAGAGGACTTCTGATGTTCGTCGTCTTCACTAGATGGTATTAGTTGTCGCAATCGTATATAGTTCCGAACATGCCCCCGGCCTTGGAAGCAGAGAGCTTACAATGTGGTTTGCTCCTGCGTATCTTGAATAAGGGGACAAATCTTCGCATAGGCACGACGTACGACGCCAGATGTTGTTTGTATGTCTGCCACTCTTGATATGCCGTCCTTGCCAGGTATTGTCCTTAGGACACGTCCCAGATGCCATTTAAGAGGTGGAAGGTTGGGGTCCTTAATCAAGACCATAGAATTCCTCTTCAGCTCGTCCTTGTTGTTGGTCCATTTACTCCGTATCTGCAACTCTGAGACATATTCTTTGGCCCATCTAGACCAAAAATGTTGGCGAATCTGTTCAACCCTTTGGTAACGCTGCAAACGGTGAGCCGGAACAGTTGTTAAGTCATCACATGCGGGCGCTGATAGCGGTCGACCAACCAAGAAATGGCCAGGAGTTAAAGGTAACAGGTCAAGTGGATCTGTGGATAGTGGAGAAAGTGGACGGGAGTTGAGGACAGCCTCAATTTGCGAAAGAACTGTACTAAATTCTTCGAAGGTCAGGTGCGCGTTTCCTACCACTCTTCGAAGATGGTACTTACAAGATTTTACTCCTGCCTCCCATAGACCACCGAAATGCGGGGAATAAGGTGGAATAAAATGAAACCTAATCTGTTGATCAGCCGCATACACCAATATCTCAGGACTGCATTTCTTTAAGAACTCTGCGAATTCGTTCATGAGACCCACGAAATTTCGGCCGTTGTCAGAGTATATTTCTAACGGCTTACCACGGCGCGAAATAAATCTATTAAGCGCTAACAAATATGATTGAGTAGTGAGGTCACCTACTAATTCAAGATGAACTGCACGAGAAACAAAGCAAATAAATAAACATACGTATGCCTTGATAGTTCTAGCTCCTCTGCCTTTACGGTTAAGTATGAGAATTGGTCCACAGTAGTCCACACCACATCGTATAAAAGGAAAGCTGGGCGTGATGCGTTCCTTGGGTAAGTTACCCATCATAGGCGTCAGCGTCCTACCTGTAGTACGTGTACAAACCACACAAGAATGCACCACTCGCCGAACTAAGTTCCGACCACCTAAAGGCCACCATGATTCGCGAATATGAAATAATAAAGCTTGCGAAGCAGCATGAAGCAATTGTACATGCTCATGCCGAAATAATAAAAGGGTAAAATAATGTTTACTTGTTATTAAAAGGGGATATTTTTTATCAAAATTAAATTCCTCTGAGTTCCCCAAACGACCACCTACACGAATTAATTTATTAGAATCTAAAAATAAATTTAATTTTTTCAATCTGTTTTTTCCTGTGACACATTTATTTTCTTTTAGTAATTTGTATTCTACAGGAAACGACTCTAATTGTGACCACAATATTAAAATATTTAACGCTTCATTTAGTTCATCGATAGAAAGAGGTCCCATGCGCTTATTTGAACTGTTTATCTTACGTGTATTATAAATAAATCTTAATAAATATGCAACTGAATACCTCATTCGTCTGAATTGTGAGAATCGTTCAAATGGAAATAGCTTTGTGTCATTTGAATCACACGATATAAAAGAAACAAAAGGTGACTTAACCTCGGGCAACTCTGAATTAACATCGAATGTCTCGACACTAACATTCTCTACAGAAGAATTCAAATCCCTAAGGAACTGCGGACCTTCCCACCATAATGTAGAAGTGGAAAGTTCATCGAGTCCTACACCGCGTGATAAGAGATCTGCGGGATTCTCTTTGCTAGTAACATGTCGCCAAGGAAACCCCTGAGCTAAGTCGTGTATTTCTGCGGTTCTATTTTGGACAAACGTTTTTAATTTATTAGGTGCCATGCGGAGCCACCCCAACACAATAGTCGAATCCGTCCAAAATACAACATTTCTTAACTGCAAATTTAAAGAGCTATTAACTTTATTAAATAATTTAGCTCCTACTAAAGCGCCACATAACTCAAGTCGCGGTATACTTAGTGGCTTTAATGGCGCGACCTTTGATTTAGAAATTAACAAGCGCACTATACAAGTGTTATTATAAGTAATAGTTCGAATATAAACGCACGCGCCGTAGGCCGTTTGAGACGCATCAGAAAAAACATGTAGCTCAACATAACTAGGCTGTGTACCTATAGCGTGTCGCGGTATACGTATCGATTCGAGCGCCCCGAGAGAAACAACAAACCGGTTCCATGCGCGCGCGACGCTCGGTGGGACTGTGTCATCCCAAGTGATTTTTAATAGCCATAGCTGTTGTAATAAAACTTTTATTACAATAATGCAAGGGCTAAGCAAGCCTAGCGGGTCAAAAACTTGCGAAATACAGGATAAAATGCTTCGTTTAGTAATAATATCATTTTGAATTTTAAATTGTGTTTGAAAATAAAAAATATCTTTAAAATTATTCCAACCTAAACCTAATGTTTTTGTATTATTATTTTCACTTAGCGACAAAGGCTTACAGTGCTCAGAAAAATCAAAATCATTACAATCGGTTTGAAAATTGAATATCCACTTACGGAGGGGGAAACAGCCTGATTGTAGTGCCTTTTGAGCCTTAGCGCATAGTTCTAATAGCTTATATTTATCGTCTAAACCCATAAGTAGGTCATCAACGTAGAAATTATCCCTAATTACGCGTTGTACCTCAGTGTCTGATGATTCATAACCTATCTGTTTTAAACACCTAACACTAAGAAATGGCGCGGACGCGGTGCCGTACGTTACGGTGTTTAATTTATAGATGCCTATGGGTTGTATCGGATCTTCACGCCATAAAATCATTTGAAGGTCTCGCTGATCCTCATCAACTAGGCAATTTCTAAACATCTTCTGGATGTCTGCACATACTACATATTTATGTTGCCTAAACCTTAATAGGATGGAAATAAGATCACCTTGCAATGCGGGTCCAACTAATTGTAGGTCGTTAAGTGACTTGCCCGAGCTAGATACGGCACTAGCATCGAACACCACGCGCAGTTTGGTTGTGGTGCTGTGCTCTCGATACACACCATGATGCGGCATAAAATAGCAAGGTCGTTTGAATACATCTACCTTAGTCATATGTCCAAGTTGTTCATACTCACGCATGAATTTAACATATAAAGATTTGTATTCAGGTGAGCGCTGAAGGCGTTTTTCTAATGTAATTAAACGACGTTCTGCTTGCGTATAAGAATCTCCTAGAACCTCAGGCGACTCCTTAAATGGAATACGCACACAGAACTGTCCATTATCCATGCGCTTGGTGGTGCGCATGAAGTGTGCCTCACACTCATGTTCCTCCTTACTCCATTTATTGTGTACATTAGGAATATCTTCGATTTCCCAAAACATGCGTAATTGAGAGTCGAGCGAATTCTCAGTAGAAAAATTACATGTAATAGACATTTTATTTAATTTTTGAAAGTTATATAAAGGTCCAGATATAACCCACCCTAATTTGGTATCTAATAAGTACGGGCCGCATGATAATTTTATTTTTCCTATACCTAATAGGTCCCAAAACCTGTCTGCGCCTATCAAAATGTCTGCCTTTTTTGTATTCAAAAACTGCGGGTCAGCCAACTGTATGTTTTTTGGTATAGAGAACAGCGCGCTTAAGTGACACACAGCTGGCATCGTGGAAGTTATTTGCGGTAATACAAAACAACGTAGACGCGTTGTAAATAATTTGTCAACACAAGACTTTATAATAATATTACATGTGTGCGAACAATGTATCAACGAATCACCTACTCCTCGAATTTCGTTAGTGGACTGTATAAGTGGCGTATTAATTAATTGTGAGAAGGATTGTGTTATAAAGCACCGCTGGCTTCCACTATCTAGCAGCGCACGCGCCTTGTGAAAAATACCGTTAATATCAGCAACTTCTACTATAGCCGTCGACAAAAGAACTGCCTGCGTATGCGTATCAGCTGATTCAGAATGGCGCGTTTGTATGTGTGCCTTATTCACTTGAATCAGATTGTCATCACAGGTAGCGGGCGCGTGAGGGGTAGCGGGAGCGGGAGCGAGAGAAATCGCGGCCGCGCGATGGTCAGCCCGCTCAGTAGCAGTCGCGGTGACGGAATGGAATGCCACTGAAGCCCTAGTGTCCTCATTATGGAGTAACGAATTATGTTTTTGGTTACATCTTTTACAAGGGCCAAACCTACAATTTTCTAAAGTGTGACCAGACCGTAAACAGTTCTCACAAAGTTTGTGTTCGCGAACTAATTGATATTTAGACTTCAAATCACTATCGATAAATTGTTTACACGAATAAAGTGGATGAGGTGCCTTTTTTTTTTTTTTTTTTTTTTTATTTATTATAACAACTTACAAAACATACACTTTATCTATTATAATGGTACATTATTCTAACTCGTGCGGTAGTGTTGCCTTATTTACAAGTTGCCACGACATGCTTAAAAAAAGGAACCAATTTAACATATTATTGGTAATTTTAAATATTAAATTAACAAAGATTATCTACGTTGTCTATACATATCATAATATGAACCTATATTATAGGTAACTTAACCAGCTAACATACACTTTAAAAAAAAAATGACTAAAGTAATAATTTATAAATTAATTTGACACATTTAAGTTGAGCTAAGATTGAAGATTGAGACCGACCACACCCGACGCTGGAAGCAACTAACAGTGTATTACAAAAACGCATCGCTAACTATCTAGCGGAACACCTACCCCCATCAGTGGTTGTAGCCGGTCCCTTACACAAGTCTCTTTAACTTTTTTTTAAATTTGGTCAAAGAGTACCCATATATGTCATAATTACTATTTTTAGATATAGTGTTATATGTTTTCATGAGTCTATTCATTATCGCATTTAAGCCAAGATTACTACGGGAGATTGCTGGTGAAAATAGCGAATATCTCTTTCGGCGAGGAAGTTTTAAAGGTATATTGAAATTTAGTTTGTTTAGTAAACGAGGGCAATCTATTAAGCCATTTGCAATTTTGTAGAGAAAAACCTGGTCAAGATATTGCCTACGCCGCCTAAGACTACTCATGTGGAAGTATTTCAGACGCTCATCGTAGGAGCAAAGTTGTTTAGCTTTTTTACTTTGGTAAGCTAAGTGATATAAAAAACGCTTCTGCACACGTTCTAGTGTATTACTATGCACCTCGTAAAATGGTGACCATATTACGCTGCAATATTCAAGACGGGACCTAACCAAGCTATTGAAGATGCTTATTTTAGTCGATGCATTTTTGAAATCTTTACAATGTCTCACCACAAAGCCAAGAGTTTTGTAACATTTAGTAGTTAATTTATTTATATGGTCATTGAAGCTAAGTTTTTTATCAAATGTAACACCCAAGTCTCGAATCATATCAACCTGAACTAGTCGCGTATTCTGAATCGTGTAACTATTTAATGCTGTACTATTATTGCGTGTGAAATGCATGTGGTAGCATTTATTCAAATTAAGCATCATTTTGTTTGTTTTACACCAAACATCAAGTCGATCCAAGTCCTCCTGGAGTAAAGCAGAATCCGATGCAGTAGGTAATGATTTTAAGATTTTAAGATCATCAGCATAGAGGTACCCAGAGGAATGCAAGAAACAATTTGTTATATCATTTATAAAGATATTGAAGAATATTGGTCCTAGATGAGATCCCTGCGGGACTCCTGAGGGTGCAGAAAAGGACTCAGATGTGAAGCCATGTATCACAACCCTCAGGGACCTCTCAGACAAATAAGATTCACACCAATTTAAAAAGTTTTTACCAAAACCAAACATGTGCAACTTCTTCAGAAGGATTTTATGGTTCACCTTATCAAAAGCCTTGCAAAAATCAGTATAAATAACATCAACAGGTATACGTTTATCAATAGAAACTGCTAGCTCATTCATAAAAACTGCAAGATTGGTTGATGTTGATCTAGCTTTGAAGAACCCATGCTGATTTGGTGTAATTAAGGATCTAATATGCCATGATATTAGAGGGCATAACAATGATTCGAACAGTTTAGCAAATACTGATAAAATAGATATAGGTCTATAATTTGTAACGGATTCTTTATCGCCCGATTTGTATATAGGTACTATCAAGGCTGTTTTCCATACCTCTGGAAAAATACCAGATGATAAAGACTTATTAAATATTATAGAAAGTGGGTATGATATAAATTTAGCACAGTTAACGGCAAAGATTGATGGTATACCATCAAAACCTGCCCCTTTATTTTGATCCAGTTCTTTAATACGCCTGTGAACATGGTCACTAGTAAAATGTATATTACCTAAAACGTTTGATGAAATCATCTGTGTTAGGTGTGTACCAGAGGAAACAATACCAGCGCTCGAATTTATGGGCGAGAAAGAATTATCATATACTGACGCGAAATAGGAGGCTAATAAGTTACATATACCTGGACCACTTGCCGATATTTGTGTCTCAAAATGCATCCTCGAAGGGTAGGAACTTTTATTATTTCTTTTTTGTTTTAAATATGACCAAAACAATTTAGGATTATTTTTAATTGATGACTCTAATGTAGATATATACTTATTATTGACAAATGAAATGCGTGCGTTCAATCAGATATTTATTACAAGACTGCCTTACAATTGCTACCTTAGTAGTACATACTACACCTCCACCCTTAATAACTACATAATTCTATTTTTCTTAGTTATAAAAACTGAACAATATAACTTAAATTGTGGAAAATAAATTTTAATGCTAAGTAAACACATAAGTTTTCTTGGTTAGATAATGACATACGATTATAAAATTGACATCGGCCGTATAACTATGAGCATCTAACATAATTTACAGTGACTATATTTTCTATACTATATTATTAAGAGGTAATAACATTAATGGACATAAAATATTATTAGCTACAATAATCGTCTAGACCAAATCGGACAGGTCGTTTACGTAGTCGACGTGGCTCATCAATAGGGCTTTCACTAAGAAGCTGCCCACTTACTTTATTATCCGGTACACTGAGTGGATCAACGCGTGGGGTGTTCAACGCGATATTGGGAGACGGCGACGTTACGTCCATTGTACCCTGATTCATTTCTGTATCTGTAAGTACCTCTTGAGGAACGATAAGAGAACTAGTTCTGCGAACGACGGACTTAAGGTGTGTGAACTCGCCCTCGGACTTATTAGAAACCCTATGCTTCAGTTGATCGATATGCCGGTGGACCTCGGTTCCGTTACACATCACTCTGTAATCAGTTTTACCTAGTCCTTTAACAACACATCCGGGAAGCCATTTGTCTGCAGAGCGATAGTCGCGACACCACACGCACTCACCTTCCTCTACTTGGCGTCTGTGGCTAGTGCTCGACTCACCTGCTCGCTTTTGCTGTTGCTCAAATACTCGACCACCGCGATCTGGCTTTAATTTGTCTAACCTCATACGTAAATTTCGTCCTAATAATATTTTTGCCGGACCATCACCAGTTGTGCAGTGCTCGGTATTCCGATATGCTAATAAAAATCTACATAAAGCTGTATCGGGGTCAACTTTTCCCTTCATAGCTTTTTGAATAACCCGCTTACAAAGTTTGACTGCATTTTCTGCGGCTCCATTGGAGGCCGGATGATAAGGTGCAGAAAAGATGTGAACTATACCGTTGTTCTTAAGGAACTTACCAAACTCTGCGCCACTGAATGGTGGTCCATTGTCACTAACAATCTGCCTGGGCAATCCAAACCTGGCCCACATTTCTCTTAGCACCTTAATAATGGATGTAGCTGACGTATTACTCATCTTAATTGCTTCGACCCATTTAGAGCAAGCGTCTACAACAATGAAATATTTTAAGCCCCCTATTGGACCTAAAAAATCTAAATGTAATCTAGACCATGGGCGATCTGGCCAGGGCCATTGGCTGGGAGCATGCGCGGGGGGCGCATCGGCCACGCTAGCGCATACTTCACACGCGCGACAAGCCGCTTCTAGCGCCTCATCCATACCTGGCCACCACACGTAGCTTCTAGCCAGTGCCTTGGTTTTAACAATGCCCATATGTGATTGGTGTAGCTCCGATACAACTCTTGTCCTACAAGAGAAGGGAACAACTACTCTATGCCCCCACAAAATACATCCTAACTCGCTATAAAGTTCTTTTTTCCTATTGTAGTAGGGTTTAAGTTCTTTTATATCTACTTCAGTAGGCCAACCGTCTGAAATATAGCTCAATACTCTACTTAGTAAAGGGTCAGCAACAGTTTCTCTTTTCAAAACTTTATAGTCTAATAACAACGCTTCGGTTGCAAAATGTAAGTAGGTTTGTTCGGGAAGTTCGTCTTTCGAGGTAATCGTTTCTTCTTTATGAGTTTTAATAAGACGCGATAAAGCATCTGCTGTGTTTTTAACACTACTCACATATTCGATATCGAAATCGTAGGCGGAGAGTTTAATCGCCCACCTTTGAAGACGACTAGCCGCGGTCGTAGGTATACCTACATTAGGGCCGAAAATACTTACTAAAGGTTTGTGATCGGTGCACAGTGTAAATTTTCGCCCGTATAAATATTGATGGAACTTATCTATTGCAAATATAATTGCTAAGGCTTCTTTGTGAATTTGGCTATAATTCCTTTCAGCTGCAGTTAGTGCCCGCGATGCGTAAGCCACCACCCGCTCTGCGCCTGCGGGCCCACGCTGTGCCAATACCGCACCTACGCCTAATGTGCTAGCGTCACATGTCACCACCACGGGCCGAGTTATATCATAGTGCACTAACACGTCCGCACTACACAATTGATGACTCTAATGTAGATATATACTTATTATTGACAAATGAAATGCGTGCGTTCAATCAGATATTTATTACAAGACTGCCTTACAATTGCTACCTTAGTAGTACATACTACACCTCCACCCTTAATAACTACATAATTCTATTTTTCTTAGTTATAAAAACTGAACAATATAACTTAAATTGTGGAAAATAAATTTTAATGCTAAGTAAACACATAAGTTTTCTTGGTTAGATAATGACATACGATTATAAAATTGACATCGGCCGTATAACTATGAGCATCTAACATAATTTACAGTGACTATATTTTCTATACTATATTATTAAGAGGTAATAACATTAATGGACATAAAATATTATTAGCTACAATAATCGTCTAGACCAAATCGGACAGGTCGTTTACGTAGTCGACGTGGCTCATCAATAGGGCTTTCACTAAGAAGCTGCCCACTTACTTTATTATCCGGTACACTGAGTGGATCAACGCGTGGGGTGTTCAACGCGATATTGGGAGACGGCGACGTTACGTCCATTGTACCCTGATTCATTTCTGTATCTGTAAGTACCTCTTGAGGAACGATAAGAGAACTAGTTCTGCGAACGACGGACTTAAGGGGTGTGAACTCGCCCTCGGACTTATTAGAAACCCTATGCTTCAGTTGATCGATATGCCGGTGGACCTCGGTTCCGTTACACATCACTCTGTAATCAGTTTTACCTAGTCCTTTAACAACACATCCGGGAAGCCATTTGTCTGCAGAGCGATAGTCGCGACACCACACGCACTCACCTTCCTCTACTTGGCGTCTGTGGCTAGTGCTCGACTCACCTGCTCGCTTTTGCTGTTGCTCAAATACTCGACCACCGCGATCTGGCTTTAATTTGTCTAACCTCATACGTAAATTTCGTCCTAATAATATTTTTGCCGGACCATCACCAGTTGTGCAGTGCTCGGTATTCCGATATGCTAATAAAAATCTACATAAAGCTGTATCGGGGTCAACTTTTCCCTTCATAGCTTTTTGAATAACCCGCTTACAAAGTTTGACTGCATTTTCTGCGGCTCCATTGGAGGCCGGATGATAAGGTGCAGAAAAGATGTGAACTATACCGTTGTTCTTAAGGAACTTACCAAACTCTGCGCCACTGAATGGTGGTCCATTGTCACTAACAATCTGCCTGGGCAATCCAAACCTGGCCCACATTTCTCTTAGCACCTTAATAATGGATGTAGCTGACGTATTACTCATCTTAATTGCTTCGACCCATTTAGAGCAAGCGTCTACAACAATGAAATATTTTAAGCCCCCTATTGGACCTAAAAAATCTAAATGTAATCTAGACCATGGGCGATCTGGCCAGGGCCATTGGCTGGGAGCATGCGCGGGGGGCGCATCGGCCACGCTAGCGCATACTTCACACGCGCGACAAGCCGCTTCTAGCGCCTCATCCATACCTGGCCACCACACGTAGCTTCTAGCCAGTGCCTTGGTTTTAACAATGCCCATATGTGATTGGTGTAGCTCCGATACAACTCTTGTCCTACAAGAGAAGGGAACAACTACTCTATGCCCCCACAAAATACATCCTAACTCGCTATAAAGTTCTTTTTTCCTATTGTAGTAGGGTTTAAGTTCTTTTATATCTACTTCAGTAGGCCAACCGTCTGAAATATAGCTCAATACTCTACTTAGTAAAGGGTCAGCAACAGTTTCTCTTTTCAAAACTTTATAGTCTAATAACAACGCTTCGGTTGCAAAATGTAAGTAGGTTTGTTCGGGAAGTTCGTCTTTCGAGGTAATCGTTTCTTCTTTATGAGTTTTAATAAGACGCGATAAAGCATCTGCTGTGTTTTTAACACTACTCACATATTCGATATCGAAATCGTAGGCGGAGAGTTTAATCGCCCACCTTTGAAGACGACTAGCCGCGGTCGTAGGTATACCTACATTAGGGCCGAAAATACTTACTAAAGGTTTGTGATCGGTGCACAGTGTAAATTTTCGCCCGTATAAATATTGATGGAACTTATCTATTGCAAATATAATTGCTAAGGCTTCTTTGTGAATTTGGCTATAATTCCTTTCAGCTGCAGTTAGTGCCCGCGATGCGTAAGCCACCACCCGCTCTGCGCCTGCGGGCCCACGCTGTGCCAATACCGCACCTACGCCTAATGTGCTAGCGTCACATGTCACCACCACGGGCCGAGTTATATCATAGTGCACTAACACGTCCGCACTACACAATACTTTTTTAACTCGCGAGAAGGCCTCATTATGTTTCTTACTCCAAAAGTAATGTCTACCCTTCTTAAGCAGATCATAAAGTGGCACTAGATAGAAAGATAAGTTTTTTATAAATTTTCCGTAAAAATTGACCATTCCCAAAAAGGATTTTAATTCAGTAGAATTTTGAGGTGGTGGCATTTCAACAATAGGTTTAATCTTATCTGGGTTCACACGAATACCCTTTCTATCTACAATATAACCTAAGTATTGTACTTGTTCTGACAAGAATTCACATTTTTTCTTTTTAATTCTCAATCCGTTACTCTCTAAAATCTGCATAACACGCTCTATGCTATTTAGATGAGATTTTAAATCTTTACTTTTTATTAAAATATCGTCATAGAACACCAGCACGTCTGGGACACATTTGAAAAGATTTTCCATTAATTTTTGAAAGATACCTGGGCTTGAAGACAGCCCGTAAACCAAACGGTTATATTTAAATAGTCCCCGGTGTGTATTTATGACAGTAAATGTACGAGAACGTTCATCGAGTACCAGCTGATTGTAAGCCTGAGACAAATCTAGTTTTGTAAAGTATTTGTTACCGTTAAGGTTACTAAAGAGGTCATCCATTTTCGGAACCGGGTACCTATCGACCAATAAAACTCGGTTAAGGGTTACCTTATAATCCGCGCATATGCGTATACCGCCGTCCGCTTTACTAGCTATAACTATAGGCGTGGCCCAGTCGGAGCGCTCCACGGGCTCAATGACGCCAGTCCCCAACATCGCGTCGAGCTCAGCATCGACGCGCGGGCGCAGCGCATAGGGCACGGCCCGCGCGCGGCAGAACGTTGGCTCGGCGCCCTCGCGCACATGCAGCTGCATCTCCGCTCCCGTGTATCGACCCAGTGTACCATCAAATAGTGATTCATGTCTGGAAATAATTTCATTTATTATTTTATTTTTGTCGGCCGGGTTTACACTGTTCACACAAATATTAGGTATTTGAATATTCAACTCAGAAAGCCACTGTCGACCTAACAGATTAGTGGTAGCTTTGCCTATCACATACAAGTCCAATATTTTTGTACACTCTTGGTATGTTACTTTCACTTTTAAATATCCTAATGGTTCAATAATTGTTCCATCATAAAATTTTAATGTCAGTTTACATTGATTCAGGGTTACATTGTTAAAATATTGTCGATAGATTCTATCACTTATACACGATAACGCTGAGCCCGTGTCTATTTCCATCTTTAGGTGAATTTTATTGATAGCTAAAGATATACATACCGGCTTATACTTGGTTAGCGACATTTGATAAATAGCTTCATCGCCGCTATCGCTGCCTTCTTCCGAGCAGTGCGGACTGTTTACTTGTCCACTGTTATTGCTTCGGTCAGCAGCGGGTGGGTCCTGCACCCAGTAAGTCGGTGCGTTGCGGCCGCGCCCCCCGCGTCCACCGCCACGTGGGCCCGTGCGCCAGCCCCGACTACTGCGATGTCCTCTGCCGCCGCCGTTGAAGGTCACGCTATTCCCGCGTGCTTGGTTCCCAGCTAATTCCACCTTCTCCTGTCTTGTATTTTTCGGTGAATCCGGACACATCCTCCTTAGATGACCCATTTTACGACAAAAACTGCACTCAAAATTTTTATATTTGCAGTTTTCAGTTTTATGGCCATTATCACCACAAGCCATACACTTATATTGGAAATGAACTTTATTTATATTTACTGCACTAGAACTACACTCCTCTACCGCGCCCGCATTTTTTTCCGCCGCCTCCAATGTAGTAGCCAGTTTGACCGCCTTGTTGTTGGTAATACTATCTTCCGCGAATAGCCTTTGCCGCGTTTGTTCGCTAATGATACCACAAACTAGTTGGTCTCGTAGGTTTTCTTCCAGGTTGGAACCGAAATCGCAAGTCTTGGCAAGCTTTTTTAATTCCGCCACATAATCTGCGATTTTTTCGCCTTCTACCTGCCGCCGTTGACGAAATCGGTAGCGTTCCGCTAATATTGAAGGCTTGGGCTGTAGATGGTTTTTCATCACGGTCACGGCTTCTACGTAAGATAATGTAGATGGTAGCTCCGGGCTCGCCAAAGTAGACAGCAATTGGTATGCTTCTTCCCCCATGACCGCGATCAATGTGGCTAATTTAATCGATTGATCAATATTATTCGCGACAAAATACATTTCTAGTCGTTCACAGTACACTGTCCAGTTGCCACTTTTAACATCAAATTCTTGAATTTGACCAACCGTCATGTTAACTCGCGGCGCGCGTCGCCTCGTACCGTGCGTAAGTGACTAATTATGAGCCTTGAACCCGCTCGTCGCCAGTGACAAATGAAATGCGTGCGTTCAATCAGATATTTATTACAAGACTGCCTTACAATTGCTACCTTAGTAGTACATACTAATTATAACAATCCTTAGTTAGTGACTTGCATTTTAAACAAGCCGTTTTATACCGAGACGCGCGGTCTTGTGACTTATGGCTGTTATTTGTGGAGACGTTGCAGTGTGATGCGTACTGAGACTTTAACGACGTGTTTTGTTTTTTGTTATCTATAGTTGTGTTATTATGTGTACTACGCGACAGCTGCAAAGCCTCCAACATGTCTGCCCGGCCTTTTAGGAAATTAATCAAATCGTCAAATTTGATAGACTGCTTGCTGCACTCACCACCCGTAAACAATGTACATTTATACGTTTCCCACTCGCGTTCAGTGCTCTTATCAAGCTTAGACACAATTATGTAATTAATCAAGGTGTCCCAGGAGTCTGTAGGCTCACCTAAAATTTTCAAAGCGCGTAGGTTTTTTAAAACAGTGTCCATTAAAGTACTAATCGCAGATGGCGACTCTTTATATAATGGTGTGATGGTAAATAAGGCCTTTACGTGATTTTGAACTAAAAGTCGGCTATTATTATACCTATTAAGCAATAAGTCCCAGGCTACGTTGTAGTTGCCTGAGGAAAACTCAACAGAATCAATTACTAAAGCTGCGTGACCTGTAAGTGACGATTTCAAATAATGAAATTTTTGAATATTGCTAATTTCATTGGAATTGTGAACTAAAGACATGAACGTATCTCGAAACCGTAACCAGTGCTCATACGATCCATCAAAGGTAGGCATGACTATTGTCGGTAGCTTCACAGAATGAATTGCACTTGATGGCATGTTAGAACAGTCGGTGACCTCACTGCTATTCATCATGGCTTCAGCAAGGGCCAACGTAGAATAATAGGAATCTTCGAACGTTTCTCTTTGATTTAATTGATCAGTTAATTCAAAATCAGCTACACTTTCTTCAATTTTAGTTTGAATTGCATTGAACTCACTAAATAAATTACTAGCGCCTTTAATGCGTAATTTCAAATCTATGCGAGTTTGCGACGTGAACTCGTCTTTTATAGTTTTAAGTGATTGTAAATAGTTACTAAATTTAGTTAGTCTACTTTTAATTATGCCTCGCTTCTTAATAAGATCACGAACGAAAGGCTCGTCTGTGTACAACACATTAGGTGACCTATCGCGAGATTTTGGCTTTTCAAAAGACATTTCGGTGATCAGTGAGAAGAGGAGTACTTACTTGTGGTTTGACAATCGACACGTCCGCAGTGCTAGCAACGACACAAGCTTGTCGATTGACCTGGTACAGGTTTCACTATATACGCGAATATCACTGAAATCAATTTAAAATACGTATCACAAAAAGGGCTGATGGAAGTGATAGGAATTACAGGTTGGTTGGTCCCACCAGATAGCGTGTGATGTCCGACAGAATGTCAATCCAACTTCTATTCCTGTGTGCGCTTAGCTTCCGTGTCACCCTGGTGTAGATTCCTTGGTAAAGAAGTCGCTTCCACAAGGATATGGAATCTTCCGCGTCCACGTGGGGTGAGCGTTCAGATTCCAAAAGGCTGCTGAATTCTTGTTTAATTCGGCTACGAAGGTCCAAAATGTATTGTCTTGTGTGTGCAATACTTTATTTTAGTAGTGGAATGACGACTTTGCTTTACTGTCTTAGGAAATTTAGCGAAAATGTGATAAATAAAAATGGCGATTACGTTGTATAAGAGCAAGTGCGTGTGATCATACAATTTTGTACAGAGATTTTTGGGAAAGAAGGGGGGCATAGTCGACCAGTACTGTTGCGCGACGTCACACCGAGGTTACGAAACGCATTCGGATTGGGCATAGAGGACTTCTGATGTTCGTCGTCTTCACTAGATGGTATTAGTTGTCGCAATCGTATATAGTTCCGAACACCCCCTATTGGTATAAAACGGTTCACAGTAAGAATATTAATAAATTTAAATAAAAACTAATCATACTGCGATATTCTACAAACTTCAATTAAAACGAAACAAAACTCTCAATACCCTAACTTTAAACAAAATCTTAATAATTGGAAAAATGTAAGTACAAAAATACTTACTTTTCTGTCAAAAAACACAATGGGGCCTCCTATACACGAGCACAGCGTCCTAAGAGCGACGCAATACTAAAATTCGTGTTTCGACTTGTCGCCCGCTTCGTACTCCCCTTGTACCCCTCACCTCATCGTGCACTGTTTAGGAGATATTCGCTTTGTTTCAACCGTCCACCGTTTCAACCGTACCCAGTCTACCCTAAAATCAAAATAACCGGAATGAGTGAGTCGTCAAGCATGCGAAATTGCAGATTTGCTTTCCTATGACTTTTTAGTAAAACAATACGATAGTAGGAAACAATATAAGCTGACGGTCACCCATCTAGCTTTGACCTTAGAAATTTATCACTAAAAATTATAAAACAAAAATTAAAACCGACTTCAAAAAACTGAAAAGGATAAAATAATTAAATTAATCCCCTAGAAACATATTTTTTTGGGGTTGGTGCTTCCAGAAACAATAGAATATGAAGCACCGTTTTAAAAAAATATGTTTCTAAGTGATGAGTACCTACTTATATTTAATTATTTTTATTGAAGTCGGTTTTAATTTTTGCTTAAAATTTTATGTAGTAAAATGTTTCTCTCATGTCACAATGGCCTGTAACCAGTGGGACAAATTTGGCTGTAGAGTGTGCCTAAAGCTATAAAAATCTAATGTCACCCGCAGCCCCCGCATCGCGAAGCAGAATCGTAATGCGTTATCAATCAAGCTCGTCAAATCAACAGAGGACGTCATAACAGTATGATAATGATAAGTTATTGTTTATAAAACAAAAAACCTGCTACAATCTGTATTAGTAAGTAGGTAAGTAGCAAACTTTTTTACGTCTTTTTTAATAAGTTTAAATAAATAAATACAATACATTATTCAGTGTTAAAAAGTAACAGTTTTATTTATCCCAAAACGTACAAAATGACATGTTAAATAACTTGCGAACATAAAAATTAAAATAATTTAATATGCAAGATTTCTTGTTTTTAATTATAGGAAAAATATATTGATATAATTATATATATTATTAATAATTAAATGTTTTCTATTTTGCTAAAAGCTATGTTAATAAAATCACTACGTCAATAAACTCATAATGGCTTTACATTTATTAATTAACGAGTCTCTTTGATGGAAAATGATGACATCAATGAATTGAGCCGCAAGTGACACTTTTTATGTCACTCCCTTAAGTGCTTGCAAAGATTTCTGAATTAAAAAACTTCATTATCATTTCAACCAAAAGACGTGTTACTGCTGGACAATAAGGCCTCCCTCCCCTAAAGCATCCAGCGGCTACCCGCGGTGCACGAACATAATTTTGACTTGTATTTTTATTACATAATTTCATTAAGTATAAGATGATGACTAAGATGCCTGCGTGCGTCACCGCGAGACAATCAAAATTATTATATTCATACAGGTACATTAGCACAATAAAGTCAGTGATTAAACGCACTCGACAAAAACAGTTGTTTTACCACAATTCCACATCTACATACTAAATCTTTGAAGTGTTGGGTAAACGCCCCACGCGTGGCCTTCAACAGATCGGTATACTTTGTTGAGCAGGCCTACGCTAAAGATTATAAGATTACCCTAGCTGGGTGGTAAATAAAAACTATTATTTTATTGAAAATTTATATTTGCACTAGGTATTTCATTAAACAAACAAAAAAAAAAAAATGTAACTAATCTAGTGAAAAAATGCCCATTAAATCCGCCAATATTATGTTTATAGCTGCGGTGACCGCCTAACTTAAGATGTAATAGATGTGAATAAAAGAGATTTTTATTATTTCATTTTATAAATTACTATCGCACCCGGCATACTTTGCAATGCCCGCGAAGAGAAAACTGTTAGGTTTTATAATTCAGGAAACTTTGTCTGGGGATCAAAGTTTCATCACAATGTAATCAAAAGGGCCCCTTAAACATATATTACAAACATTAATTTTTATTTTTATTTATTTATTTACTTTACAAAAATCCACAGCTTAAGATATGACCACTAATAACCGACATCGTTTTGGTTACCTATAAGTGGTCGAAAAAAATACCTTGAACCTACCAATCACTCAAACGGTCACACAAAAGCTGTTAGATTGAAACGACCTGCCTAGGCGTCCTATTGAATGGCTAATTTAACCAGACGGCTGACATGACGTTCGCTATCTGGTTAAACGTTGCGCTCAATGACTTGGCTCGTTGTCTTTCAGCCGTTTCGTTGGATGCCAGCGTTCAATCAACGGGCTAGGCGTCCAGTCGACAGATATACTATGTTGACGAATGCAAATAAAGAAATTACATTTTGACATCAGTACCAGTAGCGGGTTAATGGTCCTAAGTCCCCCTATTATCGTCAAAAACCTATACATTAACAGTTTCCCCGACCAGATCGATCAAACTCTCAACAGAGTACAGTAAAACAGCATTATGGATCGTAAACATGTGTGCAAACATAATTCGGGGTACAGTCACTCGTTCTGGGAGGGACCAGGGGTACATAGTAACAATAGTGCTAATTTTAGTGGTCTAATATGGAAACTGAAGCGAGTAACTTAATTTTTACTACCTTCTTAATTTCTTGGTATTTTTTTTATTATTTTTTGTTTTATTAAAATACACGTTCGCAATCCTCATATACATTATCTAAGTCCACTGCTTATTTCTAATATAAGGTTTATAGCAAATCAATAAGGTAGGTACTTACAAATTCACAAAGTTTTTCAGTTGATCTGCAACCGTGTAAACATACTTAGTGCAATGCTTACCTTCAATAGCTACTCATTCAGGCTCGAAATATAGTTTTTATAGTGTTATCTACCCGTAGATGCCAGTCATCGCTTTAAAAAGTATGCTATGTCCTTCCCGGTGTCTCAAACTATCGCCATATTAAAGCATGAAAAGGTGACAGAGTACTTTCGAATTTAATATAAATATGAATGACTAATGAAACCACTCAACAGTTTATAAAATGTCTATTTTCTTGACAGGCATAGGAACTGCAATGTTTTGTCCTGTAGGCCAATCCAATTCGGTTTGAATATGAGCTATGATTGATGCATGTTATATTACGCTTGCTGTGCTGTACTAGAACAATAGATACATTTTATACATGATACAAAAGTAATTTTTCTGAAAACATGCATTTTTACGAGGCCAATGTCTTCTTCAAATAAACTCCAATCTCTCATAACTTGCGCCTCCCGCTAATGCGACCGCGTGGTCCCGTCTCAGTCGTATAAAACATTTATAAATATTTGCTGGTATTATTACTAACGGCGGGGATGCTTGCGTCTATGTTAGTGACGAATAAATAACGACTCTGTTTAAAGTTATAATGTTATTTTATACATTTTAAAATCTAATTTTCATTGCAAAAGAATATACATTCAAGTTTCTCACGTTTGGTTGTTGGTTGTGTTAGAATAAATTTGAAAAATTAATTTTAGTATTTTATTCATAGCATTTGTACGAGTATGAAAGAAAAACGTAATAGGTCTGAGTGAGAAACAAAGACTTTAATTTAATATAATCTATTCTTAAAAAATTTTGAAAAAAACAGGCCTATAATACTCAAAAACCAGTGAACACACTCGTTTTTTAAGAATGACAGATAAAGCTATCTCATGAGAGAGAGTATTACAATGTCTGCGTTTTATGAATGCAAAAAATATCTAAACTAGAAAATAGTAGAATCTGATTGTTAACCAAGTGTTGAAAGCTACCATTTCTGCCGAGATATTTTGGCCAATAGTTCGAAGCTAAAATGGTGTGCCTTTCACCTGAAGCACTGCACTTTTCATTTCGAATATGAGGAAAGTAAACAAAAGCATCGAAGTAGCATCATGAAGACTGTCATCATATAGTTGGCGACAAACTCTCCCAAGATGCAGTAAAATGTGTTAGGTTACACCCGCATTTGAATGCCATAACAACAACATTGTACAAAATACCTCTTACTTTTTTGCGGAGTCAACAAAAAATTATAAAAAAGTGGTGAGACAGCAAGAATAGTTTGTAATTATTTGCAGTAATCAGTTATTTTCATTTATTTAATCATTTATCTAGCTTTTGTTTACTTTCCTCGTATTCGAAATGAAAACTGTGCTTACCTTGAGTTAAAGGCACTATCAGCCTCGAAGGCAAAATATCTCCACAGAAATTGGTGGCTTTCACACTTGGTTAACAATCTACCATACCTAGTATTTGTGTTTAGTGCTTTTCTAATATTTTTGAAAATTTTTGTTATATTTGATAATGTTAATATAAAATTGACAAAACAAGTAGGTATAAGATCAAAGTATTTTACTGAATCTTGATCACAGCCACCCATTTTGCATATTTTAGTCTACTGTATTTGCGCAGTAAATTTAAAATTCAAATCCTTGCGTCGCAGCCCATACCGTATCCAAATCCAAAGTTGTTGTTTGGTTCGTAACCATCAAATAAATAACACATATTATATTAAATATAAGGCGTTCAGTCACGCTGGCCGTGTCACCCAACATGGCTGCACCCTCCGCTATACTTACACTGTGAATTATTTTCATTTCATTATTAACAATAGATTTCACCCGTTTTGAAATATGATTTGTTGTCCGCCATATTTTGCCCGCTCCCCTGCGCGCGCGCTCTTTTTAGACATCAACCAGTACCGGCTTTTGTAACAATGAACGCGTAACGAAAAATATAAAAACAAGCGGTTTACAGTTCTACGAGACCCACCGTGGCTAATAATTTGTATGTATGTCATGTCTGATTTTAGAAATGTGTTGTGACAGATAAGTAACGAAACTTAAATTTAAGATCACTTATTTTAAACCAGAATTTTAAAAAATCTATTTATCTGTAAAGAAAAAACTCCGTAATATTTGTATATTATGCTACAGAACAATGAGTAATCAATACCAAATAATAATAATAATATATAAGTTTATTATAATAATTAATTATTATATTTCGGATATCAGAGCCCAGTGGAACCGTTTCATTTGGAAATCGACGGGGGAGGTCTTTGTTCAGCACTGGACATCATAGGCTGCTATGCTGATGAATGGCATTACTTGGTTCATTTTTAATGACCAATTGGACTCAGATTTTTTGTATGATATCGGTCATAGCTTTTCTTCATTGCTACAATGCAAGATAGCCATAATTTTCGCTATGTGGATGTCCTACGCTCGTAGCTCATTATTTTGATAGCATAGGAGACAAGTCCCACTGTTCTTAACATAACGCTTTCTCAATGGGATATGGCGCACTTACTCAAAACAGGAACATGATGTAGAATATCTTATAGAATATAGAAGCTGCCCCAAAATGCAGCTGAATATAGGTGCTGCCCCACCTATATTCTCATCATTCGAGTTCGACTTTTAAAATAAAATTTAACAAAACATTTTAAATGTAGTTTTAAGTTTAGACAACTGGCTAAGTATCGTCATTACTCACAAATCCAACAATGTTTCCTATTGTAACAATAAATAAGAATCAGCTAAGTATACCGGGATTCCTTTCTCTAATGGTTACCAAACTATTGGAGTACGATCTAATCTCTTAAGCCGGGTATTTAGTCTCTTAATTGTTCTAAACCGGGACAAGAACAACAAACTGCTGGAAACAGTCGACTCTGCGACAGTCTACGAGCGGAATGTCTGCGCGTAGATGCGGCGTAGGCGCAACGAAAACAGCGACCAAAATAAAGGTTAGAATTATAGGCGTCTTCATGTCTATGATTGCTTAGAAATGTTTGGAGATTTCTGTAAATAGTTGTTTTCAAATAAATAACTTTACATATCTACAGCTGGTTTAGTAAGTCGTCATCGGTAAAATAATGTGAAACTTGACACAAAAAGGCCTAGAATACAGAATGTAACAAGTATGAATTTACAAAGCAGTTTGAAAATTTTGGCATTATTTTATTTATTTATACGTGTTAAAAAAACAGGAGAGTCTCAAACACCACAAGTACACAGCATGATATCAAAATGAAAATCGTTTATTTATATGCAAAAACTATCACATACAAAAATCTACATATACACAGCTAGATGGGTGACCGTCAGCATATATTGTTTCCTACTATCGTATCGTTTTCCTAAAAACTCATAAGAAAGCAAAAATCCGCAATTTCACATACATCCACGACATAATTGTTTTAAGTTACTTTTATTTAAAAACCAAATCACCCCTTCGATTTCAAATAAATTTTTATGGGACCAAATGACAACTATTCCGGATCGAAGAAAAGAGAATCACGTAAATCGGATTAGAAGTCGGTTAAAAAAATGACTCAATGACCAAAGTAGTTTAAAAAATACTTTATTGTAACAATTACAAATAAAGAAAGAAAGCGATGAAAAAATATATGCTCCAGGAAGCCGGAAATCAGGAGACGCGGGTTCGAGTTCCGCCTGGAGCATATATTTTTTCATCGTTTAAACGCATCAAAAACATTAAAATGTGATTAAAAAATACTGCAAAGACAATATTACAGTGTCAGTGAATTTAAGTTATTAATAACCACATATAAGAGTACGTTTAGTGATTAATAACTAGGTTAATACGATGTTTTTTATGTCGAATAAAATAAAAATGATAATCTTAGCATTTATAGGTTTCCGTTGTTCGTAAAACGTAAAAGTATAGTTTAAAAAATCTCACGGTGATTGATTTATGAAGATCCAATGATTTTTGTGATAAAATAGTGAAATTTGTTCAATAACTTAGTGTTATTGCATTTTTAACACCAATTTTATGTTTCATCTGTAAAAGTCAATAAAAAAAACTTGTATGTGAAATCCCAAATATATCAAAATTTGACGATGACTGTGATGATAGTGTGGTTCACGCTTTTATTGCTTCTAAACATAATTTATAACAAGACGAGGCACAAAGGAACCGCCGCCAGGTAAGAGACAACCCTTGCGCAGAAACATATTGATTTATTGACCTAAAAACAACATTAATTTGACTTCAAACTCCTGCTACTACAAAATATGAACCTTATTTGTAGCGGTGTAGATTACATTTTGGTTTATTTAGAGTACGATTATTTTGTTGTAATATTTGACTTTATTTATCTATTATCAGGGGTTGTCGCTCCCACAGATTAATGCGCAGATTGCGGCAGCGCAGGATGCGTGGCGAATGAGACATCTCAATTTGGTTATATTGTCCGCTCACAATGCCACCCTGTACGCGTAAAATCAAATAAATCACCATGTTTCCGAACGCGCCCCTTGGCACAACCCTAGTTTACAAAACAATTGAATAGTGCGATGTACATAGAATACTTCCTTGATTAATATACAATGCCTGAAGTAATAAATGGAGCAATGAATATCGCACAAAACGTTTTTTAGGAGTATAATAGTAATGTAGTATTTTATTGCTTGATATGAGGAAGCGATGTAATGGCAAAACCATTTCCTTAACATAATGTCACGTGGGTAGGAAAATGTTAATAAATATGTCATGATTTACTGTCACAAAAAAAAATCGAAATTATTTCGAAATTTTTTTGGAATATCAATTTGACAAATATTTCTTATACTTATACAAATAAATACAAAATGAATGACATAATTAAAGGAGATAGTAAAAGTTTTTATGGGATTTGGGCCAGCCATACTTCAATTTCCTCAGACCAAAAATATTTCAATTTCCTGAAAAACATCAAAGAGGTCGCCATTTTGAAGGAAACAAAACGTCAATGTCTTAATACAATTTAGTTCGTTGAATATTGTTTTGACGACCGGCTGGCCGTTTATCATCTAATTAAATAAAAAATCTTAACGAAAATATTTTTTATCTAACACTAAACAACACTAAACATAGTATGTACGGGACTTTCCGAGAAATTTTATAGTCGTTTTATACTAGTAGCTTTACATCTACGGCGTTATTGACTATTAATGGAGTATCATTGTAACGACGCACCATTTAGGTGGCAATAACACAACATATTTCTAAAATACAAACTGCGCGTTACACAGCAACGATAGAGAAAAGAAGAGTCAAGAAATAATAAAAAAGGATTTTAAGAAAGATGATTTTAAAAGTATACTTCGCACAAAGAATACTAGGAGTTCAGATAAGCGCCTGGGTAAAAGAACATTTATCTGACGTAAAACACGAGCGCGAAACAAAGCAATTTGTGCAAACGCCTTGAACGGACCCAACCACTACATCAGATTTGATAAATGCCGAATTCTCCTTAAAAAAACACCGCTTCATTCCTATAATGTAACGTGAGACTGAAATCAATAACATCTTAATTTCAATAGAGAAGGTGATTGGAGTGAGTACAATCAGCTTGGGATCCCTTAATGCGAATCATAAAGACTCCGTCTTCACACTGCCCGACAAACTGATGGCGTGAGTATGTGGAGCGTAAATCGGAACACTCAAAATGTAATACAAAGTGACGGTAGTTAACTTACAAACTTAGCAAAGACAAACGCCTACCTTTAGGCTTCAATGATCGCCGTAAAGTAATCGAATCGTCTGATATAAAATAATAATGTAGTATCTATTTAAACGCGAATAAAATTCGTTACACAGCGGTATTATTCCAAAGAAGCTATTAATTTGTGTGAGGTTTTAATCTAACCTTATTACGCCACTCTGATGATAACTATATCAATCCCCACTTTGTAAGGATTTACTTTTATATAAATGAAGTTCTAACTTCATTCTATGATTTATTCTAGTAAAGCATCATTATGTGGCGGTCAGGGGATGATCGCCTAACTCATAACTTTGAAAGATTGCTTTTGTTAGCGGTACTAAATAAAGGAGGGGGAAATACCATGGACAGTCACCCACGCACGTATGAAAAATAATAACTGAGTTCGCTGCAGTGTAAAGCGTCCCCTACTCCAATTTTCATCGTACCTATATTTTGGTAGCGAGCGATACTGATGCCGTCCCCACGGTAGTTTCCAAATTCTATTAGCGTGGTAATAGTTCCCATAATTACTGCCCGTAAAGTCCCGCTACCTCGGCAAGTGTAGAAACATCGGTTCTCTCTCCGTTGTATCTTAATCGAGACTATTTTACTGATAAAACGCCATAATTTTGAGCGGGCGGCTCGGTTTGGACGGCGGGTTAAGTTACTAGCGAATTGGCAGTAAAAACCTGTCGTAATTTTGTTTGTGGTCGGCCTTTATATACTTATCTTTTCCACTATCATATTGTTCGGAATATCATCAGGATCTAAAAAAAATATTCGGAAACCCGGTTTCTTAGTTTATCTTAGAAATCTTCTCTGTTAATCCAAATCAAATGGTCTAAAGCCTATCAAAGTACACAGTAGCCTTATCTTCATATTTCATTTTTTCGTTTGTCCCCAATTTTCGGACAGATTTTTCATAGGTGCTGACCTTCTCGTATAATTATAACATAAGACAACGACCGATTGTCATGACAAATAAATAAAAGCCTCATTGTTTTGATTTCGTGTTCTTACACAGCATAAGATATAATAAATCATTATCTAACAAGAATACATATAGTCCAGCATGCCGCAAAAATAGAAAATATTTCTATTGCGTTATCTATTTAATTCTTGTTCGATTATTTACATATCCGCCACAAACTCATAACTTGATCGCTCGAGGACGCGCATTATCGCGGTATATTCTATTTGAAAACAAACGTGTATCGATTTGCATGAATCACGTATTAACAGTTCATTAACAAACTGTATCGTAAATATTTTGCCGTTGGGAAAGCGTCGCTTGAAGTTAGCTTGAGCCGTTCTCCACTGGAGCCCGTGTCGACACATGAGCATGTGTCGGAATTCGACACTGGGAACCTCTTAACTTATAAGTCATAGATTATAAGTCTGTAACCATAGAAACGGAATAAAATAGGGCGCCACCGCGTTGGCATGACACGAAAATTTATGCACACCAAAAAGCGCAAGATTCAATACCGTGAGCCGGCGCTAAGACACGGTAGGTAGGATCAATATTCATCATGATGGAAAAGTCGACGGAGAGCCGCATGGAGCGCAGGAAAAAGTCCTGGCTGAGGAACATCCTAGAGTGGACAGGAATACATCCGTCGGTCGAGCAACTGTTTCGTCTCGCGATGGACAGACAAGGGTTTGCGAATCTAGCGGCCGACCTTCAGTAATGAAGCCGCAAAAACAGTGAGGAAGAAGGAGAAAAAAACATGGAAACGCCTGGTAAATTACCACCATATAACAACCGTTCGGTATACCTTGTTATCTAATTTATTTTGAAAATTGGAACACTTTAAAATGGTAACTTTATTTATTCTTATTAAGTGCCTTTGCTTACAGATTAGCTAATGCCTATTACTATATATTAAGTGACTAATAATTAAACAATCTTTGGTATTTATTTAAAGAAAATATACAGTGTATACTTTTAAATTATAGTTTCTCTGTCTCTCTGAAACAGTTTACAAATTGAAATGTCTTACAAAAGACAGTGTTTCTGAATCGACATCTCATAGATTTTTGGGTCGACATTTCTATTTACACAATGGCTGTTTGTCGACTTGGACACAAGACATTGGAGAAGCGCCCTATTTAGTGTCTCGTCTCAAATACATATTAATCGAATGTTAATATGTTAATCGAGACGAACCTGCCGCCGAGGCAGACACGGTCAGGGGCTATTAGGAGGCGTAGTTCCATTGTGACAATATTTGAAACACTTTTTTCCGTGTCGATAATACATACTAACTGTATAGGATTTACGTAGTACCTACGTTAATATTATTTCAGCTTGTACGTATTGTGTCTTAATTTATTAATAAAGTTTCCCAAACATCGTTTAATCGTTAGAGATATTTTTTCGGTTTATCCCTTTTGTAAACGTTGCTTTCCCTAGAAATAGCTCTTATAAACATTTTAATATTGTAATGTAAACTTTTCAAGCCTCGTAGACTCCCAGGAGCTTTTGACAGTTAGAAACCTGTTGTGTCTAGAATGTGAGGCTGACAATCCAGACATTTTCCCCTTGTTACAAAACGCGGACTAAAATCCGACCTAGGTTTAAACTGATGTTATCTCTGTCTTTCTTTTAACAAATAAAAGTAAACGCTACAGTTTTGTAAAAAGGGGATTGTGTTTTCATCTCAGAAAATCATCTAGTTAAGATTTTCTTAATTAAATTTTTAGAATTAATAATAATTTCAAATTAACGAGTAGATAATTAGTGATGTAAATTATCGTATGATTCTTTTCGATTTTCGAAGTTCGCCGTATCGTGTCTGTAAATGGGTACTTTGAGTCGGCTAAATAAAAAGCGTCGCTAAGCCTTCGTCGACACTTCGGTAGCTAATGTGTGCAGCACTCACAGGATATTCCTTATTAACCTTTATGATTATCAAGAAATTGATTCCTGTATTCATTCGGTTCTTTGACATTCTTTTTGTAAGCTTCTCTTCCGAATTGAATTCTGGAGTATTTTTTATTATGTCCGTAGTTGTTATCGCATTTCAAAGCATCTTGAAGACCTTGGAAGACTAACGCCTGACGACAGTCTCCATGATGCTATTTCGATGAGTTGGATGGTCATGATAAAATTCTCAACGTCTGCCGGAAGAAGTAAACGTTTAATTCAATGATTCTCCCGATATTGTTTTTTAATTAACACAAATATTGTATTCAAAAAATTTTTTTTAACAAAAATAAAACCGACTTCGAAAAAGGAAAAAATAGTTAACTTTTCGTACCCCTTGCTCAAAAACGTGACATTCCAACTCCTAACCGTTAAGTTGTGCTTTCCATCACCAGCTCCTCAACATGAGATGATGACTAATAGAAGAAAATAAAATAAGTAATACGTGCCTTTAAAATTTGAGGTTTGCTCTCGTTTTCCCTGGGTCCTATCATTAGCTCCTGACTCGGTGACAATTGGACCTCCTCGGAAGTATAGTCTATCGAATAAAAAAAAATAGAAAATCGGTTCACAATTGACAGAGAAGTCGGTTGACATACATACAAAAAAAATAGCATTAATCTAACTTTTCAGAAATAACGCAGACTATGTAATTAAAGCGTGTAAGACGGGCATCTTTACACGCGTTATCGGTAACCTTAATCAACAAATAATTGTTACTAATTTTCTAAATATTTGTATAACTGTCTAATTATGCGAAATGCGAACACGTGTATTATACCACTTTATCATTATTTAATACAAATAAATGGAGAGAGGCTAAGACCATTCAAGGTGGAGCCCAACTACAGGTAGAGTAGGACCAACCATTAGCATAAACCTAAGACTGGGAGAGCTTTTTGGCTTCCTCGGGCAATTCCTACTCGTAGATAGGTCAAATTTGACGATGTTTCAAATACGTCTAGGTATACACTATATCAAAAAATATTGTGAATGCGGGAAAAATACCAAAATTTCATGTATCGCTCACAGGCGACATATTAGGTTGGGGAAAAAGTCTTTTCGCATTATAGTATGTATGAACTTGTAATAAAATCTCTTTGGCTGTACTATTTGTATCTGGCTGGTTTTGGTATCATTAAAAGTTTAGATTTAAAAAAAGATAATTCTAAATTCAAACTAGGAAAATGTGTGTTTTTCATTTGTTTTTCGTACTGTCAAGATGAGTGAATCTAATGAGGAAATTCGATACATTTTAAAATTTTACTACAAAAAAGGTAAAAATGCAACACAAGCTGCGAAAAAAATTTGCGATGTTTATGGACCTAGTGCAGTGTCTGTGAGAGTAGCACAAATTTGGTTTAAGCGTTTTCATTCTGGAAATTTTGATGTCAAAGATGCACGTCGCTCCGGTCGCCCTATTACGCATAAAATTGATGTCATTTTTGAAAAACTGGAGCAAGATCGGCATATCAGTAGTTACGACGTAGCTGAAGAACTGGGAATTGGCCACAAAACAGTTTTGGCGCATTTTTAAAAAAATAGGTACACAAGAAAGCTCGATATTTCGGTACCCCACGAGCTCACTGAAAGAAACCTAATGAACCGTATACTCATTTGTGATTCTTTTTTACGACGTAATGAAACCGAACTATTTTTGAAGAAGCTGATAACTGGTGATGAAAAGTGTATCACGTACGACAAGAACGTGCGAAAAAGGTCGTGGTCGTGGTCAAATGCCGTTCAGGCTTCACAGACTGTGGCGAAACCCGGGTTAACTCGCAACAAGGTGATGCTGTGTGTGTGGTGGGATTGGAAGGACATTATTCATTATGAGCTGTCACCACAAGGCAGGACCATCGATTCTGAACTCTACTGCGAACAACTGATGAGATTAAAGCAAGAAGTTGAGAGAAAGAGGTGTCGTTTTTTTATCATGATAACGCTAGACCTCACACATCTTTAGCCACTTAGCAAAAAATATGAGAGTTTGGCTGGGAGGTGTTAATATATCCGCCGTATAGTCCTGACCTTGCACCTTCAGATTTCCACCTGTTTCGCTCTCTTTAGAATTCTCTAGGCAGTGTCAGGTTAACATCACGAGAGGACTGCCAAAACCACTTGTCGCGGTATTTTGATCAGAAGCCCCAAAATTTCTATAGCAATGGGATCATGTCCCTACCTACAAGATGGCAAAAAGTTATCGAACAAAATGGTACCTACATACTTTAGTTAAATGTAAATAAACTAAATTAAAAAAAAATTGAATTTTCTTAAAAAATGCGAAGATACTTTTTCCCCAACCTATTAGAAGAGAACCAAACGTCACCAAAGTGACAAGCGACATGATTAATATTTTTTCTAGTTCAACGGAACAAAGCAAAATAAACGAAAATGGACAGTTGAAAACTGTTGTACATGTTTTTGCCTTTTTTTCAGTGTACATAGACCTGGCCGGGTCTCCATACATTTTTGGGACAACTACTTTAATAAATAAAAACCTCCTAGCCCTAAACTCCTTTAATACCGGGTGTTGCAGAATGCTGAAATAAAATGTGTCTGTGTGTGTATGTGTGTGTGTGTGTGTGTGTGTGTGTGTGTGTGTGTGTGTGTGTGTGTGTGTGTGTGTGTGTTTTTACTTTGTGATTATTGGTAAAATAATACTATCAATTAACGTGGGAAGGGATCACTCGCGTTCGCCCGTCATATTATACCTACTTCACACTGTTTTTCGTAGTGAATAATGAATTTTCTGATCAGTGACGTGCCAAAAATATTGTGTTGCGTGCCATTAATGGCACGCGTGTCATTGGTTCGCCATCCCTGAGGTAGAGTATAGTACGATACGCGACAGTACGCATTTTTTAGGGTTGTCTGTCACAAGCAGGTGTGCCAATCTTTTTAATAATTTAATCGGAAAATAAAAGTGGTCTTAAACCTTCAGAGGCAAGTCTTGACTTGACAAGAAATACAACCGCCCCCTTGAATTTTATTTCGTGCCTACTGTTGTAGCACACTGTATATTATATTAAATTAATATTATATATTATTTAGGATTGTAGAACATGCAGGTAGAATAGGTTGCCTGTTTACCGTTATTACAATATTATCATAATAACATTTCTCCCTGTAATTCCACGTTGTTCTCATGTGCCTTACAAAGGCTTGACCGGTCATTAATTATCAAAGATCGCTCGTCAACCTTCAAACAAAGAGCCACCTGTTCTGCTGACGGTACCGGGCGTGGTAATGACCGTGACTTGACGCCGCCCGCTTTGTTCGCTGCTGACGGTCCCTATCATTTGCCACCGCCGAAACAGAACTCACTAATTTATTTGTTTAAGATTCAGCAACCTTATTGCATCGGGATTGGGTTCAGTTTCGAAGTCGACTTCTGCCCGCTTCCTTTCAACTCGCGTAAGTACAACGACTTTTGGACTTCATGCAGGTATGATTGACTGCTGGATTCTATCAGCGTGATTAAGTTTGTAATATAATTTGTCAAGTCAAATACAAGGCGCTGTGGCAAAAGCATATAAACTGGTTGGTAATTTGATTGCAAGTCACGCGAATAGTTTTCGAAATGTACTCGAATCGAACTAAATATTATCACGTCATCCATTTCATGAAGAGATCTTGCGAACTTGCTTGTCAGGCGATTATAACAATGAGTATGTTCTCAGTTCATCAGTTTTTTTTGTGCTTATTTCTTTGTTTTCTGTACTACCGGATTGGCCCCATTTTAATTTGGTAGTGATCTTATCCCAAAAGCATAAATATGAAATAAGAGCCAAGTTCGATATTGAATAATGCGTCGTTCTTAGCTTCACCGACACCGACAAAAGTTCAGTATTTCATAGAAATGTCATGAAATTATCAAATGAATAAGATAGTATTGTCTTACATTTTCGCGAGCACTACACATTTGAAATAAAACCAATTTACCGGATTTAACTCGCGTTTAATTAAACGCGAGTAAATTGGTTTTATTTCAAATGTGTAGTGCTCGCGAAAACATCTTATTCATTTAATAATGTAACATCTAATTAGATGTTACATTATTAAATGAATAAGATGTTTTCGAAAGTGGTAAACCATTTCTATGAACTATTGTATTGATGGCACCATCCTGTATATTTCCGTATATATAAATGCCTAACTTGGGCTAGATAATTGGTTAGTGTACCTAATAATAAGTATTTACTATTTAGTTACTGTCTCCAATTAGTGGCATCAATGTACCGAAGCATGTTCCCACACTGCAGTGTTACCTATTTATGCGTTTAATTTGTGAAATACCCTCAAAACAGACATAATATAAGTTTATAATATTGTTCAGGAGACGCTGGGGCTTCTATGGGAAAATTAGTAAAAACACTTATATGCGCCTTAATACAATATTTAGTTTTGGTTTTCCCAATGAAATTTTATCTGTTGATTAATTTATTTGATAAATTTATCGTAATTCATTCTACATTTCCCAAACTCATTGAAAAACCAAACAAATTATGACAGCAGGAGCTAATTGTGACAATAATGTTGTTACTCAGTGGACAGATGGAAAATTTTAAAATACAGTCTCTGAGAATGTGATAATAAGTGAACCTCCTTGCAGTCTAGTTTTAAGTTTTTTTTCTTTTGACTTTCTAAATTCTAGTGATTTTGCCAGTCTTTAAATTTGTAGATTGCATCATAACTTGAAGTAAAAGTATTCCGTGATCGACGGGACATAGGTTACTTTATGGCGGCTACTAGACCACTATAGTAATTACAAGAACCACTATAAAATACGGTGACCGGTGTAAAATGTTGCTTTGTGTGTATGCAAATACCGTTCTATTGTGTACTATAATCTCGATTATATGGCTTTCAAGCCGCGGCTTACTTTCAATCATTTTCTTTGACTACAAAGTGCAATCAAGTGATTATATTCCGATAAAGACAATTGATAGGAGTGATTAATTGCGTTTGAAATTTATAATGAGTTTTACTAAGCTTTTGCTGTGTTTCATTCATTTTAAAATATTTATGAACGGTTATTATCGTAATATCGGTGTTTGCGGAGATAACACAGCTGGCAGACGGTTTCATACAAATTACATGGACGATTATTATAATATTATTATTAGCATTGGCTGAAAACTACAATAGTTATCCTCACCATAGTCAGTTACTAAGTAGAGTCAGTAAACACAGGGGCTTATTTGTTCATGTCGTTATTTCATTTTTACCCGACGAAAAAAGAGGGGTGTTATAAGTTTGACGTGTCTGTCTGTGTATCTGTGTGTCTGTCTGTGGCATCGTAGCGCCTAAACGAATGGACCGATTTTGATTCGTTTTATTTTGTTTAAAAGCTAATGTGACTACGACGATGGTTCTTAGCTATAATTTATGAAGATCAGTTCAGGCGTTTGATGACTATCAGCTCATTTTCTACATGATAATAGGGTTTTACTAACTTTTACACATCCGATTGATTTGAAATTTGGTGTACTGTCACTTCGGTGACATGACATACTATCCTTGAGGTGATCCTATATTATCAAAAAGTCTGAGAAATGCTTAATTCTTCAGAAACTTATAGCAGATATAGCGTGTTTGGGCTCTTATGAATAGTCTAAATGAGATGGTGTTAGATTAATGATTTATGACGCCGGAGGTTACTTAAAAATTTTAATTTTGTATTTTTTAGTTATTCCTTTCGACTTAGCGTCTATACTATCTCTGTTGTTTACAATGCTTCCATACTTTACGTAGATAACTTAGTGAATAAAATATATTTCTATCAGATCACTTGAGATGTAAATTTCAATGAGTGAGTGGTAAGATAAACGTTGCTATAAAAACGTTAAAAGTAGAAAGTCTGGCCGGATCTCAGAAGACGCGGGTTCGATTCCCGCCTGGAGTATACAACTTTTTCATCGTTTTCTTTATTTGTATTTCTTTCAATTAAATAAGTGTCATAAATGCACAAAATCTAACATTTAAATGTTTTGTACGTTTGTTACTATTTATTTAGCTTATAAACTGCTACAAGATTTAATGTTATTGCTTCTGAAGCGGTACGGAGTTCGCTGGGTCAGATAGTCATTTAAAAATCATCATCACCAGTCTATACGTCCCATTGCTGGGCACAGGCTTTTCTACATGGGAGATACACATGCGGAGTTTGGACCATAACACCACCACGCTAGCCCAATGCGGGTTGGTGGGTTAAAGCGGTTGCAGGAACAACCGGGACCAAACGGCTTAACATACTTTGAATGACCCATCCCAGGATCGACAATGGCGAAAGTTGCTTAGTTTATTGTATCGAAACTAGAGCGCTCAAACCAATACGGCACTGAGCTCCTCGCACTTTTATTAACAATGGAATGTATTATGACTAATTTTTAAACACCAAAATTATTGCCATATTTATGGAAGATTTGATAATCCTATGATATGCGCTATCATTGAAGTCACGAGTTGCCTCTATCTGTGTGTTTTTTTTATATAATCATAGGTAATTATTTTACTTTACATTGATGATAAGTTAGAAAATATTGATAACACTGTATTTAATACCTACTCTAGTTAAATTCATATTAATGATATGGAAATCTTATGGGACAGTTTATTTTTCATTAGAGAATATACAATTATAGATGGCTGCTAAATAACACTAAAGAAAAAAATCTAAAGACGAATACTTCCAATCACTTCAAGACTTTGTTACTTTAAACTTTGACAATTACAGATAAAGAAACGATGAGAAAATTATATGCTCCAGGCGGGAATCGAATCCGCGTCTCCTGATGTCCGGCCAGACGCGATTACCACTACCCCACCGGGGCTCCAGGTATAACCCACTAGTTTCTTCACCGCTTTCTACTCTTTTTTAACGTTTTTCATAGCAACGTTTATCTCACCACTCATTGAAGTTAACACGTCTAGTGATCCGAAAGAATACTTTTACAAGCATTTATAAACTTCCAGTTAAGGTGAGAAAAGCAAAGCTGTTTGTAATTTTTACAATAAAGTAGGCGTTTACACGCATCAAAATCATTAAAATGTGAAACTTTAACAATTTAACAATCATTGTATTAAAAAAAGTAATAACACTAATAATACTTATGTAACGCTCAATATAAAATTGATGATGTTGCTCGTACAATTCACCACGCTATTCAAATCAAATGACAGTTTCGTATCAGATTGATCACAAACAAACCACCTCATTGTCGGGCCGAAATCCAATACGGCCGAGCCATTAGGCCGACGACAAAGCCCTTATCGGCCGAGATCTTGACAAAGAACCGGCCGAAACTAGCAAATATCGTTATAATAAACCGATCATATTTCCCTCCGTGAATGCTGATCGTATCTTGGGGTGGCCAATAATAGATAAACTTATTCAATGTTTTGGGAAATAAAAGTTATAAAAGTATTTTTTTGGAAATTTTTAGGTTACTTCCTTTTTGCGGTCACGGCTTATCTGCAATATGAGAATTGGTGTTGATTTGCAAAGTCATGCAATTCTTGTTTTCTCATTGCAAGCCACAGAAAAAGGTTTTGTGACAAAATCTTATGAATTAAAAGTTTTGGGTGACATGTCAAATTTCATTTATTTCGAATTATGTTAGTATTTGTGTTTTTTTAATATTTGTATTAGGGTTCGAGATGAAACAGTACAGCTCCCAGAATTTTATCAAGTACACAATATTGTGGTCTAAGTCTATGAGTGTATTAAAAATAGTCGGGTTCTATTTTATAGCCCACGAATACTTTTAACATTCAGAGTGAGGTATCACAGTGCGTTACAAAATATTTTAGTGAAAGATTATGCCAAAAATCTAATTAAGTGCGATTATTTAAGACAAGGATTATACACTTTACAAGCAAACTAAATACACCCTAGAGCGCTAGCAAAAAGCGTTTAGTTACACCACTTAACTGTTCCGTTTTGTTATCTATTTAAAATTAAAAATGACGTGACGTTTAGCATGACACAAATGAGTCTTGCTTCATAGAAATATACTATATCTTAGCTAGCGGACATTTTTGTGTGTTTTTTCAATCTATTTAGTATTTACAGTTTACAGGGATGACGGTTGTACCCTTTTTATTTCATGCGCCCATAGACAAGTACCTTCTTACGTAACCCGTCGCTATGTCGCTATACATATGAAAGTTTGCTGTCTTTCAATTTAAAAAAAACTAGCATCTTTTCATGTTACTTCCTAAGCAATCTTCCATAAATCACTGGCGCCTTTGAAAGGACGTTAATAAGCCGTTTAACATCAAAAAAGGGGCTTTTAAAAATCACCAATCTCACGGCAATATATTGCACAAAGCGATAACAATCTAGGACGGGCCTATGTTTAGTTGAGTGAAAAATAATATGTTTATAGATGCTTATCACTGGCTACCGGGATTGAAAGTATCCTATTACCGTTTTACTAAATGTTGTTCTGAAATAATGCTATTCAATAGTTAGCGCGCTTATCTTGTCTGCGATTGATTTAGAAAATATGATAATATTGTGATTTTAGTAGGGTGACAATGGTAATGTGGTATCAAAAAGTAAGCAGCAATATAACAGAAGAGAAAAACCATAGCAGCTTTAGTTCTGCTGCGTTCTACAACTTGTTATTTTTACATTTACACACTCTGTCTTTAAATTTTATTGATATAATAAAAAATATTTAGAGATATGGACAGATAACGTAATATCAATAAAAATAACAAAAATAACAAAAATCATAATGATATTACATTGCTTACGTCAACTAATACAACTATTATTGTTACAACAATGAATAAAAATATTCATATTACATAGTTATTATTAATTTAGTCAATATGCCCATACATTTTTTAGTGATAGAGCAATATGTAGGTACGTCATCTGTTCTTTACGTACGTCATCATTTTATATGGAGCGTGTTTAGACTATGCGCTGCAACTTATTCAAACTTTATACCACTGTATCTTGTAACGTGTAAAATCCGGTAAGGTTAGTTGTAAATAAAACAAAGGTATTTTTAGGTAATTAATATACTAATTTATTGATATTATAAGTTTTTGGGTAGTGAGTTAGTTTATTTTGTTTATGGCCACTGGCGTGGAGCTGCACGGTCACGCAATTGTGAAGTTTAAGGATTGTTAGTTACAATTAATAATAAGTATAAGTAGTAACAGGTCGTGGCACACTTGGTCGATAACGCTGTTTAATGATAGTTTAAAACTTACATGTAGGTAGGTTATAAAGACTACTAAATCCTGTGGTGTCTCTGTTGAGGCGGCATGGTAGACCAGAAGGGTTCAGCACGAGGTGGTGGTACGCTTCAACATATTATCGTCGAACGGATCAACAGCAGAATATCACATTGCTTTGTAGCAGTCTATTGCAGTAGAATATTGTAGTAGAATATTACATAGCAGAATATTGCAATATATTCCTTAGCAGTACGTTACATTGAAGTAGTACATTGAAGTAGTAGGTAGTGGTACATTACAGCAGTAAATAACATCAGTTTATAGCACCGTATATAACAGCAGCATATAACAGCAGTATATAACACCAGTATATAACACCAGTATATAACACCTCCTGTCGGAGGTGGAGATAAATGTGGTTCCCTTTCACATAATGTATATCACATAGGTATGTTTAAGTAATATCTTGGGATTCTTTGGTACAATCAAAAGAATTCAGTGTCCCATTTGATATTAATCTAAGTAAGTACATAAGTAAGATTTTTTAATGTTTAAAAATCATTGTAAAAGGTTGTCTCTTTGTATGATCAATCGAAAATACGTGAGACGCCCCGAGGTTATAAAATGTAGAAAAAAGGTAAGTCAAAGAGATGTGAAATCTTCGTCGACAATTTTTTCGAAAAGTAGAAGGCAAAAGGAACTAACCTTCATACAGCCAAACCGCCGTAGACCATAAACGAAAAATAGGGCTACAATCTGTGAAACTATAGATTTTTGACTAGTTCTTTTGCAATATTTCTTTACCAGTTATATACTTCTTGTTTATGAAATTAAAAAAATATAAGCTCGATAAATGATTGTTCACACACACATGATTGTCCCATATAGGTACTACTAAGTGCCACCCACCCACCATACAGTGCGAACTTCAAAAAAAGTATAACTAAGAATTCTTACTAAGATTTTTTTTTTTCTTAGTTCTTCGAGAGGATCTCGGTGGCGTAGGTGGTTTGAGCGCTCTGGTTTCGATACGAAAAACAAAGCAACTTTCGCCATGGTCGGTCCCGGGATGGGTCAATCAAATTTATAATCTCGAGCTCCTCCGTGCTTCAAAAGGCACGTCAAGCCGTTGGTCCCGGTTGTTACTGCATACGCTTTAACCCACCGACCCGCATTGGGCCAGCGTGGTGGTGTTATGGCCCAAGTTGTGTGTGTGTTTTTCCCATGCAGGAAGGCCTGTGCCCAGCAGTGGGACGTATATAGACTGATAATGAAGAATTCTTAGAGATATATTCATAATTGTACTTCACACTGCGGCCACGTGGTGCGATCAGCTCGCGGTGTGAAATAAACAACTAATACAATAGAAAGTATGTTAAATAAAGGAGATGTTTCATATCCGGCCAAGTATATGTATACTATCTCAAAAAATCAGGAAAAATCTCCTGAATCCGGGAAAAATACAAATAATTCGTTTTCATGCATAGTTTGTTTGTACAAAAGTTGAGATTTTTCGTCGATTTCACAGTTATTAAGTATGGCAATATCAAATATGGCGGGGACATAGAAGTCAACCAAACGTCACCAAAGTGACATAGCCGCCATGATGAATATTTGACTGTGTTGCAGTTTTTTCTACAAAAAATCTTGTTTTGTACCACGCAACAAAGCAAATAAAAAGAAAACGGACAATTGAACACTGTTTTGCATATTTTTACCATTTTTTCTGTATACTGTAAGTACTTAGATCTGCGCGGGTCTCCATACATTTTTGGAACATCTCTTTTATATGTAAATTAACTTAAGAGGTTTTGTGCACAACATACAATAATCCTTTTTTTATCGATGAAAATTAAGCCGTAACTCTATCAAAGTAAAGTCTATAATAGACAGCTTTTAATTTTTGTTGGTAAATATTTTATATGTATAACAAACAAAGCTGTTACTATTTCTACATCTCATTGGAGCAGTCAACCTGAACTGAGGAATGTCGTGGACACGGCAGTCGTGAGCGGCCCGAGGTGCCGCTCTTATCTGCTCAGATGTGTAACGTTTTGACACTTGACCTGGGTACACCACGCGGTGTTTTATTTTGGGATAAGTTTTTTTATAAGCGCTGCAAGTAGTGAGTAGTTGAAGAAAACACAAATCTACTTCTTTATGACCAAAAAATAGTCCGATGGCGAAGTGTCAATACCTTCTGACATGGATATTTTTTTTTAATAAAAATATTTGATTGCCATCCATATCAATATACCTACGCTAATTCAGTTAGCAGGTATTTCCACAATTAATTTTTCCAGTTATTGTAAAAAATTCAGATAAGATACATCTAGCCACGCGGAAATTAACTACAAATTTATAGATATAACACAGCCAATTTCTCAAAAATTTTTTTAGGTATTGACATTTCGCCGCCGCGCCCACCATTCCTTCCCCTTCCTTCTTTTCAGAGGTATACGTCTACTCCATCGCTTGAAGACTGTATTAGATAGTTTGGTATGGCCGTACGCTGACAGCTAAACCCCAAGACCTACATCGAAGCTTTGATAAAAAAATAGACCCATGAAAGTACGCTGACCAATTGTGAATTTTGTACTAAAAGACTCGGGCTTTGTCTTGGAAACCAAGTGATTTTTATTGCGTTATTGCAGATTTATAGGTGACGGTAACCACTTACCAACAGGTGGTCTGTCAGCTCGTTTGTCATCTATTTGTATAAAAAAATGGATAGTAAAATTCTTACCTTTATAACATCTCATTTGTAACACCCGTACACTTGACCTCCCGCAGCATCAGCGGTGTTTATCAAAGACGAAGCACTCTATCATTCCACACTAGCATTATCACACGATTTTCATTCAGAAACCCTTCGCTCATGGTGCTATAAAGGGCATATTCGTTTGGCTGGAATAGCAGAGGTTCAATTGTCCGGCGGCTGTCACTTCAAGTAGATCATTTTGACAGTTCACGCGCGTATGCGCTACTGATAGGAGGAGCGCGACTCATGTAGTACAGGGGACAGGCATTGCTTATATCCAAAATATTTAATTATTCAGTACTGCGATTTTAGTGCCTATAAGTGGCTAAAATTTATAATCTCGAGCTCCTCCGTGCTTCGAAAGGCTCATTAAGCCGTTGGTCCCGGTTGTTCCTGCAACCGATTTAAGCCACAAACCCGCATTGGGCCAGCGTGATGGTGTTATGGTCCAAACTCCTCATGTGTTTCTTCCATGAAGGAAGGCCTGTGCCCAGCAGTGGGACGTATTATAGGCTGGTGGTAAAGCGGGTAAGGGTAAACTGACAGCGGCGCTTTAGTTTAGGTGTGTTGGTAAATTGTATTTTAGCCGACTGCGATAAAGGCACAAAGAAGGGCAATGTTGTTTCCGTAGGAAAAGCGGAACTTTAAAAATTTTGTCATGTCTGTCGGTTTGTTTATCCATGGCCACCTATCCGTCCGCCTGTATTTCATAGTCGAATATGCACCTACTCATATTTAATGTTTCATAAATATCAGGTATCCCAAAAAACAACAACAGCAATTTCCTCTGCAATTTTGTCATTTGCAAATTTCTGACGATCTGACGTCGAACCTGACGTAACCGACGACGGACTGGGCGGTCGAACTGACCTGACCGACGTTGAATCTGACGTCAGATTACAACGCAAAAACGGATGGACTTGAACAGCTTTTTTGGAAAATCGAGTAATAATAAATTCAAAGGTTTATTCCAAGTCCTTGGTAGATCTAAGCAGTTACCCAGCTCGTGAAGGGTCACGGACCTGACATAAAGGATACTTTTTTTTAGTTTCGATATTTTTAGACACCATTGGTTTGCTATTGTTAAGGAGACACCAACGGGCTTTCAAAAGATGAAAGGTTGTATAACACTATACATATATCTAGTCTATATATAGTTGTAACTGTTAAGTAAGTTGTATTATAATGCAGAAACCAATTATGTCTAGAACGTGTGATTTCATAGGTTAATAATCTTAGTTTTCAATGATAAATAATATCGGTATACAAAAAACAGCCGAAGGTTCTCGTCCCCTAGGCCCCGCTTGCGTCCGCGCGGTCAGCCGCCGCCAATCATTCCTAGTTTGTTTTGGACCTCTGTTGTGTAGTAAAACACCTTAAGAAACATATACGGCTGGCTTGCACCATCTGACGGGTACAATGGACAGCTGAATAAACGTAAATTTGTTCCTTAAACATGAACTCTATCACATTAAAATAAAGTTGAAAACAAATTGAAAGTGAAACATACAATTCGATGGTGGTCGTACGATATAGCTGACTACTGACATTCCGCTTTGTGGTTTAGCGATCACCTACTTTTTTTTAAAATGGAACAAAAGTAAGTTTGAGAATTTAATCGTGCACGATACAATTTCTATGGAGCTGAGGTAGATTAAGAAATACCTATGGATCGGAGATAACCAGCCCCTAAGGAATTATAATAAATAGCACTCGTAATATATTTAGGTACTGTACTCTAGCACGAACTTTCGGAATTTCCATATCGTCAGCGTATCGTCGCTCGATACGATGACGGTATGTCATCGTTGTAAAGTCACGTTACCCAGACTATTGTCATACAGGATGCCGAGGGAAAAGTTTCTAAAAATAGTTCCAGAAATGCCCGCCAGGTGCGCTGCTCAAAATTCCATGCAAAAGCTGATGAACAATAACGGAAAAATCGAATTTTGGTGCTATTGGTGCTGATGCCCATAAAAACAAATAAAGTTGTAATTTAAAAAAGGAAACATTGAAAAGCAATGCCTTCTTTGGATGGAAAAGCTTATAGAGCTACCAAGTTAGGATAGCCACAGCTAGATTGACTGACTTCATCTCCTCGCTTTATAGCGATAGCGATTCCACTACACGGGGAACCAACTTAACCAAATCGTCGGTTTGTTTAATAAAAACGCGCAGGATCTACTTTTCCCTGACTTTCAAACTTTATATGAATTTTAAAATGAGTTTTTCTATGTATGAGAATAAGGTATCTAAAACTACTTCAAACACGTATTCACGCTGGGTTCCGACTATCGGGCAGAATTTTATTATCTCGAAACTGATTTGGCATAACACACATCGTAAGTTTGAACGAATATTAGAATGGCATAAAAGTTTTTTATCCGAGTTTTCAATCAAAATACCAATATTCTATTTAGAATGATCTAATTCTGCTATACGAACATTAACATTAAAACATTTAATTGTGCATAATTATTCTAGATCAATAAACAGATTTTCATAATAATTATTTATTTAATTCATTTTAAGTTCAAGCTTCATTTAAATTACCGAAAGATTAGGCCTAAAGATAATTGTGTCTTAGAAAAGCATAAGATTTAAAAGATTTTCTACCTGAGAAAGTTTCAGCCTATCAATGTTATGTATTGATGTGATTATAACTATAAGACTTCGAAGCATCTGCACTATATTTATCTACACTATATTATTCAGAAACATGTATAAATATTTTGTTATTATTGTTGCCAGCTGAACTAACTGTATCAATAAAATCTATTCAAAGCGAATCGTCTAGAATGCCTCGAACGCAAGCACAGCATTCTTCAGTGGCTGGATTATAATACAATTTATTTATTATTTACTTCATGACAGATATGGAGTAGGTACTTGTGTAAATAATAGACAATAACATAGGTATAGTATAAAAGAACAAATGAGATAGGTATACTATTGGATATTACAATCGCAGCAAAGTCTGTTAATGATTTGCTCGTATATTCTGAAGAAATTTCTTTTTTTCAGTTTCAATACACATCTTCGTAGTGCTAGTAATTATATTTATAATAATAATAATCTTTATTTTTCAACTAGGTTACATAATTAGGACTGTGGCTGGAACCTCTTTTTAAGCATGGTATTGCTTGTATCGGAAAGCACCGCTCTTCTATAACGCAACATACCTAAGTAGTTACCTATATTACTGACACCAGAAACGATGTTCAGCTTTTTTTTATACAAAGCTCGGCAAATGACTCAACATTTCGTGATGTGAAGCGGTAAGAAGAGTCCACATGCGAAGACAGCTAGGGCAGTGTCCACCTTGCACGACAGGTGCGTTTTCACTGCTATTAAACCTATGAGGATTATTATTTTGCTCCTGTACCCTAAAATCTATTTGTTTGGAGCTTGCGATTAACAACGTCACTTTGATCATAGTTTACACACAACGACATAGCACATGAATTTTAAATGCTTTGTCGAATTATCGTCAGTAAATCAAATCAAATCAAAAGTATCAATATCAAAAGTCGTAGCACGTGAAATGCGTCTGGCCTTGTAGCGACTTGGATCAAAAACGCATATTTTAGGTTTAGAGAATAAAACCTTATAAAGTTCTTTTATTTTATATTTTTGTTTCTTCAGTAAGAGGTTTTATTTATTTATTTATTTTATTCAATTCGGTAAATCATCAGCTGATGTAAACAGATAGGGTAATAAGTTATAATAACAGGAAGCTAATTACAGATTCACAAATGTACAATATACAACGCACTTACCCCCTTATTATAAAAAGGGAACTAAAGTAACACCGGCTTAAAACTGATGCTGTCACTATCTATCTGTCTTTTAACAAAAAAAAGTGGTAAAATAAAGACGAGGTTTTCCCGAATCAGTACAGCATGGGGTTCCTCAAAAAAAGGGCGTGAAAAAAGTTTTTACAGGGTCGGCAACGTGCAAGTAATACTCCTGGTGTTGCAAGCGTCCATAGGCTACGGTAACAGTTTACCATCGCGTGGGCCGTATGCTTGATTGCCTATAAAGTGCCTTTTCACACCACTTTTGAAGGAACCAATCTTTAAGAAAGAAGGGAAAACATGTGCGGGCAAAGAATACCAAGTTTTGGACGTCCGACAAAGAAACGTAACTCGTTTCTTTCTAAACTTATTTGTGCGTGAAGGTGAGGTGGAGACAGTAAATTGACGATTCCGAAGACCGGCACGCGTGCTCCTGAGTAGGAACGGGGAAGGTAGAATAAGGTCGAAAAGCTCCTCAGAACACTCTCCATGATACAGCCAATAGAAGAAGCTAAGCGATGCAATGATTAATGTTTAATTGATTATATTGCGACTAATTTAATTTTATTAGCATACCGATTGAATTTTGTCACATCTAATGTTTTTGTTTTAACTTTATTTTGCAGTCTGTCATGATAAAACATGTTGATACTTAATTTTATAATGTAATACCTACTGTTTATTTATACACATGTTTATGCCAATAAATATGCATTTATTCATTCATTCAATGTTACGACGCAATTGTTGAGGCTTTAATGTCTGCTGTGAATCGGGTCGATGTGGTTGATAATGTATTTTTCTTAGATCATGTATTATACGTTGACTTTTTAAACATCGCAGTCTATTTTGAACACTAAAATGGCATGAAGCGTGTTATTTTAGACCGTAAAATTGATGGTAAAAGACAAAGCATAGGTATTTCTCCCCTTCCTAAATATTTAAGGTGTGGTCCTCCAATGCCGTAACAGCGGTGTCCGCCACAGGCTGTGTTGGCCATTTTCCAACTTAATATTAAACAGTTAACCATCGCTCGGGCTGTCATTACTGTCACAATTATTAGTTGGCTGTGTTTTGTAATTACTGGTTGCTTTGTTCCTCGGTTACGTCGTCGTGTTATGCTGGTGTTAAAATTGACAAGTTCTAGCTCACATACATGTTTGGTCCGGCTTTGTCTGTCCAAGTTATGTTTTGAGCTAGCATTTCTAAAGATCTTATACTTAAATTGTTTTTCTATTTTAGTTTAAATACCTTTAAAGATGGAGAGATAAAAATAATTTTCAAATAATGAGAAAAAATCCTGTACGTTTCTTAAATTTTAAAGAACGGAAGAATAATTAGAAGTACTTTGATTTACAAAATTTAAAATGTGAGGCTGTATTCCCTTTTCGTTTTTTTTATTGTCTTTAATTTCCTTCCAATTAAAGAAATTAAATCTTCATTTAGTATAGTATTAAACATAATTATTTTTCTACTTTTGTGAAAGTCGATCATGATCGACCGCTTGAAGATTGTCATAATCAGCGATCCGGGGTTCGATTTCCGTTCGTACAGATATTTTCTGCTCGGTTCAGTTCAAATCAAATCAAATCATTAATTTGCGTGAATACAGTTCATACAAGTTGTTATACATAATTAAATTCACATGTATTCAGCCTGCAGGCAGGCAGGCGGTTGGTGGTAGGCCATTTTTTTTGTCAGCCAAATTGTGATGTACAGACAAAATAAATTGTCATGTGTTTCTCCCACGTATACCAGTAATACAGAGACACGTGTAAAAGCAAACGCGGAGCGCAATAAAAAGTTAATATGACAAAGAAACAAGTTTAAATTAAAAAGAGTCTGTAGATGAAGTCTTTTATTAAAAAAAGACTAGTGCAAATACTGACACAAAGATTCTATAAAACATGTGGCGAGAAGATGTCGTCTAATGAATATTTTAAATATATTTAGACACAGTTACAAAAGAACACTTCGTAAACCATCAATAGTTTGTTATAATTGCCCAAACACCTGTTATTAAGTGTAAAAACGTTAGGTACCACGAAAAAATCTTGCTTTACAGTAAACTGTAGCTTAAACTGTAATTACGGCCGATCAAAAGTCCGCGTGGCTTTGAATACTTGATGAACGTAATGAAATAAACTGTGACCACAACATTAAAACAGTCCTCCGTCCGGCGGCAGACACCTGGCTTAGGTCACACGGGTCCGGACTTTATACATCGCTGAGTCCGGATAATTCTACAGCTGATTTAGAAACTAGCTGACTCCACTGCTCCACCCGCGTAGGTGTCAGTTATCGCGGCAAATATCCTATTCTATTCTATTCTATTCTATTCTTTATTGTATTTACCATAATGTTACAAGAGATGTAAAATATAAGGCTTAAAGCTAACAGATCATTATAGACCCTGTAGGGCACAGCAATTTATAAATATCCTATGCCCATCCCAGGGCTTTACGCTGTCCCCATATCAAATTTCATCTAAATCGGTTATGTAGTTCCAGAGATTAATTCTTACATAACAAACTCACAAGATTACGAACTTAATCTCTTTATTATATGTTAGAAAATACTTGAACTAGAAAATATATCATGTCCTCAACCGAGCCCGCTACCTTTCACAGTCCTAATATTAGGAATAGGTAATTAGTATATTGTACAGATTAGGAGCATCAAGCATTGTAAAAGAACTTGTTCGGTTACTATGCCATATAGGTACTGCTAAATTGCAGATTTTTGCAAAGAATAACTTCATATGTCTGCCTGTTAAGTAAGCAACGAAACCGAACCGGTTTCCGGTAGTATCTTCTAGTTTTAACCTCATTTGCGTATCAACTGCAAGCAGTTCAATTTGTTAATCAAAAAACTTTACGTGTTTCAAATTAGACGATTTGCATCATTTTCATTACTCTGTGCAGAACTGCTGGAAGAGATTTCATTTTAGAAGTAGATGCAATTGTGCTATGTTTTCTTAAATGTCTTTTCTTTTACAATTGTCCTTTTTTTTACGTTAGTAAATAAAAATATATGCTTGGTTGTATATCACAATTATTATTAAACTTAATAATAAGAGCAATCACGAATATAGGTTTAATTAGATGATAACTTTCAGTCCCATTATAATACTCTTGCAAATTGTAAGAACCCTTGCATGTAGCCAATCCTTACGTATTTTCACAAAATGTGACGCCCACCAGTAAATTTATTGATTTTAATTATTGGCAGAATATTGAGTATTATTATTTATAGAGATATAATTTACCGTCATAAATTATTCCTAAAGATAGGTTTAATATTCAAAAGTATATTCCTTTTGTATGCCTAAACCAAATTTTTGAACTTGTTTAAGTGAAATTCCGATAAATTGTACTATTGAACTCATAGGCGGGTCATACATAGAACCAGCTTAACAGCCTATGAGTTAATTTGGAAAGTGTACAAGACGTTTTGCAAGACTTATTTAATACTATTGACTTTTATCATTAAAATCATATCTGTCCACAATGTGCGCAGTGTACATCATTCAAGTTTCAAACAGCGCCGCAACCCTCCACCGTGCCATACTTGTTTCCATAATAAAATAATCCACTCAAATATGCAGGCGATTAAACGTCGGAACAAGCGTTCGTTATCATTACCGCGGCCGGGAAATTGTTCCGTAATTTGACGGGAGACCGGGCAAAACTGTTATTTAGCCTTGTTGGGAACCCCCCGCATTAATACTTCACGCACCAACTTCTTTACCACTATTTGTATATATATTCTGTCAGCAAACTACAATTTAAGTCATAACTTAGCTAGAATTATCAGAAAAATACTACAGCATTACTCTTGTTCTCTTTTCTCAAGAATATAGTTACAACTTAATTTCTCACAAATCTTAAGAATTCAATAAACATTAGCTACAAATTCAATTAATATGTGAACTACTTGAAAAGTCATCCGCTGTCGAAATACGTCTTTCGTCCTCACGCCCCCCTCGCCTGTGTGATTGACACTTAGGTACTTAAGTACCGGAATGATTTAGGTACAAGGACACTGAGAAAATTGACTGCAGCAGGAGGGCGATGTAAAAGAAACATTGATTCGTTTAAAGCGGTCCCAGGCGAGAACCTTGTGGAATAAAAATTTTAAAGTAATGTATTAAAACAGCCTTGCCCAGCTTGGTGTCCTGAACAAGGTGCGTCGATTTTTCACACCTGACCAGTTATGCCTGCTTTATAAAACTCAGCTCGGATCTTGCGTGGAATACCGCTCGCACTTGTGGGATGGCTCCGCCAAGTACCTCCTCGGTGCACTGGTCAGATTACAGCGTCGTGTTGTCCGTATCATTGGCGATGTAGAGATCACGAACAACCTTGTGCCTCTGCAATTGCAACAAGACATCGCGTCGCTTAGCGCCTTCTATCGGCTATATCACAGAGAGTGACCTTATCCCACCTTCTTCCTTCTTACACAGGAGCACGCGTGCCGGACTCCGGAGTCATCAATTTACTTTCTCCACCTCAACAACATGTTAAGTAAATTTAGTAGCTCATTTCTTTGTCATACTTCTAGAACTTGGTATTCTTTGCCAGCGCACGTGTTTCCCTCTTTCTAACATGGGTTTTGGAATAGTGAGTTCAACCTGCACTAGCTGTCTCCGCATATGGACTGTTCTTACCGTTTCTATTAAGTGGTGTTGGCCATGCTTTGTATATAAAAAAGAATTACTATCCGATGAAACACCCATCTTTTATTAAACCTTACGAATCCGTTTCAACGTTTTCTGCTCTATTCTACTTTAACCACCTACCTAAACGTTGTGATTTTTGTTCAGTTTTACAATTTATTTCTATAGTGTTCTACTAACATCTTCTTTTGATGTTGTCTTACCAAGCTAATTGTCAATAAGTATACGCTCATACTTGTGCTTTATTTTAAAATAGAACAAAAGAAACTTGCGAATTCCCTTCGAACTTCGTAGTTGTATCGTCAGGTGCGCCCGTCTCACGGTCGACGCGACCACTGCCCAAAGCACATATATTATTCACACGACCACTCTTGGAAACCTTTACCGATACTTTTTAATTTCAAACAGTTATGAGAACCGCTTTGTAAATATCACTGTTAATAATATCTTGAGGACAGCGAGGGATCCCTTTTTAGTATATTTGGAAGGATTTTTTGGTCTTTATGGCCTTGTGGGACTACTGTGGGAATATATTTTATTGTGCACAATTTGTTTAACTTAAAGGTCGATAAACTTGATATTGGAGTTTTTCAAAGTATACAAGAAGGCACATTAATCTCACAGCGAATAACGCTATGTCGACCTACAAATTCGCAGCTGAAATCCGTCAATTAGTGTTAGTAATTGCAGCCACGATGGGACTGGCTTGAAAAATAATTTACAAAAGTCCCTTAAAATACAACCCTACTACAAGTTAGGATGTAGTATGTACTCGACATGATAGTATTAAAAATAAGTATGTATAGATAACATTCAATACATATCCTTTTATTGGTACGCATAAACTTACCCCCCCCCCCCCCCCCCCCACACACACGAGCGGACATACACATACATTCACCCACACACATACACACACCCACACGCAGACACATACTCATACGCACAACAAAACACAGGTATAAATGGGTAGTTATATGGGAAGACTGGTCTCCACGACACAGGGAATCCTAGTGTGGATTCTAATCCTAGTGTCCAGGGATACTGCGGATTATCTACTAATTATAATAATTAGTATACTATACTGTAATACTTGAGACCCTATTATTGTAACAGTAATCAAATTTTGTACTGTGTTGCTATTGGACTGAACAAATAATTTTCAATAAATAAATAAGTACAATAAAAGTAGTATTTTGTAATCTTTTCCGTAAAACCTAGTTAGATTACGAAGGAGCCTTACGTTGCTCAGGTTCTTCAAAGGTAGCGAAACAACTAAAAGAGCAACACTAATTTAAAAAACGAACGTGATCATCTTAGTTTTCAAGGGACATAACAGAACTGACATCAATCGAAGAATTTAGATAAAAAAACCTAATCTCCTCGATTCACACTTAATGATACGTTCCGTGAAGTGATTAGAATCCTCTTCTAGTGATTCAATTAGATACAAGTTATCTGCATCTAACTTAACCGACTGGTCAGCGATACGACACCGGCTTCTTGGAAAAAATAAACCAAATAATAAACAGGCATCGCATCGAGCACAAGGCCTCGTGATCAAAATTGAGGGGTGCCGGGATGATTGTCACACCTGGACGCAGTAGGAAAGATAGCAAACATATACTGTATTTTAAGCATTAATATTATTATCTATTCAGACTAATGCCTTGCATCGTTTTGGTACACAATTGCAATCAAACTATCAAACAGCTCATAACAATTCTTTCTACAATCATAAACTCATCAAAATTTTTACTAACATAATAAATGAGTAATCGTGTCTTTCTTTCTATCTGTTCGTTAAAACACTCAACTGCTTCGGATGAAACTTGGCTTAGTAGATATTTCTCAAGATATAACTGAGAAAGGACATAGACCACCTTCTGACAGCGCGATTACCATGGCCATTAGACATCATCATCATCATCACCAGCCTATATACGTCCCACTGCTGGGCACAGGCCTTCCTACATGGGAGAAACACATGAGGAGTTTGGGCCATAACACCACCACACTGGCCCAATGCGGGTTGGTGGGTTAAAGCGGTTGCAACCGGTGGCCACTAATATTGCAAATAAATAACTAAATAATAATTTTACAAGGTAGTTAGGGGTAAAAACTTTGGGGCAATTTTTTTATCTATTAATAAACTGCGGCTACTTATAAGGAGAAGAGGCTATTCGGCTATGAGGAACTCGGTGGCGTAGTGGTTTGAGCGCTTTGGTTGCGATTTGATCTTGATTTGGTTGGATCCCAAGATGGGTCAATCAAAATTTGATATTACTGCAACCGCTTTAACCCACCAACCCGCATTGGGCCAGCGTGGTGGTGTTATGGCCCAAACTCCTCATGTGTTTCTCCCATATAAGAAGGGCTATGCCCAGCAATGGGACGTTAATAGGCTGGTGATGATGATGATGATAAGGAGAAGAAGGAAGAAACGCTTGAATTTGTAGTTTTATATATTCAGTTTGAACTGTTCACAAGGTGACAGCCCTAGTCAAATGTCACGCTGACCGTCACGTGCCTAACCTGTCTATTGTTACGCATATCTAAAAACATACATCGAAATGACTATTGCTTGTCACTCTATTTTCTCCATTGAAATTGAATGTTGCTTACTTACGATGCTCAGTTTCAATAACGTCGCATTACAATTTAGGGATGAATCATAATTTACTTAGGAAAAAACAACTTCAAAACACTAAAAAGCAAAAAATAGTAAAGTATTTTCGGAGTCAGTTCCTCACTTTCTATTGTTTTTTATATAATTTTAGTGATCAATTTTCAAGGTTAAAGCTAGATGGGTGACCGTCAGTGCTATCGACCTTTCTGTATATCAGTCACAGCTTGAAATACAAAGTTAAAAAAATACTAACCTAATATATGCAGCTTAAATGTTTTTAACTACAAATAAAGAAAGAAAACGATAAAAATTAAACGTTCCAGGCGGGAATCGAACACGCGTCTGTGGGGTCCGGCCAGACGAGATTTCCACTAAGCCAGCTAGAGCACTAGGTGTGACCTACTAATTTCTTCACTGCTTTCTAACATTTTTACAATAGAACAAAGTAATTGTTACATTTAAAGTACGCGTTTAAACGCATCAAAAACATTAAAATGTGATTAAGTATGTTAAGTTAAAAATCAAGTAACTATCGTTAACTATTCCTTGTTGAGGAGTTCCGTAGTTAATATCCCGATGATTTCAACTGACCCAGACGAAATTCATAAGGGAACAACCGTATACTTATTCGAGCAGAAAAAAGAATTATCATAATCATAATATCCAGAATAGATACTTGACAGAGATTAAAACTCTTCCAATCGAGAACCTTTTTTTTGAAGTCGGCTGAGAGTAATTTATTTCGCAAGGTTTTTTCAATAAAACAATTGGTAATTGTGTCATATAACGAGGTGTGAAGTTAAAACAAACATACCCATTTACGTCACTCACAATAATGTCAATATTATGCAAAATTCATGTCAACAGCGAATTGTAAAAAATCTAATAACACTTAATACATACAATATGGCATTTGTTTGCCCATTAAAAAGTGTTTAATAAAATTATGTCTGAGTTTATAATCGGTAGTTATGTTGGCTTGTTATATTGCTTAGGTATGTTATTATTTATTTAAATTAGTAATTTAATATTGTTTCATATAGTGAGCTTGGCACAGTGGTTTGAACGCTTCGCTTAGATTTTGAATAAGAAAACAAAGCAACTTTCGCCGTGGTAGATTAGGGATGGGTCAGTCAAAATGTTATAATCTCAAGCTCCACCTTACTTCGGAGGGCACCAGATTCCTGACACAATTTCATTTTTCAATTGTCGTAGTGTGTCTATAATGTCTTAATTTAGACCGTTTCTAAAAGTTGAACTATCTAGTTAAATGCATTGAAGGTGCGTTAAGATTTTGGAAATAAAAAATGCCTGTGATTACACTGACTTTCAACATTACACTTAAACACAGTGAACTGCTCACACTATCCAATACCCAACGGAAAAAAACACATTGTCAGTTCTGGTTATGAAATATTAAAGTATAAATAACTATGAAAAATGTCTCCTACCTAATGTACTAATAATTCTTCAAAGTTTACTAGTAGTAGTAAACTTTGAAGAATTATTCAGCAACGACGGTAACGAATACTGTTCAAGTAGCTATAATAATATAATTTTATCTTCAATGACAACAAAGTGTGAATCTAAATGGACCTCTTTGGTAGCGGAGCCGAGACGAGAGTCCTCGAATAATTTTAATACCTCGCACAGTGTGTACGAGATTAAAATGTCACTGTTTTGAGAAACATCGCTTTGGTTATTGCAGGGAGCGGGAGCTAAGGGCGGGTCACATGAGTGATTGTGGCCCATATTTTTATTTGTACAATAATTAACAAGGTTTTTAGTAATACCCCTGGTGTTGCAAGCGTCCATAGGTTACGGTAACCGCATACCATCAGGTGGGCCGTATGCTTGATTGCCACCTTAGTGGTATAAAAAAATCTCTTTATGTGGCGTGGGTGTGTGATTATATGTGTATGTGTGCGTTTTGTTTTATAGGGTAGGTAGGCGTTAGTAGTATTATTTTAGTGCATTAATTAAAAATTAAATGATTATTGTAACTAACCCCTAGCTTATAAGAATCTTTGTAACTAACACTTTTATGGACTCCGGTCTGAAATAAAACTTTAATACTCTTTATTGCACTTGTAACAAAGTTTAACAATACATAAATACAATTAGTTAACAAGGGTGGACTTATCTCTATAAGAGATCTCTTCCAGTCAACCTATGATTGTGTACGATAATTAATGTGGTAAGGCTGGCAACACAAAAGTGCATAGTCTAACGAAAAAAAATTATAATTAAAAATTAATTAAATACGTAAAAATAAACTACATAAATACAATTCTATATAAAACTACTACTACTACTACTACTACTACTACTACATCTTCTTTATTGTTATTATTATTATAATGCTCATGGATACAAACATTTATGACCATAAAATTGTGTTGATTTTGCTTACAATACATGTTTTTATTACAAGAAATATGATAACAATTACAAATAAAGAAAGAAAAATATTGCTATAAAAACGTCAAAAAAGGATAGAAAGCAGTGAAGAAATTAGTAAGTTACACCTAGAGCTCCGTTGGAGTAGTGGTAATCGCGTCTGGCTGGACATCAGGAGACGCGGGTTCGATTCCCGCCTGGAGCATATAATTTTTATCATAGTTTTCTTTCTCTATTTGTAATTGTTACAATAAGTATTTTCCTAAAGTTTTTATGTCAAAACCAGTCTATACTAGCCCTTAGAATCATTGTTTTTATATGCGCAGTTTGTCCGGCTATATCGCGTTTGTGCGAGTTCACACCTTGGATATATATTGAGCTGTAAAGTTAATGAGGGCCTGTTATATATGCGCGCGCGCAGCCTCGGCTCGCTCATGCATAAAATTATTTTGGCCAGAAATCATTAGTGGTCGACCCACTACTGGGGCGCATCTGACGGCCGCATACCCACACCTCGGTGTCAATTTAATTACATTTATTTATTGTTTTATTAATTAGGTCGGCTGAAAAAAATTGAGAAGCTTAAAAAATATATTTTGCTTTTTAATAAGGGTCTGTTAACAAAACACAGTTCTAACAAAAAGGAGGTACAAATAATAAGGAAAAAAATATTGTTTAACCTGTCAAGCCGCCGTTTTTAGAGACATTTGGCCTTTAATTATCATAGTTTGGTGTTAAAAAGGCTCAATCTATGCAACGTGTGCTTAGCCATTTTGTTATACACTCACACCCATTATCTAGCCCAATGTAAGCATCACTAAGAGATTGTGTTGTGGATACTAGATAAAGGGTAAATAATGGAATAATATACCTTGAGGTTGTTGACGACAATCATCATCATCACCAGCCTATATACGTCCCACTGCTGGGCACGGGCCTTCCTACATGGGAGAAACACATGAGGAGCTTGGGCCATAACACCACCACGCGGCCCCAATGCGGTTTGGTGGTCTTAAGCGGTTGCAGTAACAACCGGGACCAACGGCTTAACGTGCCTTCCGAAGCACGGAGGAGCTCGAGATAACAAACTTTGATTGACCCCTTCCAGGATCGACCATGGCAAAAGTTGCTTTGTTTTTCGTATCGAAACCAGAGCGCTCAAACCAATACGGCATCGAGCTCCTCATAATATCTCCTCCTTTTATTCATAATATAAAGGAAATAATGTAGAAAAAAACATGAACAAATAAAAACTCAAATTTCAATTGCGTCAGTGGATAAGCACACAAGTAAGTCATACTTATGTTAATTTGCACACATTATCAAAAAACTTATTTATACTCAAAAACAATTTTATCGAACGTTATTACCGAAACAATCAAATGTTTGACGTATTGATTGAAAATAAACACTGATAATAATTACCTCAGAGGAGTGTCTGGCCACAGACGATAACTCAACAAATTAATTTGTGATTTATAATCGTATTAGCAATATTATCTAGACTACTTACCTATTCCAACACAGTGGGTGCTAATGTACCTAATTACTTTGTTGTTATGTTACCCAATAATATTTTTTATTCAAAATATCTGTCTTTTTTTTTTTTTTTTTTTTTATACAACTAGATGACAAACAAGCTGACGGCCCACCTGGTGGTAAGCGGTTACCGCCGCCTATAGACACCTGCAATAACAAGGAAAAGCACTTGATATTGCAGGTGCGTTGTCATCCTGAGGCCTAAGATGAAATGCCGTCCATGCCCAGTAATTACACTGGCTACCTTTCCCTTCAATCCGAAACACAGCGAACTGTTTCACGGCTGAAATAAGAAAGGCGGTGGTACCTACCCAGGCGACCCTACATCTGTCTACCATTGTTATTAACACAAGTCGTGTAACAGTTGCACTACGAAAGTCGCCTCTATTACTAATGAAATAAGGGTGTCCTCAATGTCAAACTGGTACGATTGATGTGCTGTTCTACTATACGACCATAGTATTCTCCTGGAATTTATTTTATAATACTCGTAATTCTGATACAACTTGCTGGGGATTCTTGTAATTTTCACCAACGCTTAAAATTTATATATCTTTTGTGTTGGGTGTAATATAATAACAGTCCTGAAGTATATCAGCCGTGATTCCCTAAAGCTTTATTTTATTCCGCGTCGAACATAAAAATAATACGTAAATCGGTTCAAAAATCTCGGCGTAATCGGTGTAGGTAAGAGGAAGAGACAGAGAGCTTCGAATAAGATTCAGATATTCAAATACGAAGAGGTAATTAGCTATAGGATAATAATAAAATGCCAGCGAAGTAACAAATATGGCTCCAGATACTGTTAGTAAAGTTTTTTTTTTTTTTTCTTTATTTATTTAGGGGCTTTTGTAACAAAACATGTTAGCCCCATCGTACCCTATTCTGTATATGTACATACTTTTATGATGTTGCGCGAGCGGAAGGGATTCCAGTATCCAGAAAAAAGACTTCTGATAACAATTTTGCAGCTACAGATGTAGGATCAGCCAAAATGCTTATAAATGCACCCACATTTTGCATATTCATATTAAACTTATGAATAATTGAGTCCCTCCCGCTCCGATATTTTTCACATTCCATAAGGACATGTTGAACATCATCTATGATGCCACAGACTTCACAGTTTGGGGAAGAAACCTTTTTCATGAGGTGAGCAAATTTATTGGAAGGGTAATGTCCGGACCGCAGTCTGTGAAGTACGACAATATGTTTCCTACTTAGTCTACTACTAAGGAACCACTGGGTTCGAGGAAGCTGACACTGTATAGTTTTAAACCAGATTCCTTTTTCAGTACTCCTTTTGTCAAAATATTCTTTAAACTTTTTATAACATATTCTTTTGAATTTTCCTAATATTTCTGTGTAAAATGGTAAAATCACATAGTCAATACCAAAACAGCAAGCTGTTTTGGCTTGTCTGTCAGCTTCCTCGTTGCCACTCAAGCCCATGTGGGATGGAATCCATTGCCACCTTAGATTTAGATCCGTGTTGTTGTCTAACCTCTGTATCGCTCGTAAAACGTCATAGGCTACCAGAACACCTCTGCTATAACCAGAGGCGCACCGAGCCAAATGCTGAAGAGCACTCTTGCTATCTGTAAGAATGACACAGCTGGTTAGGTTCTGTCTTTCAATATAATATAATGCTTCTAATATTGCAATGAGTTCCACCGTCATGATTGATACAGTTGTATTAATTTTATATAAAGCTGATATGTTTCTTGACGGATCAACATAAGCGTTAGTAAAGTTATATCCCTTCTAGTGTGGTACTCCATCATAACACAAGGAACACGAAATTATTATCACAAAATCACGAAAATAGTGTAGGTACTTGAATGAGCAGCTATTTTGCATATGAACCAGCCTCGAAATGGCCTCGATGCTAGGAATCTTTTGTTAAAATTACTCCGAAAAGAGGAATAATATCCCAAGAGGCTTAATTTCGTGGTCTAAACGGTCGCAATTGCGTGATTCGTGGTAGCATACATTGGTGACAGAGTTATGTGTATGGAAAGTCATTGTGTACCACACTCTTTCCTTTCTTAAAACGTCGTTGGACAATAAATTGGAGGAAGGAAGTGTCTCCGTGCATACATCTTACTCGCCATAGCCACGTTATTTGTTCAACAATGATCTAATTGATCCTACTTGAGGAGGGCCTACTATCAAAACTCACCGTTTCTCGAACTTTGAACCGATTTTTTTTTTAAACAACGACGTGAGTGTTTACTATCGCCTGTATATAGGCGAAATGTCACTTAAGCAACACTACTTCGTTGTGATGAGTAAGTCACCACAACCATAAAAGAAACCACACACACACATACGTGATCTCAGATTTTTACACACTAAAAACAGTTCCTATTTAAAAGCAGTCCTTTAAAGAGCCTGTCTCCCATAAACCAGGGCTACCTAATTTGGTAGCACTTCAATACATCGTAAATACCAAACTGTTGAAATAAAAACTTATTATTATTATTATGTCTATATGCACCCACTGGCTCAGCGAGCTATGGAGAGACCAATGCTGGGAATTTTACTAAGGGATAAAATCCGAAAAGAGGGTATTCGGTTGATGATTAAAGCGATTGACATCATCCCTATGTGGCTAAGCTGAAGTGGCTGATGAGCATAAAAAGGTTCTTGAATGGAGACTACGCCTCGGCAAACGCGTGTGACTCCCCTCTGCTAGTTGGTCCGACCACCTAAAGAAAGTGGCAGGTGATGGCTGGATGAGGACAGCGGGAGACGGTGTATTGTGACGCAGCCTTGGGGAGGCCCACTTCCAGCAATAGACTGCAATAGGCTGAATGATGTGAATATGACGTCTATAGATACAATTCGAATGAGCGAGAATCAATAGTAACGTTTGATCTCACAGCATTGCATGAGTGTCACCGCCCACGCGACCCGACCGCTTTTAATTCAATTTCATACACACTTCATACACACACATCATCTTAGTGATGTTAGTGTAGCGTCTTCTTTTAATATTTAATATTATCGATATCAAGTGTTTTACTTTATAGAAATACGTACCTTCTTTGTAAATATTGACTACGACACTACTAAAGGGTAAGGTAAATACTTTCGCTAGAATATAGCTTCTACAAGTCTTTCTAGCGTAGATAATAATTGAAAATACTGACCTATATTGATGTGACTTCCTATGTCACAAACTGTTTGTCCAGCGGTGAACGTCTTTCGGTTGAAATGATGATAATAATGATGATGAATTTTGCAATATAATGCTTGCAGGCGAAAGTCATCTTCAAGAAGCTCAAAGATAAACTTTTTGTTTGCTTGAAGAGGAAGTAGACCCCATTACTGCCAACGTACATCTTTACATCTTACACATTTTACTAGGTGGTAGGCCCGAATGTAGGGTCGTCTGGGTAGGTACCACCGCCTTTCTTATTTCAGCCGTGAAACAGTTCGCTATGTTTCGGATTGAAGGGAAAGGTAGCCAGTGCAATTACTGGGCATGGACGGCATTTCATCTTAGGCCCCAGGATGACAACGCACCTGCAATATCAAGTGATTTTTCTTTATTATTGCAGGTGTCTATAGGCGGCGGTAACCACTTACCATCAGGTGGGCCGTCAGCTTGTTTGTCATCTAGTTGTATAAAAAAAACATGATGATAACAAAAAAGAATTTCTTTGTATCGAAAAACCATCGCAAGACAGTTACCGTCCCTGCCTGGTCGCACAGTCGCCTGCGCATCAATTAGTTAACCTTGGTTAAGGTGCGGGTCAAAACACCGACGGACCTGGTCCTCTGACTCATCCTGCTACCGGAACATTACTTCTTTAATTTGTTATGTAAGGCAATAGACTTTTAACGACCATTTGTTTATGTATGACCAACAAGCAAAGGTATTCCGTCACGCCCGAAAAAATGTAGGTCTACAAGGTAGGTGTAGGTACACTCAAAGCTTCGATATATATATTTTTATGATTATATATGGACTCGGAGGAGCTTGATGGCATACTGGTTTGAGCACTCTGTTTTGCCATGCCAAAAGCAACTTTTGCCATGGTTGATCCCGGGATGGGTCAATCAAAATTTGTAATCTCGAGTTCCACGTGCTTCGGAGGGCACGTCAAGCTGACCCAGTTGCTACTACAACCGCTTTAACCCAGAAATGAGCTATGGGCCAGCGTGGTGGTGTTTTGGTGTAAAAAAAAACGTGGTTGGCCCAAGTTTTTTTTTATATTTTATAATAGGCCTGCTCTTAATCCTACTCTTGCTCATGCTTTGAAGGGACTCAGGTTGGTAAGCAGTAGGGAACAACGAGGCTGGCAGTGCATACCACTCTCTGGCCGTGCACATCACAGAAGGTAATCTTTGGTATCACAACCTTGAAGGCTAGGTAGTCCTCTGGTGAAATGGGCTAGGTGGTATAATCTCATGAAGCTCCTGAGCACACTCTCCGAAGTCAATCTTAGAAGACCGACAAGCAAGCAACCTTACGGCGGTGGTCCAGTCTATGAAGCTTAGTCTCCACCAATCTATCGTCGCCAATGAGCCTGTTGACTCTACGTTCCACCGAATCCAGAGGGTCGAGTTGGTAATCAAATCATCCCTTAACACCCTTAAGGGATGATTTCGGGAATAAGGTCTGTTTATATATCCTTCCCCACAACTCAAACTATATTCATACCAAATTTTATCTAAATCGGTTCAACGGTTATTGAATCCCCACCCTTCTTTTCACCCCATCATAGAATGTTATCTGGAATAAAAACTATACTGGGCGTAATTCTGGGAACGCACTTTAATTCTAAATTTAAGTACAGTATACCTCTTTCTCGCATAAGTCATAGGAAAAAGATAGCAAGAAGCTGTTTAGAGCTGTCACTTAAATTTAGATAGATTTCAAAGAAACCATAGACAATTTTAGACGGCATGTACGGAGGTGCCTCCTAAACACTGCATTTTAACGCTTTCAATAAGGTCGAAAATTGAACGCACGTTTCTAAATGTCAAATCATATAGTAGTCATCCTTTTCGTATTCATATTGAGAGAAAGAAATGCACTGAACTTAAATTTAAACTTAGCATGTGTTCTCCAGAATTAGGGCCCCTATGTCCTTTCCCGGCACTAAAAGTTTCTCTAAACCACCTTTTATCTAAATCCGTAGGTAACAGACAGACAGACACAGTTTCGCATTTATAATATTAGTATGGATTCATGGAATGTTAGGTATGGATAAGTATATGAATATTAGAATTACACTAAATAAACTTACAAACATCCTCATACAAAATGTTCCTACTCATCAATCTCGTTATACAAACGTCTGCCCCTGCGGGGATTATAGCCCGGGACATCTGGCTTAGTAGACAGGAGTACTGACCACTTGAACAGGCCCTCAAAATATATCTGAATGAGTGGACATATAAATAAAACTAAATCTCCTTCGGTACTCTCTTGTCATCAGAACTTTTTTTTATACAACTATATGACAAACAAGCTGACGGCCCACCTGATGATGGTAAGCGGTTACCGCCGCCTATAGACACCTGCAATAACGAGGAAAAATCACTTGATATTGCAGGTGCGTTGTCATCCTGAGGCCTAAGATGAAATGCCGTCCATGCCCAGTAATTACACTGGCTACCTTTTCCTTCAATCCGAAACACAGCGAACTGTTTCACGGCTGAAATAAGAAAAGCGGTGGTACCTACCCAGACGACCCTACATACGGGCCTGCCACCTAGTCATATTGGGCCCACATTCGGGCCTACCACCTACTTATTACTTAAAAAAAACCACAGACGTATGAAATGACATGTTTCCACAACATCTACTTTAATAACTTAATTTATGACCATCTGTAGATACACGGGCATTAATTAGACCGTCACATCATTTGCTCAGCTTGTCTCATTACGTACAGAGTACAATATTTTGCCTTAAACATTGACGTACTTACGTACCCACAATGAATTGTATTTATTTCAGTATTGTATAGTCACGTCTAAAAATATGCAACATATACAGGATGGTGCCGTCAATGCGACAATAAATTTAAACATGGGCTATATTAGTCCATAGAAATGGTTTGCCACTTTCAAAAATATCGTATTCATTTGATAATTTCATGACATTTGTATGGAATAATGCAGCCAAAGTTACACTATTCCATACAAATGTCATGAAATTATCAAATGAATACGATATTTTTGAAAGTGGCAAACCATTTCTATGGACTAATATAGCATATGTTTAAATTTATTGTCGCATTGACGGCACCATCCTGTATATGTAGGTTTTACAACACCTTTTAGTAACTAAAATAGAGCCTATATCGTGTTTATGTCGCAGCCATTTTACTAGGTGGTAGGCCCGTATGTAGGGTCGTCTGGGTAGGTATTTCTTATTTCAGCCGTGAAACAGTTCGCTGTGTTTCGGATTGAAGGGAAAGGTAGCCAGTGTAATTACGGGACATGGACGGCATTTGATCTTACCTCAGGATGACAACGCACCTGCAATATCAAGTGATTTTGCCTTGTTATTGCAGGTGTCTATAGGCGGCGGTAACCGCTTACCATGGCCGTCTGCTTGTTTGTCATCTAGTCGTATAAAAAAAGCCATCTGGTTAAATTAGCCACTAAATTGAACGCATAGGCCGTTGGTTAAACGATCGGCGTCCAATGAAGTGGCTGACGGACTACTAGGCAAGTCATTGAGCGCAAAGGTCAGCCATCTGGTTAAATTAGCCATTATTGGAAACCTATGTAGGCAGGTCGTCGAGCTTATGTCTTATGTGTGACTGTTTGAGTGATTGGTAGGTTTAAGGTTTTTTTTGACAGAAATATTTTGGTTATAAGTGGTCATAAAAATAACCTTGAACCTACCAAATTGTCGACTACCAAGTTCCTTGTGTCACTAGATTTCTCCCCGACAAAAAAAGGGCAGCGAGATAGGGAAAACTGATGGTTTTTAATGAGTATGCCAGTCAGAGTCTCATATTTTAGTCAGTATGCCAGTCGAGAGTCTCATATTTTAGTCAGTATGCCAGTCGAGAGTCTTACAAACTGCGGCTCTTTATCACCGTTAATATGCATAAAAAATATGCTTATTATTTATTACCTAAGTATACTGTTTATTGCACATCAAAATAACAAAATGTAATGCATGTACTATAAGTTAACAAAGGTGGACTTATCTCTATAAGAGATCGCTTCCCATAAATGTGTGAGACACGCTTGCTTATATGATATAAATAGGAGGTAGAATTTTCTGTGAATCTTTTTATTCTCTGGGTTGATTAACTCAAAAATTGGTATACATACACTTCAATAAAAATTATGAGACATATGTCCATGTGTATCACCAGTTTTTCTGAAATCACCTCTAAAAAAGTCAAATAGGGCTTCAGAAATCCTATACTTACGGCACAGTAGACGGACGCATGGATGAGAGCGCTTACACTATTTGTTTCTGAAATCAAAATGTTATCTAATTTTCTTTCCTGTAGGTCACGCAAACGAAGTCGCAGGCAGAAACTAGTTCGTTACAAAATAATACACTAAATTATTTTTGATTCGTCGTTTTCCTGGTCTTACACGTGCCATTATATATGACGAATGTGTAACTAAGCAAACACTTCATTTATGTAACGTAGACTAAACACTATGTAATATTGACTAAGACATGAAAGTAAATAGTGAATTGTTTTAAATTTAGCATAATATTATACACGTATGTATACCAGTTTATGCGTACACCTATGTTAATAGGCAGACAATGCTGGCTACGAGAAAAACTCGTCGATGGAGTTGGAAACTGACGAAGTTTTGGTTTCCTTCGACTGCGGTGCCGAATTTTATTTTTAGGTTCCAACTTTTTCTGTAGATGAAAAATTGAAGATTAAAAAATTGATTGGTGAGAATTGTCAACGATCCCGAGCTCACAAACGGTATTGAACCCTTAAGCCTAAGGAGAGATTTTGCTTCCTTATGTGTGTTCTACCGTTTGTATAACGGAGTGTGTTCTGAGGAATTATTTGACATGATGCTCACGGCCCCTTTCTATCATCACACCGCTCGCCATCGTCAGAGAATTCATCCTCACACGTTGTAACCAAAGTGGTCGCGTACTGTACTGATTCAGAGAAACTTTCTCCCGCGTACGCTCAGGTTGTGGAATGACCTCCCTGCAGAGGTTTTCTCGAATGAGTACAGCATGGGGTTCTTCGAAAACAGCTTGAAAAATTTTTTACAGGGTCGGCCACGCGCAAGTGATACCCCTGGTGTTGCAAGCGTCCATAGGCTACGGTAACCGCTTACCGTCAGGTGGTCTGTATGCAAGATTACCACGTTAATGGTATAAAAAATATATAAGGCTACTCATTTGCGACTATCTGTTATTAGACACTGGCGTCTGCCCACTGCTTCGCCCGTGTGGCCTACAGGAAACAAATGAATTTTTTTCAGAAACAAACATTGTAAGCGCTTTTTCTTAGGCTATCCGTTGATATACTAGTCAGTCAGTCAGGCAGGACTATGAATTTTATAATTATAGAGATGATTTGATTCGCCAGAACGCTTTTCAGTCGTCACGTCACTGCATGAGATTTTTAATCGTGGCAATGGACTGTGGCATCACACACATTTATAGTTTTGGCAAAAGAGCGAATGTGGTGAAACTGAAACCTTGGCAGATCAATTCAATTCATTGTTTTGATTTATGCCTAGTCTTAAGTTTGACATAGATCCTCACGAGGCACGGATGCTTCGGGGGTAACTGTGTCAGATCGCCGGCGCCGTAAAGAATATCAGTCGACAATCTGAAATAAAAAATCAAGTGTTTTTTATGTTGTGTGTGTGTTAATAAAAATCAAATAAATTTTAGTAGCTCGTTTCTTTGTAGTACTTCCAACGCTTGGAATTCCTTGACAGCACATGTGTTCCCTTCTACCTATAATATAGGTTCCAAAGATACGTGAAAAGGCAGCTTATGAGCCAGCATGGCGGAGGCGGAACAATGTGTGTCTTCGCGGAATCTTTTTACCGCTTCACATCAGGTGGTGTCGACTCATTTGCCGTGATTTGTTTAAAAATCACTATATTCGTATATAATCATTTGGTAAGACGCAGCATTACATTGATAACATGGGACTAATGGGAGACAAGTCTACCTGCTCCCGATATACTATCTTATATATATCCTATATATCACAACTTTGTTGAGCATGTGGCGAATGTCAGGAATCTATGGCGCATCGCTTGTGTCATTGTGATGCCCTGACTAGAACCAGAATGCCTTCTGGGAGTGGCATATCCAAAACCAGAAGACTACAGGCTCTTTCTGTCTAAAAATATAGTAAGGCTAATAATGGCATCTATATTTTGGGCACAGCAAGAGTAAACGCAGGGGAGACACTAAAGATCCCGATGGGTCGGAGTGCACTGTGACTTAGTCATGGCCCCATAGTAAGATAAGATATTCCCTTACTCACCACAGGGACACATATTATTCGCTATGACCTTCGTAAGGCAGAGGTACTTCCCCAGTCAGTGGTTCCTTTTACTACTTTCGAGGAGTTTTCATACAACAGGCATTACCTACGAACCCTGTTAAGTATAACTCATACTCATGGCATGACTCATTGATCGATATCTACTTATAGATCACGGTCAACGCGCGCGCTGCATAATGTGAGGCGTCACGTAGCTGATAAAATCAGATTACTTTCATGTACCTACCCAAAGATATAGTTTTATTGCTACAAATCTGTTTCACTTGGTTAACGATATCACTTGAAGAGTAAAACATAAATAACAGATACATTATGCAATAAAATATAGAATACAACGCTATACGTAAAACTCTATTTTTAATCGACTTAAAAAAGGAGGTGATCAATTCGGATGTTGCCTAAGTTTGAATATGGCGCTATTTTTCACAAATTCGGAAAATATACGCTCCTGTTACCCATAAAAACTATTCAATCTTAAAACATATGGAATATTGTTGAAATTATACTGTTTTGAAAATTTATGAAATTGGTCAAATTTTTTCCAAAATTTATCAAAAACGTTGATGGTATTAGATTGCTCACATAAATTAAAACAACTAATAATATAACCACTTTGAATAAAATTAAAAACATACATTTTATCTACTTAGTTATTATTGATTTTGTCAATATGCCTATACATTTTGTAGTAATAAAGGAACATGTGACGTCACATGTTCCGTAGATTTTCAATGGAGCGTTTTTGGACGATGCGCCGCTACACATCAAACATACCACTGTATCTCTGAAACTATTGATCATAAACATACTATTTCATCTGCAATATTACTTTATGAGTTATAAACTTCTTATTTATGAAATAAAAAAAAACATGTCAACTACCCTATTCGGCTATACCGGGTGTTATATATTCCGAAATAAAACTTGGAATTCTTGGATTAAAGGGGTCAATACCGTATCGTGCGCGGGTTGTGTGTGCGCCGTACGGTCCGCGGTATTAAATATTTTATTTTTATTTATTTACTTTTTTAGGGTTGTCATTTTTTAGGGGTGTGACAATCATCGTCATCATCAACAGCCTATAAACGTCCCACTGCTGGGCACAGGCCTTCCTACATGGGAGAAACACATGAGGAGTTTGGGCCATAACACCACCACGCTGGCCCAGTGCGGGTTGGTGTGTGACAATGTTTTTATTAATTTAATCGGAAAATAAAAGTGGTCTGAAAGTTGTCAAACTCTTGTAACGCACTGTAACGTAAACAGTCCTATCACGGCGGTAGTCAACATTAACGCCTGTATCGGAGGTATTTAAAATAAAACACGAAAATAAAAATAGGTATATGGTAGATATTATTATTTTTGTGTTTTATTCCTCTTTTGTTATCCAAACAAGAATAAAATCCGAAATTCAAAGTACCTCCGTAATAGGCGTTGATTTAAACTACAGCCGTAATAGGGCTGTTTAGCCGAAGTAACAATAATACCTGCCCTGAATAAGAAAAAGAGTTTGGGGTGAAATATTGCTACATCAAAGCAAGGTATGGCGTGGTGATACCTATGGGGTAATTCTGTCAATATCAAAAGAGTTCTTATTGCTCAAAAACAACGTGTTGAACTATTGTTGATGTTAGATCTTGGTGCTCCTGCAGTCCTTTATTCATTTCATTGAAGATACTAACCGTTCCAAGTAGGTATAGGTATATATTTTTCAAATCAGAAGTTACCTTTGTAAAAGCTCATCCAGAATTTTATGTTGAGAAAGGCGAAGTACTTCTATTTAATACTAGGTTTCCAAATAAATTACAACTACCTAACAGTAAGTTATAGAAGAAACTGATAATTACAGAAGAAACTGCTTTTTTATGTCGGTTCAAATTTACCTCCCACTATTTACCGGCAATGTTAAAGTCACTACCCCTAAACATATTTAGGTGTCGTTTGAAAAGATGGCTACTTGAGATGTGTTTGTATTCCGTACAATATTTTTTAGGATATACCTAAGATTGACAATAAACTTTTTAATCCGTATCTTATAGTAATGCTTGTGTATTTTAATAATACTTAATAATAAATTTACATATCTACATAATTTTTGGAATTTTAATGTTGGATTTGGAAATGTTCTCATAAAAATCTTTTGATAAGTATTGCATGTTGTATAACAGTGAAATATTTGAGACTATTGTATAAGTTATTAATTTATTTAATAAAATAGATTTTATTTGATTCTCGATTCGATGATTTTTTTTGGTGTGTTAGCTCAAAGGTTCTTAAGGATCTCCATCAAATGTAGATCAATTTTGATTTTATGTATTAGGATAAGTAGATATAGGTACTACCTACTTAATACCTATCAGATTGTTCACAAACAACGCTAATGTTTAATGACAAGTCAAATGGTAGTTCCAATCCTTAGAAAGGTAGGTATTTCAACCAGGTATTGTGAGACACCTATTGACTTATTATGGAGTCGATACCTTTAAGTTAAACAATTATTTATTGGGCAAACTAAATGTAATAATAAGAGCCTTTTGTAATTTAACACCAAATTTATCTTGTAGGTAAAGCGTATTTTAAATCGCTAAATATGTTGCCAGTGACATGTCTGTACCTACATTTTGTGAGTGTTTTTGTTAGAATATTCAAAGTTTATACAAGAAAAACATATTACACAGGGATATGTAAGAAATCAACAAAGAATTTAAGTATAGTCTTAGACACAGTCCCGCAAAATCGACGATTTATTATAAAGCAGTTACGATATGTGCACAATGCTGATAGAAAATACATTCTGTTTACTCAAATAATTTCTAAAGAAAAAAATTAAAACCATAATTACACGATTTCATTAAAATAACGACAATTGCAATATTCTAATTCAATTTTTTTCATTAGTCTCATTATACCTAATGTTTAGGTATCACTATTTCGTAAGTTACTAAATAAAAATTACGGTTACATAAAAATTAGGTTACTTACACCTGTCATTCAAATAAATGATCGGCGTACTTACCTAAGTAGATAATTTTAATATTCAAATGAGTATTCAAGTAACTACGTATAAATACCAACGTTATTTTTTATAGACCAGGCACTAGATAGGCACCTAAGTAGCACCTAGGTACCTGGATAAGATATTAATATACCTACCTATACCTCACGGGTTTGGTTCCCAACCCGGACATGGTTTGATTTTATTTTAGATATATTTTAATATGGGTCGGTATGGTACCTCAACACAGTTAAGTAATTTTCTTAAAAGATACCTAAGAATGCCGCCCATCAAACCAACTAGCACTAATCACTAACTAATTCGATCAATTAAACAGTTATACACTCAGTAAGCGATTACCTATAAAATTAAACAAACTCGGCTAATCGACCAACAGTGTAGGTAATTAGAATTACACAATACAGGAAAACTGAGAAAACAATACACGTAGCACGTAACATGGGGATTTAAAACATTCGGTACGCTTTTTAACAGTTTAATAATGACATTAATCACATCCAAACCACCATAGTAATTGTTACCATAGACGTGAGCAATAAAAGAAACTCGGAGATCATAAATAAAGCGGTGTCGGAGCGGCGCGCGCGCACGTCTATCGCGGCTACGGGTGAGCGCTTGTGGGGCGCGGGGAGCTTACGGGAACGGGGGCGGCGCCTTATGTATAGGAAAGCTCGATCTGCGATTGGCCAGCGAGCGCAGCTGAACGCTGCGAGGCGGAGACTACCGCGCGCCGTATAAAACCGGCCGACCGCCTCCGCGCCCGCCAGTCCACTCGCGACAGTGACAGCGCACACGCGCACTCCGCACATTCATAACTAGTGCTACAAGTGATCAACATGGTGAAGTTTGAAGGAGATTTCAGTATAAACTCAATACTGATGAATCATGCGGTGAGCAAACCTCCGCCATCGCCTACGACCTCGTCCACCGGTGCCTCGCACTCCGAGGCTGACCTCAGCGACTCTGAGCTCGACGTGACAGGCACGGAGCCCGTTGACTGCAGTAAACCCAAAGACGACGACAGCAAGGACAAAAAACACGAGAAACCCGCCTACAGCTACAACGCGCTGATCATGATGGCTATCCGCAACAGTCCCGAGAAGAGGCTTACGCTCAACGGTATCTACGAGTATATTATGACCAACTTCCCCTACTACAGGGAGAACAGACAGGGCTGGCAAAACTCCATCCGCCACAACCTCAGCCTTAACAAGTGCTTCGTGAAGGTACCGAGACACTACGACGACCCTGGCAAGGGCAACTACTGGATGTTGGACGCTTCTGCCGAGGATGTGTTCATCGGAGGCACGACGGGCAAACTACGCCGTCGATCCGCACTCAACGGCCGCTCACGGCTCGCCTGCTTCAAGCGCCCGCTGTTCCCTGGAGCACCTTTACCGGGGACGTATCCTCCAACCGCATACTCACAGCTAGTTGGCCTATACTCACAACTGCTGTACCAGAGATACGCTCCGATGCAAATGAAGACTCATCCAGTGGCTCCCAGCGCAGTGCACCCAGCGTTCCGTGGTGAAGCGATGGGATACGGCGGTTTGCCGTATTCCCCAGCGTTGTATGGAGCCGAGCGCTTGCCGACGGCACCTTTCCTGACGCAGCCGCATTTACAAACATCAGCGTTGATGGCGCAAACATCGCCGCTGCTGCCGCCCTCTCCACCTCTGGCTGCTCACTCGCCACCAGCATCGGGTTCCTCGAGCCCGGAGCTACCTTCGCCGTCGCATCATCCGCTCACGCCGCATATTTACAAGCCCATCACAATCCTCTCTAGGCAGTGACTCTACTCCGAGGCCGCAGTGATTGGACTCACGGGCCGCAGTGACTCGACTTAGAGGCTGTAGGCACTCTCCCGAGTGCTCGCGACATTTCTGTTATCTGTGATTTTAGTATTAGTTAGTGAAATGGACCAGTCGTGAAGAATCTCAAGTGTGTCTTGCACTGGATGTTTGCAATATTAGGCGCGTAACTCACCGTAGCATTTCGCCATTGTATGTACCTACCATGTATTATTATTGTCATTGTGTAAATAATTCCAAAGTGTAAAGGTATTTATTGAAGTAGAATTATTATTAGGAATATTAAGAGAGCTATAAAGAACAATAAAATAATTTTGTTTCCCTTTAAACTTTTTTTGATTTTTTTCTCCACTTACCACAATTTTAAGCGGCGATACAGGCCGATGACAATTAATCAGACCGAGTTAGATTTTTTCTTAGCTGAAGTAGGTAGATATATCTGTCTGTGGTATCAACGATTTCAATAATATTCCCTAAACTGACTTATAATTATTTGCTTTACTAATTGCTTATGTCGCAATAAAATATCTACTAATAAGCTTATGATCATACGTAATTTATCTTAATAATCACCATAATCAACATTTGCTATTCATTTAGATTAATCGCAACAAATATTTCCAGTTATAAGCATTTCATTCAACAGTTCCAATTCGAACATTAGAAAACTGTATTAAATTAATTCGATAAGATATAATACTTATACCTATCTATATCAATTAAATCCATGATAAGCATGAGGAATCATTTTTATTCATATTAATAAAAATAATACCCACAGGTAGGTACTTAATTTTATGATCTTATAAATAAAGTTGTTTTTGCGATATTCTGTGGGTCAAAGTCTATAATAGGCATAGGGTGGAACAGTACCTACCTAAATATTTTTCTCTAGCTTTATGAATACCGGACCACAATTTATGAAAAGATTTTACACATAAAATAAAGGTAATGATAGTACCTACTCATAGTCCAAAATCTAACGATTAGGAAACATGGCAGAGGTTTACATCTCAGAAAATATTTTAGTAATTTTGTGCAAACGATAATATCTAGCGTAGGAATGTAAAGCCAATCTAGGTAAGTATATCTATATTTATACAATACTAAGAATTTATAAAATGAGTTCTAGAAATGAATACACAAGTGAGAATTTAACTTGCATTTGTTTATTTTAAGAAGGTAAATAATTATAGTAATAAAATGTGTATTCAAAAATATTTAATCTTAAATAATAAATAAATAGGTTCTACCTAGTCTATGAAAAGAACTGGTAAAGTCTAGCCCCGAGAAGGGCTGTTGTACTATAAGTGTAGCGGGTGCTTATTTTCCGTTGCTTTAATTTCTGTAGCAAAGACATTACTTAGTCATAGATCTATAAATATAATAACGAGAGTAACTGGAATAGAAAGAAACTGACATCAGAGATCCATTCCTATTAGTGTTTTGTTACTTCGTATGTGTAAAGCGACTAGTACAGATGCCATCAGATGCCATAGGCCTATTTTACTCACCCCAAGCATTCTGTAACCACTGATAGGTACTTCTGTAGGACTACCATAAAATTTTGTTTGTAGTTTTGGTCCAAAATCAAGCATGAGAATGAGATTTCAAACTTTCAGGTTGCATTATAATGAATTATAATTGATTTCAACAAGACAATTAAATACATGCCTTTTTAAAATTAGTGCTAATTCATTCTATAAGTTTAATAGGAAACTACGTTTTTTTGTTCACCTAACTTATGACTAAACTAATGAAAGATTCACAACCAAAAAAATTATAAAGAAATTAAAAATTAAAATTCTTTATTTCAATAGCTTTTACATACATAACTATAATCTAAGGCCGGGACCTACCTAGTAGGTAAGTATATTTTATACCTGTGGCAGGAGGCCCCGCTCTTCCATAAACATGATGCAGTCTAAAAACGACAAAAGCTTTATTCATATAGTGCGTATTTTTATCATTCTTCAATATTTAAATTAAATACAATTTAATAATATTAGTAATTATTGGAGAATAAGTAATGAGCGTGTTAATGCGAGTCTATTATGTTTAATATTAGATATTTGTGTGTGTCTATGCGTGCGTGTGTGTGTGTGTGTGTGTGTGTCTATGCGTGCGTGCGTGTGTGTGTGTGTGTATGTGTATGTGCATGTGACATAATTATGGATTTAACAAAGATTGTATTTCATCAAATAAGTATTCTATAATATTATACTCTACGTCTTGCCTAGCCCTACGATTATAATCAATCTTGGGATCAGTTTATTAGACTTCTAGACCCTGTTTCTTTTTACAATATTGTTTTTAGTAATTCTTCAGTCTCTTTGTATCCTTGAAGATTATAGATTTTATATTTCTTGTGCAATTTATTATACATACAGGTGAGCTGATTGGACTTAAAATTGGCGCCTTGCAAAAGTTGTTTTACTCTTAAATAGGAGCCACTCGTTTTGTCTCCTTCCAGATAGCAAACAAGAAGTTTGTTTCAATAGTAAAATACGAAGCAACAAAAAAATTACTTGGTATTTTACTGTTAGGTACTTCGTCTCCGAAGTTCCGGGTAGATTATTTCACGGTAGAGCTGATTGCTGATTAATTTGCAACGTTTATGTAATTATTATGATAATATTCTTTGCACACAAGAGAGAAATTAAACATTAGCAAGATACAAACACAAAAACAATACAATTGGGTGGCTTTATTCCGCGCCACCTCAGGCAATATAAATATTACGAAGAAATAAATAACAGGTTGGGTTTTGTAAATAGGAAACGGCTGTGTCATTTTTGAACGTAATGAAATATTTTCGATATGAATCAATTGATACAATATAGAGTTATCTTTACGGTAGATAGACTTTATTTAATCTATATGATTAAAGGTAGGTATGATTAAGTTTCCTTGTTTATAATACATTGTTATCACAATTTTGTATTTTGACTACAATTTTGTTTTGTCATTATGATATCTACTTGTTATCAAGCGAAATTCATATTTACTTTAAACAAAGCAGATTAGGTATCTCGTCGAGTACCTAGGTACGTACTATCTACGTTCTACAATATAGATTTTTTATTTGGTATCATGGCAACGAACCGGATTATACATAGTTATGGATGGTTATGGTTTATTATTGTGTCGTGTTATAAGCCTTGAAATAAGCCTACAGTGATAATGATTATACGGAACGTTGATAACTGTAGATACATATTTTGATATTAATTGGATACAAATTTTTATACAATAAAATAAATACTACACTTCACATCTATCCGGTTAACGAGTTCAGCTATAAATTTTAGTAACCCGACACCTCATGACATTGGATTACATTGCTACTGAAACTTTGCTTTCACCAGTCACCACTATAGTAGAATCAAATCTACATAGTCCTCTGCTGATTGTTTATCCAATTATGTTTGTACCATTCACACCCACTCATGCCTACATTCACGCACACATACACACTACAAATACACTCCACTTACACAATCCTCCACACCTTTTGCACAAGGCACTTATACTAAGTATAATGTATGTATTAATTTTAGATTGTGTATGCAGTAATTTCCTTTTTTGTAATATTATTTTTTGCTTCTGTTCCTATTTTCTACTGTTAACTAATTACAGCTGTTATATAAGCTATTGGTAGTTAACCTTTCAGCATAAATAGCCTTAATTATATAATTGATACTGATGCTAAGAGTGTCTATATGCTACGATGACAACGCGTGAGTAGTGCCCAAAGTGCTACGAGTGTTTATAGGCTACGGTAAAAATGCGTGAGTAGTGTCCAAGGTGCTACGGGCGTCTATAGGCTATACGTCGACAACGCGTGAGTAGTGCCCAAGGTGCTGCGAACGTCTATAGGCTTCGGTGATAACGCGTGAGTATATAGTGCCCAAGGTGCTACGAGCATCTATAGGCTACGGCGAAAACGCGTGAGTAGGGCCCAAGGTGCTACGAACGTTTATCGGCTACGGTAGCAACGCGAGAGTAGTGTCCAAGGTGCTACGAGCTTCTTTAGGATACGGTTACAACGCGTGAGTTGTGCCCAACAACCGGAACGCTACGTGTTCACGGGAAGACCCCATCGGGAAGTCTTCCCGTGACCACGATCGCTGTAAAGTATCCGTAACGTAGGGTATATAATAATGTAACATCTAATTAAACGCGAGTTAAATCCGGTAAATTGGTTTTATTCAAAGCTAAAAATATATCTGTGTCTCTCAACTAAATCAGAAACCTACCCATAGTCCTTCCTTAGATAAAAATGCATCTGTGTCTTTCAATCAGCGCAGAAACCTGCCGATAGTCCTTCTTTAGATTAGAAATGAAAAGAAGAAAAACAGTCAAATTATTTTTTGTTTTCTTTCACAATCTGACGTGATATTTCAAATAAAATCAAAGTAGCCTTTAACAGTATCAAAATGGTGCTGAATCTTTAAACAGGTAAGGTAATTATTTTTTCTCTCTGTACTAAATTCATTATAAAACAAAACTAGTGAAATATTTCGATAATTCTGCCGCTAGCCTTGACAATTTATTACAAAAACATATACTTACTTACATATGTAAAAAAATATAAAAAAAAACGTAAGTACGTAAACATTTTTAATAAAAGTATATATAATTATCTATTTTAAAGGTATATTTGGAGTTGGTGCCAGGCTGTTTCTAAAATAATAGAAAGTGAAGCACCTGCCTTCAAAATATATCCCACCTTCCTACTATGAAACACGAGTGCTGGTATTCTTACTCATCAATTCACTGTCTCTACCTCAACATCACGCACAAAGTATTATAGTAACTCGATTCTTTGTCTTACTTACTTACAAAACTTGGAATTCTTTGCCATCACGTGTTTCCTCCTTCCTATAACATGGGTTCCTTCAAAAGAGGCGCGAAAAGGCACCTTATAGGTCGGCAAGGTGTAGTTTTTTTGTTATCTTGACGGGGTAACTCTTGGTGTTCATCTCACCTGATGTTAAGTGAAGATAAAACCGACGATGGAAGCGAGCTACACCCGGATTCCTCAACCACAGAGGAACTGGCTATCTTACCTCTAACTGCCGCAACACAACAATGCTGGTAACATTATTGTTATGGCGGCAGACTTAGGGAAGATGGTGGTAGCTAGCCAGGCGTACTTAGAAATGCCCTACTACTAACCAAACCGAGCAGAAAGTTTCTGCCCCCACGGGAATCGAACCCCGGACCTCTAGATCTGAGGTAGGTGGTCTCAAGCACTAGACTACAGAGACGGTTAAAATGAAGAGTCATTTTCCGTTCTTTGTATTAAAAAAGGCAAATGACGTCACCGGATATCTGTATCACGGAACGAATAGCACGGAACTTAGCCGAGCGTGTGGTGAGCTTCAGGACACGTCAGGATTCGATTCTGACTCTCTTAGAGTTCCGGTCATATGAATCCTATTACGATTATCGTTGGAATTAAGTAATCAAGTAGCCGGTTGTACAATAAAATGAAACTTTCTATTCGATGTAAATACCTACCAGTCAGCCGCAATCTTGAGCAAAAAATACGGATCTTCAATTAAAGCTAGTGTATAATTGGTTAAATTCATAACTTGTCCAGCAAACAAGAATGATTCACGATGTACGGTCAGACAAAGCGGCTGATTGACTTTGACGAGAGCCTGTCTGGTTGACGCTACCTTTGTAGAGTCCGTACACATTTTATTACATTTATTTGTTATTTGAATGAAATGCAAATAAGCATTCTCATGTGCTGTTCGTTTTGATTGAAGAATATATACTAGAATTTGGTAGTAACAAACACACAATATTATCTAACAACAACAAATATAAATATTTTTACTTATAACCCGCTCACAAACACAAGGATACGATTACCACAAACAGATGTATAGACTGTTATAGTACGGTACCTTGTCGAACAATTTATTTTTGGGATCCAATTAGATATCCTCCTGATAGTCCTATTATTCTATGGCTATTAAAATCTTTAACAAACTACCAAGTGAACTCCCTAAACTATCTCTACACAAGTTGAATGATTATGCAAGTACAACACGTTTTAATTCAAATAATAAAAACTGTTCAGCCAAATTTGATGAAGTCTTTACTCTGCTCTAAGTTGGAGTAGGTACCTAAAATCACCATCTGTTTACTAGTTTCGGAAAATGCGTGGGCAAACATACATACTTATACACCCATAAAGCTTTGTATATTTGTATAAAAGCCCTTTTTTTAACCAGCGGTTTAGGGTATCTTCTGTAAGCGGATTCCACGCTTACAGAAGATACCCTAAGCCGCTGGTTAGGTGGGTCAGCGGACCGTCGGCTAGACGTGGGCCTGTGCAGGGGTCGCCCAGCGCCTGATCATAGCGGCACTGAATACCTGCTAAACCACCCCGGTTTCCCCATGCCCATAATGGAGATGACCCGGGGTTTGCCGAAGCATTTCACCGAGCCGCCTCCGGGCAGCCCGGCCCTAGAACCGAAATTGTATAAAAGCCTTAATACATTATCAGAAGTGAAAATTTGGCAGTGCCAATGACATTACATACCTGTCGAATTGATAACCTCTATTTTTTAAGTCAGTTGTAACACTTGCTACTGCTGTAGTATCCAACTATAACGGAACACAACCCGTCACATGTTTCGTTATCGTTGCCTATAAAAGCACCAATGAGGTAGCCATTTTGACAGCCATGTCTCGGTAGTCGCGTGACGTCATTGTGGTACCCGTTGCGCCGTCACAACGGGCTACAACAACAAAAACAGGTCAACAATGGAAACTTGCAACGTGCTAAAATTCATCGCAGTACCATCTATCACTTGATGGCCTGTGCCTTAAGTGATAAGAAAGAAGCGAAAGACTGGCCCACTAGTTTTTAACCGACTTCAAAAACTAGGAGGTTCTCAATTCGGCCGGTATGTTTTTTTTCTATGTATTTACACCGATTACGCCGAGATTACTGATCCGATTTACGTGATTCTTTTTTAGTTCGATGCGGAATAGTTGCCATTTGGTCCCATATTTTTTTTCCAGAATCAGTTGGATAGTTTGGTTTTTAAATATAAAAAAAACTGAAATCATCGTCGTCGTCTACGTGTACAAAATTGCGGATTTTTGCTTTCCTATGACTTTTTAGCGAAACGATACGATAGTAGGAAACAATATAAGTTGACGGTCACCCATCTAGCTTCGACCTAAAAAAGTTATCACTAAAAATTGTGAAAAAAAAAATTAAACAAAAATTATAACCGATTTTTTTTTATACAACTGAATGACAAACAAGCTGACGGCCCACCTGATGGAAAGCGGTTACCGCCGCCTATAGACACCTGCAATAACAAGCAAAAATCACTTGATATTGCAGGTGCGTTGTCATCCTGAGGCCTAAGATGAAATGCCGTTCATGCCCAGTACACTGGCTACCTTTCCCTTCAATCCGAAACACAGCGAACTGTTTCACGGCTGAAATAAGAAAGGCGGTGGTACCTACCCAGACGACCCTGCATACGGGCCTACCACTTAGTGAAATTCGAACAAAAAAAAATGAAAAGGATAAAGGTTTTAATATAATAAGATTGTTCAAAAAACTTTGACGTCACCGGCTGAACGTCACAGAACAGAACCGGGATTCGATGGAACACTTTTTGTGTCGGTGAGATGCCCAGATCCAGAAAGAGTTTTTTTAAAAGTGACATATTCACATGAATCATAACATGATACAAGCAATTTTAGGCCAAATTATTTTATACAACTAGATGAAGATACGGTAACGGTGGTAAGCGGTTACCGCCGCTTATATAGACACCCGCAATAACAACCTGCAACAAGGAAAAATCACTTGATATTGCAGATACATTATACTAGGTGGTAGGCCCGTATGTAGGGTCGTCTGGGTAGATACCACCGCCTTTCTTATTTCAGCCGTCAAACAGTTCGCTGTTTCGGATTGAAGGGAAAGGTAGCCAGTGTAATTACTGGGCATGGACGGCATTTCATCTTAGGCCTCAGGATGACAACGCACCTGCAATATCAAGTGATTTTCCCTTGTTATTGCAGGTGTCTATAGGCGGCGGTAACCGCTTACCATCAGGTGGGCCGTTAGCTTGTTTGTCATAAAAAAAGATACGTTGTCATCCTGAGGCCTAAGATGAAATGCCCTCAGAAAAAATGCCCCTTCAATCTGAAACACACCGAAATATGTTTCACGGTTGAAATAAGAAAGGCGGTGGTCTCAACGCTTTAAAAAACCTGCAGAATCAATATCTTATAACTTGTGCCACACCCAAGAAACTGTTGGTAGCTATTATTAGAATACAATCACACAAACAAACAGACAATCAGGCAGGTTGTCAGTACACGGCCATCATTAATCATCCATCATCGCAGACATTTTATCTAAAAATTCGTAGAAGTTCATCTACCGTAACCAGTTGTGTTTTTGTCAAATACATATTCTCAATCAAAATATTTTAGTTGTGTGTAACTGTCAAAGGCTTGATAATAGTATTAAGACCCCGGAATTATAATTTTAATTCATATTTTTTTTAAAAACTGAGAAATTACTTCAAAACCTTCTTGTAAATTCAATGTGTTTGAGAATTTGGATAGGTAATTCATTTTCTAATAGGAAAATTCACATCAAAAACTAAAAATGTTTATTTACAAGACGGTAAATAGCGATCACGTGATCTAAGTATCATTAGACTTAAGGTACTTATGGAGTGAGTGGGCCATGGGCCAGATTCCTTTGCCTTTCTCTGTATGTGGAAAAAAACTTGAATAAACCATTCACAAAGAGATGTTCCAAAAATGTATGGAGCTTGATGGTTCTGTGTACACTATACTGAAAAATAGGTAAAGCTATTCAGAACAGTGTTCATTTGTCCATTTTCTTTTATTTGCTTAGTTGCGTGGTACAAAACAATATTTAAAAAAAACTGCAACCCAGCACAGCCAAATATTTATCATGGCGCATATGTCGCTTTGGTGGCGTTTAGTTGACTTCTATGTAGTTCGCCATTTTGCAATAGTGAACAACGTTGAAATTTGACGAAAAATATCAACATTTTGTAAAAAAACAGTTTTTGTTAAAGTTTTCGCGGACTCAGCAGATTTTTTCTGATTTTTTGAAATACTGTACTTACATATACTTGGCCGGATATGAAACATCTCCTGTGCACAAAAAAAGACAAATGGAGAACACAAGTAAGAACTTAAGTATTTAATAAAATAAATCAAGCCTCTATGAATGAAGGATTGGTACAGACAGACAGACTTTTCTTTTGTTAGGTAATTTCGTCCAGGAGGAATAGGTTTATTATTTACGTAGTTATTGCATTGAAATTTAGTGTTTCGATGTTCTGACCGTTCATAAAAATGTACGTAGGTATGCGTTACTTTTGATGGCAAGAATATTTTATTTTATTTTATTTATTTTAAAGAATACTTAACAGGTAACAGTTATGATTATAAATAGTATTTATAAATGCATGAGACTTAAAACTAAACTATTACCTATGAACAAGTATCCCTAGCATGTTGATTAAAGTAGGGTTAATATGATTAAAACATTGCTTATACGATATTTTCCTCTTGCGAAATTAAATTAATAAGTAAAAATTAAAAAGCTATAACAGTTATTACAATAATTTTCGTAATAGACCCCTGAAGACATTTAGACTGACATTGAAAATATCAATTTCACAATTGCTATGAGTCAGATCATTATATTGGCGACACATACGGACCAAGGGATTAAAATACGATGTATTATTGCGGTATACCTGAAGGGAGAATAATTTTGGTGTTCGAGCTCTGCAATATGTGTTGAATCTGATGGCTGAGAGTAGCGCTGGAGAATCTATCAGAGAATTGATGATTTTATACAAATATAAAAGTTCAGTCTGCTTACGCCTTGCTTCCAATGTCGGCATATTGAATCTTTTTAGTCTATCGCTATAAGTACAGAGTATATTTATTCGGTCACCGATTACCATTGTATTTTGTTTGTGATTGTTACATAGACATGACAACGTCACCGGATTAGAGATTTAAAAAAAGTTCAACCCTCAAGTGGTCAATCAGTTAGCCATTTATCAAGGGGTATCTGGTTCGCGACAGGCCCATCTAATTATCTGCATGTGGTCTGTAGGCCACCTCGGAGGTCTGACGGATCGGCCTCTTGGGACCTGAGGCTATCATTGGCCATACAGTGGAAGAATGCCACTAAAATTACAACATTTACATTTAAATTTTTTCAATTAAGAATGAGGAATATAATAATATTCTTGAGCACAAATCAACGTGATTCTTTTTAGTAATATTCTAGTTTTGCATACTAGAACATTCTATTACACGATGACATATTCTTAGAAAAATCTGTAGACTGATAAAAGATTACAATGAAATTCTTTGGAATAACTTCTAAATTATTATATTTCATTTTATTTTTTAAATTTCGTTTCGTTTTTATCATCAAATTTACAAGTCGAATATCAGCCGCTATTTTACTTTCACATACAAAGTTAAACAGTGCTTACGTTCTTAGAAGATACCAGATTTAGTGCAATTAATTCTAGTCGCACGAGTATGTTGTTAAAACTATACTATTGCTACTAGCTAGCAAATTACATATTATACAGGGTGGTGCCGTCAATACGACAGTAAATTGAAACATGGGCTATATTAGGTCATAGAAATGGTTTGCTAATTTCAAAAACATCTTATTCATTTGATAATTTCATGACATTTCTATGATAGTTTTACTAGGTGGTAGACCCGTATGTAGGGTCGTCTGGGTAGGTACCACCGCCTTTCTTATTTCGGCCGTGAAACAGTTCGCTGTGTTTCGGATTGAAGGGAAAGGTAGCCAGTGCAATTACTGGGCATGGACGGCATTTCATCTTAGGCCCCAGGATGACAACGCACCTGCAATATCAAGTGACTTTTCCTTGTTATTGCAGGTGTCTATAGGTATAGGTAACCGCTTACCATCAGGTGGGCCGTCAGCTTGTTTGTCATCTAGTTGTATAAAAAAAAATGCAGCCAAAGTTATATTCGTCGATGATTTTTGCACATAATACATATACTATTTTACTATGTTTTTAATCATAGGTATGTTTTTCATCGTAGCGTCACGTGTTTATATCCAAACACAACCTGCCAGTTGCCAGACACTATAATTAATGTGCAATTTGTTAATAGCATTTGTCGTTTAGTTTAATTTTAATTGTTGTTTAATGTACGCCATGCTATCACGTAGGCAAGTAGTTAAGTTACCTCGATAAATATTTTTTATTACTCGTGTAGTCACTCTTTTCAAATATTAAGTAAATAAAATATTAAGTTAGGTAGGTACAATATTTGTGGTTACATAATGAAAATATTTTACTGTGCAGTGAGAATCTTAAGGCCTCGCAACTCAGCCTGTTTTGAAGTGATTTTACTTCGATGTGTAGTGTTCGTAAAATTTTATGAAAATTCCATATCTAACTGAAACTGCATGAGGAATAAACCTGAAACGTAGCCTAACTACCATAAACGTACCATAATGTTGAATGCTAGACTTTGTACCCGTGAATGAATGAAAAAAATACAAAAAATTAATCTAAAAGTGATGAAATAGTCTAATCTCAAGGTTGTAATTAGGGTTTTCCTGCGGATTTTCCTCCTGTAATGTTATCTAATTAGAAAGCACGACGTAGTATTGCCTTATCTTTTGCGGACTTAAATCCGATAAAATGGTTCTATTACAAACACGACTAACTTATTTAGTAAACAAAACTCATAATAATTATGTTTTGATTTAATGACCTGAGGAGCTCGGTGGCGTAGTGGTTTGAGCGCTCTGGTTTCGATTACGAAAGCAAAGCAACTTTCGCCATGGTCGGTCACAGGATGGGTCAATCAAATTTATACTCTCGAGCTCCTCCGTGCTTCGGAAGGCACGTCAAGCCGTTGGTCCCGGTTGTTTCCGCAACCGCTTTAACCCACCTACCCGCATTGGGCCAGCGTGGTGGTGTTATGGCCCTAACTCCTCATGTGTTGATCCCATGTAGAAAGGCCTGTGCCCAGCAGTGGGACGTATATAGGCTGGTGATGATGATGATGATGATGATGACTTAAGACCGCCTACAAAGCCATGCGACATGGCTTTTCATCCAAAATCTCAAGTCGAAAATATTGAAAACTAACAAACCTATCCTAACAGAACTTGCCATGCATAAACAAAAGTTAGGCAAGTCTAAAAAGTTTTCAGAGGATTTTTTAAAAAAACCGCCTAAGTGTGAGTCAGACTCGTGCACTAAGGGTTCCGTACCATTATCTATAAACAAGCGTCTACCTGTTGCTATAATCAATATCAAGCAAAAACAAGCAAAAAAATCACGTTTGATGTATGGGAGCCCCCTGAAATATTAACCTATTCTGTTTAATAGTATGTTTTGTTATAGCGGCAACAGAAATTCATCATCTGTGAAAAGTTCAACCGACGGACGGAAGGACCGACGGACAGCGGAGTCTTAGTATTAGGGTCCCTTTTATCCTTTGGGTACGGAACCCTAAAAAGTCTAATAATAAAGAAATTACTGGCGATGTTTGGCTTGTATGAAAACTCAATTTATAGCTTTCGTACAAACCAAAAACTCTGCCAAAAACTCATGTCGGTTATACCTCAAAAAAATATCCTATGTATTTACAAGGTCCCAAACTATGTATCTCCGTACCAAATTGTATGTAAGTAGGTTAGGTGGTTTAAGCTGAAAAAGGTAACAGACAGACAGACAAAGCTACTTTCGACTTTTTAATATGAGTATTGGATGCGTCTTTTTAACCGACTTCAAAAAAAGGAGGAGGTTATTAACCGACTTCAAAAAAAGGAGGAGGTTATCAATTCGTCTGTAAGTTTTTTTTTATGTTTGTTACCTCAGAACTTTTGACTAGGTGAACCGATATTGATGATTCTTTTTTGTTCGATGCGAAATAGTTCCCATTTGGTCCCATAAAAAATTTTTGAAAATCTATCGGGTAGTTTGGTTTTTAAATCAAAAAAACTGGAAAAATGAAGTCGTCTACATATGCGAAATTCCAGATTTTTGCTTTCCTATGATTTTTTAGTGAAATGATACTATAGTAGAAATCAATTTAAGCTCACGGTCACCCATCTAGCTTTGACCTTCAAAAGTTATCACTAAAAATTGTGAAAAAAAATATTTAAACAAAAATTAGAACCGACTCCTAAAAACTGAAAAGGATAAAATAATTAAATTTTAGTAAGTACCTACTCATCCCCTAAAAACATATTTTTGGAGTTGGTGCTAAGTTGTTTCCAGAAACCATAGATAGTGAAGCACCGACTCCAAAAATATGTTCCTAGGGGATGAGTACCTACTAAAATTTAATTATTTTATCCTTTTCAGTTTTTTGAAGTCGGTTTTAATTTTTGTTTAAATATTTTTGTAAGGACTGATTTTCCCAATCCTCTAATATATATTTTTAAACAACTAGATGATGAACAAGCTGACGGCCTAACTGGTGGTAAGTAGTATGTTTATGCAGAGAACAACTTTGACGTTTTGACTGATTTTCTTTAGAGATTATCTGACAATTTGTCAACGATATACTTGATAAGAGAAGATGAAAAATCGGCCCCGATTGACATTAATTACGTTTCCAAAACAACCTTAATTAGTGAAGTAATCGACAAGTTCTCATAATCGTAAACAATTCTATTATATCACAATTCCACCTAATTCGTTTGTTAGTCAACAGGGCGTGCTAATTGCGAATTAATTGATAAATCTATAAAACAAATCGATTGTTTTGATTAGTTTTGTCAGCAGCCATGCCGAGAGTCACGTACGCGAGCGTCTAATGACAGACAATTGGGATTCATTAATTTGTAATTAATTATCGTTAATCATTATTTAATAGAGTATTTCGAAGTCTCTGGTAGTTAATGTATAATATCGCTTCGTCGCACGTCGCCATAAAATAGACTAGTTAAATAACATATATAGGTAATAACCTCCTAGCGTCCAATGCGTCCTCCCTGTTATGACTTACGGAGCCGAGACGCGGAACATGCCAATGAAACTGGCTCACCGACTTCGTGTAGCTCAGCAAGCTATGAAGAAGTCAATGCTAGAGCTTCGTTAAGGAATAAAATCCGCAACGAAGTTCCAGCATTGACTTCTCCATAGCTCGCTGAGCGACATTAAATCGGTGTCGAATCCGCAACGAAGGGCCAGCATTGACTTCTCCATAGCTCGCTAAGTGACATGAAGTCGGTGTCGAATCCGCAACGAAGGGCCAGCGTTGACTTCTCCAAAGCTCGCTGCGTGACATGAAGTCATTGTCTAATCCGCAACGAAGGGCCAGCATTGACTTCTCCATAGCTCGCTGAGCGACGTGAAGTCGGTGTCGAATCCGCAACGAAGTTCCGGCATTGACTTCTCCATAGCTCGCTGAGCGACATGAAGTCGGTGTCGAATCCGCAACGAAGTTCTAGCATTGACTTCTACATAGCTCGCTGAGCGACATGAAGTCGCTGTCGAATCCGCAACGCAGTTATTCGCCGAAAAGCCAAAGTGGCCCACATCATCCAGAAGGGTAGGAAGCTGAAGTGGCAGCTCTGATATGGGGACCACGCCTTGGCTAACGTAGTGTAGAGCGTCCTTCTGCTAGGTGGACCGACGACATAAAGGTGGCAGGTGGTGGCTGGGCGAGGAAAGCAAGAGACCGCTTATTGTAGCGCAGACTTGGGAGATTTGGATGTCGGTAACCGCTCAAAAATTTTGGTGTCATAAAAAATATAAAATAATAATCATAATCATTTATTGCAATTATGTGGTTACAAAAGGTCTTAAATTAAATTTTACATTCTCACATAAACCCTGTAAGGGCACAGCAAAATTATTTTACTTATTATAAGAAATAAACCATTATGTATATAAAGCTAAGATAAAACCACCTACCTACCAATCATTATTACATTCCAAGAATTCCTGCAAGGTATAAAAAAGATTTTTGTATAAGAAGTCCTTTCAAGGTTTTATAAATATTACAGAATATACCCCTGATCGCACCAAAGCCAATTTTGTAGATGGTAGGGCCAACATATCTTTATCTCGCAAATTATTTAATCTGGATGTTGAGAAGCCCCTAGCTTGAGAATAAAGATTTTTATGCCTTTGTACAAAATGACAGATTTCTAGAATATACATAGATATTAAGGTAAGGATGTTCAGACTCCTAAAATGAGGCCTGCAGTTCTCTCGTTCAGTAATATTAACTAGGATTCTGATACACTTTTTTTGTAATACGAACAGTTGGTGAACATCTGTGCCATTTCCCCACAGCATCAAACCATAGCTCAGCCATGCATGAGCATACGCTTAATAAGCACTGATCGCGGTCCTCAAATCTGTTGACTTCTTAAGTTCAAAAAAAGCATAGGTAAATCTAGACAACTTCACAGACACCGTCTCTATATGTTGTTTCCAAGTGATATTTCTGTCAAATTCCACACCTATCAATGTGCAATATTCCACAGTTTCAATTTTTGTATTATTAAATTTAAATTTTATATCTAATGGCATTTTCTGTCGAGGCTTAAATTAAATTAGTTTAGTTTTTGTTAAATTTAATTGCAAGTTATGATCTCTCAACCATTGTTCAATGATATGAAGTGTACCGTTTAGTTCATACTCTAACTCTTTTGTGTTGTTAATTGGAAAAACGACTGTAATATCATCCGCGTATAATATAATTGTATTATTTGTTATTTTGGGTAAATCATTGATATAAATTAAAAAGAGGATACATCCTAGAACACTACCTTGTGGTATTGACCCTTTAGAGGGCAGCATTTGTGACTTAACTGTATAACAAGTATTTTTATATCCATCCAAATGTTGAACTTCCAGAAACTGGACGCGATTTTCAAGATAAGATTTAAACCACTCATGAGCTAGGCCTCTTACTCCTATGCCGTATAGCTTATCCAAAAGTATTTTGTGTGACACCCTATCGTATGCTTTACTCATATCTAATTGCTATCTATTGCGATTGCATACTTGCGGCTATCTAAAATATTATATATTTCTCGCGTATATTCAAATAATGCTGATGTGGTAGACCGCTTCTTTCTGAAACTGTGTTGGCTGCCATCATAAATATTGAATTTTTCACAAAAACTGTTTAATCTTTTGCACATTGCTGACTCTAATATTTTTGAAAAAGTGGTTAGTAATGCTATAGGACGATACTCGTTTACATCACAAGAGTTTTTTATTTTCGGTGCTGGTTTAATAATAGAAAGTTTTAGGAGAGAAGGGAAAGTAGCTTCCAAAAAGGATTGGTTTATTAAGTAAGTTAGAGGCACAACAAGCTCTTCTTTACAGTGCTTAATAAGGGTTGGTGGGAACTCATCAAAACCATGACTAGTTTTATTTTTGAGTTTATTTATTATTTGCAGTACTTCTAGAGCCGTAAATGGGTGTAAACACATTGTATTATTTACTTGCGAAATCACAGGTCGTCCCAGCAGTTTAAAATGTAAGCTAGTACTAGTTCCTATAGATAAGAAATGGTTATTAAAGGTAGTCGCTATAGTGTTAGGTTCGAATATGCTTTTATTATTTATCTTTAATACTATATTTTTCCTGACTTTTTGGTTCATTTTGTTGGTTCTTTCTTTTATTATTTCCGACATTGATTTTGTTTTATTTTTAGATCTATTAATTTTTTTGATATAATAGATTTTTTTTGAAGTGACTACCGATTTCTTTCGAATTTTCACATAATTTCTATAATATTCATTAATTTTTAGGACATCATAACGTGAAGTAAGCATTTTAAGAAATCGTTTATGTTTACATGCATTTTTAATTCCAGAGTTAAAAAGGTTTTCTTTTATTTTTTATTTTTACTTTTTTAAATGGAATTACAAAGTTTAGAATTTTTGTTAATTTTTCATGGAATGCTAAATAATTATTATTTATAGAGTTATTATTTTTTATTATTTAGGACCAATCTATTGAACATAATTTATTTTTGAATAAATTAATATTTTTCTCATTAAAAATTCTTTTTTTGATATATAATGGTTCATTTTTAATATTGACATTTGGTTGTAGTAGTGTAATGTAAATACCCTTGTGGTCACTTAGGCCGTACTCATTGACATCGATGATCATATCATCACTATGAAAATTAGTAAATATAACATCCAAACAAGTAGAACTATCTTTAAATATCCTCGTAGGCTCCTTAACATTTTGGTGAAATTGAAATTAGAATAGAATAAGAAATAGAATATTTCGACATTGTAGGGTGGACGTTAGCTCATAAACGCAAATACAGATAGACTAGAAGAATTTCACAGAGATATCCCAAGTCCTGGGTGGCTCAGTGGTCAGAGCAGTCGCCCGGATTGCGAAAGGTCGCAGGTTCGATTCCTGCCTCAGGACGTGAAATTTTTCTAGATTTATTATATTTTAATTACTAAGTAATTTTGGTGAAAGTTGTAACTTTTAAAAAGTTTTATGAAGTCTCTAGTCTGCCTTTTATTGCTCAAAAAGTCAACATTCAAGTCTCCGCCAATCAACACATGTTTTTTAGAATATTTATACTGTAATAATTGTAATAGTTTTTCAAGCTGAGACATAAAAACATTTACCTCTATTATTTAAAATGGATTGAGTACCTAGTTTGGTTTTTAAATTAAAATAACTGGAATGATTAAGTCGTCTATGTATGCGAAATCGCAATTTTTGGCTTTCCTATGACTTTTTAGTGAAACGATACAATAGTAGGAAGCATCCAGCCTTGACTTTAGAAAGTTATCTTTAAAAAGTAGGTACTTTAAATATGTTTCAAGGGGATACCCCCTTGAAACATATTTTTTGGAGTTGGTGGTAAGTTGTTTCCAGAAACAATACAATGTGAAGCACCGAAATATGTTTCTAGGGATTAGTACCTACTGAAATTTTATTATTTTATCCTTTTTAGTATTTTGAAGTCAGTTTTAATTTTAGTTAAAAAAAATGTAGAACTGAACGTCAATATAAGCTCTTTAAAAAGTTCACCTAGCAGTCCACCGCTCTAGGCATCTCAAAGCCATTGTTATACACTATATAACGGTTAGAAAATAGTATAACAGTATGATTTTATAACGCCTTTAGTTTTAATGCGGGCCACCACAACGCCGCTGTATTTGGGTCTACAAATAATATATAAGTAGTTACAGTGGTCGTATAAGTGTTAATTAAAGTTATGTAGAACCGAATGGATACAGAAAAAGTCGTAAGTCGCCCATTAAATAGCTTCACTGTGCTACTTGGGTTATTGTATGAACTCCTAGACTTGACCGCAGAAATAACACAACTAGGAAACTAGTATTATTTGGCTGTGATCTGTTAGAGATGCTCCATTCGACCCCATTCGATCTATTCTTCAAAGAAATAACTGAAAATGAATTTAGTTTATCGCAGCGCTAAATTAGGTGCAATGTTGTTTTGTTATTTTACGCAATGTCTCTGCGTTACCGCATTGAAAACAATGTCGTTATCCTCACACCATCGGAGTGAAAGGTTACGAAACACCTAAATAACTTAGACGAGGTATGACGGGGTCAGTCATAGACACCACGCCGCGCCGCAAACACAAGTTAATGATTCCTAAATATTTAATATATTGTTTTATTGCGTAAGAAACTTTGTTTCGAATTCCAATTGAATTGCAAATTAACCGGTGTTGAATATGCGTGATTATAAATATTTTCTAAATATACACATCTCAAATTTTACATTTTCATTGTATTTTAAATTTGCGAATCAACATTATAGAGACACGTGAAAAAGCACCTTTTGGGCCGGCAAGGTGGAGGCGGCTAGAGCAGTGTCTAAACTGCCCTAGCTGTCTTTGCATATGGACTCTTCTTATCGCTTCACATCAGGCGGCGTTGGGTCAGTTGCCGTGCTTTGTACATAATTTTTTTTTATACAAAACACCGGAAACCGGATACCATGAACAGGAGATTGAAAAAGCAGCATTAAATTGCGCGCCAAATTTGGCACCAATCGCGCAATCTTGGGAGCTAAAAGGCATTGAAATGATTGACTGTAACTCATTGCAATGCAGGCAGTAGCTGCAGAAATAATACAGAAAAAATATGCAGTGGAGAAATACTACAAAATCATACCTAATATTGATAAATATTCATCCATAATATTCCTAGTTCTGAGGGGGCTCCTCAAATTAAACTTTTAGATTAAGGAGCCACCTTTATATTCATTTAACTTTTGAAGTATTCCGCTACAAAATCCAGGATCGGGACTACATATTTTTTTAAATTACTACTAAATAACTGTACTAAGACTTTTAAGATTCGAAATGTGGCTCCTCAATCTAAACATACATAGACAATTTCGTTTTTCGGCGGATTTTTTGAGCAGTAACTCGCTGCTTGTCGTACTACTAAAATATGAAATTCATTGCCGGCACATGTGTTCCCACCTTCCTATATAACATGGGTTACTTCAAAAAAGGCGTAAAAAGGCACCTTTCGAGACAACAAGGTGGAAGCTGCTAGAACAGTGTGTTTTAAGCTGCACTAGCCGTCTTCGCATGTGGACTTTTCTCACTGCTTCACATCAGGTGGTGTGACGTCATTTGACGTGCTTTGAATAAAAAAAAATGCAGTGAGTAAGGTCTCCAAGGTGCTACGAGCGTCTTTAGACTACGGTAATAACGCGTGAGTGGTACCAAAGGTGCTACGAGCGTCTACAGGCTACGGTAACAACAAGGAGCTACGAGCATCTATAGGCTACGGTAACAACGCGTGAGTAGTGCCCAAGATGCTAAGATTCTTCTAATTTAAACCTGGATTGAAGACCTAGTTTAAAACTGACGCTTAATTATTTTTGTTGATAAAGAAAGGCAGGAAGAGACTATACCAGTATTAAACCAGGACTATCTTTAGACCTTGTTTTGTAATAAGGCGGATATGTCGATTCACAGATACTATACTTAGATTGTACATTATTCAAATTAAGTGTTAAGTGTAAAAACCTTGACGTGCGCTGTAAATAAACTTATTACCATTCAGCATTAATAATTTTAACCTTCTTGACCTAAACAAATAATATTTTCGTGTTTTGACAAAACTATCATTCAGTGGATGTGACAGAGTTTTGTAATTTGCTTCATAAACACTATACTTCTACGCCATCACAGAATTAATATCTTGCTACCTTTTTCCTATTACATATTGCGAGAAAGAGATATACTGTACTTAAAAGATTTGAAAATGTATCTTCAGAATTAGGCCCTGTGCGTATCTCTCCTGTAAGTGCAAAGCTAAGCGGCGCCACAGTTAATACACAAATATAAGACAGGCAATTGTGTTTTGTGAAATAAAATGGTGGCTATAAATCGTAGCTGCGTTTATCGCATTACGAACGCGGTGGCCGCCTGCGCCCGCGCCAGTCTCAAGCAAACCATTGTGTTTATAAGGATGTGTTCACTTGAGCTACAATTGTTGGCTGGCAATCCTGTACCACTTCCTTCGCTCTAGCTCGGACGCTGGTCCTCGAACTGTATCTCACTAACTAACATGATATAAACTTAAAAAAAAACACATTTTTATGTTTTTGATGCGTTTAAACGCCTACTTTATTGTAACAATTACAAATAAAGAAAGATCCCACTTGGAGAATATATTTTTTCATCATATTCTTTCTTTATTTTTATTTGTTAAAAAAAACTAAGAATAACTTGCTATATAGCACTTTATACTTCCATGGTTGGTAACATTTGAATTAGAATTATATTCGGGATATTTACCTTATATTTTTTATTAGGAGATCCCAATATTAAATATGTTTGATATCGCTCTACTTGTTCTCTAGTTGTTTAGTTATTTTACGCAATGTTCCGTGATCCGTGATGAGTCGTGATCATGGCGTATGTAATTGCGTAAAATCGTTAAGAACATTTTACATGGTAATCCCGAGTATAATACTAGCATGCTTTGTTTTTAAAAATAATCCCCTATACTTACGATTGACATTTATTCACAGAATAGGCTAGAACCCTGACATCCAGTGTATCCAAATACTTACACCCCATGTATTTTCTCCATTTTTAAATGTCATTTAAAAATTTTTTTTAAAGTTTTTTCAGTGGGTCTTTAATTTAAAATTAAGAAAAAAAAATTAATCAAATTAAAAATTGTAATAATAAAGTGATGTATTTTCTTATTCAAACGAATTTAACTTTCAACTCTAACCTGTCAAGCTACAGATTACAGATACAATAAAATTGCTTTTGACATAATACATATGTTCATATAAAAAAGACTGTCCTAAGACTCCCGAGAGTAATACGCGGCTTAGAAAATTAAATAAAAAATTATAAAAATGTTCCACAGTTCCCATGTAACTTTACAAGCTGAACTCATTGATTTTTCTTAAAGTTTGAGAACCACCCTGAGCCACATTAAGGAATGTGACAACAGTTGTGTTCCGTGTCTCGCGGGGGCGGGGGCCGGGGGCGGGGGCCGGGGGCGGGAGGAGGGGGCTGTGTATCGCAGTGTACATCGCAATTGACTTACATCACGTCCACTAACTGCAGTACCTAGTTAATGTTGGACACTTACCTTGCAAATTGAACGGTTAGGCCCGCACTGATCAAATACAATTGGTACTATGTGTGCCGACCTATGCACTCGTGAAACTCATTCTTATTTTTTATGCAATAAGGGTGACGCATACGCAAGCAACCCATTTGATGGTAAGCGGATACGGTTACCTTAAGAAATTTATAACACCAATACTAGGTGGTAGGCCTGTAAGATCGTCTGGGTAGGTACCACCGCCTTTCTTATTTCAGCCGTGAAACAGTTTGCTGTGTTTCGGATTGAAGGGACAGGTAGTCAGTGTAATTACTGGGCATGGACGGCATTTTATATTAGGCCCCAAGATGACACGCGTACCTGCAATATCAAGTGATTTTAACATGTTATTGCAGGTGTCTTTAGACGGCGGTTACCGCTTACCATCAGGTGGGCCGTCTGCTTGATTGTCATCTAGTTGTATAAAAAAACCAAGAGTAGGTACCGCTGATCCAGTACCTTTGTGATGGCCAGGAGAATACGGAGAGATGTTATTTTACTCTCTTTACTCAAATCGTCTTCGGGGTGAAATTTCCTGCTCTATTTGGTTGGTGGTAGAGCTTTTCTATGTCCGCCTGGCTAGTTGCCGCCATCTTATCTAAGTCTGCCGCCAAAACAATGCTGTTAACACCATTGTTGTGTTCCGGAAGTTGAAGTTAAGACATACATTTCCTATGTATCCGGGTGTAGCTCGCATCCATCTTTGACCTTATCATCATTATGATGAGATGAATGCCAGGAGCTACCCCGATAAGGAAAACAGCTCTTTGAAGTACAACAAAGAAGTGTTATTTTACCTTCTTTAAGACGGAAACCTTTTAGGAGTCAAGCTTGCCAAATAATAAAGAAGGTAGTCTTCATCTGCTGCATCCATCTTCACTCACTAAAAATCTATATCGTGACTATTCGCCGCAGCACAAAGAAATTGAGTCGCTGGTTTCTTTGTCGTACTTCCTAAACTTGGAATTTTCGCCGGCACATGTGGTCACTACTTCCTATAACATCAGTTTTTTTATACCACTAAGATGGCAATCAAGCATACGGTCCACCTGATGGTAAGGGGGTACCGTAGCCTATGGACGCTTGTAACACCAGAGGTATCACTTGCGCATTGCCGACCCTTTAAAAACATTTTCACGCCTTTTCAGTTTCTCCAAAAGAGGCGTGAAAAGACAACTTATAGGCCGGATAGGTGTAGGCGGCGGAACAGTATGAACGGACTCTTCTTACCGCTTTACTCCATCAGGTGGTGCTAAGACATTGTTTGTGCTTTGTATAAAAAAGCTTGCTCCATCATTGCTCTAGTGATGGGCATAGTCGACAGTATCTTGCCAAATATTTGAGGGCAAAACGCATTTTAATCTTACCGTCGTCGAACAAATCGAACGCATGTCGAAGGCTTTTAAGGTTAAGTACTCCAAGAGGCACATTACCTATTTACCATCATAATCACATTCCATTTTCCCAAAGTCCACTCTACCTATAGGTTCCACAAAAAGAACAATAGAGTAATCAATGTTGAACAGATGCCATGATCGTTTGCCTCTTGCCCTCGACGGAGCGCACGACCGACGCACGCGCCGCTATATCTAATTAACACGGGCTACGATTGCTCTAGTGAGGGGCGCAGTCGACAATGCACAAACTGCTCGATAAACGCTTAAGCATTCATTGCTGAAAAGTTTTTTTGACTATCCAAAAACTTTTCAGCCCAAAAATTATTTAATCACATGGTCTTTTATGAGTGCGTCAACAAAGGTAATAGTAAATCAAGTTGTATCTTTGAATGCTAGTTCAACAGCTCTGTTAGTGACTCTATGAACTATGCAACTGGCCATCAGCAGATCTTGGATGGATCCTCTGACATTGATCGACGGATGGTTAGGAAGCAATTTTTTCTCTTGTCTTTACACGTCGTTAATCTAACGGAATTAAGCCTACAATTGACTATTGATAATAATATCTTCTCCAGATAACCTTCAGACCTGTTTTGTCTGGTATCACTCCTTAAGGGTACTGAACAAAATTAAAATTAAACTACGCTGATCTGAATTGTTTTGAAGTATACTACATACTTCAAAACCCTCGTCTGAATTGCATTTGCACAACATAATAGTGGGAAAGGTTTTAATTTTTTTTATTAGCTTTTATAACAATTCTATAAAGAGACTTATAATCACAGTTACATGTTTGTTTGTGCGATAATAACGCCTATTTTATTGTAAGAAATACAAATAAAGAAAGAAAACGATGAAAAAACTGTACGCCCCTGGCGGGAATCGAACCCGCGTCTCCTGCGGTCCGGCCAGACGCGAGACTTTTATTGATAAATATTAATCTTAGATTATATATAATCTATGTCTCATTATTTTCTATTCACATAAGTAAGTAGGTATCTCTCTCTGTCTACTCCTAATTACACTATTTTCCATTTTTAACAGACTTCAAAAAAGAAGGAGGTTATATGTTCCACTGTATGTATTTTTTTTGTATGTATGTTCACCGATTTCTCTGTCAATTGTGACCGATTTTCAAAATTCTTTTTTCATTCGATAGAGTATACTCCATGGGTGGTGCCATCGTCTCCAAGTCAGGATCTGATGATGGGATCCCAGGGAAATCGAGGGCAAACCAAAATTTTTATAGGCACGTGTGACATATTTTACTTTTCTCCAAAGCTATTCAAGTATTTGCTTCTGTTAGTCATCATCTCATGTTGATGAGCTGATGATGAAAGGTACAACTCCTTAACGGTTAGGAGTTAAAAGATAATTCTTTCACTTTGTATTTCAACCAAGGACAGACAAGTCGGTAGTGCTGACGGTCACCTATCTTGCTTTGACCTTAGGAAATCACTTAAAAATATGAAAAAAATTTTTTACTAATAAATAAAACGGACTTCAAACACTAAAAAGGAAAAAATAATTAAATTTCAGTACCTACTTACCTCCTGAAATGTATTTTTTGGAGTTGGTGCTAAGCTGTTTCCAGAGACAATAGAAAGTGAAGTAATTATTTTTTCCTTTTTAGTGTTTGAAGTCGGTTTTATTTTTTGTTAAAAAAAATATATTTCCAGTGGCTTGTGTTATTTACATCAAATAAAATAATGAGCAACAAGGAGTGTCTTACAATATCGATATGAACGTCGTGCATCCTTAATCGTCTGATTAAACTTTCCTGTGTGGTGCAGAGGCGATTGTTTTGTTTTTATTAGTGACTAATCAATTTTAAAAGTAATAATAGTTTGTGTCATCATCATCACCAGCCTATATACGTCCCACTGCTGGGCACAGGCCTTCCTACATGGGAGAAACACATGAGGAGTTTGGGACATAACACCACCACGCTGGCTCAATGCGGATTGGTGGGTTATAGCGGTTGCTGTAACAACCGGGACCAACGGTTTAACGTGCCTTCCGAAGCAAGGAGGAGCTCGAGATAACAAACTTGCATTGATCCATCCTGGGATTGACCATGGCGAAAGTTGCTTTGTTTTCATATCGAAACCAGTTCGCTCAAACTAATACGCCACCGAGCTCCTCTTAGAAAGTTTGTGTAAATCAAGGGAATTCATATGAATTCTAACCGACCAACAGTCCATGGTCTAATCATCATCATCATATCCGCCGAGAAGCGCCCACTGATGGGCATAGGCCTCCCCCGAGGATCTCGAGGACCTTTAATAATAATATTCAAAATGCGGAAACATTTCATTTTGCTTAGTTTTCACTTTTAAACTGCTTATTAGGCATGGATATAGTTTAAATAATAAACTAACTTTTGGAGCAAAACCGCGGGGGGCCCTAGGGAAATATAAATTCTGCGCGCTGCACTCTGATGGCAAAAGGAGGCTAGTGAAATTAATATAAAAAAGTTAATTTGATACAGTCCACAGCACATCACAAACACAACCGTAACAGTTTGACCTTGAGACTGCCCTTATTACTTTTGTAATAGAAGCGGCTTTCGTATGCACTTGATGTGCGGTCGTCTGTACAAAAAATACACTTGAATCAATCTTAATATTAACAATTGCGGGCTAGATGGTAGGCCCGTACGCTGGGTCGTCTGGGTAGGTTACCACCACCTTTCTTATTTCAGCCGTGAAACAGTTCGCTGTATTTCGGATTGAAGGGTAAGTTAGCCAGTGTAACTGGGCATGGATGGCATTTCATCTTAGGCTTCAGGATGACAACGCACCTGCAATATCAAGTGATTGTCTCTTGTTATTGCAGGTGTCTATAGGCGGCGGTAACCGCTCACCATCAGGTGGGCCGTCAGCTTGTTTGTCATCTAGTTGTATATAAAAAAAATGCACAAAAATAGCTGAGAATATTGACAAACATGATAACCAGCCCACATCAGTCTGTTGACCAATACTTACTATATGTTGCACCAATAGTCGCAGTCCTGCGGTGTGATTCACAAAGAAAAAATATTCGACATCGAGTTTGACATTTATTTAAAATATGACATTTATTTAAAATATCACATTTATTTAAAATATGTCATTTATTTCAATAATGCTAATGTGCCTTTCACAAAAGTGTTCAAATTATTAATTCTATTACTCTCCTAAAAGATGTGACACAGTTATTATTATAAAATTTTAAAATGAAATGATTGTGAGAATAAGAATACCTATTTTAATTAGTGAAATTGTAAATTTGCATGTCTGATATGACAGAGTATGTAGAGCCAATATAGTAATTCTACCAACATTGTTAAACCATGTTCTTTGCGAATAAAGATTCTGATTCTGATTCTGACGTCTGACAAGACGACGATCTGCCATTGATTTTGACGTTTGCGCTCTGCGCTGTGCGAAAGCATATTCACTAATCTCTACGTCGGTATAATGGCTGTGTATGATTGTCTCTGTTTTAGTTATACAAAATGAAGTACAATTGTATACGATATTTTTTGATTTTGTTTTTGTTGTGTTAAAATTGTATCTCAATGATTTCATTTAACATTTCATTTAATTTTACATGAAGATATAAAAATCAACAACTTTTTAGTTCCGGTTCATGCCGTGCTCGCTGATGTCGGCAATGATTGTCAAAAAAACGCCAAAAGGTATGACAGCGCTGCCAACAGCCACGAATTCATGGCTGCTGACTTTAGAGAATCGCATAGCTGGATCAGCAGCTTTCAGTGATACTCTAAATAAACCCAGAATCTATTTTAGAACTAACAAAATTGATTTTAGAACTAGAAAAATAAAATACACTCATAACTAATAAAATGAGGAGCTCGGTGGCTGAGTGGTTTGAGCGCTCTGGATTCGATCACGAAAACAAAGCAACATTCCCGGTCGGTCCCAGGATGGGTCAATTAAATTTATAATCTTGATCTCCTCCTGCCTCGGAAGGCACGTTAAGCCGTTGGTCCCGGTTGTTACTGCAACCGCTTTTACCCACCAACCCGCATTAGACCAGCGTGGTGGTGTTATCGCCCAAACTCCTCATGTGTTTCTCCCATGTAGGAAGGCCTGTGCCCAGCTGTGGGACGTATTAGGTTGTGGAAAAAGTCTTTTCGCATTATAGTATGTATGAACTTGTAATAAAATCTCTTTGGCTGTACTATTTGTATCTGGCTGGTTTTGGTATCATTAAAAGTTTAGATTTTAAAAAAGATAATTCCAAATTCAAACTAGGAAAATATGTGTTTTTCATTTGTTTTTCGTACTGTCAAGATGAGTGAATCTAATGAAGAAATTCGATACATTTTAAAATTTTACTACAAAAAAGTTAAAAATGCAACGCACGCCGCGAAAAAAATTTGCGATGTTTATGGATCTAGTGCAGTGTCTGTGAGAGTAGCACAAATTTGGTTCAAGCGTTTTCAATCCGGAAATTTTGATGTTATAGATGCACGTCGCTCTGGTCGCCCTATTACGGATAAAATTGATGCCATTTTTGAAAAACTGGAGCAAGATCGGCATTTCAGTAGTCCCACCTTCTCCCTTCCTACTCAGGACCACGCGTGCTGGTCTTCGGAGTCATCAATTTACCGTCTCCACCTCAACATCACGCACAAAGAAATTTAGTACCTCGTTTCTTTGTCGTACTTCCAGAACTTGGAATTATTTGCCAGCACATGTGTTCCCTCCTTCCTATAACATGAGTTCCTTCAAAAGAGGCGTGAAAAAGCATCTTTCAGGCCGGCAAGGTGGAGGCGGCTAGAGCAGTATCTAAACTGCACTAGCTGTCTTCGCATATGGACTTTTCTTACCGCTTCACATCAGGTGGTGTTGAGTCATTTGTCGTGCTTTGTATAAAAAAAAAAAGTTACGACGTAGCTGAAGAACTGGGAATTGACCACAAAACAGTTATGCCGCATTAAAAAAAATGGGTACACAAAAAAGCTCGATATTTGGGTACCCTACGAGCTCACTGAAAGAATCCTAATGAACCGTGTACTCATTTGTAATTCTTTATTACGACGTAATGAAACCGAACTATTTTTGAAGAAGCTGATAACTGTTGATGAAGAGTGGATCACGTATGACAAGAACGTGCGAAAAAGGTCGAGGTCAAAGGCCGGTCAGGCTTTACAGACTGTGGCGAAACCCGGGTTAACTCGCAACAAGGTGATGCTGTGTGTGTGGTGGGATTGGAAGGGCATTATTCATTATGAGATTAAAGCAAGAAGTTGAGAGAAAGCGGCCGGAATTAATCAACAGAAGGGGTGTGGTTTTTCATCATGATAACGCTAGACCTCACACATCTTTAGCCACTCAGCAAAAATTAAGAGTGTTTGGCTGGGAGGTGTTAATGCATCCGCCGTATAGTCCTGACTTTGCACCTTCAGATTTCCACCTGTTTCGCTCTCTTCAGAATTCTCTAGGCAGTGTCAGGTTAACATCACGAGACGACTGCCAAAACCACTTGTCGCGGTATTTTGATTAGAAGCCCCAAAATTTCAATAGCAATGGGATCATGTCCCTACCTACAAGATAGCAAAAAGTTATCGAACAAAATGTTACCTACGTAGTTTAGTTAAATGTAAATAAACTTTATTAAAAAATGTTTTGAATTTTCTTAAAAATGCGAAGAAACTTTTTCCCCAACCTATTATATAGGTTGGTGATGATGATGATGATGAAGAAAATACACTCTCAAATTGAATAATAAAGCACTAGGCTTTATTATTCAATAGATAATATCAAAAATACATCACCTTTGAATGCGACTTAAAAATTCCACACGTCAAAAAATATTCAGAAACGAATAACTATATCAATCGTATCCAAAAAGCATCATAAAGGAGTTCGGCTACAATAGCAGTGATCACAACAATACCAATTACATACGGCATTGTGTCTTTCGACGCATTAGCACTAAGCCGCGTTGTGAGCCACAAAAAAGAAAAAAAAACTGTCCACACATCTGACAAATTTTATACAACAATACCTTATATAGAGTTAAATGGATAGCTTCACAACGAAAGAGTTTCTTAGGCTTATCTATTTTCAACCCTAAGGCTTTCAAAATAGGGGTTGATAATAGGACAAGGCAAAGATCGAAAAGGGCTATTGAGCGCGGCTCCTTTGATGCCGTGTCGGATGTCTCAATCGCGCTGCGCCCGCGCCGGGCACTCCCACACGTCCCTATTCTGTTGATAAGCTTTGTGTTGATATAAAAATATGTTTGGATGCTTACCTTAAAGACAAAGGTTTAAATGTTTATCTGGTAACACGATACCTGGTTAAAATGAGCCGACATTTTTTATTCGCAAAAAAATCTATTAAAGACTAATTCACGTCCATTGGGTTCATTTTATTGATGATTCAAATGGAAATTAAAACAGACCTTCCTCTATATTGATGAATATTGAGTCTACAATTTATAAAGTATAGAAACTTTTACTTCAACTAACTTATGTGTTACGTATCTCGTAGCAAATTGCTACGAGTTTGCTACGGCGCCGACGCGGTATTCATGACTAAAACGTAATTATCCATTCGTTGTTGGTTTTCTTTCTTTCATTTTCTTTAACTGCTGAGTCCTCAAGCTTGTTTTATTATCTGCAATTGAGGATAGCAGACGGAACCAGCAGCTTAGATTTTCATAGCTAGAGCTCCAAAGGATTTTTGCCAAGAATGGAAAATCCCCCTTACTTTTGAAATAAAACCAATTCATCTGATTTATCTCGCATTTAATTAGATTTTTCATTATTATTATACACTCGAAGTTTCGATTACTTTACAGCGATCGTGGTGACGGGAACACTGAAGATGTCAATTGCCTTTTTTTTATTTATTAGGCTTACAAAACTGGTTATAATCACACAAGTCTTATCATTTTACTTGGAAACTTAAAACTAGATTGTTTCCTTCTAGAAGTAAGCACAAGTTCAGCGAAGCCGTGTCTTACACAGCGGGGGAGCAAAATTTTTACGATTTTGCGCACGACTACCGACTCTTGGTGTTACTGATAGCTAACCAGCCTACTTGCTATGGTTTTTTATATTTTTGTACTTAATTATATTCGTTAGTTTCTTGTTTTTCTTTATGTCTGTTTTTGATAGTTTTTGGTTGTCAATATACTGGTAAAGTGCAAAGACGTGGTTTTCTTGGTTCCCACTTCTTCCCATTTAATATACAGTCGACGGACTCCAGCCTATCGTAACAACTGCACGATTTCGGGTGCGTCGATGCTGCCATGAATTAGCTTAAACAAAAACATAAGCTCCAAAGCCTTTCTACGAGCATATAAACTGGTCATTTATAGTGGGAAGTACGAGACTGGTAAGAGGTAAGTTGCTTGGCCCTGAAATCATTATAAGCTAAGTGGTACATAAATCGCTTCTGAACACGTTCCAATCGATTAGAATGAACCTGATAGCTGGTGTTCCACACGGGGGCACAATACTCTAAAATGCTTCGCACGCAATTATATGCAATTATATGTCTTTAATAAGTTTATAAGTTAACTACCGTCACTTTGTGTTATATTTTGAGCGGTCTGATTCACGCATACGGAGCTCACGGTGCCAATGCATAGTGTTCGCGAAAATATAAGACAATACTACTTATGCGCACCCTTACTTGCTGAATGAGATGAGCAAGATCGCCAGAGCTCTTGAGGGAATTGTTATGTTGCGAGCAGGGAATTCTCACAGCTTTATAGGCTCCGGTAGCCAATTACCACCAGCCGAGACGTATATGCTGCCTTGTCACCATTTTTGTATTATATATATTTTTTAAAGTCCTCCGTTTTATTTAATTAATACCCAACAAAGTATTAGAATACGCCGACGTTATTAAGACCTGTCGATAATATATCACGCGGCGTAAATAAAGAATAACTCGATCTAACACATGTTTGTGACAACATGGCGGCCGTTGTGTGCCGCGGAACAAATCGCTCGCGATAAATCAAGGATGCGGCGACGGGTTAATGTCGTGATGACAATTATTATACCCTTTACCCTAACAAAAAAGAACTTGGCACTTTGCACCTTTAACGTTACTGTATAAAGCCTACTTTTGATTAGAAATCATAAGGCGTCGAGGATTAACTTTTGAAATAATGTTTATTGTTCCGATATCCCAACAGGTATTTCTTTTCAGATACATAATTGTGTGTAAAATGTCTTACAACATAAGCGGATAAAGACTGGTATGTATACTAATGTTTACGTCTCATTTTATAATAATATACATATTAGAGTCGTGGAAGAGTGAGAACTATAAAATTATTAAAATGTATTTTGTTATCGTCGATTTAATTGAGAATACTAATCTTCGCTATCGATTGAAAGTAAAGCAAGCTTCAATAAGCGTTTTATGTACCTAATTAGTGGTATACATTATCAGTTAGTCATCATCACCAGCCTACGTCCCACTGCTGGGCACGGGCCTTCCTACATGGCAGAAACACATGAGGAGTTTGGGCCATAACACCACCACGCTGGCCCAATGCGGGTTGGTGGGTTAAAGCGGTTGCAGTAACAACCGGGACCAACGGCTTAACGTGCCTTCCGAAGCACGGAGGAGCTCAAGATTATAAATTTGATTGACCCATCCAGGGACCAACCATGGCGAAAGTTGCTTTGTTTTCGTGATCGAAACCAGAGCGCTCAAACCACTACGCCACCGAGCTCCTCGGCTCCTCTATCAGTTAGTAGTCTACAATAATAGATTCCCCACTCAAAATAATTAGAATACCACTAGAAGAGTACAGGAAATCACGTAACTCTCAATAAGGAACGTAGCTGTAAAATTTGAATCCATTTATTAAAATATTTTCAGGTTCATAGTTAGGAACGATTTTTTATTAATTAATGAAAATGTTGTTAAAACGTTGTTAATTAATGAGTTAAATCTATTTATACATATTATTCCGTCAAAACGTCAAAATTATTCTCTAGAGAGAACAAGAGATAGTAATTACATCCGTCGAGCAACTGTTTCGTCTAGCGAAGGACAGAAGAGTTTGCGAAGCTAGCTGCAAACCTTCAATAATGAAGAGGCACTAGAAAAAAAGGAAAAATTCTTTCATTTTTAAAAATCAATTTTTATTTCTCATCGACCAACCCATAATATAGCTTATTTTATTTATAGAATATTATTTTTGTCATAATCATAATAATATTATTTTTACATAACATACCCAATATGTTCCTTCTTGAGTGGGCCGCCTGAGGGCTGGTAAGGGATAAAGTTAAAAGTTAATTTAATCAAATTTATAAATTTCGTAGCAACCAAAAAGGCATAGCTCACAGTTCAATACCCTAGAGTAGATATTGTACAACATTTAGCCTTCTGTCGCTATTTACTAAAAATATTTCTATTCAAGATCAATTGATCAAAAGCATTTACCTACAAATCCTTACCGCTATACACCCTTAGGTACACTCTTTTCAATATAGAGGTATCTAAAATGACGCGGCGTTATTCGATAAATAAAGTAACAACATTCGCCATTACTGTAATCTAATAACGTAACCCTTCACAAGACGCACCGGCAGCGGCGCGGGCGCAGCGATCCTTCTCGACGCGACCACTAAGCCGGAAAACGCAAATTATACAACAAAGACCTAACACATCTGCGCTTGCGATTACTTATAAGTCTTATACTTTAAGAAATGTAACTATAGGTAAGTACTAATTTTTACAAGCAATTTGAAACCCTATCGCGGGGCAATAAAGAGGTGCTAAATTCCGGTGCTAAGCAGATTTATTGATATAAGATATGTTTAATAAGTGCAAAGGATGCAACGGTGCAGACAAATCCGCGTTGAGTGTCTTAGGGTGGCCACGCTTTGTACGTATATAGTAAATCAACCGTCCATTTATGTCCCACTGCTGGGCACGGACTTTCCTACGTGGGAGATCCACATGAAGAGTTTTGGAACGTAACACCACCACGGACCAACGGAAGTAACAACCGGGACCAATATCTTAACGTGCCTTCTGTGGAGAAACAAGATGTAAAGAATATTTGATTGACCCATCCGGGGTCAATAATGGCACGGTGTAAGTTGCTTTGTTTATTTATGCAAGCGAAACCGGATCGCTCGAACTACGGCAACGAGCGAGTTATATGTAATTAAGAAGGTAATATATTTAGTTGACAAAAACAGAATGTTAATAATAATAATATGATAATAATATTCATAAACTTACACCTACTATCTAGCCCAAAGTAAGCATCATTGAGAGCTTGTGTTATGGGTACTAGATAACGGAGAAATAATGGTAATAATATGTAAATATATAAATATTAGAAATATACTAAATACACATATAAACATCCATGACTCGTAAACAAATGCTCGTGCTCATCATACAAACATTTGCTCCTACCGGGATTCGAACCCGGGACCTCTTGACCGACTAGCCTGTATAGCAAGGGGTAAATACCACTCGGCCAGCCGGTCGTCTATTATACGTCTAATATTGAGTGCAGTAAGGCATGTGGTATTAACTGAGTACCGCCACCTTATAGAAGACCGCAGCCAAATAACAATTGTTTATAGTTTAGTGTCTCTGCGGTGAAGGTTGCCAAAGCTTATTGAGAAACCGCTATATTGGGAAATGAAATGAAAATATCTTTATTCAATTAGGCCCTCCAAGAAGCACTTTCGAATCGTCAAAAAACCCTTATGACTATCACATAAAATAATATTGACTAGCAATGTTGGTCTCTCTGTCTTGTCTGGGTCTACGTACGCTAACAATGTAATAATATCCTATAAATGGCGTAGTCTTTGTCACCATACGATATTCGCAAAATGATTCAGTGTTAAAGAGCTGGGGCCCACAACATGCGCTCGCGCACACCACGCCACTCCAATGTTTCCGCGTTATTAAGCCTGGAGAACAACCTCAGTAAAAAATGCATTTTCTAATCCATACTTTCATATCCCAACCTCTTTTGTGAAAGGATTAATTTTTAAAAAGATGTTGCATTCACCGCTCCGTGGTAATTCTTTGTTAATTTTGCTACAAAAAATATCTTCAAAACTATTTTTAATAGATGCTTCATAGATATCTGTTTCCGTCATATTAGTTTTGTGTAGGGCTAACTAAATGTTGTCGATAATCGGATTTTGTTGAAAGCTTTTTACTGCTCTCTACAGCCTTCTGAAGTTTCATTGATGTAAGCTAACAATAATTACAAGTTTAATTTAATCCTTTGAATCTGTATGGTATTAAAATTCAACCACAAAGTTTATATTATAATTACCTACCTATTAGTAATAAACATGCTATTGTAAAGACAATATTCATAGCATGAAATTTAAAGTGATAAATTTTGCCGGTATTTCTTTGTCTAGGGTCATAGAGAGATATGCAATTTTTCGGATTCAGCTAAATAAATTTATTTTTGTTTAACTGAATCTCAAAAATATCAGGTTTAATAAGCACTTTGGTTAGATGCGAACCAGCGACTTATCTCCCAACTGGAGGTGACTATTATTACTATCTTGTAGGTACAAATAATCTTGATACCAATAAATTATTGTTAAATTTTTATTTAGCATTTAAATGCAATTATCAAAACTACATCTGTCAGCATAATAGATTGGAATGCCCCACTTAAATACTTATACAAAAAGACTAATTCAATGTATATATCTCTACAGAGATACCAAAGATTTATCATTGTTCAAACTAATAGGTCTTAAAACGCTTGTTCCGTATCTCGCGTATAGAAAGCGATCTGTCTGCCACGATGACGGCCCGATGTTTGTGTATCGATTAATTAATAAATCGGGTCCGAATCGATCGAGATATAAAAATCGATACACGCAGCCTCTAATTGAGTCAAGCCGCCACAAAAGATACACAACAGCAATGTTTGCTTTGCGGCTGTTAAATTCAATTTAGTTGGAATTTCAACTTTAAGTCTTTAGTGTAAGATACGCAAGTTTATTGGAGGAGTTTGTGGTTAATTTTGTAATAAAAAAAAGTAAAAGCCCGGCACTAAATGCCGAGCATTTACCTGTCATATTATTAAAAAATAAATCGTCTTCGGCCGGTGTATGGGAATCGATATTTTTGATTAATGACGGTTAAACTCGATTATGCTGTTGACGAACTGCGCCCGATTGATGGATCATTGTTGTTTTTTGCGCGAGTTAATACTTAAATATGGTAACACTATCGCCCGCATGCCTGGGTCGGGTCTATTAGCCTTTTGTTGGGAATTATACAATGTGTAATATTAGCGAATTTTTATCAATTTTTTAGCAAAGTTACCCGTTCACACCTGTTCGTTGTTCTCACAGAAAGGCCGCGGATTCCTGTGTGCTATCGGCGTGTTTGACATACAAAACCAGTAAGTAACGCGATACAGATCAGCACAAAGGTTTATCCGCAAATCCTCGTTAACAGTGTTGTAGAGTCAAGGGTGAGCCGCCAACACAAAGATGGCGGCTTTATACTCCTACAAATCCCTTAAAAAACGTGAGATCTTTATAATTTTTTGCAAATAACACAATAGAGTTAAAGGCTTTTAGGCAATCGATAAAAACCAACCTCTAAATTAAACATGTCGAAGAAAGAATAACTTTAAATAATAATTTATACCTTATAAACACACTACTCTAAAGTGATTTTAATGCCGTTTCTGAAACGGATGGGTGACCAAATGAAAGTTAGAATAGAATAGAATACTTTATTGCATTACATGTGGTAACAATTAAGGTCTAATATACATTTAAGTTCTAACACATGAGCCCTGTAAGGACATAACAATATTAACATAAAACTTATTAATAAAGTAGCAATTATCATTTTATATCAGTTAATCTCAAATATCTCCGTATTTCAAAAAGGACGTTATGGTAACACAATCCTTAAGAGCCTATATAGATACAATGAAAAAAATATTAAACCAAACTACTTTGGCTACATTCGTATCTAATAATCAAAATTTGGCGAGGTGCAATCACAGTTTATTTGATTTAATAACACTGTGCATCTCTATGCAACTTTATTTTTGGGTATGTATTACGCTAAGTTATGTAGTCACTTTTTTCAGGCTACAGGTAGTCGACAGTTCAGTTGCCATTTTTTCCAGCGTAGCCTTTTTCTACTTTGTGCCTGCACAGATAGGTAGCCTGTAATCTTCATCTCTATGTACCTGAAAAAATTGTAAGCTTAACAGCAATCTTATTTTTGGACTATAGTCAATGGTTACGCAATCTATGACTTGTGAAACATAATAGCTATTTAAAACAATACCCTTTACTAAATATCCTAATTATAATACTTTATTGCTAAAATGAAAAAAAACGGTTTCATAAACTTTCGTTTAGTTAGGTAAAAGATTTCAACTATTGCTTTTTAAATTAATTTTTGTTCTATAAAAGATTTTTAAATATAACTAAATGTAAGATTTTTACATAAAACTAAAGTTTCCTAAAATCTAAAAGCTAACATAATAATAAATAAAGCATAACAAAGTAAAATAATAAAAAAAATAAGAAACATGGTAACAAAGTCTTAGAATTCAGTATAGAAAAATATTAAGTTTTCCCACCAAATATTTATAAATAGGTAAATATTAGGCATATTACATAGGTTAGGTTTTTTCCACTATCAGAAATATGTTATCAATAAGAAGATACCAACATGATCATGAATTATTTGAAAACTAATAAGTATATATTTTGGCCATTTACTGTTTCATTGCAAAGTCATGTTTCTTGAAAATATGCTTATATATTAATGTAAGCGCTAGTAACTATAAAGAAAATTAAAAATAACAGGCCAGTAATTTCAATACCTTTCAGATTTTTCTTAAAGTGGCGACACAAGCGAGGTAAGCCAATATCGATGCTTTGAGTTAAGCTGATTTAAACAACGGCGTACACGCGTCGGGTTACTCACGTCTTTAGTTTCGCACTTGCTTAATAGGGATGTGCGTTTTGAATATAACAAGTAACAAGTATCGATGCAGCCGTCACGAGCTATATACCTAGAGGACAACTCCTACAATACCCGAAACTGTTCAGTTCGGTGAAAAAACGGCTGTTGGTGGGGAAGCAGCGGCGGAGCTTTTCTCTGAATACTTCTCATCAGTGTTTGTACCTGATAGTCTAATCACAGCGCCGAGTGATAAGGTTTCCCACATTAACTACCCTCTGTTCTCATTGCATATCTCTAGAGAGGATATCTTTAATAAACTTAAGGGACTCGATTCTAACAAGGGGGCTGGGCCTGATGGTATTCCCCCAAGCTTCATTAAGCAATGTGCGGGAGCTCTGACCGAGCCGCTGTACATTATCTTTAACAAGTCCTTGCAAACTTTTCCGACTGTTTGGAAAAAGGCACATGTGATACCTATCCATAAGACGGGTGATCCGAGCGACTGTACTAATTACAGGCCAATTAGCATTTTATCTTGCTTTGCCAAAGTTTTAGAATCTCTGGTCTACGATCGAGTTTATCACCATGTCTTACCGTATATTTGCCAACAGCAGCATGGATTTGTGAGAGGCAAGTCAACTGATAGTAATTTGCTTGAGTATACTAATTTCATAAGCAAGACCTTCAATGATCATGGTCAAATAGACTCCATTTACACTGATTTCCAAAAAGCTTTTGATAGAGTCAATCACAGACTACTTGTTGATACAGTGGAATCTATGGGCATACATGGTTCTCTTCTGCGTTGGCTTGAATGTTATATTTCCAACAGGAGCCAATTAGTTGCTTTAAGGGGATACTGTTCTCAACCTGTCTCTATAGTATCCGGCGTGCCCCAGGGCTCGCATTTAGGGCCTTTAATGTTTATTTTGTACATCAATGACCTGGCCTCGAGGCTCAGTAACGTGTCATTGTTATACGCGGATGATTTGAAGATATTCAATCGCATCAACTCAATCCAAGATTGCATGAACTTACAGGTGGACCTTGATACTGTGATGGATTGGTGCAAAGTGAATCGAATGAGCCTAAGTGTCAAAAAATGTTCTGTTATATCATTCACCCGTATCAGAAACCCTATTATGTTTCATTATAAAATTGGTAATACAACACTTGAGAGGAGAACTGTGACGAAGGATTTGGGCGTTGTGTTCGACAGTAAACTTAGTTTTAATCATCACTGTGAGGCCTTATCTAGTAAGTGTAATAGACTGTCAGGATTCATATTTAGAACCTCTAGAGACTTTAAGTCGCCTAGAAGCTTAATGTTACTTTACAAATCTTTAATCCTAAGCCAGCTTGAGTATGCTTCTGTAGTGTGGTCACCACAGTACAACACATATATTGATATGCTCGAATCGACTCAAAGACGCCTTCTCAGAGTAGTAACGCACAGATCTGGTCTTAAACGGGAGCTTACTACATATGACGATCGACTACGATACTTCAGAATGAAGAGTCTTGACAGCCGTCGCAGGATACATGACCTAACCTGTTTACATAAAATCTTAAGTGGCTCATTATCCACTACACTACTATCTGACATACACATTAGGGTTCCCAGCAGGTCTCCCCGGCTCGATCGTCCCTTTAGTATTCCGTTTTTTAATAACAATGTGTCTTTTCACAATCCTATTTTTAGGATGTGTCGCGAATACAATTCGTTGCTGAACGAACATGACGGTGTGCCTGATATTTACAACTCATCCATCTGTAAATGGAAATCTTCATTGCATAAAATTGTCATGTGACTAAATAAGTAAATACTGCTACCTTGTTAATTGTCTCAATCATTATATTCCATTTATGTTATAATTATGTATGTCATAGTATTTGTCTAAGCATATTTTTGTATTTTCATATGATCCCAGAACCAAATACTATGTAAGTGATAATTTGACGAGTTTTAAATGTTTTAAATATTCTAAATATATTAATAATTTCTGCCTTAGCATCCATAATTTGTAATTTTATTGTGGGTATTTAAGTTTTATAATATGTTAGTCTCGACGTCTGCTTATCATGCTGTGTACACATGCTGTGGAGTTGCAGCCTGTCGTTGTATATGTTCTGCTTTTTTTTGCCTTAAAATGTAAATTGTTGTAATTCTGTTTTGTGTACCAAATAAAATAAATAAATAAATAAGTACGCACGTCATGAGCACAACCCTATGGCCGCAAATTACAGGCCGAGAAGGTGTTAGTAACACAACCCGCGGGTATTTGCATCACAGCCTCCGCCCCGGTCAACCGGCCTTAATGGACCCATTGATTCGGTGCATCTGTTTAATGAATTATTGAATACAATTATTATATTCATACATTCACACCTCATCAAATAAGCAACCAAGTGTGTAACATAACGTTGAGCTTTAGCGGTTGTCATGTTTGTAAGTACGTTAGAAACCGTATAGCACGCGAAGATTTTGGTTCCGACGTGTGAGGAGAGGATGAACTTATGTTAGTGGCGATGATAGAAAGATGCCGTGGTCCTCATGTCTAATATTTTCTCAGAACATATTCTGTTTTACAGTTTGCGAGCTCAAGATTCTCATCAACTCTCATAAGTGTTTCTTCGAAGGACGCGCGACGTCTAAAGCATGTTGGTGTTATTCTCCATTTTCGCTTGTCGCCGACTATAATATACTTATACCCACTCGTCTTTTTCATCATCATCAGCCTATTTACGTCCCACTGCTGGGCACAGGCCTTCCTATATGGGAGAAACACATGAGGAGTTTGAGCCATAACACAACCACGCTGGCCCAATGCGGGTTGGTGGGTTAAGGCGATTGCAGGAACAACCGGAACCAACGGATTCATGTGCCTTCCGAACAGAACGGAGGAGTTCGAGATAACAAACTTTGATTGACCCATCCCATCCCGTCTTGTTATTGTCCATGAAAATGTCAATTCAAATATAAAAGTTAACCAGCCTTTGTTGTTGGAGATAACAATAAATCCATTCCTGTGTTCATTTCTTGACTGCTTCATTTAAAATTTTACCTCGCTTATCCAAGAAAGAGTGGCAAGCAATCATAAATCTGGACGCATCCACCCTTTTCTTTCGGGGAGAAATCCGACTACAGACCTTCCCGCCGCTGGCTAAGCGACGGGCGTATGTGGCGTTCGCCCAGCGCTTAAAAGGCACTGGGAGTACCCACTAAAACTCCCCGGTAACTCCACTGCCCTTCGTAGGGGTAGCCTGGGCTCTGCCGAAGCAATTTCACCAACTAACCAACCCACCCCAAAGACGCTTCGACAAGATTATCAAGAGAAAGCGTTATGCTAATTAGCCTGGCTTCCAACAAACGCATTCTCAAACCTTCAAGCGGCAATATCCCACCGGAGGGCTATGACAATTGAAAAATCAATTGTGTCTAGAGTCTGATGCTGACGGGCTAACTCCAGCAATATTACTCACCGATTAATTTATTATACAAAGTAATGTTAAGCTTATTGTGATGTCTTCTGTAGTTTGAAACACTTCGTCAAAAGCATGACTCACACTGTCACAGAGCCAATCCCAGTAATACAACTAAGTGTCACGATATTGGAATTAAAAACATTATCAAGAACGGATACAAGGAAACTGTTTTATCGTCGGCGGCTCAAAGCGTGCGCCCGCGCAGGACGCGCACACCTCGCTGGTTCCATTGACATGTCTCCGACCTTCAAGTGACATCGGGGCTTAAAATTTAAATAAATATAATTATAACATATCCTTCGAGCGAATATTATTATTATAGGGGAGACACACATGAGGAGTTTGGGCCATAACACCGCCACGATAGCACAATACGAGTTGGTGGGTTGAGACAGTTGCAGTAACAATGGCTTAAAGTGCCTTACGAAGCACGGAGGAGCTCGAGACCAAAGGTAAATTTAATTGAACCATTCCAGGATCGACCAAAGCTAAAGTTGCTTTCCAGAAATATTGAAAAATTAATGCGGAAGCATTAGTAGATAGTACCCTAATAAAATTAAAACTTCCATCTTTATAAAACCACAGAGCACTTACGTACCATATTTCAAAAAGTATTATTCGTCTTTGGATTAGTAAAAGAAAAAGAAGAAATGGTTTAACAAGTAACCCTTGTGAAACCATTTTTCAACCTGCTCTACTTACTGAGTTATCGATCCCATCTTCTACGAATTTCTTACACGTGTATTTCAGGGAGGAAATAATAGTGATACTTAGTAGTTTTCTTTTCGCAAGCAACAAGAGGTTTTATTACATATTTGAAATAAAACCTCTTTACCGGATTCACCTCGCATTTAATTAGATGTTACATTATTATTATACACCCGACTTTCGATTACTTTACAGCGATCGTGGTTACATTTACATTACATTACATTTAATTTATCAGTATTTGTTTCGTCTCAAGTTAAAACAGTCCTGTCACGGTCGCCACTATTTAAAAAGACTTAATAAAAATATTGCAGGAAAAAAACCACCATACTTTTGCAGATTTGTCACAAGACTGCCCGACATTTTCTTTTATATTTTGCAGAGGAACAAAATGTCAATTAACAATAGAGTTTCAATTCACAACAAAAAAAATAACACCTAAGTAACCTAAGTACCACATGACGTTAAAAATTATTATTTATTAGTTAAAAATAACTTTGAGTTGAGGCTACCCTTTTATACTGTGGACTGCTGCCCTAGTGGGAAGTTGGGAACTCTATAACAATATGCCCCACGCCTCTTTTAATTGTTTTTAAAGTCTGACAAAACAAGTAAACTTAACTGTCCTAAAATACTTATAATTCCTAATTCCACAAACCCTGTTTCTCTTAAAATCATCGATTAATTGATCAGATGTTTGTAAGCAAATTAGGAGTTTCTAGGATAAATAAACCTATCTAATACTTTAATAACATCCTAACACGTGATATAGACAAAAGACATGAAATTTAATTTCTTACATACAATACTCGAACACTATTCAAATAATAGATACAGGAAGCTCATGAATTCGTAGACATGGCTTTTAGTTTTTGTATAATAAAAAAAAGTAATTATTAGAAGTTTATCGGTTAGTCTCTATCACTCGTCAGAAAAATTAAAAAACAAGTCAAGTTATAAACTAAAGTACTTTATTTAGCGCTATTATTAATAATTTGTAAATAAAAATTACCACGTTTCGTTTAAACAAAAGAGCATTACTATAAAATGATATAATCTAAAGTGGCATTGTCTTTTAATTTAGCGAGCACTACACATTTGATATAAATCCCCTTTACCGGACTTAACTCGCGTTTAGTTAGATGTTACATTATTATTATAAACCCGTCGTTTCGATTATTTTACGACAATCGTGGTTACGGGAAGACTGAAGATGTCACTTGCCTTTGATAAGTTTATAAGTTGTGTTATATTTTGAGCGGTCCGATTCACTCACGGTGTCAATTTGTCGGACAGTGTGAGAACGGGCTTGGAACTTTATTATTCGCATGCTAGTGGCGCACTCCAGCCATCTTCTCTATTAAAATTAGGTTAGGCGTTTCTTCAGTGGCTTGAAATATGTTTTAATAAAATTGAAGTACGCTTCAAGATGTTGCCAATCTTGTCAGTGACACCTTTCATATTATATGGTAGCACAGCAGGTTGACGTCCAACTGTGACAGGTTTCCCTCGGCTCCTATGACTTTGGCGTGGTATTCGTAGTTTGCAATACATGCTTGACATGTTGAAGCTCAGTTGTCATTGTTAATGTTTTATTGCTAAATTAAATAAGTTCTAATCTTCATTTATCATTTATCTCTTCACATTTTCATGGTTGTTGACATTAGAATTATGAAAATAAAATGAATTTGATAAATAACCGTAATATAATTATGATTCTATCTTTAGTATTTGAGAAACAATGGCGTACAAAAAGCACCAACCATTTAAAATCATTAAACAATCATTTAAGTTTTTGTATTTTAAATCTCTATAATCTCAGCTTACAGGAAAGTACGCCTTCTTTAAGCTATTAGGTGTTTATTTTAGTTTGTTTGTTTCTATTTGTATTTAAAAACCCCACGAAATAAGTTGAACACCTATAATCCAGGCCCTACACAAAAAAACAATAGGAATTATATTAGCTAATTCTCGAAACACCGTCGGAAAAGCAGAATCATAACTTTTTATCACATTGTAAACGTTACAAAGGTATTCACAAAAGAAATTATTTAATGTAAACAATAGCAAAGACCCTTTTTGATGAGGTTTTGCAAACAACATCATATTAAATACCTATACATCGAAAAATGTTTCGATCAAAGTAATACCACGGGGCGTGTGCTTTAGGTATATCACTAGGACATTTCCTTTTTTGAATCTAGACTTACATAATTGTCACAATTTAGGATATTGGAGAAGCTCGCTAGAGCAGTGGTTTAAGCGCTTTGGTTTAGATTGCAAAAACCAAGCAACTTTCTGGATGGGCCGATATTTTTTTTAAATCGAGTCCTCCGTGCTTCGGAAGACACGTTAAGCCGTTGGTCCCGATTCTAGCTGCAACCGCTTTAACCCACCAACGTCAGCCAGCGTGGTGGTATTATGGACCAAAACTCCTCATGTGTTTCTCCCATGTAGGAAGGCCAGTGCCCAGCAGTGGCTCTGGCTGGTAATGATGAAGAATGGTGCACCTGCTGGTGTTAAGCGTTTACCGTAGTGTAATGACGTGTTGGCCACCCTTTAACCTTTAATAGGTGGCATCATGTTGGCAACTTTCAGCACCGTAAAGTACCTATGGCTGTATTGCTTCGATCTAATATAAAACTCCATCAGTAAAAAATAAGCCTCATGCTATTTTAAAGTTCATAAATTATTCAGTCATTGAAAGATTTCTAGTACAGTCGACCACAGAAGTAGCTGAACACTTTAGTACCATTGTGGTTGACTGGAGTGGACTGTATAGCTGGTGTACTGAATTAAACACGTTTCACACCCCTTCCCTGGCACATCTATAAGTTGCAATGTGCCACTAAACAAGCAACCGATAATGCTACTTAAACAAAGTTAACAAATTGTTAAAGCAGAGTGTACTACTTACTATCTTAAGAATTATAAATTTAACAACTGTAACTAAAGCAACAGGTAAGTAAAACACACACACACAAGTATATGTAACATTTTTTTTAAATTTTATCAATTTAATATATTTTACTTTGTTTACTATTTTTACTTGTTAACAATAAAGTTTCTTATTTCCATAAACAATGTGTGTCATTTACTTTACCCAACTATGAGAATAAAGTTTACAGTAGTTATTATTATCAACCTTATTTGTTTCAATAGCTAAATATAGGTTACAATATAACTATCACTTAAGTTTGATATTTTTAAACATTTATGTTTATTTCTAAACATTTAAAGGAATACTTAATGACTAAGTTACAGGCTGATACTTAACTCTAATATCTAATTATACATTTGAAAATATAATGAATTAACAATTTTTTGGCTCTTTAATATAATACTCAGGAAACTATCCCTATACTGGAGCATCTAAAGGAATATAACTCAAAGGTTTATTTTTATTTTTATTTAAAGCAACTTAAATTATAGAAATACTTATCATTAACAATCAATTTTAAATTAGGCATAGTTTTTAATTTAACAGAAAAGTTTGTGCTTGTGTTGGTCTCAATGTTAACATTAACTGTAAAACTGTTAATTGTCTGAGAAGAAGTCCCTATTCCCTGTAAGTTTAATTTATCTTTTTTTCCACATGCATTAGCCCCAATTAATTGGGCTTGATTTTCATCTATAAGGGAAATAGAAGCCCCTTCATCAAGCAAAGCATGGGTACTACAAGTACCTTTAGGACCTGATATTTTCAAAGGCACAACTTTTAACATAGCACCAATATTCTGTGAAATAGTATTTATATTAGCACTTTCAGAGTTACTTGAAGTTACATTTTCTGGTTGTTTAGGACTTCTAAGCAATTTATGTAAGTATTTAGAAATTTTACAATTTTTTCCAATATGTTCCACAAATTATAATAAAAAACTAAGTATCGGAGCTGAACAAACACTACTACTGTTAGGGCGGAAGTGACGTCACCAAACTAAGGATGTAAACCACCGGAAACATATAGGGCTGCTCGTATCTAACTATTCAATCGGTTGGTGACAACCATGTCACACTGACCTTGTGCAGGTACTTTATACTTACTAGCGTATAGTACGCTAGTAAGTATAAAGTTTTGGCGTCATAGTCGTTGTGACATGGTACTGAAGTGTTCAGCTACTTCTGCGGTCGACCGTACCACGGTTTTACTCACTGTGCCATCGACTGTACTTGTAGTAGCCGAAAAATGATACTTTTAAACCTAATGTAAAATATTATGACTAATTTTATTACTAAATAAGGTTTAATTAAAGATTATATAATTCAAATATTAGGTCATGTCTACCTTACTCTATGCAGATAGGCTTCTCAACGATAACCAAATACAATAACTGACGATTATCTTTCGCTAACAGTTAACAACTCAATTTGATTTCTTTTACGACAAGATAAAGCACATTTTAGTTTAACTGAAAATGTAAAGCCGGATCGCACGGTCAACGAAATGTTTCTAATAATTAGTTATCATCGATCATCTCAACTTGGCTACATTAATAAAGATATTAAATGCCTTCGCTTCATGATTAACAATCTACTGTCGACTTTATTTTACAGCATACAAGGTTGCTTTCAGTTTGTTCGTGAATCGGGTGGGCGGTAAGATCAAAGGCGGCGGCATCCGTTGGACATTACGGGCAAAACCAATCATATGACAGCGACACGGCGATCCTGAGGACAGATGAGAATGAAAAAAAAATATTATATTCAAAATGTTTGGCCATTTTTTTCAAAGATGCATTTCGATATCTCGCGGTTAAATTGACCGTAACCGCTTGAAGGCGAACGGATGTACAGTGAGATGTTTTCGTAATATATCCATCTTTTAGGTACTGGCAATAATAATTAGCTAACATCACAGAGGAAAGGTTAATATATTGATTTGTGATGTCAGTACGCTACTAATCTTTTCTGATCTTTTGTCTCTTGTCATTGTTCTGCACGCCTGCAGTTCAGAAATAATTACAAAATTAAAAATTTTAAGTAACCCCCGGCGTCCTTAATCATCTATCTAACACCTAATGAGAATTAAGACTATTCATAAGAGCTCAAACACGCTGTATCTGCTGTAAGTTTATGAAAAATTAAGCATTTCGCAGACTTTTTGATGGTATAGGATCAGCTCAAAGTATGTTATGGGAATGTCACCTAAGTGACAGTACACCAAATTTGAAATCAATCGGATCTGTAAAAGTTAGTAAAATCCTATTTTCATGTAGAAAATGAGCTGAGAGTCATCAAACGCCTGAACAGATCTTCATAAATTATAGCTAAGAACCATCGTAGTCACATCAGCTTTCAAACAGAAAAAACCGTATCAAAATCGGTCCATTCGTTTAGGCGCTACGATGCCACAGACAGAAACACAGATACACCGATACACAGACAGACACGTCAAACTTATAACACCCCTCTTTTTTCGTCGGGGGCTAAAAAGTTAAATGAATATAAATTATATATTTTCAAACGCAGGTCTAAATTTAGACCACGGTGTGCCACGGCCCAGCATTCGCTGGAGACTGCCTGGCCTTGACGGAGCAGCCGTGCCCTCATCGCGACAATCGGTGTGGACTTCTCCCTGGCGACCCTCGTCGAAGGCAGTGGCCTCTTTCTCCGAAAATGTTACCTCACAGAATCGATCCTGGAGCGAGCTCGATAGTAAGATCTCCTCGCAGACTCATTCCACCGGATGCGACTTGACTACAGAATGCGACGTTATGCCGTCCATCTTCAGCCGCCATAGTCGAAACAAAACACGGTGATATAGATAATGACTTCCACATTTCTCTTCAGTAGGTTGCGTGAAATACCCTGCTCTGGGTTGATGTCCCATTAAAATGCTGTTACAAAAGAACTCGTTGGTAATTTAGCGTGTGCAAATCATTTTTTTTTTTTCAAAGAAAAAAGGTTCAACAAATACTAGTTAGTTAAGACGTTGACGCCAGTTAAATTATATATATTCGCTAACTAATTTTGACCGATAAATAAATTCGTCAAATACTAGTTACTTGAGACTTTCACGCCAGTTAAATCATATTTATTCACTGACTAATTTTGACAGATAAATTAATAAAATACATGGCAAGATGTCTCAATGACGTTCATAATGATCTCCGTACAACTCTGTTGTCATCAGTTTAACTTTTAATGGCATAATAAATCAGCGGTGCCGTTAGGTCTGCCCCTATCTTCCGGCTCGAGCTCCCCTGAGCTACAGCCTGAGCCTCTATTTGGAATTTCCCCTGGCAAAGAGTCGCCTAGCAATTTTATGCCAGAAAACCTACAAAGGATCTCGCGTCCTGTAAACTTCGGTGAAACTGTAAAGATCAACTGTCATTCAATTGAAATCAAATGAAATCATTTGTCATTTAAAGGTTGAAAAATGCCTCTCCCGTGTGCCTTTTTAGGCATACAAAGAAGTGATCGAAATTTCCAATTAACAATAATGACTCGTAACAGTTTGTTTTATATTTGTTTTATATTAATTTCCATCATTTTGGTTACATTAGTTCTCAATTCTCATAGTATTCCCTAGCGTTCCTAAAATTGTGACCAAATAAACGTCTTCTCTTTCTTTCTGAAAATGTAATTTAATTTAGCTTAATTAATTATATTGCAATCATGTAACTAAGAATTTATGGCCACACGCAGTCTGAAATAAACTGATTTTATTTTATTATTTTATATATTTATAAAGGTTTCTTTATCTAGGTATGTCCTCAAAGTATTCCTTTAAAGAATAACGACACTTGTCTTGTTAGTTCAAAACACAAACAACTTTTAAATAAGTCCTGTAAGTTGATAGCATAATACTAATCCTAGGAGCTAAACTAGTTGTATTTATATTGACCATTTTAAAAATATTAAAAAGTCTTCAATATACCATACGTATAGGTATTTTAAGTCCTCCAAAACTACGTATGTATGTAAATAAGCTATTAAATTAATCAGTTTTATTATGAATGACAAACGTAAATATATCATCATTTGTATTGATATCTCAATTAAAGTAATTGCCCTTAGCAAAAACTCGAAACCTTAGCAGAAACGATCAATCGACCGCAAGCGATGCGACTTTTTGTTGCCAGTTGCCAAATTAATTGCCAATAAATCAATAATGTCGACAAACAAACAGTCCACTCAGAAACTACTTAATAAAGTCAATCTTTCATCACAGAGTATTTGATCTTTTTTATAGTTCCAAAAACCCTAAAATGTGGTAGGTACAAATCAAAAATTTAATTTCAAAATAATAACAAAAAAACGATTTCAAAGCACTAAATATGCAAAAATAATTAAATTTAAGTATTTACTTATGTAAAATAATAGTAAGTATTTAAACGTATTTTTCCATTAAACTTAGCACCAACTCCAAAAAATACTTGTATTATGTACTACTTACTTAAATTAACCGATTTTTTGCCTTTTTTATTGTTTTGAAATCGATTTTAGGATTTTTTTCAAATGTTTTATTATGATATACCTACTGCAAAGATCAAAGCTTCTCTGTCTCTCAGACGGTGGTTGAACTTGTTCCTTGTTGACTACTTGTGTGAGGTGAGTTGTGTCCTCCAAATCAATTTGTGAAAGTAACCTTGGCTGAAATTGAAATTAATGCGCAAATTATTTCATTTCAGAATGTTTAGTTTCATCACCAGCTCATGAGTGATTTTCAAGTAAATATTCCACTCGTTTCTTTACAAAACCGTTCCATCGAAACATTATTTATTCATTAATCAACTGTAAATGAATTTTCAATTAAGTGTGGGTTCAGTATCGTATGTTTACTGTGCCGTACCGAGTACCGATGTACACATAGTTTTGTGCTAACGACGCGACGCGACGACAGCTGTGATTGATTGGATCGAACCCGGCAGAGATCGACAACTTACGATTGGTACACAAATTTATAAATATCTTATCCAAAATATTTGTTAAAAGCAAGTTATTAACACAAAATTTTACTCTGAAACAAAGCAAGAAAACTAATTTACTTATTGGTAACATTATAAATTATAGCACAAAAATCACAAATAACCACATTAATGTAGGCAACCAAATGGTCGCCACTCAGCTTTATGCCGTCGCGATAATGGAATATCACGGCTCTAGTTTTCAGTGACACCAGACAAAAGAGAAAAGCAATACCTACCTATAATTCTACAGTATTTTTTATACCACCAAGGTGGCAATTAAGCCCACCTAATGGTTACCGTAGCCTATGAACGCTTGCAACACCAGAGCGTTGCTGACCCTGTAAAAACCTATTCACGCCTTTTTTTAAGAAACCCATGTTGTAATCATTTGAAAAAACCTCTAAAGGGAGCTCATTCCACAACCTGAGCGTACTTGTGAGAAAACCGTAACAGTACGCGACCATTTTGGTTCCAATTTGTGAGGATGAACTCGCTGCCGGTTGCGAGCGGTGCGATGATAGAAAGAGGGCATAGGCATCATGTCAAATCATTCCTCAGAAAACACCCCGTTATTAAAAGTATACAAACGGTAGAACACACACAAGGAGGCAGTCTCTCATTGGGTTTAAAGGTTCAATACCGCTTGTGAGCTCAGGATCGTCGACAATTGGGATGTTGACTAAGTTTGAATCTGGCGCTATTTTTCACAAATTCGAAAAATATACGGTACTGTTACCCACAAAAACAGTTCAAACTTAAAAGATATGGAATATTGTTGAAGTTGTACTGTTTAGAAAATTAAAAAAATGATCAATATTTTTTTCCAAAAGATATCAAAAATGTTAATGATATATTAAAACAACTATTATTCCGACAACATATGCATAAAAACATGCATATTTCAAAGTTATTATTAATTTTGTCAATATGCCCATACATTTTGTAGTAATAAAGGAACATGTGACGTCATCTGTTCCGTAGATTTTCTACGGAGAGTTTTTGGACGATGCGCCGCCACACATCAAACATACCATATCTGTGAAACTATTGATCTTAGACATACTATTTCTTTTGCAATGTCTCTTCATGAGTTATATATAACTATACTTCTTATTTATGAAATAAATAAAAAGTTGTCAACTACCCTATTCTCATAGCGCGTCTTCGGAGCACATCAAATGGTCCAAACTGGTATCCAGGTACTCCCGCCCATAAATGGCAGCAGTACTCCTTGAGGGGCCTGACTTGAGACTTATACAGTAACAGTACAGTTATTTTAGGTATTTTTTTATGCAATGCAAGGCGAATGACTTAAACGCCACCAGATGTGAAGCGGTAAGAAGAGTCTATATACGAAGACAGCTGGTAAGTGCAGTTGAGAGCCAACTCACGCGTTGTTACCGTAGCCTTTAGACGCTCGTATCACCTTAAGCACTACTCATGCGTACTCACGCACGCGTTTTACTGTAGCCCATAGATGCTCGTAGCGCATTGGGCACTACTCACGCATTGTTATCGTAGCCTATAAACGCTTGTAGCACCTCAGGCACTACTCACGCGTTGTTACCGTAGTCCATAGACGCTCGTAGCACCTTGAGTACTACTCACGCGTTGTTATCGTAGCCTATAAATGCTCGTGGCACATCAGGCACTACTCACGCGTTGTTACTGTAACCCATAGATGCTCGTAGCACCTTGGGCACTACTCACGCGTTGTTATCGTAGCCTATAGACGCTCTTATCACCTTGGGCTCTACTCACGCGTTGTTACCGTAGTCCATAGACGTTCGTAGCACCTTGGGCACTACTCACGCGTTGTTATCGTAGCCTATGGACGCTTGTATCATCTAGGGTGCTACTCGCGCGTTGTCTACGCTGTAAAAATCAAAAATAGCGTTGTTGTGGCATAGGAGAGACTTATTAATTTTTGTTTCACTCACTGTCTTTTAATGAGTTGAGCGGTACCTAATGAAGAAATAATTATAAAATTTCCAAGCTTAACTAGAATTAAGCATAATTAATTATAATTAACGTGTCATCCAAACGGCACAATAAAAGCTATTTCTATGTAAATGAGCGAGTGTCACGAGTTGACCGCCCCTGCCGCGGCCACTTCAAACGGTTTGATCTGTCAGCATTTTGACATCGTTTGATATCCACCGACCAATAATAACAAAATTGTTAGTTAATACGTAATTAACTATAGCTTTAACTGACTTCTAATAAGGGTTGTTTGACTGAAATATTAATTTTGTTTGTATGTTAACTCGTGCCGTACCAAAAGGATTCTAACGTCATTCGAGTGATCGAATAGCCCCTGTTCTGTCTTTTTACAAACGTTGGAACATTCTGATCGCTTCTTTTTCTAATCCTATAAGTGTGACAGAGTAACAGGAACAAATTTGAGAATTATTGTGCCGTCGGTGAATGGTCAAAGGGTTTATTCGGCGAGTCATGTCGTCAGCTCCATGTCCACTCTAGAGATGATGATTGTGGTATGCGAATGCTTCTTTTGGGTTGTTGTGGCACCCGTGTCAATCATTATTTGATTTGCGTCAGTAAAACGTAGGCTTAAAGAGTTACGCGTAGATAAATATAAATGCAACACCAGGATTTAGATATCGAGATTCAATTCTATGCAATAATGTTAATTGTTGTAGTAGAATCCATGCTTTTGGTAGTGTGTGCAATTGGAGAAAGTTACATTTTATTCTTATTTTTTTCTTTTTGATTTTTTTCAGTTCAGAAATCCGCAGGACCAATGACCATTGGAGTGGAAAGATTCTGCAGTAGCGACCCATGCCGGAAGTCGCAGCGTGGGCAGGCCTCCAACAAGGTGGACCGACAATCTGGTGAAAGTCGCTAGAAGCCGCTGGATGCGAGCAGCGCAGGATATGATGATTATATTCTGCAGGGGTACCTCATCAGAATTCCGTCACGCCGCATGTTATTCCTTATTATTACTTAATAACACAATTCTCGACCGTGACAACACACCGTGTCCCCAAACATTCATTAGTCCTGTTAATTGGTCCGTCCAGTTAATTTGAATAACTCAATTATGGCCAGCGAAGACGGATGGCGGGCGCACGCCCACTGTTCTTTGAATTGATAGCCAAATGAACAAAATATACACTATTATATATGTCAATTCAATAGTTTGTCTCGGGATATTAATGAGAATATAGCTTATGAATTGAAAAAGCCAAATGACGAATTACGAGAGAGGTAGCGCTTAGTGGTCGTTACCACGCGGCCGACTGTGGTTTCTCCCGTTTACGGAAGATTCCAGCTGAATAGCACTGCCCTCTAGCATGGCAATTCCCTGGGGACTGTACATAAGTTTGTCTCTCTCTTCGTCATAAGAAAGAAAGAGATAAAACTCATTTTCTCTCCTGAGAGATAGTGTCCACAACCCGTGCTACGGGAGCTGCTTGTGTTTCGTCGATTACGGTCATCTCCTGTGCTGGCAATGGCAACACATGCTAAGTCTAAATTTAAGTTCAGTGCATTTCTTTCTCTCATAATGAATACGAAAAGGATGGCTTTCATATAATTTGACATTTAGAAACGTGCGTTCAATTTTCGATCTTATTGAACGTGATAAAATGCAGTGTTTATTAGGCACCTGCGGCTGCGTACATGCCGTCTAAAATTGTCTATGGTTTCTTTGAAATCTATCTTAATTTAATTGACAGCACTAAACAAATTCTTGCTATCTTTTGCCTATTACATATGGCGAGAAAGAGATATAAGTACTGTACTTAAATATAGAATTAGAGTGTGTCTTCAGAATCAGGCCCACTATAACGTTTACTCTTGATTTTCTTTATGGTAAACAGCGCGTGAATAATAAGTGCTACCACGTTGCTACGAACGGCTCTACGCTGCTTCTCACCCTCGTCGTATAAAACAGTCGACAGCACATCAAGCGTAACAGTTTGACCTTGAGACCGCCCTTACTGCGCTCGTAATAGAGGCGGCTTTCGTAGTGCGACTGTTGCACTTTATATGTTATCGTCTGTACGTTGACCGTTACATCATAAGTTTAAGTTCCCAATAATGAAATAAATAACATCTTTTCTACGGTCCGTAAAACAGTTGACTGTCAGTATGCATATTCGCGTATAGTCACGCGCGGGGCGAAGGGACGATCGATCGAACCTTGTCCTCGGTTATTACGATATGTGGGGGTGTGGGGAGACCGTGGCGGGGTAGGAATACCTATAGGATAGCATTATCAACTCAATGCTAGGACTTGTTACTTAAAGATTAAAGATTTTATAACCTTAGCGTAAGAAACCTGGATAAAAGCTAGGATAGGATTTGTGTGAAATAATTTCAAGCTCAATCTTATATAAGCGCTCAATCTTGTAATCTTATATACTTTATTATGAATGTTTGATATTAAATTATTTTATGGAAATTAAATTGACCTAAAATTATATTGGAATTTGATTATACATCTAGTAAATGTTATGCTATTTTGTAAGATTTTTAACAATATTTTATAATTTACATGATATTGTAAATATATTTCACAACTTCCTGTAATACCATGTTTTCAGCGAATATATGATTATCTTATCATATCATATCTTATCTCTATGATAAAACAATGAAGTAGGCGTTAGCCTAAAACTTGGTTGTAAACTATTGCCGTCTCTATTTGTCTATGGTAACTCAAAAGCCTCGTTTTACAAAGGACTACTTACATTTATACCACGTTTTCCAATCAGGTAGTGTTTATTATTATATACTAAATAACACTGCTTGCATTTTCGCGTGCTGTCACGATGTCTTGCTTGGAATTCCCCTTTTTAACAATATCCCGCTCGATGGGGTAGGCATTTTTATATTCGCCACTAATTTTATTACATGTCTCTGTAGCGGGTTGCTTACATTTCAGAGCTTCAACTCTTTTATTCAATACCTAGTCTTTAACTATTGTAATATACAATAGTTATAAAGATCTCTCGTTTTTACCGCACTCTAAAACGAAAAACAATAAGTATTATTTATTGGTGCAAAAGCTGCTTGCCGTGATAAAAAGATGGGTGACCAGATAAAACCCCCTGTTCTGGCTATAACCTCCCGTACATATCGCCTTAATTGACTCAAAAACATTATGTTTTACAACCGCTGCGCAAATGCACTCAATCATAAGAATGACATTTCAGTTGAATTTGCTTAGATATCTAGTAAGTTTTATGATAGAAATAAAATAAGAAATTCAAATGGCTTAAAAAGACACTTTTTGATTTTGATTTGATCAATTATAAAACAGTGCAATTAAAAATATTAAGCAACCCCCGGCCTCATTAATCATCTATCTAACAACATCTCATTCAGACTATTCTTATGAGCTCAAACGCTACTTGTATTGTCTGTAAGTTTCTGAAGAACTGAGCATCCCGCAGACTATTTGATAGTACAGGATCAGCTCAAGGTTAGCAGATCCTGGAAATAACTACCACCTGTGAAAGTTAGTAAGACCCTTTTGTCAAGTAGGAAATGTGCTGATAGTATTCAAACGCCTAAACAGATCTTCATAAATTTAGCTAAAAACCATCAAGGTCTCGTCAGCTTTTAAAAAAAAACGAATCAAAATCGGTTCATTTGTTTAGAAGCTACGATGCCACAGACAGACACACAGACACACAAATACACTGACAGTTACGTCAAACTTATAACACCCCTCTTCTTAGTTAGATACTAGGTATCATATGAACTCTTGAAGCATGTATTGTTACGTGAAGATGTATGTAGGTATGTACTGTATTTTCATAGTTCATACGCATGTTTGATTTGATAGTTATTTTTAAAATGTAGCTATCATATTATCAATACCTCACACGCTTCCTATCCATCACAATCACCAGCGGCCTATCCTTCCTACTTAGCTGAAACATATGATGAGTTGGGGCCATAACACCACCTCGCTGGCCCAATAGGGTTGGTGGTTAGTGGCATAAGTTACAACCGGGACCAACGGCTTTGCATGCACGAGTACAACGAAGCACGGAGGAGTTGGAGATTAAAAAAACCATGGTCAATGTTGCTTTGTATTCGTAGCTCCTCAATAAGGGCACAGACACAATGAAATTAATACTAATATAATAACATCTACTCATCTGTATAATGCTTCATGATTCTATACTAGAAACATTTGCATTACATAAATCATGCATGGAGGAGCTCGGTGGCGTAGTGGATTGAGCGCTCTGGTTTCGATCACGAAAACAAAGCAAGTTTCGACATGGTCGGTCTCTGGATGGGTCAATTAAATTTTTAATCTTGAGCTCCTCCGTGCTTCGGAAGCCACGTTTAGCCATTGGTCCCGGTTGCTACTGCAACCGCTTTAACCCACCAACCCGCATTGGGCCAGCGTGGTGGTATTATGGCCCAAACTCCTCATGTGTTTCTCCCATGCGGGAAGGCCTGTGCCCAGCAGTGGGACGTATATAGGCTGGTGATGATGATGACATAAATCATCTATTCTCGGCACTTATATACTAAAGTAAACACATTATATCCAATCCAACGCCTTATATTCCACTTGGTACCTCATTTCAGTATTATTTTCTTCCATTGCGCAAACAGAAAATGAACCGTGTGATTGTAATCTCCGTGCAGTAAGCAGTAATAAGATTGTGGCGGCTGCAAATAAAAACGAGTAGATGAGCGCGCAAAATAAAAGCAATGCAGCGATGAGATGAGCTCGCTAAATAAACAAGTATGCGAGGATGCGCGGGCGCCGCGCGTGCCGGGCGGGGCAGGGGTGGACAACCTACTGGACACACACATTTATTTACATTTATGGGCTATCCCTCCAAAAGTGTCGAGTGGTCAGAATGGGTAGTACCCAAGAGGTCTCAGTTGCGAATCCCGGTGGTATGATGAGTACGAACCTTATATATCTTCGTATATTTCTCCTTTATCTAGCTTACTTTGGACTAGATAATAATCACGTACTATTATCTAGCCCAAATATTTTTCTTTTTAACTCATGGGACACGCATTTCGGAGTAATTGGCCGTCATATTATCATTATTATATTGGATTATTTAGTTTCTTTGCTTATGTTTATGTTGACGCAAAATAGAAAAGTTCTACCTTCTTGGAGAAGCAGGTCTACCTGAATAGGGTGAACTATCAGATCTTGAGTAACCAAATTATTGTCAGCAGAGAATTCTTATTCCCGATGCAGATATAATCTATACTAATATGGTAAATGCGAAAGAAACTCTATCCGTTAATCTGTAACCTTTTCACACTTGAGCCACTGAAACGATTTGATATGGAGATAGTTTAAAATCCTGGGAACTTTTTGGCGCGATAGCCGACAACCACAAAGGTGGAGCCCCGAGCGGTAACTATTAATTTATGTATATAGAATCACAAATTATGAAAACGAGTAATAATAACATGACTACATTAACGGCGATGTATTTCTTGTTCACAAAAAACACATGCAAGTTGTCGCAACTACATTTATCCCAAAGTGTAACTTGAAACTAAGCAAACCGCTTTTAATTAAGAACATAGCTAAGCAAGCATTAACAATGTCATCAACATTTCAATATTAAGCAAACAAGTCCACTCGAATGTTGCCCGCGCGCGCCTCAATTGCCCAGATTATCCAATCACCGCGCAGCTGCCGTGATCGTTGATCCTGCTACCAGACCCTAAGATGCATCGTGCCTTGCTTATAGTTATAAAGGTTTCATAGTAGGTACTTAGTCACTTTCTAATGGAAGAAAGCAACTTGGATATTTTATTCACATACACATTTAGATGACCAGCAAGCTGACGGTGCACCTAGTTCTGAGTGGCTACCGTCACAGCAATAACAAAGAATAATTACTTGGTATTGCAGGTGCGTTGTCATAAGCCTAAGATGAAATCGTCGGTGGGCGTGCAAGACCGCGTAAGAGCAGTTTGCAATACCGCGAATGTGATATTTGTTGGAAGAAAAAAGATAATCATAGATAATATTTCTACTCATTTATTAGACTGAACTTGTTTGGGATTTCTCTGGGTGTTGTTTAATGAGAATTTGGTATAAGCAAATCAAATAAGGATATTTCAATTGTGCAACTTTTGTAAATACGCGTTATTGCAAACTGCTCTTACGCGGTCTTGCACGCCCACCGACGAAATGCCTTCCATGCCTAGTAATTACACTGGCTACCTTTCCCTTCAATTCGAAACACAGCGAACTGTTTCACGGCCGAAACAGGAATGGCGGTGGTAAGTACTGTCAGCCACAGACGTCGGTTAACACTTTAGTAACTCCTCCACTTACAGAAGATCGCAACTAATAACACTACTTTGTTGTGGTTGTGTCCCTGTGGTGACTACTCACTTGCTAATTTCATAAAAAAATAGGCATTTTGCTTAAAATGCTTGTAAAAGTATTGTTTCGGATCACTTGAGGTTAACTTCAATGAGTGGTAACATAAACGTTGCTAAAAAACGTTAAAAAGAAAGGATAGAAAGCGGAAAAGAAATTAGCAGATTGTACCAAGTGCTCCGGTGGCGTAGTGGTAATCGCGTCGGGCCGGCAGGAGACGCGGGTTCGATTCCCGCCTGGAGGAATTTATTTTCAACGCTTTCTTTTCTTATTTGTAATTTAGGCGTTTAAACGTATGAAAAAAATAAAATGTGAACTTGATTCACTTTTCTCCATATCTTATTACAATTCAGATTACAACCTGCATTTAACTGTTATTACTTCGTTTCATGAGTCATCATATGATTAATAAAAAGAGTGGTAAATTACTTATCGGACGCACTATCAAAAGGCCAACAATACGCCAAATAGTATTTATTATTGAGATTGCGAAATTCCACAGCATAAATTAACACGACAAATGATCATAACGCAATGTATACTGACTGAGACAGTTAAAAGAATCTCTTACTCCCCTTGCGACGACGACAATTTGATGGCTCTGGCGTCGGAGTATTATTCTTTTTCCTCTCTATATACGCGTCTATATCTAGCTCTGACGTCAGCACTTTTTTTGGCAAGCAAATTTTGGCAGACTTGTTTTGTTTTACAGGAACTCGGGTAGTAAATGTCTTTCTCATAAAATGAGGACTTTCCAGTAGATGCCGGGTATCTTCAGCATCAGAGCTATACTGATAGGCTTTTAAATTAGGTTTTTTACATGCATAGTGGTATTTTGATTCACCTCTGTGGCTGTAGGGTATTGCTTCATCGCTGTCTATAATTCTATTCCTAAATGAAGATCTGCTGCTTCCCTTATTCATGTTGGTTGGTGACGGTACTCGAAGAAGCGGCATAGGACAGTTGTTCGCTATCGCATCACTAATACCCTCGTTGTATATACTCTTCCTCCCATTATCACACACCAAATAATTTTCGTTTTCTTCTAGTTTGTTCTTAAACTTCATAAAAGCTCTGAGAGATTTGGGCTTGATTGGTTCACAATAATCCTCGTTAGTGTCCGTGTCTCTCACAGCCTTCTGTCGAATCTCAGTTGGAACGTGTCCATTAGCGTGACCACATACCCCATACGGGCAAGCTGGTTGCCTATAGTCAGATCTTTTCAGAATAGGTATTGGTGCATATTTTTGTGGCGGATACACTTCAGGTTCAGGAACATCAGTCTCCGATCCTGTGTCTTTAACTGCGACACAGACTTTGGAAGTTTTGGATGTAGTATGTAACGGAGTACAGACGCCACAACAGACGTCATTTAGTCTAGGAGTCATTGTAAACTGATCAGAAAATGTCATTATATTCTCCTTGAATATACTCGGTTTTGTAGGACATGGCGGCGCGGAAACTCTAGAAAGACATTTTTTCATTGCGCAAGTTTTGCAACGACAACTATGATGTGACTTCTCGGTCAAAGTCTCCTCTGTAATGGCTGTTAAGGAATTGTTCGCTGACGACATTTCGACGTAAGGACTCCAACGCAAGGACTGGGCTACAGAGGGATATGAGGGGACAGGTAACTTTTGACGTGAGTACGCTTTGCACTTAGCATGTGAGGTGGGTCCATACGTCGGCTCTTTTGCTTTAGGAGTTCCGTGGAAGGACGAGGCGAATTCGTCTGATGAATATTCATCGGGGGAACCCATTATTTGGGAGATGATCCTGGCGCGGCGGCCCTCTTCTATCATTCTCTTCACGTCCCGGCTACTATGCAGCACAGGTCTCATCTTGGCGACTTTACCTTCACGCGACACTTTAAATTTTTCTTTGATTTCACCAAAATCAGTTTATGAGTCATAACGTATTATTTCAATGAAAAACGTGTTTAAATTTTTACTTAAATTTTAAGTTACCATTATTGACTGATCGAGATGTCTTTCACACTGACGTAAGATTGACATAAGAATTAAAGATAGGTTTTAAAAAGACGTAACAAAATTATTGTAGGAAATAATAAAACCACCATAGTTTTCCAGATTTGTCACAAGACTGACTGACTTTTCTTTTATATTTTTATTGGTATAAAATGTCAAAACAATAGAGTTTCAATTCGTAACATTCTCCCACGCCTAAGAAAATCACTATTACATAGGTACGTTTATTCATGCTCTAACAAATTCATTACGATAATCGCTTAAAGTGCAAACAAAATTAATCTTCAAAAAAGGAGTCGAAAACACAATTCATTTCATACGACATTAACCAAAAAACGTATATAATAGCATTCACGGACATGGGTTCATTGAACAAAAAAATAACTTACTATACCCTAAGAAGGGAAAGGATAATGATAATCCGTAATGTACTATAACCTAATAATATAATTGAAATTTACTAGGGAAGGTAACTTTTCTTCCACTTCTAGTAATATATGGTATGGCGTCTGGTATGGGTCTTACCCTAGACTCATCTACTTCCGTAGCCCCAGAAGAGAGAGGAAAGGTGACCCTGTTACCTTGTACCTCCAACTTGTAGAGTCGTTGTACTGGTCGTATTTTAACTCCCGTAGAAGTTTTAACTCGCGCCGTTCTCTGCACACCGTCTCTACCTGTAAACAATTCTTCAACTATAGCAAGTGGCCATTTCACCCTCTTCTCATTACTTTCGACAAGAACTATATCCCCCTTATTGATTAAATCTTGCTTATCATTCCCCTTTTGTACAAGAAACGCAAGGTAATCGGTTTTGAAACGTTCCCGAAATTGATCCCTTAACTTTTGCATAAAACGGTACCTTGCATTCAAGCTGTTTGAATCAATAGTATCCAGATCAACTACCTCTGAACTTGGTAAAGCTTGTATAAAATGTGTTGGAGTTAATGGCTCAAGATACGCTGCTTTATCGTCGTTAATAAAAGTCAGAGGCCTTGCATTCATTGTCGCTTCACAATCACATAAAATGGTCTGCAACTCTTCGTAAGTCACAACAGCTTTACCAAGAACACGACGAAGTAAATCCTTCAGTACTCTAATAAGGCGCTCCCAGTATCCGCTCCACCAAGCGGCCGTAGGAGCATTCATCTTCCATGAGATACGGTTCACCACAGAATACGGAAAGGAAGGTAAGGTGTAAGGTAAGGAAAGGTGCCGCACATATGATACGCTCAGCTGGTAATGGTGCCGTGGGAGCTACAGTCGCCTTTGATCGATATCTTTTACAGATAACGCAAGCTGAAATAACCGAATTTACAAGCCTCCGTACACCAACAATCCAAAACCTCATTCGTAAGTCAGACAATAACTGATTAGCACCAACATGCTGCAACTGTTCATGTCTTTGTCGAACCAACATTTTAACAATTGTGTCTTTAGAGAAAAGCAAATAAGGAGACTTCACAGTATCAGGAAACTCTGACAGTAAAAGTTTCGTCCTTACTCTTATTAATCCCTCTTCGTCTGAAAATCTCGACACGCTACTATCTCTTATTAATTCCTTGTCCTTTAGTTGTATTATCTTAATAATTAATTTTTCCGCTCTCTCATATTCTTGATAGCATAGCTCTCCATTATTCTTACTAATATGTCTAATATTATTTACAAATCTGAGCATCCATGCTACCATTCTAATAACCCTCGAATATTTCGAGAAATATGTACATAGTCTTCCCAAAAAATCCTCATAAAAAGTTATATTTACATTACTTATAGTTATTTTCGTCTCTAAATTAACTTGCTTCTCATCAAGAACAAAATCAGAACGAGGCCATTTGTTTTGCGATAACCTTAACCATTTAGGTCCTTCCCACCAACGAGAGTCCAAGAGTATTTTTGCATTACACCCTCTGGACGCTAAGTCTGCCCAATTATCCTCACCTTGGATGTGGTGCCAATTGTTTAAGTTGGTGTTTTCCCTTATCTCTGTTACTCTATTTTTCACAAATGTCTTCAACGGCAACTCGTTTTTTATCCAACATAACGTGACACTAGAATCTGTCCAGCAGTATTCCGTACAATTTCCAAGAGCAAGATTCTGTCTGATGTTCTTCATAAGCCTCGACCCTAGCAACGCAGCTGTGAGCTCTAACCTAGGTATGGTGACCTTTTGTGCTGGTGTAACTCTAGCTTTAGCCGCAACCATTTGCACCGTTACAAAATTATCGTTTTCAGCCCTTAGCAATACACATGCACCATAGCCGTCTTTACTGGCATCGACGAATAAATGAAAGCTTACTACCATTTCCTTCAGTATCTTGGTCGGTACAAGCCTGCGTGGAATTTTACACTCCTTGAGGAAAGTAACGTATTTATACCAATCATGAAACTTAGACAATAAATCTGTAGGTAAAATATCATCCCAGCCGAGTTGAAGCTGCCATGTCTTTTGTAGAATTAACTTTGGAATCAACGAGACTGGTGAAGTGAAACCTATTGGGTCAAATGTGCTCTGTGCTAGTGATAACAGCTTCCTTTTAGTTACGTTTTCCAAGCTTTCGACACAAGGAAAGTTGTCACAATTACAGTACAACTCATCTGACACTGTATTCCAGTTTAATCCAAGCACTGATATCGTTTCTTTGCCTGCTTCATTTACCCCATGAGACGTTACCCACATTCTGAGATTAAATTTTGCTGCGATCATAATCTCCTTTGACTCTCGAATGAACTTATCAGCCTCATCAACAGTATCAACACTCAGAATGGAATTGTCAACATAAAAAGATTTATTCAGCATTTTCGCTGTCACACCTAACTTACTGTCCGCTTCGTAAGTATTCAAGTGATATTTTAATGTTGCTGCAAGCAAAAAAGGACTACAGGTTAAGCCAAAAACAACCCTACCATGTCTGTAAGTTATTAAGTCTTGTAGAGTTTCATCCTTGTACCACAAAAATTTCAGGTAATCCCTGTCCTTTTCTACCAAGCTTATTTGTAAAAACGCCTTTTCGACGTCCGATGTAACACCTATTACGCCTTTTCGGAAATCGTTCAATAAATTAGGAATCAGCTCAATAAAATTCATGCCCTTTTCCAGACATGCATTTAAACACCGACCATTTTTATCTTTAGCCGACGCATCGAACACTGGCCTAATGCTAGTCGTCAATCTCTGTTCTTTAATTACTGGTTTGTGGGGTAGAAAATGGCCAGTCTCTGAATTTGTATCAGCCAACTCAATAATCCCCGAATCTAACCAATTTTTAAAAACACTATCATAATCTTTAAATTTTCCTATACTCACTAATTTCTTTACCGTTATTTCTAATCTCTGCTTGGCTCTGTCGAAATTAGGAAGCAAATCATCATAGTCACGTTTAAAAGGTAAATTAACTTCGTACCGGTTATCATCCATCCTCTTGACATTCTCCGTGAAATTAAACCAAGCGTCCGCTTCATTTTCCGCCTCGCTCTTTTCTTCCACTGGATCTCGAATGCCCAATGTCTCTAACGCCCAGTAACCTGTCAAATCATTGTCGCATGTACAAAACATTATCGCAGTAAGATTACTATTTACATGAGAACTTACTTGATTCCCTTGCAATGTCCATCCAAGTTTGGTATTTACAGCCGTCAGGCTATCCTCCAAATGAATGACTGAACCTGTTAGAAATAAACCGAGAACATCTGCCCCAATTAGTATACCAATATCTCTACAACCATGACCCATGTCTGTCAACGTAATATTATGTTTTTGTAATAACTTAGCAATACGGATGTCATTATCACAAATTTTTGGTATATTGGTACATATGCTGTTTTGGCCAAGTGCTGACAAACGAAAACTAAACTTCTTATCTAACGAATTAATTACAAAATTATATACACTAAATTCTCTAGACTTTGTTTGCACTCCACCAAACAAACAATGTGTCAGTTGCTCTTTTCCCGATACTGGAATGCCAAGCTTGTCTACAATCTCGTTCTTTACATATGTGCGTTGGGACCCAGAATCTAATAACGATCGAACTAGCATTTTCCTGCCTTCATATTCAACCTCTATCATTATCGTCTGTAAGAAGGTCTGTCTTGACCCATTAACTGTGTACAATGACGTAGATTCTTCTGGTCTATGCTTGTCAACGACCTTACCTTCTTTGGTTTTTTGGTCCGGACATAAAACCGTAGAATGACGTTTGGCACATACAAAACACTTCACGGCAGCTCTGCAAGTTTTTGGGTGATGTCCTATTCTCAGACAAATCGGACAAGCTCTCTTCTCTTTCAGGCATTGTTTCCGCTGTTCTATAGTCATTCTATTCAGCTTGTAGCATTCGATACTCGCATGAGACTCTTTGTCACACCAGATACATACGGGAGATCTCTGTTTTGTGTTGGTCAGTAAACATTCTGCTGTTGCGGGCTTGCTCTCTACTTCCTCGCGTTCACGACTGCTATTTCCATAGAATGTCCTCTTTGCGATGGTAATCCTTTGCTCCGCCTCAACTTCCTTCCTTACAAAATCAAGTAGGTTGCTGAGTTCATCTGAAACGTCTTTGTTCTGAGGTTTGTTCCTCTCCCAGCATCTAAGGATTTCGTTAGGAAGAGCAGACTCTACCATTGGCAGCAAAAAGTCAGCGTACTTATCTTTAGTAAGATTTAGTGTTTCTAACGCACGCAACTGAGCATTCAGTTGATCGTACAATTGCGTGATCGAGCCTTTTTTGTCTGACAGTACGAGTGCGAGAATTTCTCTGATGTATATTTGCGCCAACAAACCGTCTCGGCCATATCTGGATTTGAGCTGACTTATGCAATCGGAATAAGCCGTGGCCGGAAAACTTTCGACTACATTTTTCACTTCTGTATCATCTTTCATACTTTGCAAAAGATACTGATATTTGTCTATACCGTCAATAGTTGGGTCGTCGTTTATCTTTGAAAATTGGCCCCAAAATGAAAGCCAATTTCGTATATCGCCATCAAATTTCGGCAGTTGCAATTTCGGCAATTTTATATTTTTCGGTGCTACGTTTTCGAAAACGGAAGTTGTTGAAGCAGTTAATTTTTTATATCTCGCCTCTAATCTCAACATCCGAGTCTTATAATCCATGACACCTTCTAATTCCCTTTCTAACATTTCTTCGTCAACTTCAGTCAACATTATATCTAATACTATTTTGTCTACACGAAGTAAATGTTCATATTTTTCTTTAAATTTTTCGTAAATAATGTGAGTCTCTACATCCGTTTCATGGCGGTCTATCGCGGTTTCTAATTCATTGCTACATTTACTAAAAATGCGCCTCACCACGCTTCTCTCCTTTTTGGTATTCTCCAAATTTAACATCTTCACGGTCACGGTCGCCACTATTTAAAAAGACGTAACAAAATTATTGTAGGAAATAATAAAACCACCATAGTTTTCCAGATTTGTCACAAGACTGACTGACTTTTCTTTTATATTTTTATTGGTATAAAATGTCAAAACAATAGAGTTTCAATTCGTAACATAGGTAATAATAGAAGAATATTCATTAACTAAAAAGAGGAAAACGCATTTTACCCGCTGTCCAAATATAATATTCTGTGCGTGTACAAACAGCTGATGCGACGGAAACACCTAGTTGATCGCGAACCACTTCAATTCATATCCTCGTGAGTCGTGACAATAACGGATTGAGTAACATGTCTCCTTACAAAGATACAAGCACGCCCAAAGCAATGATATACGACTCTGTTGCTTGGTAACAAGGCGTATCTAGTGCAGGATTATGATTGTTCTTGTTGATTTGAAGTATAGTATGGTCGATCTACCTCGACGCCCTCTCCTCCAAGCGGAGGGGTCGCGAGGGCCCGCGCAGGTTCAATTGCGCAGGTCTTATGTCACCGAGCCAAGACGGCAGATGCTGGCAATTGGCGAGTCAAAGATCAGAGGAAGTGGCAAGGATGGCTCAGCTGGCTGCGCACGCGCCGGTCGCCAGTTAACGCGCTTCATTGCTTAATTGCTCGGCATTCGCTCTGATATGATCTGATACATTATTTATTGGAGCTAATATTGCTCTTATTGAAATACTTGGTGTTAGCCGTGGCTTTATTTGTTTAATTGATCATTAATTAAATAATTATAAATGCTTTATGAGCAGCAGCGCAGCACCTGTCGTCGTGGAAATTAGTGATGTAATGAATGTTATTTTTTGAGCATTCCCGAATGCGAATATCTGCTACCGATATGTCAATTATGTATGGCTTAGCGGCTCACGTTCGCACGAGGCGTGCTCATTTGCATCTTGTTCCGAGGATTATCATCACCAGCCTATATGATACGTACCACTTCTAGCACAGACCTTCCTAACTGAGTAAACACTTAAGAAGTTTCGTGCCATAACACCACCACACTGTCCCAGTGTGGGTTGGTGGGGCAAAGCTGGAGCAATAACCGGACCAACGACGTCCGAAGTCCGATTCCCGAAGCACGAAGGAGCTCGAGATAACACATTTTGATTGATCCATTTCGGGATCGACCATGGCGAAAGTTGCTATGTTTTAGTAATCCAAACCAGACTTCTCAAACCACTACGCCACCGAGCTCCTCCAACAAAATATGGTACTATTGCACTGTGGCTTTGGAGCAAACACAAACGAAAAGAAAACAAAGCAACTTTCGCTATGGTCGATCTCGCGATGGATCAATCAAAATGTGTTATCTCGAGCTTCATCCCACAAACTCGAATTGGGCCAGCGTGCTAGAGAGGTCCGAGCTCCTCATGTGTTTTTCCTCATGTAGCAAGGCCTGTGCCCAGCAGTGGGACGTATATAGGCTGGTGATGATGATTAAATGTTTACCAATATAGTACAGCTACAACAGGCAACTAAAACGGACGATAAAATATGAATTAACACGTGGTGGGCCGCCATTAAAATTACCCCACGATCAACATATCGCCGCCGTAAAATTTTTATTACCCATAAAAATAAGGGAATGTGTCTATTCCCGATAGTTGGCTAGTTCTGTATCAATTACGGGTGAAGTCGTTAAGTGATCATCATCGTATAATCACTTACAAAACTCTCTACATAATAAATTGTACCCAACTGTAGATGGCATTTCATCTTAGGCCTCAGGACGACAACGCACCTGCAATATCAAGTGATTTTTCCTTATTATTACAGGTGTCTATAGGCGGCGGTATCCGCTTACCCCCAGGTGGGCCGTCAGCTTGTTTGACATCTAGTTGCATAAACCTTGTCATTTAACTAAGGCCTTAAACCGACCTAATCAGTTGCAACATATGCGATTTTTTATTATGTCGGTTGCAAACATTTTGGTTTTTTATACAGGTATGAAGCATGGCAAATGCGAAGACTACTGATGCAGCCAGAACACACTATTCTATGGCCTCATAAAAATATCCACTGCCGGCTCATAAGGTTCCTTTTCCTATGATATTTAATGCTGGGAACAAATGTGCTGCTGAAGAATTGTAAGGTTATGAACTAAGTAGTTATTACAAAGTCTTCGTTTATAAGATTTCAAAATTATTACACAATTTGAAGTAAATTGTCCATTTTCGTATTAAGAACAATATAAACATAAATAAAAACCAATAGTTTTGTAATTTAAATATATTTTATATGTTCACAAAAAAAGACTTAAATCATACAAAACACGCACTCGCAATATTTATAGGCAAACAAAATTTATTTATTAATAAAATTTTGTAATGGCGATCGTCGCTTGATAAACGTTTGCTTTTATTACGAAAACATAATAAAACTTAACCTACAAAACGCCCTTTAAATAAAAAGTATTAGAACAGTGGGAATGCTTAGAGCTACGTAACTGACATTAAAAATATTATGACAGTCGTAAATTTTAAAATGTCACTGTGGTTTTAGGGCACAGGTTTAATTTTTGACATTTATAGGCTTGGACCTCGTGCAAGGGGCGTGCGTCTAAGATAAAGGCATCAAAGTGGACGACGTGAAGATTTTAATTTGCTCTTGATACTCAAAGGAATCAAAAATTCATGTCATGCACTTAAAATAACTTGTATCTATATTATGTTCGCTATTGTAAGTAAGTAGTCTATCTCGTTAAAATAATTATGCGATCAAAACACTTCATAAAATTACCTCACGGTCGAATACTAAATGCTAGTCAAATATTTAATATTTAATTTAAAGTGCTGCTTTTACAGTCAACCTTATAGTAACCGGTTACCGTAGCCTATAGCGCGTGCAACCAAAGGTTGCCCACCGTAAAAGTCAAGATAATTATATCTAGGTCTAGGACCTAGACTAAGTGATTATCTAGGTGGATTATTATCTAAGTGGCAGGCCCGTATATAGAGTCGTCTGGGTTGGTTCCACCGCCTTTCTTATTTCAGCCGTGAAACAGTTCACTGTGTTTCGAATTGAAGGATAGCCAATGTGATTACGGGGCATGCACGCAGAACGTTTTTGACATCTTCTGTAAGGTAATGCTAACCCAGCCTCGTAATTCGAGTGGTAATTACGCTACCACAAATATGCCCCACCCAAATATGCCCCACCACAAAAGCTCTACCACAAATATGAACTACCACAAAATTAAGGAAGAAATTAAGCGGGGTGGGTAGGGATTGTCCACACTACTATATTACGCGTCAAACAATGTGACTAAGATAAGGCAGCCGTAAAGCTGTCCCGATGATATAGAGGCCAATAAAATCGATATCTTTTAACGGACTAGGTAAGAATGCGCGATGAAAACAAAAAAACATATGGAAGCATGTATCCATACTCCATGCTTAATATTATAAATGAGAAAGTGTGTCTGTCTGTTACCTCTTAAAGCTTCAACCGCTTAACCGATTTAGACGAAATTTCGTATAAAGATCGTTTGAGTCCCGGGAAAGGACATAGGATAGTTTTTGTTCCAGGTATCGTCCTTTAAAGGAATGAAAAGTGTGGTGGAATTTGTATAGGGAATCAATAACCGCTGAATCGATTTAAATGAAATTTGGCATGACAAATTTTATGGCGCGATAACCGACATACAAGCGGGCGGAGCCGCAGGCGATTTCCAGTAAAAATATATAATCATTTGCCTAGTTATGTCCGGAAGCTTAAATTGCAATAGTTTACATAAAAATTGAGAGAGATTCTGTTAGTTCATAATAAGGTCAAAAACTTCTCTAGCATAGCGATACAGGCAAATATTGGTCAGTTATGTTCAATTATCCTTAGTGTACCGATGCAGTCATTCATCATCATCATCATCACCAGCCTATATACGTCCCACTGCTGGGCACAGGCCTTCCTACATGGGAGAAACACATGAGGAGTTTGGGCCATAACACCACCACGCTAACCCAATGCGGGTTGGTGGGTTAAAGCGGTTGTAGTAACAACCGGGACCAACGGCTTAACGTGCCTTCCGAAGCACGGAGAAGCTCGAGATTATAGATTTTGGTTGACCCATCCCAGGGTCGACCATGGCGAAAGTTGCTTTGTTTTCGTATTTGAAACCAGAGCGCTCAAACCAATACGCCACCGAGCTCCTCAGATGCAGATGCAGTAATTGCGAAGTAGTTTTATAAACATGATTTAAATTTGAATTCAAGTAAAATCATGTAGCCTACACTATTGTTGTTATTTTCCGACATCCACGCGTACGAAGTCGCGGGCACAGCTAGTAACTATACAGGGTGGCACATTTAGATCGGTCAGTATGGGAAAGTCTGAAACTATAAGACGTACGAAAATCTCTTCTTAGGAACCATGTCATCGATTTGAGTAAAAAGAAAAACTGCATTCAAACATTTTAAAAAAACGTGTACTCTGCTCGGGAATCTAACCCGGACTTTTTGTAAAATAAAACTAATGCTATTTCTATTTAGATATCGATTGTGTAGGTCTTAAGCAGTAAACATTACTATGAAACATGATGTGTAAAACGAATAAAATGCATTGTTTTCATATCCTATAATTTAGTTTAGTAAGTGTTCGAAATTACCACCATTTTTTCAATACAACATTCAACTCGTTTATGTGCGTAAAATTGTCTCTATAGTTGTTTGTAGCTCTTTGCTGGTGTCGCAACTTGTTACATACACTGCTTTACATATTGTTTTCTGCGATAATATTATCTATCGACATCTTCGCTGATAAGCCCCAGAAATTTAGGCGTCAAATACAACAGTCCTTTGATATACCGTCCATGCACCAGATTAATAGCTGAACACGACACAATTATAATTTTAAGTTTTTATCTTTTTGTTGAATAAGCTGTAATGGAAGTATTGAATAACAAGCAATTTAAGCAATTTATTAATTAATTTTTTTTTGTAAGAACCTAGAGTAATAATAAGTTAAATTAAATAAAGTCAGTTAATTGAGTAATATAAGTAGTCCTGCTTTCTTTTAAGTTAATTTCTAGTCCACATTGCATGTCGTGGCAACCTTTAATTAAGATGGCACTTAGCTTTAAGTTTTTTATTTTTGTCTCTAAAATTTTGACATGTATCAGTGTTTATCTTGTTGGTTGTCCTAATAAATCAAAAAAAAAAAACTATCTATGATTGTATTTCCTTACTTCTATTAGTCATACTTACTGCGGGCAATTGAAAAGTCCACTTAGAAAAAGTATTTAGGTACAAAGACGTGATAAACCTCATTTTAAAATGGAACGTTTTGGTTTGAACAGAGACGTGATAAACCTAATTTAAAAATGGAACGTCTTGGTTTTTGGAAATGTTGTATTGAAAAATGGTGGTAATATCGAACACTTACTAAAATAAATTTAAAGATATGAAAATCATGCATTTTATTCATTTTAGACATCATGTTTCATAGTAACGTTTACTGTTTAAGACGTACACAATCGATATCGAAAATTAAATAACATTAGGTTTATTTTTCAAAAAGTCCAGGTTCGATTCCCGAGCTGAGTACACGTTTTTTTTAAAATGTTTAAATGCTGTTTTTCTTTTTACTAAAATTGATGACATGGTTCCTAAGAAGAGATTTTCGTATGTCTTATAATTTCAGACTTTCCCATACTGACCGATCTAAATGTGCCACCCTGTATATTTCTTGAGTGACGTATATTTGTGCCTTATTTCAATTCAATTCATTTATTTCATTCCACAATGAGTTATTGAAAAACCTTAAATATAATATTCTGTACATCATGGACCCTGTCGGGCACCACAAATAAGAAGAGAGGAGATTATAACATTACAAGTATTAATTGCATTCCATAAAATTTAAACTATTACTTCTTTATAGTTTTAAGAAATATTTTTATAGCATCTTTTATTTCATCAATATTAAATTATATTTAGGAGTATCTAATAATTATATTTTTTTTATTTTAAATTAATAATTTGTATTTTTAGTTACCTTTTTATACCATTCAATTCATTATAAATTATATACGATAATAATTAATCTTCATTAAATTTGAATTCCATTTTATGTCCATCACTGACCCATATAAAGCACATTCAAGATAATGTTGCTTTTACATTTTATCTTTAGTATAATAATGTACAGTAATTACAGTATAATACCATTTAGTTTTCAGAAAATATCTTAATTTATTTATAAAGTTATCGCTGATGTTGGTATATATTTCTCTTCACTCCACTCATTACTAATTATTAATAATAGTGGCTTTATGAATCGATAGCATTCTCAGCGTAAGAGGTCATGTTGCACCATATCTACATAATTGGGAGCAATTGAATAATGTACAAAATTAAATTCAAATTCAATTGACCCGTCTCGTCTTTGTGACAAGTGATCAATATAATTATTATGACCATCAATTTGTCCAAAAAAGAGTAAATACAACTTTAAAACATTTTTATTGGCATTTACTTTTCGATCCTTACCAGCCCGCCATTTTCCTCAACTATAGTCAATAATGTAATCTATTTTTCGTTTAGTTTTTTGTGAATGTGCTTCAACTAATTAATATGTATATGCATCTATAGAATTTAGTTTGTTTATTTTATTGTACCGACAAGCGCTAAAACTTTCTCTAAGTATAACAAATTGGAAATACCGAACCAAACCGAACTTAACCGAATCGTAGGTATTTGTAAAAACACTCGTTTCGGATGTTGAAATAGAATATTTCGACATTGTAGAGTCCTGGGTGGCTCAGTGGTCAGAGCAGTCGCCCGGATTGCGAAAGGTCGCGGGTTCGATTCCTGCCTCAGGACTTGAAATTTTTCTAGTTTTATTATATTTTAATTACTAAGTAATTTTTCAAACATTTATAATAATGTTAAAATCAAAAATTAGGAAATTGGAAATATCTCTTTGGGTTCGATCTAAAAGAAGCGATTTTTAGCTGCGATACAAAGTCAATGTAAAGTAAGCTTACACACACCTTTTTTTGAACTTTTAAAGGGGAACAATTCTTGCATACATAAGTTTTGCGTAAGTTTTACCGTTTACGCAGCGCACGCAACGAAAGCTCTGAAGAGGAATTGTTTTATAGAACTAGATGACAAACAAGCTGACGGCCGACCTGCTATATATGCGATTCTCTAAAGTCAGCAGCCATGAATTCGTGGCTGTCGGCAGCGCCGTCATACTTTTGGCGTTTGTTTGACAACCGTTGGCGACACCAGCGTTCCGACGTCGAGCACGGCATGAACCGGAACTAAAAAATGGTTGGTTTTTATATCTTTATGTAAAAAATCTATCAAATATTGAATGAAGTCATTGTGATACAATTTTAACACAACAAAAAAGAAATCGAAAAATATCGATTGTACTTCATGTCGTATAAACAAAACAGAGACAATCGTACATAGCCAAGAGACCGACGTAGAAATTAGTGAATACGGATTCACGCAGCGCAGTGCGCAAACGTCAAAACCAATGGCAGCTCGTCGTCTTTATCAGACGTCAAGTTCGATGTCGAATATCTTTGTTTGTGAATCACACTGATGGTAAGCGGTTACCGCCGCCTATGGACACCTGCAATAACAAGGAATATTATGTTCCCGTTTTTGCAACATTTTTCATTGATGCTCATCTGCTAAGTATTAGTGGTAGCGTGTTGTTATATAGCCTATTTATTACCTCGTTATACTATAATAGACTATCCAACACAAAAAGAATTTTTCAATTTGAATCAAACAAACAAACAAACAAATTCTTCAGCTTTATAATATTAGCATAGATTTATTGAGGTTACATAACGGTACAATGTAACAGAACAAGCGATGGCTGAAACTCTGTGTCTTACCCTTAAGTACTTGCTGTAGTACACATGGGATTTGTTGTATTTTTGTTTTTTTTTTCTAACTGTACTAATGTGTGTGTTATAATAGCAAAACAAACGGTTTATTTATCTATCTATCGACACACAACTACATAACTGAACTCCGAAGACATTATAATATGAAATAAGCTTACAAATAAGGAATCTATTTAAGATAGATGCATTGAAACCCTTAATATTTGTAATCTCCCCTTTTGACCGCTTATGGACTTTCAGGACTAAATACTTAAGATTGCAATATTAAAATCGCCCAAGCTTAGTGGCGCCGAGACGAGAGAAGTTATACAGAATCAAGATACGTCTCACTGACGTAAAAAGTTCAATAGAAGAACGAATATTCGAATCTAGCGCCAAAATAACGATAATAATCTTGGTAACGATATTGATAATATCGTTACCAAGGCGGCACAGATGTTTGGGTTTCTCAAGCGCAATGCGAGGGGTTTCCACTCAGGAGCAAAGATAGTGCTGTATAATTCGCTAGTACGCAGTCATTTAGAGTATGCTAGTTCCGTTTGGAACCCATCATACGTAATACATTCACAGAGACTCGAAGGTATTCAGCGTTCATTCACAAGGCACCTGGCTTTCGAGTCCCAAGGTATATCTCACAGGTGTCCATATGACCAGAGGCTTAAATTTTTCGACATGCCATCTTTAAAGGTACGTGAACCGCCGATGATCTACTTCTCCTTCATAGAATAGTAAACGGTCAAACTGGTTGTAGTGATTTACTGGAACATCTTTCATTGTCTGTGCCATATAACATTCCTCGCCATCCAATAGGTAAACTTCTTCGTGGTCCCACGTCGCGAACCAATCTGGGCTCACATGCCCCTATTTCAAGAATGTGCAGCTTACTTAACGACATAGGTGGGGGGTGTGGCGAGGTGGACATTTTTTATGACTCATATCGGCTATTTAGACGTAAAATATTGACATATTTGTACCGGTCAATGGCTCCAACGTAGGAATCGCCAATTTATATTCTAAGATTCTTTAATTCTTTCGTAAATTTTACTAATTTTCATTGTTTTAGTTGATTGAAAAATATTTATGGTAAATGCATGTGCCCGCTGGTGTCCCTATAAATAATTAAATAAAAATAGACTAATTCCTCGAGATTGTAATATTAATCGCCCAAGGGTAATGGCGTGGAGAACAGAGAAGTTATACAGAATCAAGATACAGCTCCTTGACGTAAAACCGTAGTGTGTATATCCTCTTTGCGTAAAACGTTCAACAGACTGAATACTCGAATCTAGCGCCAAACCAAAATACATCAATTTGAATTTCGAATATATTTATTATCCTTAAAGATTGCCAGTAAAATTAAAAAAGAGTTGCTATACCAATGCAACCTTATAGGACTACCTTACCTACATCGTGTAAAATAAAACTAAGCCTCATTTATCATAGTAACGGTTAGAATCCTAATGAATCTTATTAAAATTAGTTCACAATAACATAAAGAAAACCCATTCACCCTCATCGGGGCAAAAGGACCCGATAACTATCTGAGCACTAACAAACACGTAACAATTGTTAACGAGTGGATATTTTCACAACAAAGAATTGGACAAGTTACTGCCTTTCTCCTTTCATCTGTAACATGCTTTATTTCAAAGGCGAAAAGGTTTAAACTGCCTTAATCTAATGTAAATAAGTCGTGTTGTAATAACAGGCGTCCTGCTGTGAGCCTCAGTGGTCCTTTGTACAGGCAACCTTACATTATTTATAACAGTTGCAGTACTAAAATAGCTTTTATTACTTTGACATAAAGTTAATTTGTAAGTGCAAAGTATTATTCTTATTTTGCGTTAATTTTATTCCCGGTCACCCCTCCCAGTGTATTGGTAGCCCTTGTTACACATTGTACGAATTCGTTTGAAAGTAATAATTTCTTTTATAACTATAACCTTGTTAGCTATTAGAGTACTGCTTTTTATGAGACATGTTTTAGTGACGTCACATATTATACTTTAGTAACTTAAAATCCTCAAATCTTCGGCTTCAAACCTGTCGCTGCAGTTGACGAGTTAATTCGTCGAAGAGAATTTGATTTCAAACAATGTTTTCCTTGATAGGTGGTAGGTCCGTATGCAGAGTCGTCTGGGTAGGCACCGCCTTTGCTATTTCAGTCGATAAACAGCTCGCTGTGTTTCGGATTAAAGGGAAAGGTGGCCAGTGTAATTACTGGGCATAGAAGGCATTTCATCTTTATTATTGCAGCCGAGAGACGCACAATGCTGGGCATAGGCCTCCCCTAAGTATGTCTAAACTGATAGGTCCTGCGTACCGGAATATGCAACGTTGATAGGCTCCTACAAGGTGGACTGACGAAATATAATACTTATCACGTAAAATATTTAATGACGTGTCTACTTTGATCTATCAAAATAAAGGTATTGTACGAGCCAACGCATAATCAGCATTTTTATTATAATTAATTAATTGACAATTGACCTAAATGCGTTTGCACACGTATCACCTTTATACTTTTATATTATTTATTACTTGAATAAACCAGTGTATCAGCAGCACTCTAACGGGTCGGTTTTATTTAGCACTCCTCTAAGTAACCCCCATAGCAAGCATAATTATTACAAGTGTAGAGACTTACAACCCCTACAGGTATTAAAATACTTACTTATTTATTTATGCGTAAATATGTTTCTTTATTATTCACGATGCCAGCCATCACGATTCAGTAACATTTATTGGAAGTTATAATAGTAAAAAACAATAATCACCCATGAAGGCCGGTGTTACGTGGAATAATATTTACATAAAAACAAACACATAAAAATCGTCAGGCTATTAAATGCCTCGAAAACGTCCTTGCATAAATAATTCGAAGGCCGGTTGAATCGGGCAGATTAGTTTTAACTTAGGCGAATCTTCTAGGAATAAAGATGTTTTTAAGGGATGCTTTATTAACCTTTACTAATTATAAAAAAATGGCTGATGAGAAAGTGAGGAGCGTCCGAGTTAAAAATCACGTGCGGGAGGGCATTCGTAAGCGTGATGTATCCCCCTATCCAGACTATCTGAGACGTAAGCTTCAGATTTCAAGGCAAGGAATGTGCGGGGAGCGAAGGTACACCATTGGAGATGTATGCGATTAGAAAGCGTCAATTGCGTGTTTTATTTTAGATATTGGAAAGAAGCCTTTATACTGACAAAGGCTTCCTTCCAATCAAACAGACATCGTGGGGTAAAAACCCGTAAACATATCCAGTGATAGGTTTACGGTTTTTTACACTCACGTCATACTAAAATCATTTTGGTTATGTTAGTCATAAAAACACCTTGAACTTACCAATCACAAAGTTCTTCTTTCTTAAACAGAGTCTTCAGGAGAGTGCAATATGCACTAGAGACTGCATTGTTGTTCGCCAGCACTCTTTGATTTCGGGAGACGCAGCGTTGTAAGCCCCAAGGTGGACCGACGATCTGGTGTGGGTCGCCGGAAGAAGATGGATGCAGGCAGTGCAGGACCGATCGGTTTTGAGATCTCTGGGGGAGGCTTATGCCCAGCAGTGGCTGAAATGATGATAATGATGATGACTCTCTGATTTACTTTAATGCGAGAACATGCAAAATTTTGTAAAAGCCCCTTTAAAGTACCTATTTATTACATTCACTGTTGACTTTCCCGTTCATGCTCCTTTAGTGTTCATCAGTTTTCATCTGCCTCGCAGAAGCTTTGTTTAGGTATTCGTTATGTTACGTCAAAAGAGAAGAATCGTTTTTTGTGATAGTTCTTAATTACAGTTGAGACATAAACAATAATCGCCGCCCACAGCCGCCGCAGCGCCCGCGCCGCACCGCCACAAACAATTAGTTTTTGCTGCCAGCAGGTGCCGCTTTTATTGGAATGTTATTTCTTTATTTTATTATAATATTAATGTTTTATTTTGGCAAGTGAAGACATTGGGTCTGGTATGAGAACAATGCCCGTCATCAAGGTGTAAGCGAGTGGCGCTTTAATATATATTTCGTAGTATAGCATAGATATATCCTAAAATTGAAAATTTCCGTTTTATATTTAACCTGTCAAGCCACACATTGCAGACAAAATTACACTTATTTGTTAGAACATTAACCCAACTGGTAGTCGATACAGGAGCGAATAAAATAAATAAATAATAGTAATAATTATTATTATTTACTCAAACCTATTATCTAGCTCAAAATAAGCATCATTAAGAGCTTGTATTATAGATTCTAGATAACGGAGAAATATTGATAATAATATGTATATATTGTATCCATTACTCGTGAACAAATGCTGGTACTCATCATACAAACATTTGCTCCTACTGGGATTCGAACCCGAGATCCCTGACCGAGTACCCTGTATAGCAAGGGGCACTGACCAATCTGCCAGATGGTGATAAAAAACTGGTAATAAAGATGGTAATCTTAAACTCCTTCGCGCTTAGGAACAAACCATACACAATAGGTTATCAATTGTTGAGGAGACGTCGGAGAGATGGTAAGGGAAGATTAAATGGTGGGCCGCAGCAGTCGGTATTTAAAAGCAATCCATTACTGGCTTCGTCATCATCACCAGCCTATATACGTCCCACTGCTGGGCACAGACCTTCCAACATGGGAGAAACACACGAGGAGATTGGGCCATAACACCACCACGCTGGCCCAATGCGGGTTGGTGGGTTAAAGCAGTTGCCGTAACAATCGGGACCAACGGCTTAACGTGCCTTCCGAAGCACGGAGGAGCTCGAGATTAGAAATTTGATCGACCCATCCCGGGACCGACCATGGCGAAAGTTGCTTTGTTTTTCGTATCGAAACCAGAGCGCTCAAACTAATACGCCACCGAGCTCCTCGCCTTTACTTCTCACCACTTTACTGGCTTATCACGTAGGTAATGAAGATTTTAAAAAAAAGAAAGGTTAATGCATATTCGCGAAATGATAATGTGACTTCCATTTAGGCAGTACCTAGGTAATGTAAATATTTATCAGTTGGGTGGCTAAATATTTAGCACTAAATAACAGCCCTATCTCTGTAAGTGTGTCACTTGACCCGTATCAAAAGCGTGACCCTTGTATGTCGGCGGGGGTCCGACAGACCGCGGCCATCAATTACCCGCCCGGCCACGTCAACAGGTGCTCGATAGACGTTGTCATTTCTTACGGTATCCGGAAAAAATTAAGAGGCTTCACGGAAGCATGACACGACACGACCAATAACTGGGAAATTCGCAAAAGTCTAGTCCGCCTGATGGCTTAAATCCCAAGAATGAAAAAAGCTGTCGAAATCTGTATAACTTTAAATCTTTAATTTCATTTAAATCACATAAAAATCTAATAAACATACATTCAGAAAATACTAAGTACAAAGGTGAACTTATCTCCAAAAGTGGTCCCTTCCAGGCAACCCTTACCTTAGTTTCATAATTTCATGTTACGAGCAGTAGGGAAATTTAGTACGAAAATAATAAAAAATACTTTCAGCTAGGAATATCCTTTTTTTAATGATAAAAAATGTTTCAATAGACATAGGCGTTACATAAAACTATTCTAGTTAAACACTGTTTAACACTGCATAATAAAATTAAGAAAACCATGTATCACAATGCTATAACTAAAATATCTTCCATGAGTGAGTAAATTCAAAGTTATTTTAGGGTAACACACAGTAGAAAAACTATTGACATCGATTATTCTTTCCTCTGTGCTATTCTGTCCTAAGTGAGTCACAGATTTAAAACCTGAAAGTTATGGTGCACATAATATTAGGTACATACGTGCTATCTAACCATATCACGTAATATTTTTATAATTCTAATTCTAATTATCGCTACGAATCAACCCGCATAATAACATCGGTAATAAACATGTTTATACTTTACATTATTACGTTAGGGTCACGCCCATCGCCTGGAAGAGATGATTATCTTTTAAATTAATTCTACTGTTAATTACCTTCCTAGTATATTTGACGACTTCTGTCTTTGTCTGGCGTCCGCCAAAGTGTATAAAAAATTACGACTTACCTAAAATTATACTTCAACAATACTATTTAAAATCACGGGGTGATTTGAAACATGGACAGGATGGACACTTCAATAATTGATATATAATATATGTATATGCTATTTTATATGAAATAAAAAATGTTGTCAATTTCCCACTTCTTATGGAAGTAAAAAAAAATATAATACCTATCTGGTTTTAATAACACATTTTTATTTTTTCAATAGATAATTGTTTGTAAGGGTAGTAATTAACCAAAGGCTATTTTAGTTTCATCACCAGCCAATATTCGTCCCACTGCTGGGCACAGGCCTTCCTACATGGGAGAAACACATGAGGAGTTTGGGCCATAACACCACCACGCTGGTGCAATGCGGGTTGGTGGGTTAAAGTGGTTGCAGGAACAACCGGGACCAAAGGCTTAACGTGCCTTCCGAAGCACGGAGGAGCTCGAGATAACAAACTTTGATTGACCTATCCCAGGATCGACCATGGTGAAAGTTGCTTTGTTTATCTTATCGAAACCAGAGCGCTCAAACCAATACGCCACCAATAGCTCATTATACGTTATAATTTAGTTTGAATGAGTTTTTGATTCCCTTAATATTATTTAATTACAATATACTTACTCAATTGTGTTGATTTATAAAAATTCACAATACGTTGTTAAGTTTAATTATTTTAACCTTACAATTGAGACATGGTCTTATTTTTGTTAGTCATTAGCTACATAGTAATTATTTGTAAAAAAATCTACTTAAAAAATTTAAGCTAATTTATTTTAAACTCCTTCCCAAAACAATATTTTCATGAAACAAAAATATGAACTTGATTTTAATTTTTGTGAGTCATCCATCGCTAAACCTATTTCGGTTAAGATTTATGCGTCATCGGTGACACGGGTGGTGTGTCTCGCGGGTATGCGCTCGCGCAGCGTGATCGCATTCCGCCCGCTAATTGAGACATCGGGTTTCATTTACCCCGCGTCGTTTTGAGTCTTGAGACAAATTATTGTTTAGTTGACTGTTCGTAATAACGTTACAATCGATTGCTTGTGTATAACTGATCCATATCCTTTTTAAAATAACGTTTCAATAATAATGATACGCACTATTCTTAATAATACTACTACCGAGATGTTTAATTATAGCCTAATATAGTATATTTTGTAAGATAGGCAAGATTTTGCTGACACGGTATGCTATTATCTCAGTACCTATTGCGTTTTTATACTTACCAGGAAAGATCCTGAGGTACAAAATATATAAAAACATAATTATAATAATATTCATACACTCACACCTATTATCTAGCCCAAAGTAAGCATCATTAAGAGCTTGTGCTATAGATATGTTACTATATTGTTTCTCTGACTTATACAACTGTACACAACCATTAGAATTTATTAAAAAGTTTGTTATGAAAACCTTTTCAAGTTCATTTACAAATACTTAACACAAAAATCTTGACAACAGGCGATGATATCCTAACTCGTTCGAATGGTATTTGTGGAGGCCATAAACAAGCGGGCAAACTGCAGTAAATTATGATATTTTATAATTGTTTACGCTCGCGTCAATCGTCGACAATGCCGTGTTTTACATTTGTAAAGTGCCACAACACGAAACAGTTCTTTCGATTGCTATAAAGCTAATAAATTGTTTCGGTTGGGGCAGCTAGACCACTCGCTGCTACTTACTATTGTAAACTCTACAACGATTTTGTACTTTATCTGCTTAAGTAGAAAGTTCAAAATATATCTTTAAACTCTAAATTACCCTGCCAAAGTTTACAACTGTCGTATATTACTATTTTTTCACAGTCCCAAAGTTTTACGGTGCCCCTGAATGGTCACTATTCAACAAAGGATCTTGTACAAAGGCGTATTTAATTTGTTTTGGTTAAGTTGAATTGTCACATTGTTTCATACATTTATTGTCTTGATCGCACTTTTGTGTTCGACTCCGGGGGTCCGAACTAGTCAGGCAGCGTTTGTCTGCAAACACAACTAGATATTTGCATTCCTGCTGACACACGTCCCTGGATGCTTTAAAATTGGTGTATCATCCAGAGAAAAGCGCGACGAAAGAAAAAAGCGTGCGTTTTGTTTAGCAAATGCCGTGAAATGTTTTCGTTAGAATGTTTTTATTACTTCGCATTATAATAACAATATGTCAACAGTTAAGTTATGTGAGAACGAGACTCCAAGGTTTCTTTAATATAATTCACGCTACGCTTGAGGCTTGTTTGTGTTTTTTGATGATTAAAAGTTTCACTTTAAACCTCAAAGTCAAGTACCCTAGAGGACTTTGCTGGTGTAGTACGGTCGACCACGGAAGTAGCTGAACACTTTAGTGCCATGTCACAACGACTCTAGCGTCAATATAGTACGGAAGCAACTATAAAGTACGTGCACAAGATCAGTGTGACATGGGACTAAAGTGTTCAGCTACTTTTGTGGTCGACTGTACAAACAATCGTAAATAAAACAACCGTTTGTGTGCCCTGGAATGGGAACTATGCTAGGGAAAGCTATTGAATAATACTGGTGATAAATGTAGTCTCGCCATCAAGTAAAGCTAAAAGGCCCATTCACACTATGCAACTTTCTTGGATGTATCATACAATTAAATTGAAGCGATAATTTACTTTCATAGTCTAATGTGTTGTTTAGACTATGCGAGTCATTTCTTGCTCCAATTTGATTGTATGCCACTGGCAAGAAACTTGCATCGTTTAAATGGGCCTTTAGGTACTTACATAATAGTAAGCTTCTGGCAATGTCATTGTAAGTAAAGTATAGAAGGATTATACCAGTATGCGCTACATCACTAATTAAGCGTAATTTTGAATTATATTAAGTGCTCATTAAAAAAATATCGCTGCGTCGACGCGTACAAATAAAGTGTCAAGTAAGATTTTACGAGGATTTGACAAAAAGTGATTAAAATCAAGAAAATTCTAACATTGATAATTTATGAATCGTAAACGTTTTACGATGAGAACTGCTTGATATGTTTCTATTGGTTTAACGGTTTTATTCAACCGAGGTGAAGCTCAAAAGTAGGGTATCTTTTGTTTTATATAAACTTACCTGCATACCATAAAATAACCTAATACTAATAACAATATGTTTTCACAAAATATGAGCTTAATCTCTATTGTTTGTCATTGTAAAGAGACTAGTTCTTGAAATAGGTTCTAGAGGAACCTATTGATGATAGCCTGTAAGATAACCATCTAAAATAAGGTCTGTATAAACTGACTGTCATACTAAACCTAACCTAGCCAACGAAAATACTGAGTGAGCAACTAAAAAATCTGATTTCGGCGACAAATCGTTGAATAGTCGCCCAAAACAGATTTTTAGTCGCTAACTTAGTATTTTAGTTGCTCAGTTTATGTTCCCTAAAATACTAGGTGGTAGGCCCGTATGTAGGGTCGTCTGGGTAGGTACCACCGCCTTTCTTATTTCAGCCGTGAAACAGTTCGCTGTGTTTCGGATTGAAGGGAAAGGTAGCCAGTGTATTTACTGGGCATGGACGGCATTTCATCTTATGCCCCAGGACGACAACGCACCTGCAATATCAAGTGATTTTTCCTTGTTATTGCAGGTGTCTATGGGCGGCGGTTACCACTTACCATCAGGTGGGCCGTCAGCTTCTTTTTCATCTAGTTGTATAAAAAAAAACCCCATTGAAATATGTGTTTTAAGTGGTATTTGTAGAGTTGACTTTGGATTTACGTCGCAAAACACACCGATGCTGTCAGTATCATATGTCAAAGTTAATCGATGAACGTCTAATTTTCTTGATAGCTATGTTTAATGATTATTACAAACAATTATTCCTTGCAAATACTTTGCAGGAAAAAGTAAATATTTAACGAAAACAAATGGCAAACAGTTGACAAAATGATTCACCGGGTGTCCCTTAAAATCATTGTCACCAAATAATCAATCAAGTAAACAAACAAAACGAGTCGTTCTAGGAAGGCACGCAGCGTTGCGTTTTGTTTAAGCTCAGCACAATGGGTGACATTAGGGTGTATTGAAGCCACTGTGTGACAATGAGGATACGACATTGAAGTAATGAACAATTATACAGGCTGTTGCAAAAAAATCGAATTAGGTAAAATAACAAAAAAAAATGACAGAAAATCCTAGTCAAATAAAACTAAGTTCTAAGCGCTATTTGTGATTTGTATTTCTCTGTAGAGAATGCGGTCGCCACAGCTCATTGTGGAAGCGTTATGTTGGGAACAGGGGGTCTTGTCTCCTATCGCTTACTACCGGAAAGAGTCTTAGTGTTGTCATATACATGTAAAAATGTGTTAGAAGCAGAGGTCATGTCTTCTATGATCCTATGTTGTCAATAAAGCACTTTCTTTTAACTTTTACAGGGTAGGCTACGAGTACTCGTAGTAGTGCTATAACATCGGGCAGGCGATCCTTGTCAGCCAGTATTGCAGTGTAAAAAAGCTTTTGCACTCTTAGTTTTTATGGATATAAAACGCATGCTGATTTTAAAATGTTTTCCTCAAATTTACTTTTCTATAAGGATGGCAGAAAGTAAAAACCTCGTATAAACACACTGAACACACGTTACGTAAACTTTGCAATATACTTTTTTAGATTTTATTTTTCCAACAAAAAACATCAGCCTGTATGTCTCAGCCATAACGGATCTCCGTCGCCAAACCGCGCAGTAGCCTGCCAAGATGGTCACTACTTGAAGCTATTATTACCTTCGTGAAACCTTTTAGACCAAGTCAGCAGGGTAAGACAATGCGGCGCGTCCCGCCGCGACGCCTCCGTTGTGTTTGGTTCACGGAAACACACCGTTGTGATATAATTTATGTGAGCTGCGCAACATCGCTTACTCTGCACGAAACTTTATATAGAAATCTCTTTTTATGCTGCTGATGAGGTAAACAATAGGGGAGAGTGGGGTAAACACGCACGCGGAGATGAAATGAAATGACATTATAGAAATGAAATGAAATGAAAATATCTTTATTCAATTAGGCCCCCCAAGAAGCACTTTCGAATCGTCAAAAAACCCTTATGTCTATTACATAATAGTACATTATGGTACAAGTGTGTAATGTTGGTGATTACCGCTGAGGCGCATTGAGGCCCGAGCCGTCAGGCGAGGGTCTTAAGGAGCGTAGGACGGTAATCATCAATACACACGTGTATCATACAACGTTTTTCAACACACTTCTGAATAAAATAATACTTAAATAAAAAACCATTTTACATAGTAGATAAAAAGTTTATTTAGAGAAACAATTAGTAAATGTGCAGTTAGTAAAATTATAATTAACTATTTTTGATGATATAGCGGTCTCATCAGATAGATTATTTACTGAAATACTTTCATGTTCTATTGTTATTTGTGATGGTTCATTATTCGTGTAGGTAGGTGAAATCCAATCATTGGATGTACTTGGTATTTCGCTAGTAGGATGCGTCTCAGAATCAAGTTTAATTCTTTTTGTGATTTTCGCACAAATTTCCTTCTTGTTTTGTATGGAATCTTCTACGTATGCAAAAGCATCTGGCCATGGTTTTCTATATCTTTTACAGTTATATTTGTTAATTCTTGTATCCTACAGGCACCAGTTACACCAAATATTAAAGCAACCTGAAACAAAAGAAACAATAATTAAAGTCAACAAGCTGCTATTAAATATTTAATTAAAATTAATTTAACTAACCTTTGTAGCCAAATATTGGTTATCTGGAGCATCTTTAATAAATTTTTCAATATTGTCAGATGTTAAAACCTTTGATTTTTTGCTTCTAAATCCATCAGATAGTCTCTTTAGATAAGCTGACAAATTCGAGTATGTTTTTAAGTCCACTCCATTCTTTGTTCGGACTGTACTTTTTAACATTGAGTAAATACACCACAAAGAGCTAGGTTTGTACTTAGAAGATAATTCTTTAAAGTACGCCATGAACACATTTTCTGAAAAAGACTGCGTATTCTTGTTGTTCTGCCATTGTATGAAATTTTGGTACGCTAATAGATATTTTTCCTTTGAGTTTTCTGGTAGTAAACTTTCCATAACGTTCTGGGCTTCACATCTTATATCGGGCGGTGTACAACATAAATCATTTTCTTCATAAATTGTATTTGCAGACATCTTAATTAATAACTAACTAAATAACTTCAAAAGAGAAAACGAGACGAGTTGTGAAAAATGTTTCGTAATGGCGGGAAAAATTAATCAGTTTTCCTATGCGCGCGCATCGGCCATAGACTAAAAAATGAGGTTTCTTTTTTTTGGGCTTTTCGCGGATAGCTTTTTAGCGCAAATGTAAGCGTAACTCAACCAATAATATTAAAGAAAGAAAGAAAAATATTTTTATTTGACATGCACATAACAAACAACAACAAGAAGCTTAAACAATAATAAAAATAAAAAAAATAGACAAATACAAACATTTTATACTTAACAATAAGTGCAGTCAACAAGGCCCTATCTCAGCATAAAACTTTTGCGACATTATAAAAAACGTCGCAGAAGCGCTGTTATTATGATAGGGCCTTGGGCGTGACTTTGGATTTTAAACTACATATACTTACACATATATATAAATACAAAAAAATACATATACTTACACATATACATATAGATAAGTGACATAAACTCAATCACATCAGACATGGCTGTATGGGCATTAGTTCCTTTTGCCTTCCCATTACAGGGAGATTTAACAACAAAAAAAGAAAAAAAATATATATTGGCAATTTTAATTATTAAAAAAAAAACTATTACTCACTAGTGAATAATAGTAATGAAAAAGTCACAGTTTGATTATAGGTGTCATTATGTGCCTAATTGCCATGGGATTAGAGCCACTTTATGAGGAAGTGTGTTGAAAAATAATATTAACCAACAATGTCATAATGTTTGTCTCTCTGTCTTGTCTGGATTTACGTAAGCTAACAATGTTATGTTGTCTGTCTATCGGTCTGTCTGTCGATCTGTCTGTCGGTCCGTCTGTCTGTCGGTCCGTCTGTCTGTCGGTCCGTCTGTCTATCAGACAGTGTGTGTCTGTTAGTCTGTCTGTCTGTCCGTATGTCTGTCTATCTGTCTGTCTGAATTTACACCGGTTCCAAAAGCTGAACTACCGAGAAGATTTCGGCAACAAACTCGTGTAGTCACTCTGTTTAATTATTATGTTACAATGTTTAGCTACACAGTAATAGTATTTAGCAGTGCAGTGTCGCACAGAGTATAAAAAAATAGGTATATTATAGAAAATGATAAAAACCTCATGCTCAATACCTGGCATTAAACATGGGTCTCCCTCTCACACTCCAGAAAGAGCATTATCAACAATCTTTTTCTGACATGACTGTCTTCGAATTCATAATTACCCCCTTCGCCCCTCATCATGAAAAACTTTTAAACTAGAAAATAATTTAACCTCGCAAGTCACAGATTCCAAACACGATAAACACTTGACATCTTTTTTATTTCATTTATAAATATTATGTTAATACAGGAGAGCTCGGTGGCGCATGGCGTAGTGGTTTGAGAGCTCTGGTTTCGATTACGCAAACAAAGCAACTTTCGCCATGGTCGGTCCCGGGATGTGTCAATCAAAAATTTGTTATCTCGAACTCTTCCGTGCTTCGGAAGGCACGTTAAGCCGTCGGTCCCGGTTGTTACTGCAACCGCTTTAACCCACCAAACCACATTGGGCCAGCGTGGTGGTGTTATGGCCCAAGGTCCTCATGTATTTCTCCCATGTAGGAAAGCCTGTGCCCAGCAGTGGGACGTATACATATCTGGTGATGATAATGATGATGTCAATAGACAATCAATATAGCAGAAGCAATATCATATCTTTTTTTTACGCAACTAGATGACAAACAAGCTGACGGCCCACCTGGTGGTAAGTGGTAACTGCCGCCGTAAGATGAAATGCCTCCCATGCCCAGTAATTACACTGTTTTACGATTTAAATAAGAACAGCGATTTGTTTGTGAAACTACACAAGTTGTCAAAAAACGCTATAATTATAGAAAATTATAACATTGTGACGTCGTAATTAGCCACCGAATTTATCCATGGGCGCATGGACAAAATTAATGATATCTTTGGAATAAATGCGTTTACATGCATAGTTAAAATATTAAAAACTTTTTAAATTTAATGTGACAAAACGAATAGTATCTTTGTAAATATTTTAATTAATTTTGTAATTTATTGCGCCATTCTTTGCAAATTTTTAAGCGGCTTAAGATCTATTATATCTTAAGCCGCTTAAAAATTTGCAAAGAATGGCGCAATAAATTAAATACAGATAGACTAGAAGAATTTCACAGGGATATCCCAAGTCCTGGGTGGCTCAGTGGTCAGAGCACTCGCCCGGATTGCGAAAGGTCGCGGGTTCGATTCCTGCCTCAGGACGTGAAATTTTTTTAGTTTTATTCTATTTTAATTACTTAATCTATTATATCATACAAAAAAATATAGTTACTTTTAAAAGCATTTTATATAAAAAAGATAGCACATATTTTCAAAAAATATGTCAAAATCCTACTTTATTACTGGTTTGCAACAATATCCCTGTTGATTTTTAATTGTCATCATAAGACCTCTGTGTGGCCTCATATGGCTTCAAAATTAATGTCCTGAGGCGACTGCTCTAACCATCTGAGCCGTCAAGGACTTGGGATAAAACATCTTCTTGTCTATCTGTACAAGTAATTGCGGCACTAACTAACACCACATTTTATCGCATAGCTACGATTCTGTTAAGTTGCGCATTTCTTTATCTGTGAAAATGGTTAGAGCACCCAGTTTGAAAAGGAAAATGCCAGGCTTAGTGTATTGTGAGTATCTTTTTATAATACATATTACTACGTTTCAGAACAAATGTATGTTAATTTTTCTGAGTGTTAAAACAGCCATTAACTTAAAAAAAACTTATCATGTGTTGAAAAGCCAACCCGTTCCATAACTTCGATATAAAACAAAGAGTGACAGCAAGACAGATTACATCAAACTGTCTGACAACGGTCGAATTCCTCCGATTTGTCCGTCATTGTGTCGTAAAGGCAGGACACAAGCGTGTAATGCCCCAATAAAACAATAAACCACCCATAGGCTGCGCTTTCACAAGCTATAGCAACAACGAAACGCAGCTATTGTCTGTGAACTTAAAACTAGTTCTAAGCGTATCTCAAATACTGGTAGTAGTGTTACAAAGCATGCTATTTTATTTAATTCTTCTATGTTCACTTATTTATGAATTAAGTAAATAAAACCGTCTGAAATAATAGTTATTTGTTATACAAGAGTGCAAAGTTTCTTTTTAACCGCGTGTTCAATTCTGATGACCGAGCAAGCGAAGGATTCTGGATTCTAAAATTAGAATCCTGAGCATTAGCGAGGGAATCAAAAGAGCACGAGATGAAAAATCTTTGCACTCGAGTGCAACACGTAACTTTCATCCCACCTCAACGAGGAAATGACTCAATGCAAAAAAAAAAACATTTGCGCATTATTAACAGTTTCAGTCAATTCTGTTGGCCTCAAATAAACTTCTTGGACGCTAGAATAACTCATTAAGTTTTTTGTTTTAAACCTATGGTTTTATTATTATAATATCATTGGTTTTAACAAATAATTATGTCGTGAAAAGAAAATGGCGCGGGCAAAGCTTAAATAAAAAGTACACCAAGAAGAAGCCGAGTCTGAGTTTTTAACAAGTTAAAAAAGGTATGATTAATTCGGCACCATGGAGGTAGAAGTACAGAGGTTTAATGATGTTTTGAATTCACAAACTTATTGCACACGATGTTCTAAATTCAATTTCACTTTATCCTCTAGCGGATAAAAACGGCTTTTGCACTCAGATATCGAAGAGCAAAAATACTCTTTCCGAGATGGGGGGATGAAAAACCAATGAGATAACTAAGTATTGCTCCAAGTTTAAGCAGAATGTACTTACCGCTTTTTCTCTTTGATTCCGTTATTCTAAATTGACTGAGAATATATTATGGATTACATGTAGGGCATTCGCCCAATTCACGTCTTGAGAAAGTTAGTACCAAGCATAACATTAATTTATTGTAATGATCTATGGATTAATCCACCAATTACAAACATAAAGCGACTAATGATGCTATCGACTAAATTGATAACTGCATCGAATGTGTATCGATCGGCGTCGTTAATCTCTTGTCGGCGTAGATCACCGGCCGCTAATGAACCCGTAATCGCTCGCCGACCAAACACGGCCATACAGCTTCATCATACAAATCCATACACAATAATGTTGATGTATGGCTGCAGATAAATCTATTAGCGGTTGACATCTTCATCGGCGCGGGCGCAGCTCACAGGCGCATTATTATTATTTTAATGTTATTATTCAAATTATTATAATCTCGCCGGCCATATTTATAGCGTTCAAATAATCCTTTTTGATACGCCGCTTTATATGAGCGGGGCGACGCACACTGCGCTCCACGTTTTGGGTTGGCGGAACTGCATAAATTCCTTGTTTCCTATAAAATAACGCAAATAGATAAGCTCATACTGTGGCTGCAATTGATTTTGTAGAAAAAAAAATAACTTCAATGTCATAAGATTTGACTATAATTTCAACCAAAGGTAAACAATGCTATGGTCTGCGATGTAAGAATAGTTTTACTGTCAAGAGCATGACAGATACACAGACAGTTAGTCTATTTAACGGCCGGCTGGCCGAGTGGTCTAGCTGTCTGTACCCCTTGCTATACAGGCTACTCGGTCAAGAGGTCCCGGGTTCGAATCCCGGTAGGAGCAAATGTATGTATGATGAGTACGACAATTTGTTTACGAGTCAAGGATGTTTATATGTTTCTTTAGTATATTTTTAATATTTCAGTATATACCTACATATTATTATCATTATTTGTCCGTTGTCTAGTATCCATGACACAAGCTATTAATGATGCTTACTTTGGGCTAGATAATATAATTTATTATTCAATGGCCTGATCACCGAGATTTGAAATAGATGTAGGTACTTTAATATAATTATAATGAACTAGTAGTAAATGGGCTCCACCTGTGTTACTGTCGGTTGTCGCCTCAAAACATAGCCTGTGTCCTTTCTCAGGTTATAATCTAGCTTCATGCCAAGTTTCATCTAAATTGGTTTATTAGCTTAGGAGTAAATTACTAAAAGACAGACGGTTTCCTTAGTAATTATAAACAGAATAGAAGTATGGACTACTTATACTATATTTATTTACTTGTATTTTTTTTTATATAGGTACTTATTTTGAGCCTTCCAGAAGCCCAGTGTGCGTCACTCCCTTCGAGGTGTAAATGCCTTGTAAAATACGCGCGGGATATATCGGGGACAATTTATTTTAAGGTAAGACGCCGCACCTCCCCCCTCCACCGTCCACACACACCATTCAATAGAAACTGCACCTTAAATGGACGAGGTAATGCTGATATCCGGTCAAAAGCACAATAAGGCTTTAGCCGAGCAATGACGGAAATAATTTTGTGCTTTACACAGTGAGTTTAAGGTTTATTTTCGAGTGTAGCTGAGGGCCTAGCTTTAAAGTCTGCAGGGTCGTGCTGGGCAAGATAATTGCAGCGCGAAAAAATAAATGAGTGGTCACACGGCTCGACTAATTTACCTGTCGCCGTAAAATGACGTTTATTTTTAAACATCACTTTTTAGTTTAACTATAAAATACCTTATGTTGTGGGCTTCAAGTTGTTCCTATACGTTATTATGTTACGTTGAGTCATTAATGTCTGCTATTAATACTTTGTAAAAAACCTAATCGAAATCGGATACTTTTGGAGCTAGGATGCCGCAGATAGACAACCTTGAGCCTTCGCAATTGCGTCGCTTAGCGCCTTCTATCGGTTATATCACGGAGAGTGCTCTGAAGAGCTATTTGACCTTATCCCACCTTCCCCCTTCCTACTCAGGAGCACGCGTGCCGGTCTTCGGAGTCATGAATTCACTGTCTCCACCTCAACATCACGTACAAAGAAATTTAGTAGCTCTTTTCTTTGTCGTACTTCCAGGCCTTGGAATTCTTTGCCAGCACATGTGTTCCCTCCTTCTTATAACATGGGGTCCTTCAAAAGAGGCGTGAAAAAGCACCTTTCGGGCCGGCAAGGTGAAGGCGGCTAGAGCAGTGTCTGAACTGCACTAGCTGTCTTCGCATATGGACCCTTCTTACCGCTTCACATCAGGTGGTGTTGAGTCATTTGTCGTGCTTTGTATTTAAAAAAAAAAATCAGATAGACACACTGACAGATACGTCTGACTAAAATACCCCTCTGTTTGGGTCGGGGATAAAAAGTTGCATTTGTACTTTTTTAAACTTTGGTGATTTATGTAATAATATTGATTCTTGTTCTTCGTAGCATCTTCCCAATATAGAGTCAGGACCTTCATTCCTAATCAGCGTCTTCCACTTTCCGCGATCTTCCAATTCATCCGCGATCAGCTCTGTTTGTTCCTCATTTTATTTGTTTTGCTCTGTACCCTTTGCATATTATAAGAAAGGAGAAACAGTTAAAATATTGAAGAAACGATTCAAGAGACACCTATCTGTGGATGTCCCATGCATAAATAGCTCCCGTACCAAGATCTGAAATTCCTTGATTAAGATCTGAATTATATCATCATAAAACAATTTAGCACTTACAATTTAGTTTGCATTCGCGCATCCTTCAGCCAGCGAAAGAATCCTAACCAATTTGAAGCGGAAGTGGACACTCGATCCCCGTCTTCCGCCGAGCGCGGAGCAAGGGTTGAATGCGGATCAAACGTGCCGCGGCCACGCCCCTCACATCCCAAGTTTTCAGCCCCAAACGACACCTTATTGCTAAAGAACCAAGGACGATAATAAGCATGTTTTGTAATCAACCATGTCTCCGGCATACACAAGCAACACCAACCCTTTGCGACTCAGTTGAATTTAAAATGGATGCTTTACTCGCTCGGCGTCTTGAAGTGAACAATCACAGGGATCCGGTTACGATCTCGCCTTTTATTTACTTGACAAATGGGATAATACTGGTAGGTTAACAGGTAAGTCCTAAGCACGGTGGGGTAACTCATCTCTCCATAGCAGCTTATCAAAGAAAGAAACAGCGAGCGTATAAAATGGCTGATTAATCTACTTTATACCACGTATGTTTATTAGCGTTAAACTGTTTATAGATTTTTTTTATCTTAACGGAGTAACTCTTGGCTTTCATTTCACCTGATGGTAAGTGAAGATAAGGCCGACGATGGAAGCGAGTCACACCCAGATTCTGCAACCACAGATGAACTGGCTATCTTACCTCCAACTGCCGGAACTCAACAATGCTGCTTACATTATTGATAAGGCGGCAGACTTAGGTAAGATGGTGGTAGCTAGCCAGGCGGACCTAGAAAAGCTCTACCACCAACCAAACCGAGCAGAAAATTTCTGCCCCCACGGGAATCGAACCCCGGATCTCTAGATGTGAGGTATGTGGTCTCAACCACTAGACCGCAGAGGCGGTTCAAAATAGGAAAGTTTTCCACATAATTATACGTATGTAAAGTTATAAATATTTTATTGGTGAATGATTACTTTCTTATTTTATATGACTAGGTATAGGTATATGCTGTGTTAAAGTATTTACAACGCAACTGAAACCTGTAAACTGCTTTTTTTGTTTATATCAACACGAATTTACAGTCATCTATACATCAAATAACATTTATAGTATATAACGGCGCGTAATGAATTAAACGTTAAAATCGTTAGTAAAATAGTGTGTGAACGTTAGTTTGCTATTATTATTTTTAATCACAACTTTAACGAAACATAAGATGGATGACGGAACCAATGTCAATACGCCTCAATCGCTCGGTGATCCGATATTATTTGATGAGGATACTTGAACAGGTGCAAACTGTGGACAAGAAGTAAGTAGTTGGTGATCAAATCAATATGAACTGCTTCGCTGCTGATCACAGTCGTGGTGTGTAAAGAATAATCGAATATCAATGCTCTACGAAGGCTGCCTAGTACCTACTACAATACAGTACAGTAATACCCCGACTTACGCTACCTCGACATACGCGAATTCGGAATTACACGATTTTTAATTTTTCAAGGTCAAGCGGCGTTTGTTTTTGACGAAAGTTACTAGCATTCTACGAGGAGATATTACGGGAGAAGAAAAAATCATTGACTCGTCAGACGACTTTCTTAGATTTTATGAAACCTTCTACATCAAAATAACTTCGGATTGTGTTTATACAGTTTATAATAATATAATTTGTCATTTTATCTACAATTATCATACTTCCGGTCCCAATTAAACATACTTTGTATGTCTTTATATGCAAAATTGTACCCCGACTTACACGGATAGCGCTCGGTTCCACCTACTTATCGCGTAAGTTCGGGGTATTACTGTAATAAGTATGTATTAATAACTTAAAAACACACTTAAAAACAGGGGTACAAACAATCATGACTCGTAAGCAAATATTCTTTCCGTCACACAATCATCTGCTCCTTTTCACAGAACCCAGAACATCTGTGTTAATAAACAGGAGTCCTATCACTAGACCAGCTGTAGGTCCAGTCAGCACATACATTTGCTGAGCATACCTTCGTCTCACTAAAATATGACAATGTTTTCTATAACAGTCGCAGGACAATACGTCTTCCAAACTTGTCAAAATGTTTCCTCGCTGCCTACACCCGACGTAACCTGGCGGCGTCTTTGACTGCGGAAAAATAGGATTACCCGGCCCGGGATCCAGTTACGACTGCTCAAAGGGTCACCCGACACCTCCCATTGAACCCTTTATTCTAAACACGCAGCCTTTTCCGCCTGAATCGCGTATGTGGACTCGTCTTAATTAATGTTTAGATCCTTTTTGTACCATATTTTTATGTTAGACTGAAGGTATAACAAGCGTTTAATAAAAGACAAAGTTTATTCTTATATTTAAAAGGAATGATACAATGTTTAGACTTTAAAAACCTGATGGCGGTGTGATAGGATCCAATAATTTTTTTGTAGCCTTAACGTTATCTTCTAAACTTTGCACCTCAATGCTCGTGTATTCCTTCCTGCCAATTTCACGCATAATGACATTTAAAATTACACATACGCATAAAGACGCATACGCATAGTGACACACACGCATAATGACACACACGCATAATGACACAATATGTGATTGCATACGCGTATAGACGCATGCGCTTCATTGGCGGCAAATACCTTATGTCACCTAGCTTTCTTACTTCAGTAGCATAAACATTAAAAAACTAAAACAACATGTAAGCAAGCCCACACTCTCTTCCGACACAAAAAGCAGACATGTATCAGTTGTGAAACAGTTGCATAAATAAGCGGAATAAGCCTATCAAGTTACTCGCCCATCGCTCTAAAACATGTTTTCTGTCTTCAAAGAATATTGTGATCTAAAATTGTAACAAACTTATTTATGTTTTTTTAATATTTTGTATCTACTCTACATGAACTAAGCTCTCTAATTCTAAGCGGTCAGATCGTACAGTCCTTTTTTATTGTCTCTGCTACCTTCATCCAATTGATCTGTACTAATTTTTTATTTAATTTAAAGAAAAAACTGTTAGGTTTTACAATAAAAAAAAGGTTTTATTATGCACGAACCTTCGCAGGCGTCCCTAAAAAGTTTCATCACAACCTGCTCATTGGTTTGGAACGCATAGGGAACAAACGTACAAACATTGATTTTTATTTACATACATGGAAGTATATATTTGTTATTTACGTATTTATATAACGTTATATCTACGAATGAGGAGCTCAGTGGCGTATTGGTTTAAGCGCTCTGGTTCCAATACGATAAACAATGCAACTTTAGTAATGGTCGATCCTGGGATGGGTCAATCAAAGTATGTTGTCTCGAGCTCCTCCGTGCTTCGGAAGGCACATGCACATTAAGCCGTTGGTCGCGGTTGTTCCTGCAACCGCTTTAGCCCACCAACTCGCATTGGGCCAGCGTGGTGGTGTTATGATCCAAAGTAGTGGGACGTGGGAAGCTCTATCAGGGACTTGGGATAATCATTATGAATTTTTCTAGTCTTTCTGTTTTTGTTTTATTGGTCGAAGAGCTTTGGGAACCTTAACAGTGAAGATACACAAAAAACAGTTGTCTAACATAGGCGTCACTGTAATATTTCAGTCCCGCAACCAAACCGCCGTTTTCTCGTGGTCCTACTGATTTGTCCTATTAGTAGGACCACGAGGGAGACCTATTTCTGCCTATCCTACTTTATGTTAATATGGAAAATCCACCTCCTGTATATGCTGAAATTGTTTCCTATAGGTTTATTGGTAATGGGAACTTAAACTTCTTAAATTTATATTTATTTATTTAACAGTGGGCCATTTTTTAGATAAACTAATATAATGTTCGTGTTAATATAATCAATAAATAATTTTATATAAAATAAAATGATTTGCCTTTAGGCTGTGGCAGACATCAGATTATGACAGGTAGTTATATCTTCAATTTAGTTTTAGTGTAAAACATTGCGAACCGGAACACAGGTGGTTTAAATAATTGACAACGGCTACTAAGGCACACAGTAGGACAGACAGAAATAGTTTTCCCTCGTAGTACTACTAATAGGACAAATCAGTAGGACCACAAGAAAACGGGGAACCAAACGCCCTCTTTAAGTAAAAAAAGGGTATCCTTATAGTTACATCACTAGCAACAGCTAGTTGTGTTTGTAACTGATCCGGCTCAGAGCAACCCGGGTCGGCCACCAGACAAAACACAGCTCGGTAAACAGCCGCCAGGGTTACGCCGGGGAACTGACAAAAAACTGACAGACACGTATTAATTAGTCAGAAGTAAGCTAACAAAAAAGGAAAAGAAATAGCTACGTGTAAAAAAGTAGTAGCCTGTAGTCCACTCGTAATCTGAAATATATTTTCGCTTTTTAATAACACTTTTGTTATTTCATGACCATGTTAACATGCAAGAGTTTTCATTTATACTACTCTGTCAAGAAAGTACCGGGAAAAGATTAATAATAATACACAAAATGTTAGTTATTCATCCACATTTATTTTATCACCTTCAAAGTATACTCCTTCAGAAACGCTACACTTACGCCAACGAATAATCCAATCATCAAAACATTTTTAAACACTGTTTCCAAAATTGAGTTCATCTCAACGCGAATTCTCTCTCATGCAATTGAGTTTTTGGTAAAATTTAGTGCAGATAGATGTGTATTTTCACTGAAAACTATATTCGTGATACCTAATGATAAAATCAGTTCGGAGCAGGTGGTTCTCTGAACAAAATGCCCTTACAGGCATTTATACAACAAGTGTCGGTTGAAAATTAAACGAGTTTTGTGATATCATAGTTGTATATTATGGAACCCTATTTTTTCACCTGATAAATTTAATCACATTTTAATGTTTGATTTTGTGTGTTTATAACGCCAACTTTATTGTAACAATCAATAAAGGAAGAATCGATAAAAAAAATTATCGGCAGGAATCGAGGCCAGACGCGATTACCTCTACGCCACGGGAGCACTAGGTGTAACTTACCAATTTCATTTAATGTAAATAATGTAATGTGTGTTAATGTATTTTTTCCCTGATTAATTTACTTTTTTAGTCTCAATGAAAGTTTTTAAATCGAAACAAACCGCAAGCTGAATGTTTTGTTTTTCACTATTTCCTTCGAATTTTTGGATAGAATTTTTTGGTTACTTCTCTGATACATTTTTTCAGTTATTTTATCAACGTTAAATGATTAGACATAGGATATACTTAGTACTGAAATCCAACCCAAGTCTTTTCTAATAGAGCCTGTAGCAATTTTCAAGCGACCCCAAAAAAGAAGGTTATTTAGGCAATGACAACTTGCTTTATTGGCATTTTTTATTGAGGACGATTTGCTCCCTGGTCTTTCTTCCACGCGGTAATTTTTGTTCAGAGGACATTAGCTTTGAGAACCAAATGCCTGTAAGGGTGTTTTACTCAGAGAACGACCTGCTCCGAATTGCTCTCTTCAATTTTATTTTATCTACCTGCCTATAATAGTTACGAGTCTATACTATTTTCCTAAGTTACGGTAATATTTTGCATTGGCATTTCAATATTAAATCCTGGTTTCACTTCAACAATGTTATGGATTCCTCGAACACTTAATTCAGCGCTTTTTGCGTTATCCTCAGAAAGAATCGTTTAAACTTCAAACCCATTCGAGCGTAATCAAACAGCTTGAGCGACACTTGACATCCCTAAAATAGGATTGAGAAGAAAGAAAAGAAAAACATTGGTCCTATTCGTCTTCCCACGGTCGCATCGCACCGCGTCGCACCGGCCCGTCTCCCGCGCAACCTTGCGGAATAATCCCGGTGACTTTCTGACACGTACTGTCCATTGTGTCCGAGTCTATCCCTTCTGTAGTTTTGGACGACATATTGACTACGTTCTCTTGGTTAATTCAACTAACAAGTGGTATTGATTTTGAGAAAAATATTTAACATAGTTAAGGCATTGTTCTAAGGACATAATTAGAATCTAAATTAATTAGAATTATTTGTATCTAGTATTTATAAATCTAAAGGGACTTGGGTTCCTTCAAAGGAAGCGAGAATAGGCAAGGTGGAGGTGGCTAGAACAGTGTTGATGCTGAACTTCCTCCTCATCGGGTGGTGTAGAGTCGTTTTCCGTCCGTTGTTTAAAAATAAAAGAGACAAGACCGCCAGTATTTTTTTTTGTATATAAAACTAGCCAACTTTCTTTAACCATGCACCCTTTGCGTGGCAAATTTTCAATAATAACACTTCACACAACCCCCTGTCAAGAATGTGTCGTTGAAACCTCAGGTTTCAACGAAATTTCTTGTAGTGACAGCGACATTGACATTTCTGCTCTCCACCTCGTTTGCTTCGATTAAATTCAATCAAAGTTTTACTTTAAGCTTTTACTATAAAATTTACTTTAACTACAATGTAGCGCAAGATCAACATTCGACGTATTCCACTATTTATTAGTGTTGTTGACTAATTTTCTAGTTAAAAAAATGTTATTCCAAATCGAAGGCTTTATCACGAATTTATCACGGCAATACCGTGATAAATTCGTGATACTACCGTGATAATTAATTTGGCAGGATGAACTTAAAGATTTTAGCGAAACATTACTCATTAACCGACTTCAAAAAAGAAGGAGGTTATATATTCCACTGTATGTATTTTTTTTTTGTATGTATGTTCACCGATTTCTCTGTCAATTGTGGACCGATTTTCAAAATTCTTTTTTTATTCGATAGAGTATACTCCAGTGGTGGTTCCATTGTCACGAAATCAGGATCAGATGATGGGATCCCAGGAAAATCGAGGGCAAACCTCAAATTTTATTGGCACGTATGACATATTTTACGTTTTTTCAAAGCTTTTCAAGTATTTGCTTCTGTTAGTCATCATCTCATGTTAATGAGCTGATGATGGAAGGTACAAGTACAACTCCTTAACGTTTAAGAGTTAGAAGATAATTCTTTCACTATTTATTTCAACCAAAGACTGAGAGACAGACAAGTCGATAGAGCTGACGGTCACCCATCTTGCTTTGACCTTAAGAAATCACTTAAAAATGTGAAAAAAAAATATTTTTTAGCAAAAATAAAACCGACTTCAAAACACTAAAAAGGAAAAAATAATTCAATTTCGGTACCGAGCTACTTACCTCCTAAAATGTATTTTTTTAGAGTTAGTGCTTTACTTTCTATTCTCTCTGGAAACAGCTTAACTTAGGTCCTTTTCTCCAACTAAAAATTAATTTTAGTAAGTTGCTAGAAACTTTTGGCATACCCCTAGTATGAAACATACAAAGTATAGTACAGTATTGATAAGTATAGTATTGATAATAACACAAGTCGCACAACATTTTCAAAAATAATTGAATTTAAACTTCACTATATATAGAATTATATACGCAGATCCTAAATGAGAGCGCCCTCTAGTGTTGAGTTTGGCGGCCCGACATAAATAGCGAATTGTCAATATTTATAGAATTACCACTTTTCACAAGATTTCTGTAAAGTAAATACAGCCAAAAAATAAAAAGTTTTTAAACTTATATAAGTTTATGACGTACGAGTCCAACATTGAAAAATAATTAAAATTGTTACTGCCATAAAGTGACACCTATTGGTGAGTAGCGCAACTAATCAAAATTAAAAAGCATGGTGGGCTACCCAAAACAAGCCAGTGTGCTTTTTCTATCGTCTAATTATGTGTCGTTTGAATAGATGGCGCTGTAAAACAAAAAACAATATTTTTAATATAATTGTATAAAATAATATACATACAAAAATATTCTAGTTTCATCAATAATAGTGATTGATGTTAATTTTTCAGACATACCTTTTAACACTCATAGTAATACAAAATTCCATTTATTTTGGAAGGTGACATTGTCAATATTTACCAAATAGCTCGTATGTCTTTCTTGGAGTTGGTTAGCACCACCGGCGCACTAACTCAAAAAAAATAGTTTCATAAGACTGCCGCCTTTACGTATCTAGAGATAAGCGAGAGGATTTCAATAACATTGCACATAATTATTTCGTAGGTGCATTCAAAGAGTAAATATTTTTTTATACGTGTATTGGCACAATTTTTTTTTACATGAATTAAAAGTTGAAAGTCTTGAAAGTAAAAACTGTTTGAAACATTATTTCCCTATCGCCCCGGCACGGTAATGTTATTCATATTTCCGTGGCCCAGGTAGTTAATGCAAATTGATTGGCATACCTAATAATATCACAGAATAAACAAAAATACGTAAGTACTTATTTTTTTCGCTAAACTTTCCTCCAAGAACCAGGCGTCGCTAGGCGGCTGGTGATAGGTAGGGAAAAACACTTGGTATTTTGGTATTGCAGGTGCGTGGTCATCCTGAGGCCTGCCGATGAAATGGCTGAAATAAGAAAGGCCTGCCTAGGCCCGTATGTAGAGTCGTCTGGGTAAGTACCACTGCTTTTCTTAATTCGGCCGTATCTTAAGCAGTATGTAGTATGCGTAAGCACCAGCTTCGCGCCCAACTTCATAAACAACAGAGCCATGCTCTCTGCAATGCCTTCATTAGAGCCGGTCACTAATACAACTTTGTTTGTGAAATCCAGATTCATTTTTAATTATAGATTATATTTAATAGATTATTTTTGCAAACATCTCCGCACGGCCACAAGGAAGTAACATAAATATTGAATGATTATCTCGATTGTCGATTCACCGTGACAGAATTATAGATACACATTAAACAGGTTATTTTATCTTCGCAAACGTCAATTTGCGCAGGCGCACAGCAGAGACGGTTGTGTGTGGTTATGGCACAGACTAGATTAGAATGTGTATGTACGCATAATAATGAGTATGTACGCATAATAATGATGGCTCATGAATTTTAGGTTGTTGGTTGACTTGACGTAATAGACTTGTAACTAGGTGGTAGGCCCGTATGTAGGGTCGCCTGGGTAGGTACCACCGCCTTTCTTATTTCAGCCGTAAAACAGTTCGCTGTGATTCGGATTGAAGGGAAAGGTAAGGTAGTGTAATTACTGGGCATGGAAGGCATTTCATCTTAGGCCTCAGGATGACAATGCACCTGCAATAGGATTAAAGATGTGAAGTGATTAATTCCTTGTTATTGCAGGTGTCTATCATCTAGATTAGATATTGTTTGTCATCTAGTTATAAAAAAAAACACAGATATATTTTTTTTATACAAAGCACGACAAATGACTCAACACCACCTGATGTGAAGCGGAAGAAGAGTCCATATACGAAGACAGCTAGTTTAGTTCAGACACTGCTCTAGCCGCCTCCACCTTGCCGGCCCGAAAGGTACTTTTTCACGCCTCTTTTGAAAGAACCCATGTTATAGGAAGGAGGAAACACATATGCTGGCAAAAAAAGAATTCCAAGTCCTGGAAGTACGACAAAGAAACGAACTACTAAATTTCTTTGTACGTGATGTTGAGGTGGAGACAGTGAATTGATGACTCTGAAGACCGGCACGCGTGCTCCTGAATAGGAAGGGGGAAGGTGGGATAAAGTCAAACTCAACAAAAACAAATTATGTATATCTATTTAAGAAATGGTCTCACAATGTCATATTGTATATCTGTCTAGTAAGTTACTATCCAAGTGAGATGAAGGTCCAGCGCTTCCCCCTTAGGATTTAAAATACATTTATTTATATTTAAATTCCTTTAATTGCTTTGATATCACTCAGAGATTGTGTGAAGCATAACCGACATCAGCGAGTATCTAAATAGTCGCTGATATTGGTTATCCTACTGATTATTTTTAAATGGTCTGCGTAAAAGAGACATCGAAAACTTATTTCACAAACAAGATCGTTGATGTAGACTAAAAAGAGAAGAGGGCCCAGACGCGATCCTCGTGGAACGCCAGATGTAACGTCTATAGGTTTAGATTTATTATCCTTTATTGCAACGAGCTGCCTACCATGACAATGGTAAGGAGAGATCCATCAAAGAAGATCTTGAAATCCATACCAAAAATTAAGTTTCTGACATAACAGAGAATGATTTACCTTATCAAAAGCCTTAGTGAAGTCAGTATAGATCTAGCCCACCCTCCACTATAATGCCACAAGACTAATTTAAAGGTAAGTAAGAAAAATTAATAATGAAAATATATCACACAGGTGGACAATTCACTGCGACTCTGACTTAGACCAAATTCACAGTGAAGAAAATAGAACAAATTGTACTTCAGCAGTTTATTTGATCTGGGATTTCAATACTTCGCTATTCCCTGAACCTCCAATGAACTGTAAGGCGCCGTCCACTGGTATGATAGCGCCGGTCACTATGCCGCAGAGGTTGCTTGCCACAAACGCGATGACGCGCGCGCAGTCTTCTCCGGTGCTCGCGCGCCCCATAGGTATGGTACGCTCTGCATCACGCAGCCAGTTCTGATACTCTTCGTCGCTGTAGCCCGTCAGCCGTTGCACAAATGTGCTCACCTGTGTAATGTACATTTCATTAGTTCAGTTACGCTCTCGAGCTAAGCTGAAGAGTTTGTCAATCAGTTCAATGAGATAGATATCATCACGAAACTGGCAACCCTATCATGAAACATATTCTGAAGATTCGGACCAATATTACGTAGAGTGGGCACGTCAGTTTTGTGCCATATGCCCTGAAAATTTTTTTCAATTTCAATTTTTACTACATGGTTGGCCCCGTATGTATATGTAGGGTTGTCTGGGTAAGCCCATGCGTAAGTTGCGATTGTATAGGTACAGTCACTAATAGAAGTCAATTAACACTTTAGTAAGGATCGACCGAGACAGGATTTTCGTTATCTGCCGAGACCGAAACCGAGAATAAAGTAAAATCTCGACCGAGACCGAGATGATATAAATCGTGATAAAATGAAATTTTGCATATTATTGATAGATAGTAATATTCAAGATTTTCCATAATGTCACAATCGACAGCTAACACCCATCAACGAACGTGAATCTGTCGCGAATTTGCGGATTGTCCTCTAGACTCTAATGTGAATGCCTAATATTCATAATTTTATGAAGTTACTATAAAACTACTTGAAAATAATAGGTAATCAACTCACTGTGATGCCGGGGCTGACCACATTAACGCGAACCCCCTTCGGCGCCAGCTCGAAGGCTGCCAGCCGACTGAAGTGATTCAAAGCCGCCTGAAGAAACATGACAAAACAATAAAATAAATATACTATAAGTATTTATTTAGATCGTCAAATATGGAATCAACGAGCACATACAACGAAGAAGTGAAAGACGAAGGATGACCAACGACGTACAACGGAAGGACGGAGGAGGTTACGAGGAAGTTAGTATACATTATATCCAAGGGCGTCGCCAAGGGGGGGCGGGGGGGGGGGGGGCAGCTGCCCCCCCCTAGAGAACCAAAAATCAAAAAATGTAGCCAACAAAACTCCAACAAATTCACAAAGTATCAGAAAGTAATATTTTATAGACGGTTTTAAAATAAAACTTACAAGAATTTCATGTTATTGTAGTCTAGAAAATGAAGAAAACCCCCGGAACTTATGTTTTTATTAACTGTCGTAAATTATGTTTCTTCGATATTTATAAGATTTTAATAACAATGGTGTCAAGAGCTCCTGACGCTCTATACATTGAAATTTGAACAGTTCTTCTTACAATCACCATACAGTAGAGGTAATGCGCGGTTACTCTCGCTACAAATGTAAAGCTTCGATCATGCTCTTGAGTCTTTACTGTACCTAAAAATTTTATTTTTGGTGGCAATCAAGCATACGGCCCACCTGATTGTAAGCGGGCCTATTGATGGTTGCAATTGTAACAGCAGGGGTATATAGGTATCACTTTCGCGTTATCGTATAAAACCTTTTCAAGCCCTTTTTGAAGAACCCCATGCACACTTTTTATTATTCAACTACATGACAAACAAGCTGACAGCCCACCTGGTGGTAAGTAGTTCCGGTCGCCTATAGAAACCTGCAACAACAAGGAAAAACAATCACTTGTTATTGCAGATGCGTTGTCATGTCATCCGGAGGCCAAAGATCAAATGCCTTCCATGCCCAGTATCTACACTGGCTACCTCTCCCTTCAATCCGAAACACAGCGAACTGTTTCATGGCTGAAATAAGAAAGGCGGTATTACTTGTTCGAGAAAACCTCTGTGGGGAGCTCATTTCACAGCCTGAGTGGGGTAATCGGGAGAAAGTTTCTCTGAAACCGTATAAGTACGCAACCACTGTAGTCCCAACGTGTGAGGATGACATTTTCTGCCAATGGCGAGCGGTGCGAGGACAGAATAAGGCCTTGGGCATCATGTCGAATAATTCCTTAGAACACAACTCGTTATGCAAACGGCAGAACGCACATAAGGACGCAAAATCTCTTTTTTGATTAACAAGGAGTGTGGCGATTACGCCTATCGCTGAGCCCGGGGGGACCCTGACGATTTTGTGGGACTCCCGGGCAAACAATTCTCCCTGCCACTCTGCGGTCATCCCGCACAACTGCGAGCCTCTTCCAACTCCACTCTATTCATATTTGACGGGCCGTGTTATACGGCGGTGAGCCCGCATGACATTCCACCTACGGCACCACTACAACAGGAGAAGCAAGTGGACGTAACGCCTTCTTCTTACCCGTGGCCGTCTGCGACTGATCGGGTCAGCAAAGGGCCATCCCTCTCTGACCGGCTCCGCAGTCTACTATTTCATATGGCGCCTAACTTGAGACATATACCACACCAAGCTTCTTGGATGCCCGCTTGACTTTATCCTCTAAATGACTGCGGAACTAAACGTCTCTACGGATATCCCGAATTCCCGATACTCTTAGACATCGAAAGGGGTGTGCTAAAAAAATGTGGAGCCACAATTAATGGGGTTTATTTAACGGTAAACGCGCAGACTTCAGTGCGGTTCAATCAACTATATCTAGTCGCACCCAATTAGAGACTCTGATTAGAGAACTGTGGATTTCAGACACAAGTCGATCGAAACTTTCTTATTAGGCGTATTGGCACAAGCCGCATTCTAGGTGTCGCCAGTCTGTCATCCGCATTACAATGCAGTCTGTCAATAGACAGTTTATCATTGATATGTATCAGAAACTGTTAGGAGACAGCACCTAGCCTCGCGGGACGCCAGTATTGATGTCCATGCTATCCGAGAAACTGCCGTCAACGGCTCTTATGCACCTTCTGCACAAAAAGCTAGCGACCTATTTGCAAAAGCCCTTAGGCAGCCCGTAAGTTGGTAGTTCTGTGCCTTCGCTATATCTAGACTAACAATAAACACAGGCTCGCTTCCTCAATGGAGCACTCACAGGACATTTTGCAACCAATTACATACTCCACAAAATGAAATTTCCCCTGTATAACTTGTAGTGAAAGCCAGGAATCGAGATGAAAACATCTGTTGTGTCAATGCGATGCCCTGGCTAGGATCAGAATGAGTCTTCTGGAAGTGGCGTATCCAAGACCAGAAGACTATGGGTTCTTTCACCCCGAAGATATAGTGAAGCTTATGGCAGCTTTATTCAGGACGTGGGAGCAGTAACGGCAGGGGTGGCATAAAAGATCCCGAAGGGTCGAAGTGCATCGTGGCATAGTCACGGCCCAATGATAAGACCTTGACTTTCAATGGCAAGGGCCCAACGGTGTGTGAAGTACCTATATTAGAAGATCACCAGTAGATTGACTAATGCGAATGCCGTATTGTTGACGGTCGCTAATTAGTTCATATTTTTCTCATTCTCATTTCTTCTTTCTTTTTTTTTCTTTTGGTGCAGGTATCTATAGGCAACGATAACCACTTACCACCAGGTGGGCCGTCAGCATGTTTGCCATCTAGTTGTATTAAAAATAAAGTTCTCCATATTAGCAACTTGCCCCCCCCCTAGGCCATGGGCTGGCGACGCCCTTGATTATATCATATTATAATGCTTTTTATAATTATAATGTATGATTACATGTCTAATAGTACATTATGGTACAAGTGTGTAATGTTGGTGATTACCGCTGAGGCGCATTGAGGCCCGAGCCGTCAGGCGAGGGTCTTAAGGAGCCGAGGACGGTAATCATCAATACACACGTGTATCATACAACGTTTTTCAACACACTTCTGAATAAAATAATACTTAAATAAAAAACCATTTTACATAGTAGATAAAAAGTTTATTTAGAGAAACAATTAGTAAATGTGCAGTTAGTAAAATTATAATTAACTATTTTTGATGATATAGCGGTCTCATCAGATAGATTATTTACTGAAATACTTTCATGTTCTATTGTTATTTGTGATGGTTCATTATTCGTGTGGGTAGGTGCAATCCAATCATTGGATGTACTTGGTATTTCGCTAGTAGGATGCGTCTCAGAATCAAGTTTAATTCTTTTCGTGATTTTCGCACAAATTTCCTTCTTGTTTTGTATGGAATCTTCTACGTATGATTCTGCTACATTGCTAGATCGCCACCCGCCATGTCGCTTCAAAGTCATTATATCAGCTCCTGAATTTGCCAGCAATGTAGCTGAAGTTCTTCTGAAACTATGTCCAGTGTAGCTCTCAGCATCTACTAAACCCAAAAACTTAGCGATTTCTTTAGGCATATAACCAAATTTGTTTATACCTATAGGCTGACAGGTACATTTACCATTCTGGTAATTTAGAAAGAAACGGTCATTTTTTGTTTTTGGTGAACGCAAACTTTCATACTTCTTAACAATATCATAGAATGGACCGTGTATGGTGAATGACCTAGGTATTTTATTTTTCGTGATAGGTATCTTCACTAAAAGCATCTGGCCATGGTTTTCTATATCTTTTACAGTTATATTTGTTAATTCTTGTATCCTACAGGCACCAGTTACACCAAATATTAAAGCAACCTGAAACAAAAGAAACAATAATTAAAGTCAACAAGCTGCTATTAAATATATAATTAAAATTAATTTAACTAACCTTTGTAGCCAAATATTGGTTATCTGGAGCATCTTTAATAAATTTTTCAATATCGTCAGATGATAAAACCTTTGATTTTTTGCTTCTAAATCCATCAGATAGTCTCTTTAGATAAGCTGACAAATTCGAGTATGTTTTTAAGTCCACTCCATTCTTTGTTCGGACTGTACTTTTTAACATTGAGTAAATACACCACAAAGAGCTAGGTTTGTACTTAGAAGATAATTCTTTAAAGTACGCCATGAACACATTTTCTGAAAAAGACTGCGTATTCTTGTTGTTCTGCCATTGTATGAAATTTTGGTACGCTAATAGATATTTTTCCTTTGAGTTTTCTGGTAGTAAACTTTCCATAACGTTCTGGGCTTCACATCTTATATCGGGCGGTGTACAACATAAATCATTTTCTTCATAAATTGTATTTGCAGACATCTTAATTAATAACTAACTAAATAACTTCAAAAGAGAAAACGAGACGAGTTGTGAAAAATGTTTCGTAATGGCGGGAAAAATTAATCAGTTTTCCTATGCGCGCGCATCGGCCATAGACTAATAAATTTCGTAATGGCGGGAAAAATTAATTAGTTTTCCTATGCGCGCGCATCGGCCATAGACTAAAAAATGAGGTTTCTTTTTTTTGGGCTTTTCGCGGATAGCTTTTTAGCGCAAATGTAAGCGTAACTCAACCAATAATATTAAAGAAAGAAAGAAAAATATTTTTATTTGACATGCACATAACAAACAACAACAAGAAGCTTAAACAATAAAAAAAAATAGACAAATACAAACAGTTTATACTTAACAATAAGTGCAGTCAACAAGGCCCTATCTCAGCATAAAACTTTTGCGACATTATAAAAAACGTCGCAGAAGCGCTGTTATTATGATAGGGCCTTGGGCGTGACTTTGGATTTTAAACTACATATACTTACACATATACATAAATACAAAAAAATACATATACTTACACATATACATATAGATAAGTGACATAAACTCAATCACATCAGACATGGCTGTATGGGCATTAGTTCCTTTTGCCTTTCCATTACAGGGAGATTTAACAACAAAAAAAGAAAAAAAATATATATTGGCAATTTTAATTATTAAAAAAAAACTATTACTCACTAGTGAATAATGGTAATGAAAAAGTCACAGTTTGATTATAGGTGTCATTATGTGCCTAATTGCCATGGGATTAGAGCCACTTTATGAGGAAGTGTGTTGAAAAGAATATAACTTCTATTATGACTGTTGTCGATACAGCAAGAATTGTTAACCTTAGTTAGTTCTATAATCAAAATTAAAAGCAGGCGACCTGCGGCGATTGGAATGGAAGAGAGGATAAATAATGTTTAATTTTGTGCGTCTACCTTATTGTTATACTCGTAATTACAATTAAATAAAGAAAACGTGCTCCGGTGGCGTAGTGGTAATCGCATCTAGCCGGACCCCAAGAGACGCGGGTTAGATTCCCGCCTGGAGCATATAAATTTTTCATCGTTCTCTTTATTTGTAATTTTTTGACAGTTGGTCAAAAAATAATTTATCCTAACAATTGCTAATTTATATAAATAAAAAATACTCTAAAAGTAACGTAATTATGGAGGAGATTTAAATATAAATCCGGTTTCCGGTTGACTGGTAGAGAATGCCTAATGGCATTAAGTCCGCCAAATTGTAACTCATTTTGTGCAATTAAAGTTTAAATAAATAAATAAATAAATAAATGTTTTATGTAACTGCCCCAAAACAAATCGTTTATTAAACCTGATGTTTGAACAAAGATTTAACACCGTCTGATGTTAAGCGGTAAGAAGAGTCCATATGCGAAGACAGCTAGTGCAGTTTAGACATTGCTCTAGCCGCTAGCTCCACTTTTGAAGAAACCCATGTTAAAGGAAGGAGGGTATAAAAAGTACACTATTACCCACAGGCATGCACCGGCAGGCAATAGATTGACGTACTGAAGACCGAGACGTAGTGGACTGATACATAAACGCGTTTGCTTGAGTTAAAACAAAACTTCTTCTTTAAAGGATGACTTACCGCGAGTTACATAGCAACGATATATCGATTCTGGAGAGCGTACAATCACGGTGTTATAACATACTAAAATAACCATATCCTATACGACCAATTGCAGTTAACATTGAAGTATCGACTAAGACCATTCGATTAACCTGATATTTAATTTGGACGGCTTATAATGGGTTAGAAATTCAGGTTCAAGTCGATAGATGACGCTGTAACCATAAAAGAATAGTGACTTCGAAAAATATTAACAAAAAATATTTAAAACTTAAATGACACTAAGATATTATTCATAAAACTGAGAAAAAATAATAATTTTAATTTTTAATCAAAATTAGGTAACTTTGATATTTTTTCACTATGTCGTTAGTAATATTCTTACTATAACTTATAATATTATAATATCTTGCCCAAATTATTATTGTAGTTAGAGTAGCGACCTATGTATTGGGATTTGAACCTAGGCCGTCATATCATTTCTGTCAGTTTTAAATTTTTCATGACATTTTAATTTTTTGATGAGATTTTTGTGTTCATTATTTTAACGATATAATTTTTATACAGTATTTCTCAATAAATTACCATTATAAATATTTCAGTTAAGTACATTACTGAAATAGAAACGGTTAGCGCTATTTCACCACTGTTAACAATGATTAGATGGTAAATTTTAGAGATATCCTTCGTACTAAACTAAGGAGAACCATGTTCGAATCCCGTATTTGTGGAATATTTTTTTTTTCTTTGAAATTTTATTTTGATAATCAAAATACATTTTTATGTATTATTTGATTATTTAAATTAAGTTTTTAAGAAAAAAAGGTTTTATTAAGAAAAAAATTTTTTGGTTGTCTACCGGTTCAGATCACCAGATATCGCTTTGCGCGATATATTTTGTAGTATGGAGTGATGCCTCTATACCCGTATAAAAAATGTACTCTTTGCGTACAATTTCGCGTCCCGACGGCCGGTCTAAAGTCACATTTCTACATATTGCATATCTCGGAGTCTCTGACGAGATGGTGTGACGTGACCCGTAATAACTTGATCACCCATCCCTTTCCCCTGGTATTCTCCCTCTAATTAGATGACTCATCTTGTTTACAAACACATTGTGGGGAAATAATAGTAATAATAATATTCATACACTCACACCTATTATCTAGCCCAAAGTAAGCATCATTAAGAGCTTGTGTTATGGATACTAGATAACGGATTAATATTGATAATAATATGTATATAAATATTAGAAATATACTAAATAAACATATAAACATCCATGACTCGTAAACAAATGCTCGTACTCATCATACAAACATTTGCTCCTACCGGGATTCGAACCCGGGACCTCTTGATCGAGTAGCCTGCATAGCAAGGGGTACAGACCGCTCGACCAGCCGGTCGTCAAATAGAAAAACTTTATATGGGTACAAATGTAATAATACTTATTACTAAGAAACAAAATACCAAATATCCTTGTGCGAGATGATTAATTAGACAGGCCGCCTCTGACTATAACCTAGCTCACCTTTGACAGGCTGTACGGCAAATTGCCAATGGTGACTATAGTCGCCATGATGCTGGACACGTTGACGATGTTGCCCTTGGTCTTGATCAGCTCGGGCGCCAGCAGCCGGGTCAGGTTGTACACGCCGCGGATGTTCACGTTGAACACGCGGTCAAATGTCGCCATGTCAGCTAGCTCGATCGTGGTCCGAGCACCCACGGCTGCGTTGTTCACTAACACGTCCAACCTAGATTTTAATGCAAAAGAAAGGTAGAGTAGGCTATTCCGTTTTTATCACACTTCAGGTTCCATATGGAGTACTGCTGTTACCTATGTCCGGGAGCATAATACCTATCTAAATACCAGCTTGGACCATTTTCCGCGCTTCAATAACACGCTATGAGAATTGTCGAGGATCCGCACGAGAGGTTTGAAAGAGATTTTACCTTCTTAGGTGTGTTCTAGCGTTTGTATAATGGGATGTGTTCGGTGGAAATCTTTGACAATGGGCCTAATTCTGGGAACACACTTTAATTCTAAATTTAAGTACAGTATATCTCATTCTCGCAATAAGTAATAGGAAAAAGATAGCAAGAAACTGTTTAGAGCTGTCACTTAAATTTAGATAGATTTCATAGAAACCATAGACAATTTTACACGGCATGTACGGAGGTGCCTCCTAAACACTGCATTTTATCACGTTCAATAAGGTCGAAAATTGAACGCACCTTTCTAAATGTCAATTAATATGACTGCCATCCTTTTCTTTTTCATTTTGAGAGAAAGAAATAGACTGAACTTAAATTTAAACTTAGCATGTGTTCGCCAGAATTAGGGCCAATATACACTTTGTAACATCGCACTGCTCAGGTCGTCGCCACCGGCAGGGGAGTTCATCCTCACCAAATGTTTTACAGAAATTTCCTCCCGCGTAAGCTCAGGTTGTGTAATAAGCTCCCTGCAGATTTTTTTTTGTACGAGTCCAGCAAAGGGTTCTTTAAAAAGGCCGTGCAATGAATTGACAGGGTCGGCAACGCGCAAGTAATACCCTGGTGTTGCAAGCGTCCATAGGCCACGGTTACCACAGAACATTAGGTCCTGTGAACCGCTAGCCATCAGGTGGCCCGTAGCCGTATGTATAATTGCCACCTAATAAAAAACATTTTGAGTTGCTTGAATGTGAAAGTATTTGCTTCCACTGCAGATAGCCGATAGTCACGGAGCCTATTGCATAATTCCTGTTGTATCAATTGCCTGGGTAAAGGTGGCTGGCTAGACTGGTCGTGAATATTTTCATAGTGTTGATGCCAATCCGTACCATCCCAAAAATACACTCTACTTTTACCCTTTAGTACTTAACACACCAGCCTAAAGACACCTGCAATAACAAGAAAAAAATATCTTGGTGTTGCGGGTGAGTTGTGATGAAATGCCTTCCATGCCCAGTGATTACATTTACACAATACCCCGCGTTCGGAATAGCCGCAAACTTGTTCCAGACACTTCAAAGGAAAAGGAATTGGGTTCCACATCCAGTCTCGAACTGGCCTTGCCTTTGCCGTCTCTGGCCTGCTCCTAGCTCTGTGATGGATCCTACAGACTTAGTAATTTCAAAACGTCCTAGTCCTCTTATCATCTCAGTTCTGGTAGATTCCTTTCTTGTATCCTAAATGTAAGTCCCTTTGTCTAGCTACGAATTTGCCATCCATTTTAATATTTTATGAGTTAGAAGTTGATAACCTCAAAAGTACTTCCTTTTTCTTAATTTCTACCAGTAAATCTAATATCGGATTCCGATGCCAAAAGCATTTATCAATAAATCAACTACCTACCTACTATAGTATCAAGTAGACCCATTAAATCGTTATTACTTAGCCCGGCATTAGTAATAATTTAAGTACTAACTATGATTATTATTAACATTAGTCGCATTAAGCGGTTATTACCAACCTAGTGGACTGTGTTGCTCGTACTAGCTGAATATGAGTTCAATCAGTAGATAGCAGTAATTATAGTTAATTATACCTTGTTACATTCACATTTTATAACAAATATTTAAATCTTTTTAGTTTCAGGACTCCTGGGTACATATCTACCTACTCAGTATAATATTTTTTTCGATTGGGCCCAAGATATAAATAAACACCAAACTTACAGAAATCTCATAAGCCGTTCACTAATCCAAAGTAATATACGCCGCAACATACGCGAAATAATAAAATACTTATAAGAATAAAAACTAAATATTCGTCGCTAAATATAGCCCTGTAAAAATGTGATATTATTGTCCGTCAAGCTTCTTCATTTTTAACCGACTTCAAAAACGAGGAGGTTCTCAATTCGGCCGGTATGTTTTTTAACCGACTTCAAAAACGAGGAGGTTCTCAATTCGGCCGGTATGTTTTTTTTTTCTATGTATGTACACCGATTACGCCGAGATTACTGATCCGATTTACGTGATTCTTTTTTGTTCGATGCGGAATAGTTGCCATTTGGTCCCATAAAATTTTTTTCAAAAACAGTTGGGTACTTTGGTTTTAAATTTAAAAAAACTGAAATTATGAAATCGTCTACATAAGCGAAATTGCGAATTTTTGCTTTTCCAATGACTTTTTAGTGAAACGATACGATAGTAGGAAACAATATAAGTTGACAGTCACCCATCTAGCTTCGACCGTAGAAAGTTACCACTAAAAATTGTGGAAAAAAAAATTTTAAACAAAAATTAAAACCGACTTCAAAAAACTGAAAAGGATAAAATAATTAAATTTAAGTAGGTATTCATCCCCTAGAAACATATTTTTGGAGTTGGTGCTAAGTGGTTTCCAAAAACAATAGAACGTGAAGCACCGACTCCAAAAATATGTTTCTAGGGGATGAATACCTACTTAAATTTAATTATTTTATCCTTTTCAGTTTTTTGAAGTCGGTTTTAATTTTTGTTAAGTTTTTTTTAATTGAATCATAACCATAGTGTTGAGATTTTTAAATTTGATCATAACCATAGTGTTGAGTGTTTTTAAGTTCAAATTAGTGAATTAATATGACATCAATGCTTGTATTGTAATTGTGATTGTACAATCCTCACGCGTTGCCTATCCTATAAAATACCCTGAATATCAAGAGAAAGCGTAACATAGCAGACAAGTCTTCCTGCTCCCAACATAATGTATTCTCCATGAGCCCTGGCGACCTTACCCACTACAGGAGCACACTACAAAGTAGTGTTTTATAGCTGCGATCTTCAGAGTGATAAAGGATCACCATTTGAATAGACTTCTAAATAGAATCTCTAAATCTTTAGGAAAATATCTAGTCGAGAAAAATCCTGTTCATGGAGGAGAACCGAACCCGCGACGTGACTTCTCTAACCACTGATCTACCGAAGACTTACATCTTTAGTTACGACGACGTCGGTTGACGATCATTTTACTAATTAATTTTAAGCCATAACTTATTGCATAATTATGTAAAATAAAATAAATAAATCTAATCTAATTTAATCTAAACGAGTCTCTCAGTTATTTTTTAAAAATTAACGGCATTAGCACTAATGAAAAAAATCTAATGCCGTCTATATGTCTTTAGTAGCAATGACAAACGAGACAGCCTGAGTTTTTAAGCCAAGTTTTAGTATTTGGACACAAATATGCATAAATAGATTATGGTAAATTATATCCAAGTGCGAAAGTGATTTTGTTTTGTTTGTTACGCGTTCACGCCTATACCATAAAACCTCCACGCGGGCGGAACCAGTGGCAAAAGCTAGTTATACAATAATACTTGCCGTAGATTATAACAAAAAGTAACTACACCAGTCCTTACCTTCCGTAGCAGTCGATGGTATCCTTAGCCACCTTCTCGCAGCCCTCATCCGTGCCGACGTCAGCGACCACCGGCAGCGCCTTCTGTCCCTTCTCCCTTTCACACCTCTCCGCTACGTCTTTTACATTCTTCTCATTCCTCCCCACAACCACAACCTGCGCCCCACATTTCGCAAGCAGTAGCGCCGTCGACTCCCCGATGCCTGCGCTTGCGCCGGTCACTATTACCACTTTACCAGTGAAATCGACCTCCATGTTAACCACTTGTTTACAACTAATACGGTAACAGCCTAAACGCAAAAGCTTGGTTCAAAGTTATACTATAAATGGAGTAAAGATATTAGCACATTACCTACTATAAATATTTGGCATAACTGGTTTTTCAACATTGTCTAAATACCCGAGTCTAATTGAAATGGGTCATTCCCAGTTGCCACCGCCTGCAACGATACCGCCGGTGGCTACTGGGAATTTTTTTCTTTAAACTTCCCGATTGCCACCGGTGGCGGATTACCGGTGGCAACTGGAAAGCTATTTTTAAAAACTTCCCAATTGCCACCGGTGTCAGCTTACCGGTGGCAAGGGGCTGATTTTTTTAAAAGTGGTCGCCGATGGAGTACTCAATACTCAATACTCAATATTTTATTGCAACCATAATGTTTACAAAAGGTGTTTATACATATCAAAAGTACAATTATGGACCCTGTCGGGTATCGCAAATTGAAAGAGGAGAGGAGGACGTATAATTTCTATAAGAAAATATATATTATTAATTATTTTAATATGCACGCACGATATTAAATAATTAAGGTAATTTATATATAATTATTGTGTTTTGTCATTAATATATTCTTGAAGACTATAGTAACATTTATTAATTAACATTTCTTTTAACAGTTTTATAAATTTATTACTATTTTTTTCGATTCTTAATTTTTCAGGAAGTTTATTATAAATCTTTATTGACATGTTATATGTGCTAGATGAACATAAATTAAGACGTGCAGTAGGAACTTCTAATTTGTTTTTATGTCTTAATGAATATTTTAATTGTACATCATCATGTTTTGTGTAAAACTCAGCATGTTTTCTGACAAACTTACATATCTCAAAAATGTATATACACGGAAGAGAAAGGATTTCATGTTTCTGAAAAAACGGTTTGCAACTTTCAGTCTGCTCCAAGTTAACAATAATACGAACCAATTTTTTTTGAAGAATAAATAAAGAAGGAGCGTCCGTGCTGTTTCCCCATAGAATAACTCCATAATTAAGCCATGCATACGCATATGCATAGTAAGTGACTAAAGCAGTATTTAGATCGGTAGTTTTTTTAACCTCGTAGAGTGCATATGCGAAGCTGGATAATTTTGATTTAAGTTTTTGGATGTGGGCTTTCCAATTTAGATTGGTGTCTATATTTAAACCGAGTAAAGTGAATTCATTTACGCATTCTATTTTTTTATTATTAAATTTATAGCTAAATTTTAATGGGATTTTTTGACGTGGATGGAAAGATATTAGTTTTGTCTTATCAAAATTTATTTCCAGATTATGTTCATTAAGCCTTTAAACATTTTTATCAAGGTGTTTGCATGAAATCATGCAAAATAATTTAAACACTCCGATAGGTGCCTAAGCTATTGTGCCCAAACAGTACCTTAATGATTGGGCCGTAAGTGACATATTTGCTTGGCCGTCCGCCGTTGCAATCTGCCGATCGGGAGGGCGATGTTTTGCGTGGACCAGTTCATAGAAAATTAAACTTTATATACACCCAACTTACTTCTATGTATGTGTGCCATAGTCGGGATATGGCTCGGCGGGGGTACGGCTGAGGTGTAACATGAAAGAGGTTTCCTTTACTTATCAGTGCATTGTCAACAATGTTAGAGTCAAGTACATCCTGTAGTTCTAGTGCAGTTTCATTAGTATACAGGGTGGTGCCGTCAATGCGACAATAAATTTAAACATGGGCTATATTAGTCCATAGAAATGGTTTGCCACTTTCAAAAATATCGTATTCATTTAATAATATCATGACATTTGTATGGAATAGTGTAACGTTGGCAGCATTATTTCATACAAATACTTATCATGAAATTATTAAATGAATACGATATTAGGTTGAATCCTGGTAGAGGCAGATGTTTGACGAGTAGGTACGAATACCATCCTTCTATCTCTGTTTCAAGGAGTTCGGTGGCGTAGTGGTTTGAGCGCTCTGATTTCGATTACGAAAACAAAGCAACTTTCGCCATGGTCGGTGCTGGGATGGGTCAATCAAAATGTGTTATCTTGAGCTCCTCCGTGCTTCGGAAGGCACGTTAAGCCGTTGGTCCCGGTTGTTACTGCAACCGCTTCGACCCACCAACCCGCATTGGTCCAGCGTGGTGGTGTTATGGCCCAAACTCCTCATGTGTTTCTCCCATGTAGGAAGGCCTGTGCCCAGCAGTGGGACGTAAAGAGGCTGGTGATGATGATCTCTGTTTCGTGATTACGAACATTTGGTAATCTGGCAAGCGGCGTTAAACATCTGGCGGTCTGTTACAATTGAAAAATCAACTATGTCTGGAATCTGATGCTTGACGGATAATTGTCATTTAGGTATCTTTTTAAAATATTTATTTGAAGAATAATGAATATTTCTCAATTATCTAGAAACTAATTATCTCTTAATGGTGCTTAATTAAGGCTAGTTAATTATTGGTGATAGGATAATGATTGGTGATACGAGGAAAAACATATTTAATAACGAGTATCAATGTTTGCCACTCACGTCCTCTTTTTAACCGATTTCAAAAAAAGGAGATTATCAAATCGACCCGTATGTATGTAATATTGTCAGAATTGACTTACTTATCTCTTAGAGACTTATTTAAAGAAATAAATATACTAAAAGTGGCTTCTCAATATATTTATGCTTGCATAATTTTTGTACGTCAAAATTTAAATTCCTACTTAAGACACAGCGATGTACAGTCAAAGACATAAGTCGCAAAACAAAATAAAGCTACAAAATTAACTGTACACAAGAACTTTCCCTATGTTAATATACAAAGGTATATTCAAAACTCCTTGTTCGTCATAAAATTTCAAAAGTCACTAAACAGAACCATCACTTATGAACATCAAAAGTCGCTGGACACTAAAACTCGATGAAATAATCCAAAAGTCACCGTACGCTAAAATTCCACAAAGAAGTGCAAAAGTAGCTGGACACTTAAACTAGATGAAATAAACCAAAAGTCACTGTACGCTCAAATTCCACGAATAAGTCCAAAATTAGCTGGACACTATTTCGACACTTTGATAATTAATATTATGTTTCCTATTTTATTTACAAATGCATTGCATTAAATCAATTGACATGATTTATACCTATATGGGTATAAACCATGTGCTTATTAGACAATTCGAACACACACTCGAAAAAAAAAAGTAGCTACTTCGCAATGATACATATCTACTAATGATTTGCACATGTTTGAACACTAAATATTTTACGTCTTTGATTATTTTTTTAATTGAAAAATGATACTTTATTTTGAAGTTAGAAAGGAAAAAGTGGGGTGCTTAATACTTTTGGGCAAGGCTGTATTTATCATAAATATGTGTATATGAATGTCTGTCTCTAATATAAGTTACGTTTTGTTCATACCACAATGACTTTATCTTTCATAAAGCCTGCTGACAAATTTTATGACATGTAAAATTTAAATTAAGAATAAATTATTTAAGAAAATAAAGGCCGTTTATCGCAGAGGAAAAGTGGCAAGGAGTATAGACTACGCCTGCATCAGATATAGAATAAACTCCGCATATATAATTATAATTTATATAATATATTATGATAATTATTATAGTATAATATATTATATTATAATATATAATATATAATTAAAATATATAATTATAATATATATAATTATATACAAGTAGAGAATCAACGCTTTAGTCAAGTACTATTCCTACTAACTAGAGTTTAATTTAAAAAAAAATCTGATAGATCAAGTAATGTGATAACGATAACAATGATATCAAAACAGACGGGAGAGCATCAGTTAAGTTGAAAAAGAGTCGGTGTCAGCCTATCGGTCATTGTATACTCCGCTATTCCGACCTAATTAAATTAAATCTCTATTTAATTATTTTTTTTGTCAATCTTATGCGAATAAGATAAAAAAAATGGCACTACAATGACATCATTCCCAAAACGAAAGAGCGAAACATGGGCACTCTTTTCAGTGATTGTCTTTGTTCAAAATTCAAAAATGACTCAAGTCGGCACTGTCTGTTTAGCAACAATAGGAACTTTATAGTGTGCAGGTGTTTTGTAAGTATGTGTTTATGGACTTTCGTTGCCGTCAATAACAAATTATGTAGATTTATGAAATCCAGCAACTTTTGATAAAATATTGTTCACTAACTTTTGATATTCTTCAATGTACACACGACAGCACATCAAGTGTTACAGTTGCACTACGAAAGCCGCCCACCTCTATTACGAACGCAGTAAGGGCGGGCTCAAGGTCAAACTGTTACGCTTGATGTGCTGTCGACTGTACAAAAGATTGGATCAACAATTTGTTCAGCGACATATGGAACTTTATATTATGCTGGTGTTTTGAAAATTTGGTAAGTCCAGCAACTTTTGATAAAATATTGTTTACTAACTTTTGACATTCTTCAATGTACACAGAGATTTGATCAACAATTTGTTCAGCGACATATGAAACTTTACATTGTGCAGGTGTTTTGAAAATTTGGATCTGTTCATCAACTTATGTCTTCGACTGTACATGCATTAAATACAAGAAATAAAAATAAGTTGATCTTACCGTCTCTAAGACTGCATAAAGTTTTTAATACTTTTATGGGTCAAAGCAGTTTGTAATAGTTCTTCTTTTTAAAATATAACTTTAAGCTAATGAACTAAAATACTAAAGGAAAACTCCAAAAAAAAAATTGAGAGCGCTCAATTTTTTTTTTAACATTTGTTTAATATATACTATGAAAAACACATTTGTAAAGTTTTTTTAAAGATTCATTGACTGGCCCTGGATTCCGAGGTATAAACCTTACGGCGCTCCACTATATGCCAACCTAACATTGCGGCTAAAATAACTAATAATTATCTGAAATGCGATACTAATAGGTATACAGCGTGGTGCCGTCAATGCGACAATAAATTAAAATGTGGGTTATGGTAGTTCATAGAAATGGTTTGCCACTTTCAAAAACATCTTATTCTTTTGATCATTTCATGACCTTTCTATGTAATAATGCAGCCAATTCTGTACTATTTCATACAAATTTCATGAAATTATCAAACGAATAAGGTGTTTTTGAAATTGGCAAACCATTCCTATGAACTAATATAGCCCATGTTTAAATTAAGTGTCGTATTGACGGCACCATTTTGTATTATATACTTACATTTATTTATTCACACCAAAAAACATTTAAGAGTTTATGCATAACCAATAAAGTTTTATAATAGTTACCAGCCTATTAGTTACCTCAAAGTAGTTCGGTAGTGGGGGTAGCCCACGCGCAGGCATAGCGCCACGGACCAAGGACCCAGGGACTAAGGCGCCAGGGGACCAAGGGACCAAGGAACCAGGGGACCAAGGGACCAGGGGACCGAGGAACCAGGGGACCAAGGGACGCATTGAACAGGCCTCTACTGATCTCACACACGTCCGCCCTTCACCAGTGGCGGGTAGGACTGTAAGAGTATTCCTCCCAGAAAAAAGGACCAGGAACCAACGACAAACGCATTCATTCGGTGCGTGACCATTGACCATACGACCGGTCACCTTAGTTTCATAGTGAACGGTCATATTAATAGGTACAGGTAGATATATTTGTATGCTGAACAGATAAAAGCGTTTGCTGTAGTTCCTGAACAAAATATAGGACATCACCAAAAAAGCTAAATGCTCACCAAAATATTGAAGCGGTCTGCAAAAAATGAACGAATAAATGATTTGAAGAGTTTTTTCGGTTTTATTTTGGTGTTAAATCAGTTTCTTTGGTTGGTAAAGATAGGGTAGTAGGTATGTTGAACAGTTGGATACCTACAGGCCTATTAATATTGTCTGTTAATTTGTATTTTATCATTTAAGACAGGTCGTTTGATTCACAATTATTATCTATATAAATATCTAAGAAAAAGCTGTCTTTAATTTTTATAAGGTAGATAGTTCGTTATTTTTGTCCTTGGAGGAAAGCAGAGCAGTAGCAACTTTGGTATTGAAAGATTTCAGAAGTCACTTTTTGATCTGTTCCTGGATTAAGCTCCCGCAACTACCAAACTGGATTCCGCCGTCGACTTGAAGAGTGACACCGGTGACGAGGGCGCTGTAGTCGCTGGCCAGGTGCACCACGGCGTAGGCGATGTCCTCCCCTGTGCACACCCGCCCCATAGGCACGGTTTTGGTCGCCTCCTCCAGCCACTCCTGGTATTGTTGGTCTGTGTAGCCCGTAAGACGCTGCACGAACTTACTGACCTGGTCATGATTTATATAAATGAGTAATTTAATAGTATTGATACATTCAAATTTTATGAAAAAAGTATTTCATTGCTATCTAATCCCCTATATGTAAATGTCATCATAATGTGAAAGATACGTTCAAGATCCCCCAAAGGAAGCGGATCCTGGCTTTTTTTATCCTTCGAATATATCCGCGGATATGGATACGAATACGTCTACTGATACGCGGCACATCACTACTTGCAATATCCAATGCAATTGCAAGGCTGCCAACTCAGTGGTCATTCATCTAGAGACTATCAAAGAAGTTATACAGTAAGTCACCAGCCCGCCTAGCATGACCACCGAAACGCGATATGATACGATATGATAAAGCTATTTATCGCTTCGAACTGTCAAAAATCATTGGATATAACCGCCATCTTGAAATTTTTTCGAAACTGCGAACTTGTATTGCATATATACTGTAGTTCGAAGCGATAAATAGCTTTATCATATCGCGTTTCGGTGGTCATGCTAGGCGGGCTGGACTTTTTCATAGATACAGAATGGTGTAATTTCATGATATTTCTATGAAATGTAGATAACATTAGCTGCATTATTTCATAGAAATGTCATGAAATTATCAAATGAATAAGATGTAATTGAAACTTACAAAAAAATCTATGAACTATATAGTCGGATTTTTAATACGCCCCATGTTGTGAGTCTAGTTCAATTAACTAACAGCCTAGGCAATTAAGCAATGGCAGCGACATATACATTTAGACTTATCATAATTTAACATCATTAAATAGGATCTATAAATGTGATTGGGCTGTAAGTATGACGATCATCATCATCATCACCAGCCTATACTATACGTCCCACTACTGGGCACAGGCCTTCCTACATGGGAGAAACACATGAGGAGTTTGGGCCATAACACCACCACGCTGGACCAATGCGGGTTGGTGGATTAAAGCGGTTGCTTCACGTGCTTTCCGAAGCACGGAGGAGCTCGAGATAAGAAACTTTTATTGACCCATCCCAGGATCGACCATGGCAAAAGTTGCTTTGTTAGATTATTATTAGTAATTTACTCACAGTAATGCCAGGGCTGACCGTGTTGACCCTCACGCCCTTAGGTGCCAGCTCGAGGGCTATCAGCCGAGAGAAGTGGTCCAGAGCGGCCTGTAAACACAATTAGATGAGGTTTTACAGTACAGTTTTAAAACGCCTTCGAATGTTGAAAATTTTTTACAACAAAATTCTTATTGTATCAATTACAAACAAAGAAAGAAAACGATGACAAAATATATGCTCCAGACGGGAAGCGAACCGGCGTCTCCTGATTTCCGCCCAGACGCGATTATCACTACGCCACCGGAGCACTTGGTAAACCTGCTAATTTCTTCACCGCTGGAGCATAAACTTTTTCATCGTTTTCTTTCTTTATTTGTTATTAATATGATACCAAGGACGATACAATAAAGTAAGCGTTTAAAGTTTAAACGCATCAAAAATATTTAAAATGTGAACATAATTTTTGAATAATGATGATAATCATATGTTATAATATTAGTATGAAACGGGAGAGTATTCGAATGTTAGAGGAGTATGAGTATAAGACGAATTACGAGCAAGATAAAATATACAGGGTAATTAATGATTAAATTATAAAGTACACAGGGGAATTATTGACTACCTTATTTTAAAAAGTAAGCATAGTTAAAGACTAAAAATGATAAAATAGTCAGGGTAATCAATAAAAAAATAAAAAAGAACTCTTAATAGTAAAATTTGCAATGGTAATTACAGATGGAAAGTTGGAGACTTGGATGAAAGATAGCCATTCCTCTGTTCTGGTTGAGAGATCCAAGTGAAACGAAGGCCAAGGGGTAGCATTGGGCTCCATCTTAATTGATTGTTAAGAGTAATAATGCTATGCAGTCACATTTATATGTTTGATTTTGTGTGTTTATAACACCTATTATCTAGTCTCTAGCCCAAAAGCAAGCATCATTAAAAGCTTGTGTTATCGATACTAGATAACGGATAAATATTGATAATAATATGTAATATAAATATAAATATAAGAAATATACTAAATAAACATATATAAATCCATGACTCGTGAACAAATGCTAGTATTCATTATACAAACATTTGCCCCTACCGGGATTCGAACCCGGGACCCTAGAGCAAAGGGTGCAGACCACTTGGCTAGCCGGTTGTGGTAAGTCGATTTTATTGTAAGATTTTATTGTAAGAGTTGCTCTTATAATTGAGTCCTCGATAGCTCAATTGGTCAAGGTCAAAACCTACTTTTCTAATATTTTCAAACATAATATTAAAAATAAAAATTCAGAATAGTTTTCATAAAGTATATTTTGACAATGCATAAGAAAATATGCAAATAAATATAAAGATAACGATGAAAAAATTGTATTTTTCAGGCGGGAATCAAACATGCGTCTTCTGGCAGGACCAGACTCGGGTTTGATTCCCACCTGGAGCGTACAATTTTTTCATCGTTTTCTTTAGATTTATTTGTATTTTTTATTATGCATTGTCAAAATATACTTTATGAAAACTATTCTGAATTTTTATTTTTAATATTATTTTTGAAAATATTAGAAAAGTAGGTTTTGACCTAGACCAATTGAGCTATCGAGGACTCAATTATTAGAGCAATCATCTGGATTGTGAAAGGGTGCGGCTTCAGTCCCCGCCCGAGGACATGATTCTTTTCTAGTTTAAATTCTTTTTGATGAAACCTTCTAAGTACCATTGGCCATCCCCTGTGACGAATGCCTAACTCACATAATCCCAGCCATACCTTTGTCATGCCGTAGGGCAGGCTGCCGAGTGTGTACGTGGAGGCGGCGACGCTGGAGATGTTGACGATGTTGCCCTTGGTCTTGACCAGCTCGGGCGCCAGCAGCCGCGTCAGGTTGTACACGGAGCGGACGTTCAGCGTGAACACCCGGTCGAAAGTCGCCATGTCTGTGTTTGCAAGCAGGCAACGAGCCCCCACACCGGCGTTGTTGATTAACACGTCCAGCCTTAAACAAAATAAATACAATGTTTAACAAAATAAAGATATATTTTGTGTGACGTATAGTTCATAGTCATGTTGTACTGTATTTGTACACATTCATTACATGTATTCAAAAATTTTAAACAAAAATGAAAACCGACTTCGGATTACTAAAAAAAGTCGGTTTTAGTTTATTTTTTTTCACAATTTTTAGTGATAAGATAACTTTCTAAGTTCTAAGCTAGAAAATGTTTCCTACTATAGTATCGTTTCACTAAAAAGCCATAGGAAAGCTAAAATCCGCAATTTCGCATACATGGACGATTTAATTATGTCAATTAGAATAGAAGATTGAAAACCAAAAAACACGATCGACTTTAAATAAATTTTTAAATGACCAAATGACAACTATTCCGCATACAACAAAAAAATTATTACGTAAATTGGATCAGAAATCTCGGCGTAATCGGTGTAGGTACAAACATATAAAACCAAAAATACCAATAATTGAGAACTTCCTCTTTTTTGAAGTCGGCTAAAAATAAATATATCTATTTGTTACAAGCTATGCCTGCGACTTCATTCGCGTTACACCTTCGCAGATAATGCATTAATTGAGAACAAATTTGATAACCAATTATCTACTAAAAGATTTTTTTAATTTGAATTAGTAGGTAGTAAAGAGGTATGTAGGTACTGTACATAAATAAAAAACCACAAATTAATATTCCTGTTTGTCCCACAAGTAAACCTGATGCAGAAGGTATTTCAAAACTAATACGAAGCTCACCTTCCAAAGTGCGCAATGGTGTCGTGGGCGGTCTTCTGGCAGCCTTCGTCGGTGGCCAGGTCCGTCACGATGGCGAGCGGTGCCAGGCCGCGCTCCTGCTCGCAGCGCCGCGCCACATCCTGCAGTTTCTCCTCATTCCTTCCAACCAGAACCAGCTTAGCGCCCAACTTCGCAAACAACAGCGCTATGCTCTCTCCAATGCCTTCACTAGAGCCGGTCACTAAGACAACTTTGTTTGTGAAATCGAGATTCATTTTTATTTTAGGTATATACCTCAATATTCCTAATGTCTGCGCTATTATATAAAACTGTTGTAGTGAACACTTACTGTCAGTGACTGAATAAATACAAGCAGGCATTACTCGTATCTCCGCAAATCAGCAACTTGCGTAATATTGAGAAATACATTATCTACCTACTCTTGACCTCGTGTTACGTTTGATATGTTATAGCTTACCATCAAATGTAATTATTATTGTACCTACCTAGGTACTACTCCTGCATCAAGTGGGTACTTAGGTAAAGTTGTTTGTGCACAAAGTAACTAAATTATATAATCGCGAAATACATTGTGATTCTTCTCTCCAGTCAGAGACAGAGTCAAAGAGAATATAATCACTCGTTCTAGTCAGAGTGAGATCAATATTAGGACGAGACATATATCAGGGTGAGACAAGTGACAGGATGAGACATAGGAGTCAGGATAAGACTGGGGCCTTACCACCATCTTTATAAAATCGATTCATATTCCGCTCTGTTCAGTAGGTATTGGTTCCTAAGCTGCATCGCTGTCATAGTCGTGTAGATAGCGTCGTAGTACGAATTAACGATTCTACTCAGTTTAGGCCCTAAACTGGATCGCGATAAAAGATGGTGGTACGGGTACTGGTGTCAGGATGAGACAAGTATAATGAGTAAGTCACGTCGAGTACTCTTATAACTTGCTCGGTATGGAGATATGCTGAATCAGAGGAATTACATCGAAACCGCTGATCGATACAGCCTCACGGAAGGGAAGCTCGGTGAGGACTTTTCTTACCACTTCACATCAGATGGGTTGAGTCATTTGCCGTGCTTTGTATATAAAAAAAAAACATTCGGGATAAGATACTAGGATTCAGGTACTAGGTGGTAGCTAGGCCCGTATGTAAGGTCTGCGTAGGTAGTGGTAGGTATGTATCACCGCCTTTCTTATTTCGGCTCGCTGTGATTCAGATTGAAGGGAAAGGTAGCTAGTATAATGACTGGTCATGGAAGGCATTTCGTCACAGGCCTCAAGATAACATCTGAGATAACAACGCACCTGCAATAGGTAGGTGCCAAACAAGTTTTTCCTTGTTATTGCAGGTGGTAACCACTTACCATCAGGTGGACTGTCAGCTTGTTTGTCTAGTAAAACGAAATATTAGTGTTATGATAAGTAAGACAAGACAATAAGTAAGACGACATCGTCGCGTCGGTATGTATGTTTAGATTGAGGAGCCACATTTCGAATCTTAAAAGTCTTAATACAGTTATTTAGTAGTAGTTGAAAAAAATATGTAGTACCGATCCTGGATTTTGTAGTGGAATACTTCAAAAGTTAAATGAATATAAAGGTGGCTCCTCAATCCAAACGTTTAGATTTAGGAGCCACCTCAGAACTAAGAATATTATGGATGAATATTTATCAATATTTGGTATGATTTTGTAGTATTTGAGAATAATTAGTACACAAAATCTCAACTCGGTAGGGCTGAAAACAAAAAAACTACAACACTTTATATGTGGCTCCTCAGACCAAACTTCGACGCGTACATTTTTCCAAGGAAACAAAAGTTCAATCAACATGAAACTTCTGTATCATTTTGTAGTATGTGTATTTGAATTGTAGGACAATATTCAGTAATTAAAAATGAGTGGATTTAGAGATACGGCACATTTTAACTGGCTCCTCAAGACGAGAAGTGGGTCGAATATTATATGGTCTAGGGCCAATATCTGAATCCTTAGATATATTTGATATCCACTATCCAGCACGCATGACCTGTGGAACTCAAGAATGGATTTTTACACATGGGAATGTAGTTTCAGGAGGACCTTGGTAGCGTAGTGGTTTTCGATGAATCATTCCCTCTACGTCGACTCTCTTTACGTCGAGTCTCGCTACGGTGACTCTCGCTACGTCGCCTCTGCGCTTAGTAATGTCAAAATCTCATTACGTCGAGTCTGTGACGTCAGAGGTGTAGTTAGCAGAATTACGAAAACAAAGCCACCCTTGCTATGGTCGGTCCCAGGATGGGTCAGTCAAATCTATAAACTCGAGCTCCTCCGTGCTTCGGAAGGCACGTTAAGCGGTTGGTCCCGGTTGTTACTGCAACCGCTTTAAGCCAACAACCCGCATTGGGCCAGGGTGGTGGTGTTGTGCACAAGCTCCTCATTTGTTTCTCCCATGTAGGAAGGCCTGTGCCCAGCAGTGGGACGTATAGAGGCTGATGATGATGATATGTTCATCGAGCGCCTACGCTGGACTAACGATAGTGTGAAGGGGCATTAAGGATAAGGTCGCGCGAACTAAGCGCGAAAATACGCGCAGGAGATTCGCGGCAAATTCGTCCTTTCTGAAATGGTCTAAACCATTCTAAAGTTCCAAAGATGCATGTAGATAATAATTTTCACAGTTTTATGTCATCAAAGTATTGTTATTGTCAAATGGGCCCATAATGTAAGATTTTATTATTTCAGTTTGGCTGATTTTAAGTTGTTGTTACAGAGCAATCAATAATTAAAAATCCATTATAATGTGAAATACAGACCGGTTATGAGTATAATTAAATAACTATTATGCATAACATTAGGTTTAATATGCAATGATATAATGTAATATTAAATAGGTATGTAAAAGATATCACTAAAATTTTATACAAACTGAACAAAACGTTATATCAATGTCCTATTCTAGCAATTAATTAAAATTACAGTCATGGGCTTTATGTATCTACATAAATTACAATTTATAAAATGGCACTTCTTAACACAACAATTTTAAACACAAATTTCATTTGTGTCATGCGCACTAAAAATAGTTACAATAACTTCCTATAAGTTTACATATTAGTGATATTATACTGTGAGCATGACTATATAAATAACTAATGTAAAATTTAGTATAAATTATGCTGTGAGGCACTGAACAGGCAGACTAGTCCTTCCAGACACATACAAGCTACAGGACTGGCTACATGGAACATCTTTGTCACGTCAGTCTGTAATCCATAGGCAAAACTCTCAAAGAACTATTAACCCGTCAATCTGATGATTCCAGACACAATTGATTTTACAATATAACACCACTTGACAGATTAAGTTACCAGTCTTTCTAATTGAATGACGCACTAGGCAAAGAATTTCTTCTTGACATGTTGATGATCTTCATCACTGTCAGAGAAGCATGCAGCAAACCCACTTTTATCTCTAAGGGACTCCCTTTGTAGTCCGCTTTTACCTTTTTTCTTGCCACTATCAGTCTGTTTTATAGCACAATTTCTTCGTCTAGTTTTGCCCAACACCTGGCTTGCATCTGTTGGTGTGGCTATATTCATACTAGCTACAGAGCTTACTGGTTCCATGGAGTTACTGAGAACTAGAACAGAATTTTCAGCTTGTCGCAACGATAGGCCTATACACTTGCCACTTCTTGTCCTTGAAATGAGTTTATCGTCAGGATTCTCTTTACGGTCAGAGTGATTGAACTCATTAGTATTTTTGCTAATCTTTCTTCGCTTCTCTAGGTTCCTCTTACTTTGAGGACTCTGTTTCTCATATTTGGCTGGAGAGATATCCTCTGCAGAACTATTTTTATACCTTTTAGGATATCTAGAAGTGAAACTGTTTTTGGATTGGTATGAAATATTAACATTATTAGATGGAGTAACTTTCTGACCTGGGTGACTGAATGATAAAGATTTATTATTGCTATTATTAATATCCATAAACTTTAACAAAGAGGTGCTCTTATTGACTCTTGGAGAACTATCATTATTTTTAAATGTGATTAAATTGATAACATTTTGTGAAGAGTCAGTACTACAATTAAGTAATGGTGTTTTGGTTAGTCCTGTATTAATAGACTTGTTTACGCACATCAACATTGCATTGACACCTTTCTTAACATTCTGTTGTGATTCTTTTACAAAGTTCCTGCTGCCCTTTACTCTCACATTCCTCAATTTCTTGGAAGAATTTATTTTAGTGGAACGTATATAGTTAGCTGTAAAACCAGATACATCACTCATGTCATCAAATTGCCCATTATGTTGTTTTATTTGCTGCACCTCCGAGACTCGGTTACAATTTTGTTTGTGGATACTCTGATCACCTCCTGCAAATAATTCTGGGGGTTTCTTTACCTTAGACAATGACTTTTCTTTTTCTGATATAACATTATTATATTTAGCATTATTACCATTAATTATTTCATAATTATAGACTTGAAATGAATTATCAAGATGGTTACTTTTATTGCTTCTTTGTGACTTCCGTAGGCTTCGCCTTAAATTACCAGTTACTTTAGGAGTGGAAGTCACTAATTTATTCTTCTTATGTAAAGTTGCTCTGTTTGATCTCTTTATTTTTGCTTTCTTTGATTTATTTTGTACAGAAGAGCTTTTAATATTAAAATCCAAGTCTGAGCCCGTAGAGTCGGACTCACAACTAAGCAATATCTGCTGATTTCTGTTCTGTGATGTGTCAAAATACACATTTGGCTGCTTCTCAGTGGCCACAGAATCATCATCAAGTAGGGACAACTTTCTTTTCTTTTTCTTTTTAGGGGTCTCTAGCATGATACTTTGAACACTTTTAGGTTTAGAACAAAGTGCTTCTTCACATTGTTTCTTTATCACATTATTATAGTTATAGAGGCATGGGGCCTGTTTAGTGGAGATCCAGTAAGATATTTCGTCCATTTTGTTCATAAAGGGAATTTCATCTGAAAGACTGCTGGGAACAATATGGATGGCGGGGAGGTGGGGTTGGTGCGCAAGTTGGCCGTTGCTGGTTTGGTCCAGAACAAACGTACGAGGCACTGTAGAGGCGTGGTCCATCCGCAGAGTGCCTCTAGCGACACCTCGGAGCTCTCGTCCGACAGCGGGCAGCCCACCCGTGATCCACCACACATCAACGCAATTTTATCCATTTTTTAATATCTCTCATGGCTTTGACCTGAAAGTATGAAACAATTTCAAGTCTTTTATAATGACTTTTATGCATAATATTTTAGGAAAACCAGTAACAATGTCTTGGGATTTCCATTAAGTTTTGGTGTTTTAATTAATATAATATGAAATAGGTGACAAAATACTTACAACTCAGCTCGAAATAATTTATTTGAACATCGAACTACTGCATCAGTCACCAGAAAAACCAGTCAAGAAAACCAAAATCAACTGACTTTCTTAACTTATTTTATTAATGATCAAATGACTTAAACACTTCAGATGAAATACCAATGTCAAAAAGGAGTAAATGTGGTTTTAATAAAATAAAACTTTATCAATAAATCGTACGTAATAAATACAAAAAAAGAGACAGAGAAATATTTCGTTTTGGTTGCGGTGCGGTATAGAGTTGCTATCACAAAAAATATTAACTTTTTCCCAATTGTAGGCTTTTTTTTGTTTATTCTCCCTGTAATGGGAAGGCAACGGAGACTAATGCCCATAGAGCCATGTCTTAAGTATTTATTTATTTCTTCATTTCTTGTGTGTAAATGTATAACACCAAGTGTTGGCGACTGGATGCCAACCTCTTTTATGTTTTACTTTTTTATTTGGGATTTTTTGTAGTGTTGGTTGCTAGGTTTGCGATTTATAAAAATGTTTGTCTTGTAAATTGCCGAGTAAATCTGTTATGCATTTAAAGCGGCCTATTATTTAATTATTACAGTCCGTTTCTCGCTCGTTTTCATTGGTCCTTCGCATGTTGGCGACTGGATGCCAACCTCTTTTATATTTTACTTTTTTATTTGGGATTTTTGTGTTGGTTGCTAGGTTACGTGTTATTGTTTTGCGATTGCTAAAATTATTGTCTTGCAAATTGCCGAGTAAATCTGTTATGCATTTAAAGCGGCCTATTATTTAATTATTACAGTCCGTTTCTCGCTCGTTTTCAACCAGCATTTCAATGCATCTCGAATATCACATTTTTTTATTATTCTAATAAATATCTTAACTGACACCACCAAATCCCGCCAAACACTCCTGTAGGCTTTTTAAAATTTTGTTAGTTTTACGGATATGTTTCTTTTTTTGAAGCATTGAAATGTGGAAGACCAGCATTTCAAGAAATACTAAAGACCTGGCTGTATGGGCATTATTACCCTTTGCCTTTCCAATACAAGGCGAATGAACAAAAAACAATAAGGAGTGTATAGCGCTCAGAACAATATTAGTTATTATTCTGAGGTTTAGCGGGATTTTGTGGTGTCAGTCAAGATTTTTTTTTACATTAATTAAAAATTGAGCCGCAGCGAACTTTGTGATATAAAAGTGGTGTAGTTTAAAAAACAAGTGTTTGACATACGTCAACCCACAAAGGTCATAATACTGCACATTATATTCCTCTATGTACTGCACTCAGTCTTAAATTTTAATAAAAATCTTGACTAACACCACCAAATCATGCCAAAAAGAGGTGTTCTCTTTTTTGTTCATTCTTCCAGTAATAGAAAGGCAAAGGGAACTAATGCTCATACAGACACGCCTTAAGTATTTCTTTATTTCTTCATTTATTGCATTGATATGCTAGTGTTACAGATTTCAATGCTTTTTGGGAGAATTTGACTCGAAATATATGATGACAGTCTCCCTATGATGCTATTTGATGAAGTGGATAACCACGAGAGAGTTTTCATCGTCTTTCACACCATAATAATTTTTATTCTAATAATCTTTTAGTTGTAATACGTCAATACAAACACTTGGTTCATAAAACTGCTCCAATTTATAACACAAAGTTCGTTCAGGCACAATTTTTAAGTTTATAAAAATCTTGACGAAAACTGCAATGAAAATGATGTTATAGTTGTATACGAAGATATTGAAGGGATTGCGAAGGATCTGGGACGTCAGTATCAGCACATAAAGAAATTTCGAGCTGATTTAATTTGTCGTTTTAGAGTAGACTAGTTTAGGTTTCCTTTCTCGACGTAATAAGAAAAGTCCATCTAATTATAGGCAACCCGCGGTAGGAGACATAGTTTTCGTAGGCAGTGATGCTGATAAGCGTCTTCACTGGCCCTTAGCTGTGATTTTAGAACTGATACCTGCACGCGTAGCACAAGAAACACGAGAAGCTTGAGAAACGGTTTTGTCTACACCGTAATGTCATTTTTGTCTGGCCTCACCTTACCTTAGCTCGACAAAATTACGGTGTAGACAAAACCGTTTCTCGAGCTTCTCGTGTTCCTTGTGCTACGCGTGCTAGTAGATATGGATTAATCTGTGGTTAGGGTGGCTAAAGTGCGAACAAGTAAAGGAGCGTTAGTCAGGCAGGCCGATCTAATGACTTTATACTTTAATAGTTATCAGCCGAGTGGGCGCGTAGCACCTAGTGTTTATGTGGCAACAGTTTTTTCGAGGCCTAGAAGTTTTTGCAGTTTAAAAAGTTTTTTTTTGGCCTGTTTTGTCTTAGTTACAAAAAAAAATTGTATTAATACCTCAGTGTTTTTTAAAGGGAATATACCGCTCAACCCTTTCTCCGTGGTTTTTGATTAAGCTGCGTCTCATTTTTCATAGACACCACGAAATCCCGCCAAACACTCCCCTCATTTTTTTAATTCCCCCATAAAAGGGAGGCAAAGGGTTAAGCCCATACAGCCATATCTTCAGTATTATCTATAAGATTTCTTGAGTTTGGCGCCATAAATGTGTCGCAGCCGTCTAGTTAAATCAGCCGCTTAACTGGACGCCCAGCCCAAAGAGAATATAAAATGCGCTAGACTGGCCCAGCCCGTTGATTGAACGCCAGCATCCAATCAAATGGATGAAGTATTTTATTGTATTACACTTGATGATAGACATGTATGTACACACGACAGCACATCAAGTGTAATACATACTAACATATTAAGCTATATGCTGATCGTAACTATTATTATCATTATTCTATGGTTATTATTGTAGTGGGAAACGAGCAACTGAACTACTACATCTGTGTTTACACCATTGAGTTTGTATATAAAGCATTATACATCTTTTTGAAAAAGGAATAAGCATTTATTGTGCAGTTATGATTATTAAATAAAATTACGAAAACCGGCGAGGCCGTATTTGGCCGGCCGATAATTGGACCAATATTTCGAATGTTAAGTTTTACTTTTAATTGTCATTATTTTTAATAAATGCTTATCTCATATTATTATTGTGTTAATTTTTTCGCAAATGGTAACGAAAAGTAGAGTATTTTCCTCGGTGATAAAGCTGTCTTAGTCTTGGGTGAACTTAAATCACTCGCTACACTCAGGACTCCGCTTAAATCCCTCGCTTCGCTCGTGATTTAAGTTTTTAACACCCTCGCTACGCTCGGGAGTAAACCTCGAGTCCTTCGTTACGCTCTCGATTTAAATCGTCACCCGCGACAGAAGACACTGCTTTATCTTCTTGGTTAATAATCTACTATAATTTAAATAGGCCACAAAGAAGCACTTCTAAATCGTCAAAAAAACACATTCTTACAACTATCACAAAAAATATAATAACTAACGTCATAGTCTCTGTCTGTCTGTCATGTCTGAATTTACACCGGTTCCAAAAGTTGAACTACCTACCGAGAAGATTCCGGCAACAAACTCGTGTAGTCACTCTTTTCAAATATTAAATTACAATGTTTGTAGTTAAAAATTGTAACTTTTAGCAGTGCAGTGCCGTCCAGCGAAAAAGATAATTAAAATTAGAAGAGAAGGTATATGCAACATACCAATATAGTGGGTACCCAAAAGTATTATCGTTATTTTCAAGTTAACTGACAATGCACAATCACAATGTAGGCATACAGAGGTTAATAGTCTAATACTCGTAAATAAACATATAAAACATTTTGGAATTTTAATGTGTCCACGCATTCTTATCATCTTAATATTCTTGGACCATAAAGTAGCCTTTTTTCATTAAAGTTTGTTTGACATATAACGTTTGTGAAAAGGCAGTTCCGTTACATTTGATGGGACTTTGTTATAATGAATGAGCGACTGAATGAGCGACTTGTCTTGTGAAGTCTAAAACTTGGAACAGCATGTTCCGGGAACTATACATTTTTATGTATGTTTAGGTTATTGTAAGCTAAAACGTTACTATTAGGTAGTTTTATTGACACTCGAAAAAAAAGAAATCAATAGTTTTTTTTTCTAAATCTTTATTTAATGGAACTATGTTACATACAATTTGTTATTATATTTTACTATTTCTAGTTCACCATTACTGTTGAGTTTCAACGTGTTGAATTGCTTTTTTCTGTACCTAATGCGGCGGTTTACGCGAGTTCTTTCTAATGCATAATCAACAAGCTTCTGAAGTGGAACTTTACAGTATTTTGGATAACCACTAGCAATACGCACTGATGTAGTATACAACAAATTTACAGTAAACCCATCTGGAAACTTCGTCAACACTTCTTTCCACCTTATGTCAGGCCATACTTTATATGGTGAGTTACGCAACCTGAAATCAAGTAATGCCTAAATGTATATCTTGCTATATACTTTTTTTTAAGTTCGAAAATTTTTATGGATGTCTGTTAAACAATCATGCGTGCCCCTAGTGCCAGTGGGCCTAATTCTGGGAACACACTTTAATTCTAAATTTAAGTACAGTATATCTCTTTCTCGCAATAAGTAATAGGAAAAAGATAGCAAGAATCTGTTTAGAGCTGTTACTTAAATTTAGATAGATTTCAAAGAAACCATAGACAATTTTAGACGGCATGTACGGAGGTGCCTCCTAAACACTGCATTTTAGCACGTTCAATAAGGTCGATAATTGAACGCACGTTTCTAAATGTCAAATTATATGACAGCCATCCTTTTCGTATTCCTTTTGATTGAAAGAAATGCACTGAACTTAAATTTAGACTTAGCATGTGTTCACCAGAATTAGGGCCAATTTCAATCGAATTGAAACGAATACGTTAGTCGTTTTCGTTTCAATTTGATATTATACGTAAGTTATGTAACACAATAATTAGTAATGAAACGTAAACACCTAGAAGTACCTGTTGACACTTTATTCGTGCAAATGAAAAAACAATTAATTTTAATAATATGTCTCGTACAGACAGACACTATAATGATATTTTTGACAGTGAGCAAGGAGTTCCGTATATCATCCATTAGTGCATAATATTTTTTCCAAAGTTCGACTGCTGTCCACGCTCTATGTAGACATTGGGCCTAATTCTGAAGACACACTGGGCCTAATTCTGAAGACACACTGTAAGTATAAATTTAAGTACAGTATATCTCTTTCTCACAATATGCAATAGAAAAAAGATAGCAAGAATTCGTTTAGAGCTATCAATATCAACTAAATTTAGACAGATTTCAAAGTAACCATAGATAATTTTAGACGGCATGTATGGAGGTGCCTCCTAAACACTGCATTTTATTGCGTTCGCTAAGGTCCAAAATTGAATGCACGTTTCTAAATGTCAAATCATATGACAGACGTCCTTTTCGTATTCATATAGCGGAAAAGAGATACACTGAACTTAAATTCAAACATAGCATGTGTTCCAGAATTACGGCCATTATATCAACAAAGATACATACATATTAAACTTACACTTTAAAAATCTTCCGCTGTAAACGTCTCAATGTAAAATCACATTTGACAAATAATTGACTGTAAAGTCTTGTGGTCCAAAAATACCGCAGATAATGTTTTGGTTTGTTAAAATCCCCTTCCAGTTTCAACCAAATTTCTTGTTCAATGTCAATATCTTTTAGTTCTTCTAGTGGTTTGGCAGTATACTTCATCAAGAGGTTTAAAAATTTTGAAGCCAATTCTAACGTCCATCTGGTTTTAGCCTTCGGAGGTTTTCCTGTAACCAAATCAGTGTTTTGTATTTATATTTCATCACCAACCTTTATATGTCCCACTGCTGGGCACAGGCCTTCCTACATGGAAGAAACACATGAGGAGTTTGGGCACTACTTAACACCACCACGCTGTCCAAATGCGGTTTGATAAAAGCGGTTGCAATTAGAACCGGGATCAACGGCTTCACGTGACTTCCAAAGCACAGAGGAGGTTAAGTTTATAAATTTTGATTTACCCATCCCGACCATGGCAAAAGTTGCTTTGTTTTCGTAATTGAAACCAGAGCGCTCAAACCTCCTATTTTTATCAGTGTTTTTATTTATCTTGAAAAATTATACTAAAAAAACAGACATTATGTTGATAAAAGGTCGCGGGCGGGCTGGTAAGGTACAAAGCAAAGGGTTAAAAATATCAATATCTTTGCCGTGTGGCGTGTGACGCCAGAGCGGCGTCTTTTTCAATCAATGTCTAAACGAATTTTTGAAGGTTCTTGAAAAATAAAATCATCATTATTTTTTCATGTAGTCCCGTAACGAACACTATTGTGTTGGTTACAAGAAACAGCGTGAATTTGAAAACTTCAGAGGATGACAACCATTGATTATTGTAACTTAATTTTTTTCCCTTGTGCCGTTTGACGCCCGAGCGGTGTCATCCCATTAGTCATAATTCAGTCTCTTGGAACCTTGTGTATCTCATACGCCACAAGAGAAATAAATTAACTCACAATAATCAATGGTTGGCACATCATACCGCTTGGACCGGGCGGTGTCACTCGCGCGCGTCGTGTTTGCTTACATTAAGGTGGTTTTCCACCAGATAACCAGAAACAGTGTGGATTGACGAGAAAATGCGAGGCGTGAATTGAAATATTTGTTTCTGTAAAAATGAACCGAAGGAAAGAATATTGGAAGCAATACTTCCAATATAGAGTAAATAAATTAACTCTGCAACGGAAACACGCTTCTCGCGATAGTTTTATTGTTGTGCGATTTCAATTCTCTTCTCGCCCCTCTGGTGGAAAACCACCTTCACGCTAGTTAATGGCGGGGGCTGAGGAAGCATTTTTACCTACAACCGCTCGGAATACCTCGCCTTAAGCTAGTTAAGTATAGTCGTAGAGCCCTCTGGTGGAAAACCACCTTCACGCTAGTTAATGGCGGGGGCTGAGGAAGCATTTTTATCACGACCACTCGGAATACCTCGCCATAAGCTAGTTAAACTACAGTCGTAGGGCGACTTTAGGGCTATGGCCCAATTCAATTCCCACATATTGGTGAGGCAGGTTTTGCTCTTAAGATAACGTGTATTTCCTAATTTAAGATAACATGTATCTCCTAATTTAAGATAACATGTATTTCCTAATTTAGTGTCTTGTCGATTGTTACACCCTTATAATATCAGACTTATTGAGAAAAAAGTACAGGCTTTAATAATCAGCGAGGCAAGCTTATGCAAGCATCTTGCGCATCCTAAAACATCTATTTACATATACAAATAAAATAAAAAATACCATCAAAAGCTTCATGTAGCCGCTTATAAATCCTTCGACACTGTCGAGCTAGCACAGCTGTTGCATAGACAACTGCATGCGTGGGTTTGTGATAGAAGCAAATTTCCAAGACTTTTTCTTCATCTTTGGAAAAGAGGCCCCTGTTTTTTCCGCCAAAATATGACACAATAAATTTGTGCACTTGCTGCAAGTTCCTTTGTAAGCCTTGAGCTAAATATGCAACTACAAATATCCTTGCCTGTTCTTTTGCTACAACTCTTTTTCTGTTTCTAAATCTAGCCACGCATATTAATTTGTCTGGGACTTTATACTCCTGGAAGTATAATAAAATAAGTATTAAATCATTGTAATAATTTCATCATCATCATCATCACCATCATACGTCCCACTGCTGGGCACAAGCCTTCTTACATCGATTGGTAGATAAAACATTTTTTTTAAATTCTTCATCACACACATATAACAAAATTACATAAAAATATGAAACAAACAAATAGGTACACAAAAACAATTATCACATGTGTGTTGCGGAATTTAAAAGGGGCGCAGCTCAGTGACTGAATCTCACTCAAACCAGGGATCTGAGTAAGGCACAGATATTCTGCTACAACCCAAGGGCTGTTTCACAGATAAATGAGAAAAGAAATAACAAGCAGTGAATAAAACTGTTTAAAATTATATAGTAGAATTAGTTTAAAACATTAAGTATAGTGTGTGTGCGTGTGTATGTATTAATTTATATATATAAATATATTATTAAATTTTTGAGAAAAAAAATATACTTAAATTATTTATGTCTATGCCTAATACAATAAGGCAAAAGGGAAAACTGATGATGAACTGATGAACCACTGGGAATACCCAAACATTGTTTTTGCATGAGGAACAGTTTAAAACTCTTTTTAAAAGAAATGTTTGATGACAATAGTCTCAGCGGAGAAGGAATGTTGTTCCAGCATTTGGTAGCATGGTAACGAAAACCGCCAGTGAATGCTGTAGTCCTATATGGGTGACTTTCTAAGAGATATCTACTGGATCTAGTGCCATATCTGTCGTGAAATGGTGAAGTTCTTAGTTTTGAAAGAAGATACGCTTGCTTTCCACATTTAATTACATTGAATACCATACATGCAAGATGTAAATGTCTACGCGAGTACATATTCAGCATGGCAGCTCTGTTAATAAAAGGTGTAATATGACTTCTTAGATGTATTTTGAAACAAAACCGACATGGAAGAAGTACATGAGAAGCTTGGGCGCTTTTAAATCCCTGGTGAATTTGAAATTTATTGGCCTTGGAACTTATTGGCCTTCTAAAACAAGGAGGAGTTCAGGATTGTAAATTTTGATTGACTCACCCTGGGATAGACCATGGCTAAAGTTGCTTTGTTTTCATAAACAAAACCAGAGCATTCAAACCACTACGCTACCGAGCTTCTCAACACTAACTCTGATTCTGTAATAACTTAATTGCTTATTATTATAAAAAATAACTAAACAATGAGACTAATACAAAGTGTCAAAGCTATTAATAATTAATAATACCTTTACAAACTTACACCAATTATCCTTAACAATCTGAATCTCATCTATAGTGAAAGTACCAGTGCGGTACCATTCTTCATTATTCTCAGGTGTCTCTCTAAATGGTCGTGTTAAACAAAGCGATAATTGATACCATGGCCGGCTCCAACTTATTGATTCATGTTTTAGGTATTCTGACAACATCTAAAAAATAATATATATATCAGATTTTACAGAGAGCAAGGCAGACTAAATAGTGATACAAAAATTACACAATTATGATAACAACTTTAATAATATAAACATGTTGAAGTGATGGTCTTTTGAATGCCAAGCCTAAAATGTACTCACTTAGCACCCTACACTAAAACCTGTGTGTGTTTACTAGAATATTATAAGTGTGTGCATGGCCAAATATGAAACTATAAAGAAGTGTCAAGACAGATTTATATGAAAACAAAACTGCATCATTTGATTTTTAAAAATCAATATTTTTAGCTGTAACATCAATGTCTTGTAATAAATTTGTCTGTTGTACAATCAAATGCAACAGGCAGTTGATTGATAACAGTTTTAATGCAAATACTTTGGATTGTTGGATCAGTTGTACCTTTCTAGACAAAAAATATTACTATAAAGGTACCTATGAACAAATTATAATTTTTATTTAGATAAATACCTACTTAGTATTAATACATTTAGAATTCTTACCACTATATAATTGTCTGCTTCTGCAACCAAATCTTCGTAATAGGCAAGAACTTTATCCATAGCAGCCGGTTCTGTTACATCCATGAATCTGACTTCTTTAAACAACTTTTCAAGGGTCATTTTTGGTGATCTTAAAATATTCCGTAATACTTTGTCTAAATTAACGTCGGCACCGGTCGAGAACCATTAAAACCCTACTATTAGATGTAGGTATGTATCTGTTCTGTATTGTTTTTTAACCTGATAACAAAAGTACTATGTGGTGTGGTGGTACGGGTACGGTTGGAAAACATACAAAAATCACTATTTACTCTTTGCACTACGTTCAATTTTAATTGGTTGGAGGATATATTCTGTTTAAGGCAAAACACGTGAGATGCAAAAACTGAAAAGGTTATACCTCAGAAAAATTAGATACTATGTATGATAGTATGAAGCCTAATTTTGAACAGCAGCAGCAGATATCTTTAGCACAGAACACATAAATAGTATCAAAACGAGGTAAAAAGTTTATTTAATGAGATGAGATTTTTGTGCAATTAAGTAATTTTTTTATTGAAGTATTGAACCTTTTTTCTGTTTTTTTTTTGCTATTTTTTTTGTTTGATTGGCTAAGGGAAATCTTTATAAAGAGAAGGCATAGGGAACAGATGCTCATACAGCCATGTATTCAGTATTTCTTTATTTCTTCTTTGATTGCATTTAATGCTGGCGTAACATATTTCAATACTTCTTGGGAGTATTTGACTCGAAATATATGATGACAGTCACTTTATGTGCTACTTGATGAGGTGGATAACCACAAAAAAGTTCTCATCGTATTTGACACCATAATCACTTTTATTCCAATAATCTTTTAGTTGCACGTCAACGCAAACACTTGAATAATAAAACTACGCCGCTTTTATAACTTTTAATTATTGTTATAGAAATTTTTCACTGACGCCACAGAAACCCGCCAAACACTTAATATTTTTTTCGTTAAATTCTCCCTATAAAAGGAAGATAAAGTGTACTAATGCCCATACAGCCGTGTCTTCAGTATTTATTTTTTCTTCATTTATTGCTTTAAAATGGTGGCGTAAAAGATTTTAATGCAGCTTGGGAGTATTTGCCGCGAAATATATGATAACAGTCTCCATTTGATGCTACTTGATGAGGTGGATAACCACAAAAAAATCTCATTGTATTTCACACCATAATCACTTTTATTCTAAAAATCTTTAAGTTGCATGCCAACACAAACACTTATTTTATATAAGTAATATTTTACTTCTACAATTGTGACTACATCTGTCTCTTTCTAAAACGATATTTACTATGCCGAGCGTATGGCGATACTTGCTTGGGATGTCAACTAAAAGATTATTAAAATAAAAGTGATTTTGGTGTGAAAGACGATGAGAACTTTTTTGTGGTTATCCACCTCATCAAGTAGCATCATATAGAGACTGTCATCATATATTTTACGTCAAATACTCTTAAGATGTATTGAAATGTGTAACACCAGCATTTTAATGCAATAAATGAAGAAATAAAGAAATACTGAAGACATTGCTGTATGGTCATTAGTTTCCTTTGCATTCCTTTTATAGGGAGAATCAACGAAAAACAAAAGCCATTTCGCGCCCAATGGACATTATTCTTGACAAGCTGTCAAATTCGTGTCAAATGTTGTCAAGTAAAAACAAACTAATGGAATTTTATTTAATATACAGTCTTTCCGTGATATTATTTACAAAGCAACCAGTCTTTAATGTGTTAAATCTATTCATAAGTGAAATGATTAAAATATAATCATGAATGACATTCAGTGTCTTATTGATCGACAGCTTGGTATTTGTAAGTACTGAAATTCTTGATATTTTATTATTGTATGAAATTCTTCCTATAAATTTGTAATATTGTATCAAATAAAATGTACAGAATCTGTTCACTTTTAAAACCTCAATTTATTAATAGCTACGTATTATTCTTAATTTTTGATTTTAACATTATTATAAATGTTTGAAAAATTACTTAGTAATTAAAATAGAATAAAACTATTCTTAATTTTTGATTTTAACATTATTATAAATGTTTGAAAAATTACTTAGTAATTAAAATGATATAAAACTAGAAAAATTTCACGTCCTGAGGCAGGAATCGAACCCGCGACCTTTCGCAATCCGGGCGACTGCTCTGACCACTGAGCCACCCAGGACTTGGGATATCCCTGTGAAATTCTTCTAGTCTACCTGTATTTGCGTTTATGAGCTAACGTCCACCCTACAATGTCGAAATATTCTATTTCAACATCCGAAACGAGTATTTTTACAAATGCCGACGATTCGGTTAAGTTGGGGCAGTGCTTTCAAATATTCTTAATTTTTGATTTTAACATTATTATAAATGTTTGAAAAATTACTTAGTAATTAAAATGATATAAAACTAGAAAAATTTCACGTCCTGAGGCAGGAATCGAACCCGCGACCCTTCGCAATCCGGGCGACTGCTCTGACCACTGAGCCACCCAGGACTTGGGATATCCCTGTGAAATTCTTCTAGTCTACCTGTATTTGCGTTTATGAGCTAACGTTCACACTATAATGTCGAAATATTCTATTTCAACATCTGAAACGAGTATTTTTACAAATACCGACGATTCGGTTAAGTTGGGGCAGTGCTTTCAGTTGAAATAGAATATTTCGACATTGTAGGGTGGACGTTAGCTCATAAACGCAAATACAGGTAGACTAGAAGAATTTCACAGGGATATCCCAAGTCCTGGGTGGCTCAGTGGTCAGAGCAGTCGCCCGGATTGCGAAAGGTCGCGGGTTCGATTCCTGCCTCAGGACGTGAAATTTTTCTAGTTTTATATCATTTTAATTACTAAGAATAAAACTAGAAAAAGCTACGTATTATATTTACTTAGAAATACCAACATTGATTCAACTAGACACATTTTTTTTCTGATTGTTTTGTTATAGACTGCCGGCTGAACTATGACAATATATTGAAGCGGCTCGTTGTAAATGGCGAGGAATCGTTCTACGGATTGCAGAACTCGTCTATCGCGGCATCGTTTGACCAGGACCCTCCGATATTTGCATGCCGATTCTCAGAGGCTCCCGGTTATGAGCACATCCTCGCCCTTGCTAACGAAGATGGCAGAGTTGCTATTCAGGTAACTCTTTTGTGTCGGCTAGTCATTTATAAATGAAGTTTTAACTAATTTAATATACTATTTAAGATGGTTCCATTAGGAAGATCTCATAAGATCTTTATGATAAAAGCACCTTTAAGACTCAGGGGCATCCCATTATTGGTACTTATGAGATGACTCAGTATAGTCATGTAAAAAAATTATGTGTGTAAATTCTAATTGACCTATCTGGGATTGAACTGTGGGAATGTTGCTTGGTTTTCATAATAGAAACCAGAACTCATAAACCACTATGTCACTAAACTCCTCAAGAATTTGTATCACCAAACATCAAATTAAGCGCTACTGAAAATTTATATGACATTTCCCACTATCCACCATGTTTACCTTCCCACTATTCACTAAGACAACCAGTTACAAATAATTTTAAGGAGCTGCTTCAATATAACTTGAATTTTTATTATTCATTTATTTGCAACAAAACAGAGTAACAACAGTTGAAATAATAATACCTAGGGTACAAAATCATTCACACAAAAACAAGTGATAACTCCGAAAGAATATTATATAAGATTAAATAAGACACATACATGTTATATAAGATTAAATAAGACACATACATATATATATTGCTGGCATGTCTTCTATTACAGGATACATCTACTATAGTGTCAGCCAGTACCCTCGACGGGTTTCAGTGCCACAACAATGCTGTATTTGACCTTGCTTGGATGCCAGGCTACATGAATTTTGTGACTGTCTCAGGTTAGTTGTAAATACACTTTGTTATAAAATTCTGATTTACGATAAAATTTCGATCCTTACTAGCCTGTGGGTTATCGCACACAAGAGCAAAATCTATTGCTTGTTTATATTGCTGAAGGTACTTCCCAGATGAAGGGACACACCTGTATAAAAAAACAATAATTCCAAACATAATATTTCCGTAATTGTTCTTTGTATATTTTCAGGTGATCATACTGCTTGTCTATGGGATGTCGCCGAGGGTGCTCCTAAAAGGATTCAAGTATTCTCAAACCACACAAGGTCAGTAAAAACTGCAGTGTTTCGTCCGCGCGAGCCCTCGGTGTTTGCGACAGGCGCTAGAGACGGCCACATTCTCGTTTGGGACATAAGAGCCAATAGTCAACCGTCAGTTATTTTAAAACCGGACAACAGCTTGATGAATTGTCACTCCAGCTTCACGCCAAAGACGCCCGGGTCGCACTCGAAACGACCGCGCATCGACAACCACAGAGCCATTAGCATCACGGGTCTAGTTTTCCAAGACGACTTGACGCTAATATCTTGCGGGGAATGTGACGGTAACATCAAAGTGTGGGATTTGCGCAAAAACTACTCCATTTACAAACGGGAACCGCTTCCGAAACATTCTATTCCTTATTGCGGAAGTTCAACTAAAAACGGGTACACCAACTTGATCATAGACGACGCCAAAATGAGGTTGTACGCTAGCTGCATGGACAACGTGATATACTGCTTCAACATATCCACGTATAGCACTCTGCCCGAGCAGCGGTACATCGGCCACGAGAACAGCACCTTCTACATCAAGACTAGCCTCAGCCCGGACAGTATGTACCTTGTAAGTGGGAGCAGCGACAAGAATGCTTACATTTGGAACGTGAAGTACTCCGAGCCCGTGGTAAAGTTGACGGGCCACTGGGCCGAAGTCACTTGTGCCGCGTGGTGCCAACGCGGCGATATGAAACTGGTCACTTGCAGCGACGACGCTCGACACAAGATATGGCGCATCGGCAAGGAATTCAACGACCCAGATATTGAACTGAAAGGTCGATCCGAGGTCGTACCTAGAACCGATGTCGCCAGCCTCCCCAAGTGGGGCGCTGTGGATAGAACGCCCAGTTCCATGAAACGAAAACTAGCCTCGACGCCTGGGTCGTTCAGCGCGAAACGCTCTAAAAACCAGTGCAACCCGTCCGTGAGAAAAACAAAACGTTGCTTAACTGATTTGATGAACGCATCAAAAGAAACTGACGATGAATCGGTAGCAAAGAAGTCGAGAGTAGAAGTGCCTCATACAGTCGACGAGTCGAAGCTGTTGCCCGCTGGAACTAAACGGCAACGGGACGACGCGGCCGACGAATGTCCGGCAAAGAAATGTATTGTTGAAACTTCTTCGAACATAACGGAAGACTGGGGCTATATTCCGAAAGCGGGTACATCGTTTATGACTCCGACCAAGAATTACGAAAGGAAGAACTGCAAGAGGCTGTCTCCTAAAAGCCCGAAGCCTATATCCCCTAGTTCAGTTCCTAATCGTACTCCCGTAAAAGTGAGTCCTTCGAAAGTGAGAATAATAACCTTCAATACTCCAACGAAAAACCTGCCCAACTTCGTACTGGACGGAGAGGCGCCACACTTGAGGTTGATGTCTCCAATCAAAAGGAAACAAGACACTACGAATTGGTTGACTCTTATGCTCCGCGAGAGGAAAGCGAAAGTTTCTGAAGTAGTTGAGAAAACCATTATAAGCGCACCCCTCAGTCCTAAAGAAATTCCTGCAAGAAGAAATTCAGTTACAGAAAAGACACCAAAATCGAACACTAAGAAAAGTAGAACCTTATTGAAATATTTTAGTGTTGCTAGCAGTAAAGACAAGTAGGCGAATGATTAGCTACCTTAATAGTTTGTAAGTAGGGATTTGAATCATGAACTGATAGATTTATTTTAGATTGATAATGAACTTTTATTTATTTGTCAATTTGAGGACACGGTGTTGAACATAGCATAGTAATTTTTAAAGGCTCTTATTGCAATCTAAATGTAAATCTTGCCCTGTGACTATACTTTAATTTTCAAAAGCTTTTTTTACCCAGTATTTAAAAAAAAACGTATTGTTAACGACAATAAAACAACAGGACTGTTATCACTATATTAAGATAAGTTGAAATTATATTAAGTAAAAATAAAACAATAAAGCAAATTAGGCATTCTGCAAGATTCAGGTTTGTCAGAACTTGAGCATTTTAAATACTTGTTAACGAAAAGTTTTTAAAAACCAAATGACAGCATTTAGTTTGTAAACCTCAGTTTTATGTCATAATGATGCAAATATATACAAGTTGAAGAGTAACCTATTTGAAGCAAAAATTTATTTATGGAATATAGTAAACTGAGCAACTACAAAATACTAAGTTAGCAACTAAAAATCTGTTTTGCTCGACTATTCACGATTTGTTGCCGAAGTCAGATTTTTCAGTTGCGCACTTAGTATTTTCGTTGGTTAGGTTACGTTAAGGTTGCCATCCGTCCGGGATTCCCCGGATTTCTCCTAGTTTAGTGGGCGTCCGGGAAGCGTCCGGGCGGGGCTTCGTTTGTAGTCCGGGTTTAAAAATTGGCTCGTGCCCGTCACTGTGCCCGCACGCCGCGAACAACCGACGAACCGACTCGCTAATCGACTATGTTTATAAAAACCTGTTGACGTGTCCGGGTTTTGGGCTCTAAAATCCGGGGTTTTCATGCGTCTTGTCCTAGTTGCCAAATTTTAGAGATGGCAACCCTAGGTTAGGTTAGTATGATTCCCAGTGAAAGACAAGCTTTTATTTATTTATCAAGTATTGCTATCTCACTCCCATAATAGTTTAATCATAGAGATTTTAATGATGTATACATTCTATATCTTCTCTTATGAGAGAGAGATCATAATTGTTTACATCTTTATGATGGTGACTTCAGACACGTCTTAAAAGATGGATACATTTTAGGCTACAAAAATATGTATACAGCACTATATTGCTACCCAAACAGGGTTCAAATATATTGAAATATGTTGAAATGCTTTGAGTGCGTACATCTTTTCAGACGTGACTGATTAGAAAAGTACCTACTTCTGACTATATTATATTAGCGCGAAGCTATCCACACTGTATGTTATATTGTTTTTCAAAGGCATCTTTGAACTGGACGCTTGTTGGCTGCGCATGTACGGTCATCAATAGAAGTTGATTAACGTTTTTGTATTATGTCATACTAAGTACATTATTCACAGTGTTCATAGAAATTGTGAAGGATATATTCTTAATTTTATGTTCAGTATAGTATGTATATATTTGAAACTATATTGTGAAAAGGTCGCGGGTTCAGTTCCAGTCTGAGAACATAATTTTTTTCTAGTGTAAATACTTTCCTGTTAAGTATATGTATTCGATGAGCTCAGTGTACTGGTTTGATCGCACTGGTTTCGATTACGAAATCAAGGGAACTTTCGCCATGGTCGGTCCCGGGATGGGTCAACCAAAAGTTATAATCCAGAGCTCCTCCGTACTTCGGAAGGCACGCTAGGACGTAGGTGGATTGTTACTGCAACAGCTTTAACCCATCAACCCGCATTGGGCCAGCGTGGTGGTGTTATGGCCCAAACTCCTCGTGTGTTTCTCCCATGTAGGAAGGTCTGTACCCAGCAGTGGGACGTATATAGGCTGGTGATGATGATGATGATGAAGTATATGCCAATATGTTATTATGGAAGGCACAGTTTACCACAGTCGGTTTATTCGTTACATAGCACTAGCCCCCTAATTACTTAGCTCCAATGACAATGGTGATGTGTTTCATGAAGTTTATTGCTTATCCATTGCTGCGTTACAAGGCAACATATCTATCTTTACGTTACGGTGCTTTTCTGTCACGTTTAGTGACGTTGTGTAATTTTTTCATCCTTGAATTATTAATATAAATATTGTCTTTAATATAGCTACCTACAAGCACTGTGTAACGAATGATATAAAAAGACGCTGCTGAGATTTTTTGTTGAAATTTAGCTTTATTCTCATAATGACACCAAAACCAACACCACCTTTATTCTATTTTAAAGTATGACCGGAATGTTTTAATTTCATGAACCTAAAAACTTATAATTCTTAGTGTAAGCAAAACACGCACAAAATAAATCTGGATAAGTACCTACTTTTTGGAGTTTTACAGCCTATTAATATCTACCATTGTATTCGTTTCCTAATAGTTAGTGTTTTAACTGTTTTGTTATTAATCAAAATGTCATTAGAGCGAACATAACAAAACATTAAGGCTGAAACATGTATGTACTAGTTACCTCAGAATACATAGTAGGAGCGTACTGCGGCTAATTCTGAAGACACACTAAACCTACATTTAAGTACAGTATACCTATCTCTTTCTCGCAATATGTAATAGGAAAAGGATAGCATGAATTCGATTAGAGACGTCAACTAAATTTAGATAGATTTTGAAGAAACTATACACAATTATAGGCGGCATGCTATCTAAACACTGCATTTCATCACATTCATAAGGTCGATAATTGAACAAACGTTTCTAAATGTCAAATTTATTTATTTTATTTATTTATTTATTTATTTATTTACACCCAAATTGTATGACAGCCATCCTTTTGGTATTTATATTGAGAGAAAGACATGCACTGAACTTAAAACGTGCGTCCTAGACTTAGGGCCACTACCTTCAAATTACTAAGTCCTTTATGTATATTTTTTTTATTCCTGAACAACAAATACTGGTCTTATTTATTAACGCTCATCAGATATTGTTATAATAATTAATTATAAAATAAGCATTATCACGTTAATATTTAAGCTGCGAAAAATTTCGTATGATATTGAATACGAATGTAAGTGTTTGCATAATAACTCAGGGCCATAAGATGTCCCTGATAGTACGGTCAACAACAATTTTAGTACCATGTATGCCAATATGTCAAAGTTAAAGGTACTAAAGTGTTAATAAGACTTTGTTGCTGCCAGTACTATACTACCTATGTTGTCATTCAGTAGCATGATGTGATAATAAAATAAATAATGTTCCTGATATTGTGGTTTTATTTACTTTTATGTACAAATGATGACAAGAAAAAGATGGATATACTTATATCGATTATTCAAAATATCATAATAATTAATAGAAAATAGTACGTGAGTACGTGACGCAACATTGAAACTACATAATGACGTACAGAAATAATAATCAGGAAAATGTTATAACAATTGATTCCATCCCATTTTGAGTGAGACTACGTGCTCTCACTGTAATGCAGTGGGAACAAAATTGAAATGACCCGTAGACCCACCCGATCTATTGTAGTCGGACTACGGGGAAAATAAATAAGCTGTTCAGTTGATCCACCACAAAAACTCTCAAATCGAAAATAATAAGACTTTCCGTGCATTCCTTATGCACGGAAAGTCTAATTCCGTGCATAAGGAAGCCAGTGTAGTCTAAAAAGTTGTCAGAAAACAGTATAATAGTTGAGTAATAGCAATTCTTAGCTTTTCATACAGGGTGTTAGGGGGATGCTCTCGAAAACGAAGGCAGGTGCGGTGGCAGTGCTCGTCACCTTAAACATGATTTCTTGAAAAATAAATTTGAAATCATGAAAAAAAATCAACTGTTCCATACAAACATGCCGTGCATTTTTTTCGCGATCGCTAAATTATTTTCTAACAAATCGTATTTAGCCTGACCAGTACTGCCGTCTGCCTTCGTTTTCGAGAGCGTGATTTTTGGGTTTATACAGGATGTTAGGGGAACATCCTGTATAAACCCACAAAAATCGCCAATAATTACTTTTGAAGACGTCGAAAAAACCTCTGACTAGCCAGACTAACTAAATAAACAAGTTATGTTAGAATCGGTTTGTTCGTTAAAACGTCGAGGGGACCGCGGTTAAAACGCAAATAAATCGCTACCACCCGGTTTCAAAAAACCATAAAAGCAATTAATGTACTGGGAAGATTTCCGCAACGTAACTACCTACGAGGAATCCTAATAGGAATATTGAAACACCAATTCAGATGTGCCATTGCTCACTCTTTATTACAATTGTTAATTCAATATATAAAAACATAAGATAAATTATTTTTATAATATCACCACTGATTGTTGAAAAAGTAGACGTCACTGCGAGCCCGTAAGAAATCTACCATTGAACTGCGCACGAGTATCCACAAACATTTTAATAATTATTAAATCTGTGTTTTAACTTATGTGCATTGTAATAAATAAAAATGGGAACATAACTATCTGCGAAATCGATCTTTGGTTGCAAAACCATTTTATCCAAATGCAAAATACAAATGTATAACTTTTTGACTGGTCAATAAATTGTCACATATAAATGTGTTTTATCCTGTAATTCTTGTAAAGCCATAGATTCCAGAAATGTAATTTGTGCTATTATAGTAATTATTTAAGGGCCTCCGGAAGTCTTACAAATTAGAGGGTATTTTATATCCGAAATGCCAATATACATATAATACCAAAAATAGTTTTTATTCAAAGCACGGCAAATGAATCCACACCTCTTGAAAAGCGGAAAAAGAGACTGTATGCTGTGCCTTTTCACGCCTCTTTTGAAAGAACGCATGGCATATGAAGAAAGTGACACAACAATATTTTTGTGCAAAAGATCTGTACTGAATCACTTGTAATTTTTTCAGTTGACTTAAGTTTTTGATATTAGAATGTTTGTATATACGTTAACAGCGCGTCGTCTACGCGCTCATCATAGTACTGTAAACAACGCAACAATGCCACAAGTTGAAATCGGGCTATGTCACATGCGTTTACACATATTAATATTTATTTTATTCGACTTCTCACAAAGACGAGTTGAGAAAATGGCAATTAGAGGTCGAGCGCTTAGAAGACTGGGAGAACAAAGCACTGAGTTAGCAGCGGGCGCAGCTTCCACTACAAACATATAATGTCATCAACGAGAAATAATATGAAAATAACACAATTAAAAAAAGAACATGTTAACAATAGATCTGGCGCCGCGCGCCTTTCATACAATTTGTTATATATACCTACTACATCTAAGTCTGCTCTTATCTCTACTCGTAACTTAACACTATGTACATACAATCTTTATCCAAGCGATTTTTAAAAAAGTCTTAGTACTTTTATCATATTAATTTGAAAATTTGTTAAATGTCTTTATAGTTAAACTCACGGAAACCACTCGCACCACATTTTATTATGTTGATTCGCTTCGTAACACAATACGAGTAACAAAATTAGCCCGCTAAACAACTACTAACATAAGTATACAACTAGGGTACAACCGACATTGTACGAAGGACGAGCGCCCGCGCGAGCGCAGCGCCGCCTTCATAGCAATTGACATTTAAAAATGGTAAAACAACGTTAATCTATGATGGAATCACGTGTTGCGGGCCGGGTATTCGTGTTAAATGAGAATATAAAATATGTAAAACGACGAACTAGACTTGTACAGGTCGAGGTCTCGTTAACACAAACAGCCGGCGGCGGGTCAGTCGCAATTCGAGATCAAAACATGAGGTGATAGCCAAGTACCGGCCTCTAATACTGGCTGCGAGCGCTGGCCTTGCTCGTCTGCTTGCGAGCGTACCTTGTATGGCCGCGAGAGAACCTTCTACGGTCGCAAACGTACCTTGTACGGCCGCGAGCGTACGATGCGTTCATAGCTACTACGATGGACTACGTCGGCCACTCGGGCCTTGTACCAATACGGGTCAGCTGCGGCATGGATGTCGATAAAATACGCTCTTTCTCTTCGAGCTTATCTGCCGTATTCCAGTTTCCACATTAATTTTGTATTTATCGTCCGATTAATTTTAGCAATGACAATATAATCCAAAAATTTTATTGAAATCTTTGTAAACCCTCCCCTAGGTCCGCGGACCGACTTCACAATGTTATCCACATTTCAAGTTTGTACTTTGAACGATATAGGGTGTAATCGTGAAGGAATCCCAACCTTAAGCGATGATGAGAGACGCCTCGCCTAGAAACCCGCGAATGAACGAAATCAAACAAACTCGTTAGCTTGCTCTGATATGATACTAAATAAGTCGTTCGTCCAAACTTAATTATTCCTGGGTAAGACACGAAGCCCGAACGCCTCGCGCGCCTCCGAGTCGATCGGAGGTCGTACCGAGACTGTCGTCTATCTAGTCGATGGAATCCGTGATATTGCACTGAGATATCGTCATTCGTTTGCACAATGGTCACAATGGTCGGCAGCGAATCAGTTTGGTAGTGAGATGCACTAGACGCGTGTTGTCTGCAGTTTGGTCGCCGGAGCCAGAGGCTGAGGTTGTGTGTGGCGTCAGTCGTGGCGTCAGGGATGCTCGCTTCGTCAGACGCAGCTCGCGTTAGAGCCGCCTCACCTACACCACCTGAAATATTCAATGACACACCATCAATATTTTGTAATCTAAAAGTAAATTAAATATTGAATTCGTGTAGGTACCACCGCCTTTCTTATTTCAGCATCATAGCTTCAATTGTTTGCATTGTTATCAAATACTCATTGTTTGTATTTTTATTTGCTTTATTTCAATTTGTATTTTAAATTACTAATGTAATCCTAACAATTATAATTAAGTATATTTAATATGATTTTTTTGCACACCCTTAAGGGTAAAATTTAAAAGACCTTAAGATATATTATGTAAACACCACTTTTGTACTCACAATTTAGCAATTAAATGAATAATTCTGATTATGATTATAAAACAAAACAACTATCGCCATTGTCGATCCCGGATAGTTAAATCCAAATTTATAGTCTCTCTCTCTTTCTCTCCCTCTCTCGAGTATTTATTTATTCGAGTAACAATAGTACTCATAATATTTAAGGCGTTGGTCCCGGTTGTTACTGCAACCTCTTTGACCCATCAACTCGCATGGGGCCAGCGTGGTGGTGTTATGGCCCATAAGCTTCTCATGTGTTTCTCTTATGTATGAAGGCCTGTGCCCGCAGTGGGACGTACACAGGCTGATGATGTGTGTGTGTGTCCCAAAGACGAGAACAATACTTTACACACGGTCTGATTTGCGCTTTGTAAAGTGAGAGAAGGTGTCTTAGTGAGACAGTACTGTCTCAGATAGATTTTTAGCGGCAGCACCAGCTGCGATGATGCCAGAGAGTATATTCAGGGGTCTGGTCTCAGATCTCAAACCGGGTCTGGTCACACAAGTCCGTCCATTAGTCAGCCCAGATCCCAGTCCCGGGGCGGAATATTGTTTAAATTTTAGTTGGGAGTTAGGCAACAGGGGTAACTTCGATCACTAGGTAATTTCGAACAAGGCTGCAATCAGCCATGTTCGAAATTGACATTTGCGTCATGACAGAAACCTGTAGTTGATAATCTCTTTCTGCTGGCTGACAGGGACACCCATGTTAAATGCGGGGCGCTGAGCATGGGCCCTTTTATCCTTTTAACCATGGTATAAACAGCCTTGTTCGGAGTTACCCTCTCCTCCATGTTGGAGGGGAAAAATTTCACAAGGGAAAGGGTCACGGGCCTACCCGCCGCTAACTAAGCGACGGGCGTATGCCCAGAGCTAGCAGCACTGGGGCCTTACCATCATCTTTATAAAAGCGATTCATATTCCGCTCGGTTCAGTATTGGTTCCTATACTGCATCGCTGTCATAGTCGTAGATAGCGTCGTAGTACGAATAAAAGATTTTACTCAGTTTAGGTCCTAAACTGGAACGCGATAAAAGATGGTGGTACGGGGGCTGGAAATACACACTTACCTTCGCGGGGGTAGCTTTATTTTAAGAGAAATCCATTGACAGAACTATCCGCCGCTGGCGTCTGCGTGGTTGACCCAGCGTCTAAATTGACTCTGGGAATACCCGTTAAAACTCCTGCATAACTCCCGTACCTTACGCGGATGTGGTCTGGGGTCAGCGAAGTAAATTCACCAACCAATTCACCACCCTAGGCTACCCGATGTCAAAAGATTTTCCGAAAATAATTCTCGTAATCATCCATGTCATCATGCTCTTTAATTTCAGCCAATAAATTTAAATGAGTATATTTCTCTGTTGTAGTCAATATTTTTTGTCCATCGTTTTCTTTTTTTTTCTTTTTTTTTAAAACAATGGCAAAGATAATAGCCACACAAGCTTTCTCTGTACCCATTTCACGTCTGAACTGCTCGTGACGTGATAAATACTGAACGTCTAGCATTGCCAAAAAATTCCGTCGACGGAATGTGGATCATCAGTAGTTATCACACTGATGAACCACATTATAAACTGAATGTCTAGGGTCCGCCTTAGTGTTCGTGTGGTGTGGTCTGGTATGGTCTGGTCTGGTATGGTGTGACGGTACCTGCGGCGCGCATCACCAGCAGAACACGGAGAGCTCGCCGCCGGCGCCGCCCACCGCGCGCCACGAGCGCACGCCGCCGCCCACCACCTTCAGCTGTGACAAACATACCCAGCTTAATGGAGAGTATAATTGGATACCACACAAACATATAATCAAAGAGATGTTCCTAAAATATATGCAGGCCCGGCCAGGTCTGTGTACACTATACTGAAAAATATGCTGAACAGTGTTCAATTCTCCATTTTCTTTTTATTTGATTTTTGCGTAGTACAACAAAACAAGAATTTTTACCGAAAAAACTGCAACAATGCCAAATATTCATCATGACTCCTATGTCACTTTGGTGACGTTTAGTTGACTTCTATGTCGGCCGCTATATTGCCATATTGAATAACAGTGAAATACAACGAAAAATTTCAACTTTTATTCAAACAAACTAGACATAAAAACGAATTGTTAGTATTTATCCCGGTAATTTTTTGAGATAGTGTGTGTATATCATATACCTGGCCGGGTATGAAACATCTCCTTTCCTGTAAATTTTTAAATTGGAAGTATTAATAGAGTAAGAAATTGCAAATCACCCCAACACAAAATACTAGTAAGGTATCGTCGCTTCTATTCACTCAGTAAAGTCACCAAGGCGACGATATGTTTATAAACATAGAAAAATAATTTCCATTATTTTGCAATCTAAAACCTATAGTCAAAATATTGCGATAATTTTCTTTTTGAACTTGCTTCAACCAAATAAAATATTTTAAATTGCAATTTTTAAACGCGAACGTATTTACGCATCATTATTTGTTTGCGGAAATGCACCGCAAGTTGAAAAAGCCGCGCAAAAAGAGGCAAGCAACTGAAAGATGTGCAAAGGCGACGGGCGCAGCGTCCCCCGTACTCGGATAGACATTACCCCGCCATTTATACGCGAGGCACGCCGGACAAAAACCGAATGCACCCAGGTTCTCAATCCACTTCTTGCCTTATAGGGGACGCCCAGCGCGGCGGCCGGTCTGCGCGCGCAAGGAATGCCGCTCATTCAGGAGCGTCGGCCACTCAATGAGCCACGTTCGCCCCATTGAGACGTAAGTCGCCGATCGATAATATTAATTACTTTCTTCATAACTGGGAGATATCAATCATAGCCCTACATGTCGCATCAAAAAACTCCGCGAGAGCATCCGCATTAGGGCGACGACCCTATGTTGCACGATAAGGCTTATGGCCTGCATTTGTTTGATTAAACATTTGTAGTAAGGTGAAACGACTGCAGGATGATATGTATTTCACGTATTTTCTCTGAACGTGATCACAATTCAGCATCTCCAAAAATATACCGAAAGGTCATGCAATAACTATTAAGTCTTGGTTTATAAAAAATAATAATTTAAAGTAAGTACTAGTAGGTTCTAGGATCCACTACACCCGGTCCTCATAGTATGTCTCATTTCTTTTAAATAGATATAACTTAAGTAAGTATATTTAAGTATATTTTTAGATGTATATTAGTATATAAGTAAGTATATTTATTAGATGTATCTTTCAATTTTATTATCTTTTTTGCACCACTCTCTTTATTTCCTTCTGTATAATTTCCTGTTACTCTAGGATGCCTGCAAGAGATTGCTGCTTAACAATAAGGCTGCCAATTGTATTGTTTTTATACTTGCTATTGATATTAATTATGTTTGTCTATTTCAGTAATAACGAGTATTTATTTGATTTATTTATTGAATATCTAATTTCCTTATTATTATCATTATTGGTATCTAAGAATTTCACTCTAATTCAACCTTTAATCTCCGCCTGACACTATGTGACGCTTACCATTAGGTGGGCCGTATAAGCATACGGCCACCTTAGTGGTTTAAAAAAAATATGTCGGTCGTGTCGTGTTCATTTCACTGCTCACAAAGGAGATGTTTCATTTTCGGCTATGAACATAATACCGTAACATTAAAAAATGTCAAAAAATGATTAAAACCAAATTATTTTGCGTGATATTTTCGACCATTTAACCACATACAAAAATATTTTAAAGCATCCATAAAAAAAAAACAAATAATAGGAGGCCATATTAAGACATAATCTCTACAATATGTGGCCATATTTTTTAAATGTTCGGAAAAATGATCGATTTTAGTCTAGTAATATGGAGTCATGGACTCAGTAGTCTGATTGACAGATCAATAAAGTTTCTTGCTTTCTTCTGTATATTTTTAGTGGTATTAACATAGAAGTTTGACGTTAGTGTTGCCATAATATATAAAGCTACACTACCCACTCACTTTGATAATTTTAAAAATTGTCACTTATCTTCAGAAAGTCTTTTGTACGGCAAAACAAAAAAGAACTGAAAATGAATTGAAAAATAATGTTTTATTTCCATTTAACTAACTTAAAAACCACTGTACATACTCTTAGCCGGGACTCCATATAAACCTAAAATATCTCCTTTAATACGCTGTTGATTTCAATATACCTACTTTCAGTTGTAATAAAATTAAAACATCTTGTAAAAGACTCATTCATGTCACGAACATACCTACATTTTATTGTCGGTAGGCGTAAGTGGCTCCCGGAGGGTGGTGCAACACAGTGGCAGAAACTAGTGGGAGTAAGCTTTTAGATTACATTTAATACGAGGTGCTTACTACCTCACGTTGCAACTGGCGAATGACTACCGTTTGTCACTAGAAACGTTTGAGTTTGGAACCTTTTGAAAGCAAAAGAATTTTCGCACGTCTTTTCGAGTTAATATTTCGCAAGTACTGAGTGTGTGGCGTACTGTACCCCTAGGTAATTCAACCGAATCGACACGATAACGATCATCGTCGCGTTCACCTCTCAGATCCATATAAAACAGTGGTTTCCAATAATTCTCAACAGACGCGCTGCTGCCGTTTCCATGCGATGTGGCAGGTGTCAGCAAGACAAGCGTTTTCCTAAAGTCCTACCACCAACCAAACCGAGCAGAAAATTTCTGCCCCCAGAGGAGTCGAACCCCGGACCTCCATATCTGAGGCAGGTGGTCTCAGCCACTAGACAACAGAGGCGGTTTAAAGTGATCACTTTGGACAGATCAAATTGTTATTTATTTATACCTTGAAAAATGATTTATATTCCAAATTGTAACTGTTGACTATAACTAAATTTGTTGTAATTAGCCGTGTCTGATAACTGTCGGTCATCGACATACAATACGTGCATGTGTACTACACACAACTGCCACGGTCGCACTCGGGATCTTGTTTTCAGAAAGCCTTTACCCAAAATGAACTATTTTTAGAGCGCACACAAGCCAGATGTGTGTTGTGCAACAAAACGCACGCGTAAATAAACACAGGTTAAATTTAAATAACACTACAATGCGTAGTGTTAAATATCATAACTGACACAAGGCTTGCCAAACCTTGCAAACCTTGCCTACCTGTAGTTTTCGATTCCCGCCCTCTCACCGTGTCAGGGTATCGGTAGCGGCATTTGTTATGCTAGTATTTGTACTCTACCGGTGCTGCTAGTGGCGGCAGAACAATCGTCAAGAGCTCACACATTTCAGGAATTACATTTCTATGCCTGTACGACTGGACTTACTTTAATTACAAGATCTTAATTAAAGCTATTATTTTACACTATGAGTAAGAGTTGAGGAGCTTGGTGGCGTAGTGGTTCGAGCTTTGGTTTCGATTACGAAAACAAAGTAACTTTCGCCATGGTCGATCCCGGGATGGGTTCCGGTTGTTCCTTAACCGCTTTGACCAACCAACGTGCTTTGGGCCAGTATGTTGGTGTTATGGCTCTTATGTGTTTCTCCCATGGTTTAGTTCTTTTTTCTTTTCTTGTTAACATTTGCTTGCCGACATTAATTCAATTGAACCGCATAAAAACAGATGGTGCATGTTGTGCTTACTTTTAGTAGGAAACAATCTAGCTTATAGTTAACAAGTAAAATGTCATGACTTGTGTGGTTATAACCAGTTTTGTAAGCCTTTAAAAAAATACAATCAAATAAAATCGACTTAGTTTTTCGTCGCAAATAAAATGAAAATCCTTGTTCGAATTAACAGACTATAACAAGAAGTGGTCAAAAACAGAATTAGTCATATCCAGAAGAGGACGTTTCAACAAGTTGTCACATAGCGCCTAAACGGAGTAATTCTAATATTTAGAGTTTCGTCGGGTCTCATGAAACCTACCTTACCCACTATGGGAACGAAGGGTTCAGAAAACAAATACGTGGGTCCTGAGCCCTTTCTACCACTTTCACAAAGTATTATAAACACAGCCATTTAAAAGAATGTCATAAACACACACAAGGCTGAATGGCATAAAATACCGGGATTAAAACACTCCGAATTGTTCCTAGGAGAGGAGGTAGAAGGTTGGAATAAATAAATCTATACAAACGATAGAACACAAGCTCGCTTATTAATTGGGGCGCTCACAGGGCGCATTTTGCTACTAACCACATGCTACACAAAATGCAACTCTCCGCAACACAACTTTGTCGAGCATGTGGTGAATGTCAGGAATCAATGACGCATCTCTTGTGTCATTTTGATGCCGGGGCTAGGACCTGAATGAGCGTTCAGGAAGTGACATATCCAAAACCAGAAGACTACAGGCTCTATCTGCCTCAAGATATAGTAAGGCTAATGGCAACTATATTCAGGACACAGGAAGAGTAAACGCGGGGGAGGCACAAAATATCCCAATGGGTCGAAGTGCACTGTGACTTAGTCATGGCCCCATAGTAAGATGATACCCGTCACATTTTATGGTCTTCCTAAGATTTTTACAGATAACGTTTAATAGAGAGATTTGTTCCCATTTGTATCACAATAATACACAATGCTTATTTTCTACATTTGGCGGGTTCAAATAAGTGACTATTAAGAAATCTTTTAATGCAGTTATTGTTATTTCTAAAAAAGGAATATTTCCTTGGACTATAATATGATAACTACAATATTTAAGATATTTCCGCTCCTGAGGGCATTGATTTAGCTCACCCTATAGGATTCTGATGATGATGATCATCTTTAGATACATGTATCAAGGTACCATAATACTGTAAACTAGGCGAAAGCGAGCCTCGTTTATAACAATGTTGGTGTCCTTCGTGGGGTTTCAAACGCAACAAAAGGCGTGTTTCAATACAAATATTTAGCTGTACGTGTGTTCGTAACCGTGGGGCTTCAATGCTCACTTTGGTACGGTCGGACAAGAAACTGGTGTAGGTAAGTACCAATTTTTATTCAGTTTCCTAGATTCTAGAAATATCGGTAATGTTTATATTGTATCATCGAAAGAGGTACATTGCATAGAACCAAAACGAAAGAATAGATACGCTCTTGAGCGTCATTGTAATTAATTTGGGAAGAAATGGTAGGAACGGGTCTCTTGGGTCAACGAGGTCCCATCTTTTAAAAGCCACATAGGAAATGCCAAAAAAGCATTCAAGTAACGAATCATATTATACACGTTATAATTATTAATAACATATACATATACTTTTTCATGTCAAGCGGCGTTAGCCCTCTATACAATTGAAAATCAATTGTGTCTGGAATCTGATGCTTGACGGGGTAATCTAAATTAAGGATGGCATATAAATGCGTATACCAAGTTTCCGTAACTTTAGGTCTAAAATTTCAATCCAAAGTACGAAAGCGTATAGTGCGCACTGCCACATGCGCGGTCGCGGGCGGGCGGCGTGGGAACCCGCGACATATGCTCGCTAATTATGCGTCGACATGGCCGCATAACGACATATTGCGCTTTTCCATTTTATTCTATAATGCGCAGTGACGTGGCCGATTGCTTTTTAATGACAATGCAGAAGTATTAAGTTCTTGAATAATTAAGACTCTTCTGACTCTGATAGCTATAATCGATAGATATCTTTAATAGTTAATCAGGAAGAATCTTAGTAATTGCTTTTAAGCAGATTCTAAATTTATTTATTTACTTATTGTAAAGGCGAGATATTTTCTCAAGTCTTTACAATAAATAACTAAGTTTAGTTATTTATTTATTTTTATTTCAATAAGTAAATTATGTTCGCAAAATAAATACCTAACTCTTTTTCTGTCTTATTCAGAACATCTGTCTCCTATATCTATGGCATGTAAAAAGGTGTTACAGTTCCAAAAGTCACTAAATTATGAAGACACACAAAAGCTTTTACATTCCATGATATAGCCACATGTAAGGTGGCGTGTATGCGTGACATTGTGCGTGATATTGCGGACGGACGCAGACACAAACTATACAGGAGTCAGGAATACTGGACAAACCCGCATCGATGCACATTGGCAACCTTAATCTATCGGCGCGTAAGATCTGTGGCGGTCATATGACAATTAAAAACGCTGATTCTCTTTATTGTAATCTATTTAGTATTGGTCAATATTAATTTAATAGTTGTCGACTGTATGATTATGTTCCTTCTTAGAGCTATAAAGGAGCGCGGCTTCCCTACACACCTTACTCGTAAGAAAATCCCAACCCGACCATTGTCAACAAAATTTATTAAGGAAATAAAAGCATTTGTCATTTCGTCTCGATAGATCTAAGTATTGCGAGGAGAGACTTCCCCTTTATAGTTCTTCAAGTTTATTTAGTCGCATATGTGACCTGACATATTTATGAAAAATTAAAGGAGTTGTCCCCAAAAATGTATGAAGACCCGGCCAGGTCTATGTACACTATACTAAAATATAAGCAAAAATATGCAAAACAGTTATCAATAAAATTGACCATTTTCTTTTTATTTCCTTTGTTTCGTGGAACAAAACAAGAATTGTTTATAGTAAGAACTGCAACACAGCCGCCAAATATATCATGGCGGCCATGTTACTTATGTGAATAATGGTAAAATCGATGAAACATTTTGAATTTTGTATCTGTAAACTGAACATGAAAACGAATTATTAATATTTTTCCCGGATTCAGGAGATTTTTCATGAATTTGTTCGTAACAGACATCCATGGCTGTTACGAACAAATCCATAAGGATTGTAAGTTAACACAAAACAGCCAAATGAACTGATGAAATTCCAATAATATACAAAGTGTAGTTTCTAAAATTAGTCAACGGAAATATGAAACTTTGAGTTTTTTGAACTAACCATTGGCAAAACAATAGAAGTAGTAACGATATTAACTTTGATATAATGTTGATCGTTCTTTCAAATAAACTATCTGAGATTTCTACTAAACTAGCTATTGGTTTAGCGAGAGCCGTCGTGTGTAGATTGGGCGCACGGGGGTCATAGACACCGATTGTTCTGTACCGCTGGCTCCCAGTGCATCAACAACAATGGATACTATAATTGTATTACGTTACATTTGGCTCGTTCGAAGTGCCACAGTTGATGCCACTGAACGACACTACATCACTAACCCGCTACAATCTAAATTTATTGAATTATTACGTGTTTTTCTCATAAAAGCATCTATTTTCCTGTCGGCCACTTTGGAGATACGATAAATTGTAGTCTGTTTTTCAAACATTCGATTAAAAGAAAATGGGTCAATGGCTACGATTTTTTAATATTAAAATCGGATTCCATTTGTTCTTTTTTATACAGTTCGCGTAAATTTCTTGAGAGAATCAACAAATCTGTTCAGTTTTTGACGTATCGCTCCATTCATCGATGGACTGAACGATTCTGTTTTGGAAAATTCGATTTTATATGACGAGCCGTGATATAAAATCACAACGTTAATAATGATGAGTTGAAGACTATAGAGTAGAGTAAGTAGACATATCTCATACAATAGTTAACTTGAAACCGCCTGTTTTTTTATTTATTTTATTTATCAAAACATTTAAGGTTAAAACTATTAGGTACTCATTGAAATTAAAACTATTATGAAAATGGAATCATGATTTAGTCATCATAATTGACTGACGACCGGCTGGTCGAGCGGTCTGTACCCCTTGCTATGCAGGCTACTCGGTCAAGAGGTCCCGGGTTCGAATCCCGGTAGGAACAAATGTTTGTATGATGAGTACGAGCATTTGTTTACGAGTCATGGATGTTTATATGTTTATTTAGTATATTTCTAATATTTATATACATATTATTATAAATATTTATCCGTTATCTTGTATCCATAACACAAGCTCTTAATGATGCTTACTTTGGGCTAGATAATAGGTGTGAGTGTATGATTATTAATATTAATATTAATATAATTTTCTTACGTAATTTTTCACAGTCATTAAGATAGATTTTAATTGAAATTAATTTGCGCTCTTTAACTCATAATCACAATACAGTCAAAATTGAAAATATATTTATTGAATTAGGCCCTCCAAGAAGCTTTTTAGAATCGTCAAACAAGTGTGACTACAAATAAAATCAATAAGTAAACTCAGGTTTATCTTTAGCCTGTTAGCTTCCGTAGGTCAAACATCACGTTGTACGAGAGTCAATATTAATATTAGGTTTGATTCTGCTTACCTACTAAGATAAATTGAAGTAAGTACATAAAGAAATTTAAGTGGGTAAGTAGACTGTAAAGTCTGTTTTTTATTGAAATAGAAAAACGTGCAAGAGAGAAATAGAGAAAAAGAAAGAGAAAGACCAATATTCAGCGTACCGTGACCGGTAGCGGGGCTACAGGTCATAGTTACTTATACGACACCGCTCCGGCACAGTATGCATTAAAATATAGACTTAAAATCAAGTTCCGTAAATACACTTTGAGAAAAAAGCTAGCGGCAACAGGGGCACTCGGTTCTCAGTAACAAGGAACTGAGAAACCCTGTTCCTAAATAAGGTCCGGTTCTGCAACCTCTAAGCGCGGCGTGCGGCAAGCGGACTTCTTTTTGTAAGTAAAGGATATCTGCAGCTCTAAGACCACATTTGAATGTTCGTTTTGTAGCTGTGGCCGAACGGTGTCGTGTAGATGAGCTAAGACCTTAAACCTTAGACCAGGATAACGAAATACTGTATCCTGATTAGGTTTCTTGATCATGAACTCAAATTCGGATTCTGTGAGCCTAGCACGATTTTTTCCCTGACTTTGTTTTTTTCCACTAGGAAAATATACAAACGTCTGGTTCTTGGCACACGTTTTGTATGTAAAGACACGCAGGCAGGTCTCCTAATCTGAATTCCTGACCAGTCTCCTCAATCACAACTGTCAGAGAAGATTGGAATTTCGGAATACTTCTTATCACAGTGCGTCAAAGCGAGACGGCTTGTGACTTTTCGAATCGAATCCGGGATCAGATAGTTTCTGAATTCCTGATCAGGACAATTTGTTTGTGCGGTAATGAGTGGTGGTCGTGTGGGGTACAGTGTACAGTGAGAGTGCATACCTGCTGCATCTTGTCGAAGTCTAGCGCGGGGCGGTGTCGGCGCGGCGGCGGCGGCGGCGCGCGGCGGCGGCGCGGCGACGGCGGCGCGGCGCACGCGCAGCCCGCGCGCCGCGGCTTCAGCGCCTCCAGCGGCGGCGACGTGCGGAACCGCACCGGCGTCTCCACCTGCAACCACCAACCACACACCTCAGCACCGCACCACCCCAGCTCCGCAGCCTGCCACCGTGGACCGCGGACACGCCACACAATCCCGTTCGCTCTAGTTATTCCGAACAATACAACAATAGTGCTTTACTGCTGAACTATGAGACGTATTATTTAAATACCGTTAATCATTATTAATAAGGAGGTCAAAGCTAATCGCCGAGCTTTACGACCTTTTTTACATGGTCCTTTGAGCCGCATAGACAATTATACAATGCACTGAGCCAATCCAACGTTGGCGTCGACGAAAAATAGATTGGAGTGAATGTGTTAATCTAATAGTAATATTGCATGGTCTTATTTATTTACTTAACACTTTATTGTACACACGACATCACATAAATAAAGAAACAGAGAAAAGCAGGGATTGTCTAGCGTGTAAATGGTCCATTACGTAGCAGCCAGAACCAATCTATGTGACCGCTTTGGACTCATCAATTCTTTGAGGAACTAACTATAGAGTGGCGCAAATCCTGGATATGTTTCCCTGATAATTGAGAATCATCAATCAGGATTTCCGGTCCTGTTCCTTTTGAAACCTAGGAATGTTGCTACGTCAGCATTATACTAATCAAGGCAAACTCTACTTAGAGCTATCTTCCTACCATATGGAAATATAGGTACCAGAAGAGATAACTTCAAAACTGTCTAAATTTATAGGGACACTCGCCCATGTCCAGGAAGCATCGTTTTTCATCTTTCATCATAAAATGTCTTCCCGCTTTTTCCAATATATTCCTTCGGATTTCGTCGCACAGGTCTTCAACGAGGGGAAAACATGTATATCTAAAGTTAGATAGCTACGAGAATCATGATGATGTCTGAGCTGCTGATGATAATGAAGTCGTTCGGAGGCGCAGCCGAGTTCGAGGGGTCTCGACGAAATCGCGGGTGTATAACATTGTCACCTCGACTACTTAAAAGGCGGGACCCCGCGGGCGTAAAACTGCCCATCATCACCTCGACTGCGCGTCCAAACAGGGAGACAGGTGTGAGTAGTTACACTTCAGCCAACTTAGATAAAGAATAAACGTAAACAAACCACTGTCATCCTTTGAGCAAGAAAGGTAGGGAGGGAAAGAGACACCTATACAAAATGACATTTGGTTGGTCTCCACGTATTGTTTACATAAGTTGGGTCAAGTAGAGATGAGTGTGGGCACCTTGGCGTCGTCGTCGTCGTCGGAGGGCGCGCGCGGCGGCTCGTGGTAGGGCGGCGCGGGCCACTTGCGCTTCTCGGGCGCGGCCGGCGGCGGCGACGACGCGCCGCGCCGCCGCGACCCGTCCGCCCCCGCCGCGCCCGCCGCCCCCGCGCCCGCCCCCGCCCCCGCCCCCGCGCCCGCGCCGGTACCCGTCGGCGCGCCGTTGATCACCTGCAGCCGCACGAGCCTCACTAGCCGTCCGCCGACCGATGGTTATGGGACGCGGCGTGATCGAGTGACATGAACTAATGCGGGCGACCTGTCCACACGCATGCCGAGTATGGTGGGAAGCGACCGACCCTAGCAGAACCAACGCGCACAAGTTACAGACGGACGTTCAGATATAACAGTATAGAGAAGACACCACCCGTTCGCGCTATGTTCCGAGTATGACCATCACGCTGGACTTTACTCAGTCGCTTGCTAGCGTTGCTGAACGAAACGCGTAGGCGCTTCCGACCTTTTCATGGCAACTATTCGAAGTCATCATCTCAATACCGCTTCCGCCCCCTTGAGTTTAGTGAGGGAGGATCGCCCAGAAAACACATCCTATCGTTTCAAAATGGAAAATTAATTTTGTATGCGATGTCTTTTCTATACTTTTTATCTCGAATCTCGATGCAGACAGACGATCATTTAACAATATACTAGATCCTGATGTACAAACTTTGGATTAACAAGAAGAAGGAAGATGTAAATGTAAGGCAACAATGAAAAAAAATTAACCATATCAGGAAAACTGGCAAATAATGTAGAGCTATCTACACTAAAAATGACAGTGTCTCCTTACATATTGAAGATTAAAGATATAAGCTAGACGCAAGGCACCAATCTGATTCTGATTCTGAATCTATTCTTCTTCACAAGAACCGAAATCAAACAAAACACGACCAAAACAAAAACTAAAAAAACTGAAGCAAACATCCTCATGACGCTGCTGAAGAAGAGAATTTTAAAGGCAATATTTTCAAAATTAAAACCTTGGTACGCCTAGATAATAAAAGTGAGTTACAACATATTTCTGTATACTATACTATCATGTAAGTTGGTACGGACTTTCAAATACAGACCTATATATAGTGACGTATAGGAGCGTGCGACGGGCGCGGGCGTCTCGTAGCCGACCAACGGGACAACAATTTTACGCCTCGCCGCACCAAAAAGAGATCACTCGGCTACGCTAATTTTATTGCTGCTATGCTAATTATGCATACACCTTATATTCTCCAGACTTAAAAGTTTAAGCTTCACGTGTAATTTCCGAAGATTTCTTCATTTAATAGTACAAGGCTGAACTCCTTTTGTGGTCCATCGATTCCCAATTAGGGCCTGTGACACGTAGGTATGTTCCCTCTTATCAAACACGCGCCCAGCCAGAGGATCAACTAAATACATTCTAAAATCACCGAGGGAAAGCCAAGACAAGGATGAAAAATAAACTATTCCGATTCGCAGTACTTAAAAGCGTTGTTTTTTCTTAGGTGAATTCGTTTTCTTTTTTTTTACAATTTCAAGAGTGCCAAGACAAAAGCATTTCTAATTCCAAGCGCAACATAAACAAATGTAATGCAGCCAGCACATGGAAAAATGAATAAAACGCGAATTGTTTTGTCTTCCCTTTAAAAAACTGAAATGGCGTCAATTGAATAACAGGGGAGAGCAGCAAGGAGCTCGACGCAACGGCTTAAGTGACTGGCCACACAACTTGATGCCAATTTTTTGCACAATACGCTGATCCACACGGCTTTAGTTACTATATTAGTGACAACTGACAAGTTGACAAGCAAATATAGCAATTTTCATCATCATAAGAATCTGAACGAGTGACTGAAATAACTTTTCTCGGACTTGTTATTAGGGAAGCATGTTAAGAGGATAGAACAAGCCAAGTTGGGGGCGAATTCAAGATTTTGACTATCTTCTTTGAGTTACTAAAAAAATTACAAGAAAGCCAATCAATATAGCTCTAATATATGCATGGAATTAGAAATATGATGTTAATAATGAAAAGTTCAGTAACAAGGTACCGCTCTCCGCTTATGAATTGAAAACCGTTAGTGACAGAATTATATCTTATGCTAATGCATAGCATAGGATATAAGTGGTGGCGCGCTGAGATCCGTGGCTCTTGAGCAACAATAGGAGATTGCAGCATCAGAAGCTCTACATTTTCCGTCATTCCATAAATACGTGGGAGACAAAAGTTAAGTTTTGATAATTGCAAAGGCGGATAAATCTGCGACTAAAAGCCCCGAGACCTGCGGGACGCGAATGACAAATCGTCGCGTTTCGCATTAATAACTTTGATAGGTTTTAAAGATTCCCCGCGAGATGACAATCTAGCCTATTTCAATTTAAGGGAGTAAATGAAAATAAATGATCGCAGCTCTCTCGGGCGACATTTTTTGCAAGTCTACTAATTTTGCAGCGAGCGGGGTCGTTCACCCGCTCTCATAACTTTTTAATCTGTTTACGTAACACGAGGTGCAGCCGGTGTTAGTCGACTGATATAATTACCTACTTGCTGGATTTGGAGCTCATGTCTGACAAGTAGAGCCCGTTAGAACGTTCGCGTTTGGAAAATTTTAAGATATTTTGATTTAAATATTTGCTTAGAAAGATATTATATTAGAATCGCGTGAGTAAATGTATTTTTTGTTAGTGTTATGAAGTATACAACGCATGCGTTTCTTTTTCATTAAGTTCCATTATCATTTTTAGGGAACTTGTTATTTGAGTCCACAATCCATATTACGTCATCATAATCATACTAGCCTATGATGTCCACTGCTGAACAAAGGCCACCCCCATCGATTTCTAAATGGACCGTTCCATTTAGAAATCGATGGGGCAGCCAGCATTCAACGTTTCCCCGCGACCCTGACCATCTGGTCGTCTGCCCATATAGTGGGAGGCCGTCTTACTTTGTGCTTTCCGGTACGTGGTCGCCATTCTAGAACTTTATCGCCCCACCGGCCATCTGTTCTTCGTATTATTTGCCCTGTCCATTGCCACTTCAAGTTACTAATCCTATGAGCTATGTCAGTGACTTAAGTTCGCTTACGGATGTCATCATTTTCTTTTTATACAAAGCACGACAAATGACTCAACACCACCTGATGTGAAGCGGTAAGAAGAGTCCATATGCGAAGACAGCTAGACCAGTTCAGACACTGCTCTAGCCGCCTCCACCTTGCCGGCCCGAAAGGTGTTTTTTCACGCCTCTTTTAAAGGAACCCATGTCATAGGAAGGAGGGAACACATGTGCTGGCAAAGAATTCCAAGTTCTGGAAGTTCGACAAAGAAAAGAGCTACTAAATTTCTTTGTACGTGATGTTGAGGTGGAGACAGTGAATTGATGACTCCGAGGACCGGCACGCGTGCTCCTGAATAGGAATGGGGAAGGTGGGATAAGGTCAAATAGTTCTTCAGAGAACTCTCCGTGATATAGCCGATAGAAGGCGCTAAGCGACGCAATGTCACGACGCAATTGCAGAGGCTCAAGGTTGTTCGTGACCTCTACATCGCCAATGATACGGACAGCACGACGCTGCAATCTGTCCAGGGCATCGAGTAGGTACTTGGCGGAGCCATCCCACAAGTGCGAGCAATATTCCACGCAAGACTGGACCTGAGTTTTATAAAGCTGCCTGCTTTATAAAACTCAGGTCCAGTCTTGCGTGGAATTGGTCAGGCGTGAAAAATCGACGCACCTTGTTCAGAACCGAGCTTCCGTGAGGCTGTTTTGATCACGGTTTCGATGTAGTTCCTGGAATTTAGATCGCAACATATCTCCATGCCTAGCAAGTTAAGGGAGCCCTGTTGCGAAAGAGTCGTGCCCTGGAGGTTCTCCCGTCTGGAAGGGGAAGGAACGGCGACATTTTGGCTGTAAACGCGCACACCTGTGTTTTCTTAGCATTGGACTCAACAAGATTGTTAGATCCCCATTCAGATACGAGGTTCAACGCCCGGTTGAGCTCAATAGTAAGATTCTCTCTCTCTCTCTCTCGGTTTCAGCGCGCCCAGCCCCTGGGCGACCGTAATATCCCCCATGCACTGTACTGTCATCTGCATAGCAATGAATGTTTCCTAAGGGAAGCATGTCATTGATATGAAGAAAAAAGAGTAGGAGGGATGAACAGAGCCTTGTGGTACAGCATTCACTGACATGAACCGCGAAGCGCATCCATCAGCGAGGACACGAATTCTTCGCTGATTCAGGAAGCCGGCAATCCAGTTACAGAGCTGAGCGGGCAGACCGTATGCCGGGAGCTTGGAGAGAAAAGCCCTGTGCCAGACCCGATCGAACGCTTTGGCAATATCAAGGCTAACTGCCACTGACTCACCACGTTTGTTAATAGCTTCACCCCAGACATGCATTAAGTACGCTAAAAGATCATCCGTTGACCGTTTCGGCCGAAACCCGTACTGTCGATCATTAATTAATGAGTGATCTTCTAGGTATCGGATCAGCTGGTGGTTTAAGGTCCGTTCCATGACCTTGCAAAGAACTGAGGTGACAGCTATTGGGCGGTAGTTAGCTAGCTCTGATCGGTCTCCCTTTTTGGGGACTGGTTGCACATTGGCCTCTCTCCAAGATTCCGGCACACACCCAGAAGAGAGAGAAAGACGGTATAGCCACGTTAAGACGGGAGACAGCTCCGCTGCGCAGTTTTTCAGTACTATCGCTGGAATGCCATCAGGCCCACTAGCTTCCCGGATGTCGATTGGCTGAAGCTCCGCACGTACATCACATTGCCTAATACGAATATCGGGCATTGTGTGGCCACAGTGGGAGAGTGTTGGTGGCTGTGAGTTGTAGTCATCGATTCGGGAGTGAGCAGCAAAGAGTTTTACCAAGAGATCGGCTTTCTCTTGCGGCTTGTGAGCTAGCAAGCCGTCAGAACATCTCAACGGGGGCAGCGAGGGTTGACAGAAGTTGCACTGCACGGCTTTGGCCAGACGCCAGTAGCTACGGCTTCCCGTAGGCTGCGTAAGAAGTTCTTGGCCAACTCGTGCAACGCGCTGTGCATCCGCTCTGATGAGGGCCCTTTTGCGGGACTTGGTGGCGTTGTTATAGACTGCTTTCAGTGAGTCAATTTTGGAATCCCCGCAAGCTCGGCCCCTGATCCAAGCGCGATATCACTACTGTCTGTTTTCAACAGCTAAGGCACAATCGCGGTTGAACCAGAGGTTACGCTTACCCCTACTGATGAGATCAGAGTGAGGGATATAGTACTCCATCCCTAACATGATCTCATCAGCAACAGCAGTAGCGCTAGCGTTCGGGTCCAGCTCACTGAAACAGCGCTGCCTCCAAGGGACAGATGCGAAGTAATCCCGCATACCGTCCCAATCTGCCGACGCGTAGTGCCAGATGCGGCGTTTGGCAACCATAGGTACCGGTGGCGACGCCAGTGGCACCCCAGCGGGTATCAGGCAGTGATCCGATGTTCCCAAAGGAGCACGAACCTCTAGCCGATATCCATCCGGGCGAGTCGTCAGCAGAAGGTCCAACAATGAGGGCGCGTGACCGACAATGTCTGGAATCCTGGTGGCCTGGTTTACCAGTTGAGTCAAGTCGTGCGTGAAAGCGAAAGCGGGGGCAGTTCTACCAGCATGGTCAGTTTTAGAGGCACTTAACCACGACTCGTGGTGAGCATTGAAATCCCCTAAAAAGACGAATTCCGCGGTTGGAAACTACTCCTGCGCAACATCTGCCACCCGACTAAGGTGTTCGTAAAGTCGAGTTGTCTCCATGTCACCGCTGTGAGACCTATAGAGGCACACGTAGACACGGCAATGTGTGCCCAGGTCCACATGCACACCAAGAATAGAGTAGGAAGGGCCCTCTAAACAGAGCAGACGGCGACAGCAAACATCCGCCCGGATAAACAAGCATACCCCGGCCTTCGCTTTGAAGGACTCTTCAAGAGCGTAGCTAGTGTCAGCTGGGCGGAGTATTTGCGTCTCCGTCAAAAACAGCATTTCGGGTCGAGCCGTCTCGAGATGTTGGTGGACGGCATTGAGGTTAGGATGGAGCCCACGGATGTAAGTGAGCCCGACCTCAAACAGCGTGGTTGTGGTGGGGGTGTGCACCGCTGAACGACCGGAACTGTTTTTGAGCGCTGCCATAGTTTAAGATAGAAGGAGGAGAGGCGTGAATTGGGGGGACGTTGCCGCGATATATACGGTCAAAGCGCCTGTTTCTCCAGGTAATAGCCGACAGCAAAGAAGCGCTGACCCGCCGAACGGAAGGGCCCCCGAACCCCCCCGGGAATGGCCGCCGGGACCCCACCACCCGGTCACCAACCGGCACGACGGACCACCCCAAGATTATGCGTGGCATGATAGGGCAGTCTCACGAACTGGTTAGGTTTGCTTGGGCCCCTATACTGTACCACGGGCGGCCAGCGGAACAGCCGTTTCTTCGGGTCTCCCTGGTCGGCGGGTCAATGCAGTCCTGGCTCTGGTTAGACGGAAGCCGTCACTGACCGCATCCATCGCCGCAACGTCTCCCCAAGCTCTGGTTGTACGCTGACTGATCCCGGAACGCGACCACAAGTGGTCACTAACCAGACGTGTGTTCAGATCCTACCACCAGTCGAGCAGTTGGTAGCTCGGTAATCCCTTAGTCGCCTCTTACGACACCCACGGGAAGAAATGGGGCGGAGAATTGTATTCTTAATCCGTCACCGCACGGACGAAAGTCATTTCTGATTCCATCTCGCAGAGAAACACCTAACATAGCTCGTTGTGCGACTGCAAACTTACACAGAAGGCCCTTAGTGAGCGATCACGTTACACAGCCGTATGTCATTACTGGCAACACACACGGGTCGAAGACTTTCGACTTCAAGCACTGAGAAATTTTGGACGAGAAGATCTTACGCAATTTTCCGAACGCTGCCCATCCGAGTTAGATTCGTCGATTTAAATCTTTCTCGAAATTGGACCTACCTAGTTGGACCATTTGTCCGAGGTAAACGTACTCGTCAACAATTCGAGAACAGAACTCCCAACTGTAACTGGTATAGATGAGACATGGGTTTTCGACATAACTTTTGTTTTCCGTTCCCTATAAAATGGTTGAGCAGAGCGATGGCTGGCACATGCGTCATACCAGTGAACAGGTGCCACTAGTGGAAATGGTTATCTCTAAGCTTCTTCGATTTATAATTATTTACTTACCTATTTACCAATACTATATTTTTTGAGGGACGTAGATATATGGCATTATAGGAATTATATGAGCTGTATGAGAGCTGTAACTGCCAAAAGTGGATGATATAACTGTAAAATGTTCACCTGAGGGGTGACGATGGGTGGGGTTGCAATTTAGTTTCGCATGTCGCGCGTCGTCGCGGACTGATGCGCGCGTGTCGCGACTAGCACAAAAACAAACTGACGCCAACTTACTCGAATAACCTATCTGGATGAGGAATAATGCAGATATGCTGTGATGTGACTACTACAAAATGATTCAAAACGATAAAACAAATCAAATTATGAAGAGACAGATCTGCCTGTCGTTAATCTTCAAATAAGTGGAATATATGGGTAATAAATACATTAATAAGTTAATATCCGAAGCAATATTTTCCACTGGACCTTGGAGCTGCCGATTGTTTGATGCATGAAAGATGCGAATAAGTAACAGGCAGTCGAATAACTAGCAATAATTTTGTAGTGTTGTTTAAGTTGTATTCTTACGGTTACTTAGTTAGTAAATAGCCCGAGCATCTGAAGCCCATGCGGAGGAAGCGTTTCCTTGACATATGTATAATTACTCATGTTGTACGTAAAGTCAGCAATACGCAATGTAATATAAATATAAGCCTAGATTTATATTTAGTATACATAGACCACGGTAAGCGGTCTGGCAATCGTAACCATAAACCTGTGGGATCAAATCTCGAATCGATATGACTGGATTCCCTCAACCGTGTTTTTAACACCATTAATATTACCTATACGTAGATTGATACTTACAAACCATTCCCAAATCAAGGCTCTTGCTCCCGATCCATTCGTTCAATTTCGTTCTACGTCTCTAAATAATTAATAGAGCGGGTATGTTTCAGGATCGGAAAGTCCCAGCCAATTACGTTATCAGCCATTCTCAATGGACTCAAATGTAACTAAAAGATGTCCTTACTCAGGGCTTGCAGTTCCAGGATTTTTTACCATTGCTATTGAATTAATTGTTAGGCCTCCATACCCTATTATAAAGTTTTCGATGTTCATGGACACGGACACAAGACTATGTCAAAATCTGCAAGACTTTTTGTTACCACATAAAATTAATGATAAAGTAAGATTATTGATTTTGCCTCAAAAATGTAAAATCTTTCTTATGTCACACAAACTATTGATGGGCTTATTTATTTTTTATCTTTCATGTTAAATATCTGCAACATAACTAAATACTAGTTTTCATCGTGTGCAGCATTTGAACTGACAGTAGGTAACAGTAATTCACACTATTTCACACGATGCAGATGCAGACGAACGGCTCACGGCTCAGTTAGTATCATGCGGTTTTTGGTCGTTTTTTTTCTTATCAGCCGTCTCGTAACAGTTTCTACGTCGGTAGCCCTGTGCGGCAAGCAAGACCCTTCGCGTGTATACCACCGTTCGTTGGGCTAACTCGCCTACTTACACCAAATCACCTACCGCTGTCATATAACAGTGCCGGTATATTTCACGTACGATTGGCAATAGGCCTTCACCAGTTCGATGCACTGCTCCAGATATAGACAAACTGAATTAGAATACCAAAAACAATACTACAATGTATTATTTGAGCGCGATCTTCTGTAAAGTGAAGATGGATCACGAACGGCTTTGAGCGGAAAATATCGCGGTGCCCGATTTCGTCGTATTTCATAAAAAGTAATTTAATTTTACCATAATTCTCTAATCAGTTTCAATATGCTATAGTCAGTTGTAGTTCGAATCGAAACGATTCTATTGTGGTTGCATACAGCTGTCAATACCATATATAAAAACTATTTTTTCAATAATTCACAAGCACAACAGAGGCGTTGCTGTTGTTTTCATATGATTTAACACTACAATAGTGGTACAGAGTATACCTATAATAATTATTATCCTTGTATTGAATCTCTTTTGTATTTCTTTCTATTTTAGTTATTCATGTGTTGCCAGTGATGACATAGGTACGGGACCGAGCCGTGGCCGCTTACAATGGACCTCATAACTTATTATGAGGTTACTTATTTTGAGCCAAAGCTCAAAGTCACCCAAACTATATGCAATGTAGAGGGCTATGCTCAGGGTTTCTTTGTGCGATCGAATCAGTAATGATGAGACCCGCAAGGGGAACTAAGGTAGCCGACATAGCCCAAAGAATTGCGAACCTCAAGTGGCAGTGGGCAGGCTACCGTGCAAGGAGGACTGACGGCCGTTGAGGCGGAAAGGCCTTTGAGTGGTATCGAGACTCAGCTGATTGATGATGCTGATCTGTTTTGTATTTCTGGTTTCACTCCCTTTGTACGTTTCATATACATCTTCAAATAAGTCAGACAGGTAGAAAAACTGTTGATGTTTGAAATCCACCCGGTTCATTCATAACGCTATTGTTTGAGTGATGATAACTCAGTGTAAAGTGGTTCGGCGTCAACGGAGATCCATACTTTTAGCAGGCGCGGCGCGGCGGCAGGCATGCCTCCATAGCCGCCTAATAACAACATTATGTAATAGCTCGCTACGCGCCGGATTAACTTTAAATCAAGACAAATGACTGCCACTGTTCGGGCACTTAATGGAAAAAATATAGCTGTTTTCGTGAGTTATCCGGCTTATTTGCTGTTAGCGTAATTATATTAGTTCTTGTTGTCTCTTACATTATTATTTTATAAATTGAATTTACCGACTCGATACGCAGTTTATGGTTTTTACTGCGTAAGACCTTTATCGTCATTTTGTTTTAGTAGCAGATCAAAGCACAACTGTAACAGTTGTACTACGAAAACAGCCCCTATCACTATCAAGTAAGGGCGGGCTCAAGCAAACTGTTACGCTTGATGTGCTGCCGATATGTATTTAAATAGGAACATGACAAAGTGTTTCACTCAAGCACAATGAGTTAAATAACATAACAAACGGCGACTAGAACCGGTCGCGCTCACGCGGGCGCGGGCCTCAACTTTGCGAGGCACGCATTCACCTTCTTTTGAAATTTCAACCTTTATTATCTGGAAAACGTTGCGAAACTATTATTTCAGCGAAGAATAGTTTATTTCTCTTTAGTACGAATTGAAAATAGAAACAACGGGGATTCCAAACTTGTGCAAAAAACAAACTATGTCTTCGTATTAAAATTAAAGATCTGCAGCTCTGTTATTATGACTGGAAACATCAAATGTTGCGGTCAAGATATCGAAAGCTCGTTCATTTAATCGGATATGTTACGTTCATACAACCTCTACTACATAGAAAGCCCAGGCTACGAGCGTGCCAAGATTTCTTTACAAGCATGCCTGCAAAAACGGGAGCCATTAGAGAATGATGTGCGTCAAGTCGCCGGGACCATAAGCGGCCACCGAGCGAGCATGATTACTTCGTCCAACGTTCATAAAAAAACTAACAGCAATAATAAAGTCGATGATGGAAAACTAACGACCCGTGCGCTGTTAACTCCTAATTCTGACAAAAGAAACCATATAGCCCAATAAACAGACAACATCTAGTTCTAAGAAAACGTTAAAAGTCAACACGAACATCCGTCCCATAACCAAAGAGCGACATCGGTGACAATGGGTTAAGTATGTTAACATTACATTCGGTGAAGTGATAGGTGTGTCGTCGATATATGGAGCGCAATGAGTGCCTAATGCCTACATGTATAGACATGGTCCTGTCACGTTAGTAACGTAGTGATTGGTACAAAGCGAGCACGTGCACTGCGCTCACATGGATGGACCACACAGTTACATGCGGGGTAACATCAAATAGTTATACAAGAATATAGACATTATCTTCCCCTTGTATCTACTAATAATCCCTAAAAGTATTAAATATTTATTCCAGTATATTTGGAACACTCGTTATAATACACAAATCGATATCATTGATATTATAAAAGTTCTCTTATAGCCAACACAAGTAAGTCATTCTCCTTATTATTAAGTTATGTTCTAACAAGCCTCACGTAACGTCTAAATGACTGGTTTTGAATTTGCATAAATGTAAAGGTGTAATAAATGTTTTGAATTAATCATCGGAGTCAACAGTGAATTGGCTTTCCTAAGACTGGTTTATTATGAAATTATCATAATTTAAAAGTTCATAATATAACAAACATTAGTATTAATTACCTCATATAGCAACTTGAGCGAACCTCAAACTTACGTTTCAGACATCTTCCATAGTCTAAAAAGTATGTGCTACGCAGCAAATGATCGTTTTTTATTTTTGACCACTTTTCTGATTCAACTATTGAATTTAAAACTTTAATATCATACAGTAGTAATAAACAGTAAAACTACTTTCAATAGTTCATAACTCATACATAACTGTTATTGTTTATTGAGTTTCTTTAAAACTGTGCATATTGAACGGGCAAAATTACAACCTCACAATAACTCACAACATATCTAAATGGCGCATATGACCAAGCATTCCGAAGGATCCAGATAATTCTATTTGTATCATTTTTACAAATAGACCATTTCAAATTTTAAGTACCTAACTTTCATACTTATATGGTAATAGCCATGACCACAGTCACTACCGTAAAATGACTAATAACAGTGCACCTAAAACTATAGCTATTATATTATTAAAGTTATTAAATATGGTGGTATCTGTATATGTTAGATGCAATTATTACACGTTCATATTCAGTAAATTACAAAAAAATCCATTACGGGTCATTTTTATAAATACAGTGGAATAGCTTGATATGACTTTTGAATTATATGTACTAAAATTAGTCCGTAACATTATACTTGATGTCCCTCATAAGATTCCTTACTTTAATCTAGAAATAGTAAAGTATCTATCAAACATTCAGTTCCTGGTGCGGGGAAGAAACCCGCGACCTTACATAATCCGGGTGACTGCTCTAACCGTCGGAGCTTACCAAGGACTTGGGATAACCCTGTGAATTTCTAATAGTCTACCTGTACGAAAGAAGCTAACGTAAAAACTATTGTCAAGTATGTGGGGAGTGGTGTGTTACCTCTAGCTCTTCCTCGGAGGAGTGGTGGTCGTAGAGGTGGTCGGGCTCTGGTCGCGGCGGCGGCGGCGCGCACGCGCACGCCTCGCCGCTCATGCCTGGAACAACACGCACCCTTATTACTACTCATGCCTTCGTTATTTGTAACATGATGATGAAAATGAAGTTCTTTCTGCTACATTTTTTGATTTTGATGACTCATCAAGAAATCTTGTAAAGTCAAAATCAGCTTATCTTATTCAAAAGAAAGAATAATACAAAAAAAAGAAAAAGAATAAAAATAAGTTAGAAAACTTTAGGTCTTTTCGCACTTTTCATAGTGAAGAGAATACCCCCTTTACACTTAAAAGTACAGTGAAAATACCGGAGAATATTCATGTGCTGTTTAACCTACTTACTGAAAACGCAGCAAAACATTACAATGTGAAAATAATGCTAAAATTGTTAAACACTTATGAAACTCAGGCTAAGTATTCTATTGCCTTCATGTGTAAGTTAAAGCGCTATATACAGTAATTTAAACAGGTAAATAAGTAAATGATGATGACATTTCATTTGTAATACTCTAATACAATATTATAGGTGAAAAACGAAAATGAAACAAATGAAATCCCAAAGTAATTGTTTTTTTTTTGAATTGATCTAAAACAAAGATCGCGTTGAAGTAAATTATTGCGGAATACTAGGTAATACAATCGAATTTGATTTGCTAAGTCTTACAGAAAAAATCTTTATAATCCTACTAGGTATCTAAAATTCTAAATGTGGATAGACGTTTCTTACTCAGTCACACCAGACTAGACCGACGGACGCAACGAATCTGGATGAAGTTTGTAAGATAGAATATAATCTGGATTAAAACATAGGACACGTTTTCACCCGTGAATGAAGGATAATGAGATGAGGATAATAAGAATAAACGAGATCGGCGTATCGGAAATAGTGTTTGCAAAATATAAAGTTTGATGATAAAGTATTTTCCAATAAATTTTAAGAAACAGTGATACATTTGCGTGGTGCCCGGGAAGTGGCGGGCCGGGCTCGTCACAGAGGGCGAGAGTGCATCGGGGGAGGCGGGGAGGGGAGGGAGGGGGCGCTCTTGAACTTGCAGCCGCCACGCCCGCCTCCGACCCGACGCTTGTTAGATCATCATAAATGAAACTGATTTGAGCAAAGTCATAGTCTTCCGTTGGTTTACTATTACTCCTTAAACCTTAATATTGAAACAATGTTCTTTATTCTAACAACAATGTTTGCTCTAAAATTACACTGCCCTACGATGACTGGAGTAAGATAAAGAATTAAAATCACAATAATGTTGATTACTCAAGTCGTGTGTCCTTTCGTTCCTTACTAGCCCGCCGGCGCGTCTCCTCACCGGTAGAAAATCTAATAGTTAGGTGCGTTTTATCAAAACGTGGTTAAAAGTTGGACTTGGTGAAAAATGAGGATGTCTCATTATTTTAAATCATGACATAGAGTCGCCATTAGGTTCCTACCAGGACTAGCAAAGGGCGGACTGTGTCTGGTTTCTCTCAGCATCTTGTAATCTCAATATTAATGCAAAAGGGACAGGGTAATAATTTGCAGTTTAGAAATCGAATACTATTAACGACATTAATCATAATTATAATCATAATCATTGTTTATTTGCATGAATACACGGGAGTCTTACATGGTCTTAAATATTATCAAGAAATTGTATCAAGCCTGCTAGCAGACGTGCAAATTTTTATATTGAGAAAAGGTTTAAATTTTAATTTTACGTATAACAATATAAAATTAAATGTAGTTAATGAGTTCACGCTCCTAGGATTAGTCATAGACACAAACATAAATTAGAAAGCGCACATCCAAAAACTTAAAAGTAAAATTTCTAACTTTTTTTACGCCCTTTACGAAGTTAAAAAATTGACAAATATACAAACGGCGCTAAATACATACTATGCGTACGCACATGCATGGCTGAGTTACGGAATCATCATGTGGGGAAATAGTACGGACGCTCCTGATTTACTTATACTTCAAAAAAAAACTAATTCGAATAATATTTAATATAAAAACAACAGATAGTTGTAAGCCCTAATTCGTCAAGCATAAAATACTTACTCTTCCATGTTTGTATATATTGGAAATGTGCAAATTTGTAAAAAAATACAAGGAGTTTTATAAAACGCGTGAACATACAAATAATAGATATATGTTACGACATAACGCCAATCTATTGTTTCCAACCTCCCGCCTAAAGCTATATTCAGCAGGCCCTCAAATCATGTCCATCAAAATTTATAATAAATTGCCACAATCAATTAAAAATATACACAAGGAGCTCGACTTTGTAAAACAAATAAAACAACTATTGCTTGGCAAGCATTACTATAGCTTATATGAATATTTAAATGATAATCTATAAATTAAAATGATAAATCAACTACATTATAATTTTTAAATTTCTTCTATATTTACTCAAATATACTAGTACCTACATATTAATAAAATTTAATAAATAACACGATTATTCTAACAATTATAATTAACAATTTAATAATAATATTTTTGAAATAATAATAATAATAATAAATGTGTAACATCATATTCTAAATAAGTGTTCCTCTCGCCTAAGTTGCCGTGCCCGACAGGGTCCATGATGATCTAATTATAATAATGTAACACCTACTATACATTGTGGAGTGCAATAAATATATTGAGTATTGAGTATTAAGGTTTAATTTAATTATACAGCAAATATTTATTAAAAATTATTTACAATTATATACAACCAAATACATTTAATCATAAAATATTAAAAATCTTAAATTAATATAAAAGTCATTAAAAATTGTCAAATTGTCTTAAATTATTAAATACATAAAATATTAAATACATAAAACCACTGGAATCCTTAAATTACTATAATAGTTTGTCATTTAAATATTCCAATACACTATAAAAACATTTTTCTCGTAACCAATTTATGAGAACTCTTTTAAAAACTTTCCCTTCCAGTGATTTAATGCTCTCCTGTAATTTATTGTACAGCAATATGCACATATTAAATACATTATGTTTGTATATATATGTATGGCAAGGGGGTTGATGCAACATTTGTATGTATTGAGCTCTCACTACTAGACCGTAGAGACTTCTGGAACCTTTTTAAAGTAGCCCGGATGAGTCTTTACAAAACTCAACTCATTACTCAATGTGATACTCATAGCAGGATTACAACTAATTGGCAATGGTGTCTTTATAAGCTATAGGTTTCTTTAGATTAATCCTTTTATACTCTAATACCTGCCCTTATTTATACATACGTAATTATTGACGGTGGAAGTTCTCTAAAATGAGGACACATCATGGCATCCTGTACGGAGAACACAAAACACCCCTACGAGGCTACGATATAAATATAAATTTAACGTGTATCGAATATCTCCCGGGTAGGTAGGTACTACCTGCTACGCCCTCCGTGGGTGACCGTTTAAAAATAACGATAAAAATCGTTACCAAGTGATTATTTCCACCGCTCTCTCAAATTAAAATAGACGTAACTGAACAAGTTCTTTATTTTCCACTAGTTTATTCAAACGCCCGTGGCCGGCACTCCGTCTCCTATGCAAATGCACCAAATAAATGACCCAAATGTTTTGTTTTGAATGTATAATGTTTGATGAAGTTCTGCATCGCCGTCCAAACGGTGTAAATGGAAGTCGGGAGCTTTGGGCAAGTACAGAACTATTTTTTAAAATCTAAATTATTTTACGGCTGCTTTCACAAAAGGGTTCGTATTGCTTTCCTTCTATCCGCGCTCTATTAATTTGTACTTAATTCTTTTTCGATCCCTTTCTCTGCGATCCTTTACAAACATTTCTCAGATGGTTTTGAATTTATTATTTACGTCAAAGCCATTCGTTAAACATTAGTATAAGGCAAGGCTTTTACGTGAGAGTAATTTAATAAAAGAGAATAGCATAGGCCAAGACTCACAAATTACTGAAACTTTTAGTCTGTAAAAACTTTGTGTTTCATTATAATTTTGTCGCGAAGTTTTCGTTCCTCGTCGTGTGCTGTCGACATTTTCTTGGTTTTGTTGTCGTTATTTCACTCACGTTTGGTCGTTACTATTCTTGGCCATTCGATCGTCAACTTTTTTAACTTTTCCCGTTGTATACGTCGCTACTCGTGGTGGCAGGCTACTATTATCTGAAGGTCCATTGGCAGGTTTTTATGTAGCTTTTAAGTAATTTTAACATTCATAAGTAAAAATGATTCTCTGAATGAATGATCGTCTAACTAAAGCGAAAAGCAAGCTTTGGAGGGTTTTTTATTAGGACCCAGAATTTAATTGGGATGAGTTTTTGGTGTGTTTACGACTGCTATCTAAGCCTTTCATCTCAGTAACCGGATTTTTAATAAAGGGTCTTATTTATATGTTAGTGGCAGTGTACTATTTTAAATAGGGAGAATGTTCGGCTATTGTATTATACATGTGCGGCCTCAACATGAAGTGCTAACACCATAAACAAGCGTTCGGTTCCGCTAGTGAATAATTGAAAGGCCCGCGTATGCCGACGCACCGCTCTCGATGCTATCTTATCTCATGTTCGACCGCCCTCCATCACCACTTGTAACTGTTGCGGAACAAGGTTGAAATTCTCCGAGCAATATGTTAACATGCCCCGGTATCGTGTCGAAGGTAGATCAAGATTCAACGCGCCGTTGACGCGGGCGTCACGAAACGTCAAACGAAGATTTGTTGGGCACACGGTCGAAGTTGCTGAGACAAGATGTTTTTATTCTAGAAGTGTCACACAAGAACGGTGTACAAAATATTTTTCGTTAATTATATCGTCATTATAGAAAATAATATAACTTTGAGGCTTAATTCCAAATGAGTTGATTACAAAAAAAATCCCTAATCATTGAGTTCAGGTTTAATAGTATAAAATAGACAAGACAACATATGTAATAGTGAAAATTAGGACTAAAAAAAATCTTCTAATTATACGGTCATTAGAAAAAAACATTTCCACGGGCTTACTGTTGAAATTGCGGGCTTTAGTAAGTAGTGTGCTACAAAGTAACTGTGATCAATATTTCAAAACATTATAATAACTTGACTGAATTGGAATCTCAAAAAATATAATCACAACCTGGCGTAAAACTTTGTAAAAATATTTTGCTTTAAATCATTTGTTTCCAGGACAAATTTACATCTACATGATACGAGTAAATTGCAGACGTACTAAATTTATGAAGTATACGAAAGAAAGACAAGTACCAAACACCATCGCGTTTATGGTCACAGCAACAAATGCAAATGTAAAGTACCGGACAGAGTCGAGCGAACGTGACGCGGCGCGTGGGCAAACCCGCTCCGAGTCGGCTCCAGGCTCCAGCACTCTAACCTCTAGCTAAATCGTGACGAGCGCTGTCAAAACGCTCGTATAAAATAGTACCAAGACTACAATGGATACTTTAAAATTGTCGATGTCAATCGTGACAACAGTACATATTGTGGTATATAGGTACTTTTAACCTACCCAGATCGAGTATACCAACTTCTAAAATAGGACGGATGGTACCGATTATGGGCCGATCGCTTTTACATTTTCTGAAGAAGGCAGAAAATTATTGATCTCAAACTTTAAGTAGGTTTCACAAGCAAATAAAACTGCACAAATAATTTGGAATTTTAGTAAACTAAAATATCTCTAAACTAAACTATAACGTAAGATACTAGATTAATAAATAAAGGAAAAATACTGTAATTTATACACGTTTAATTTATTCCGAAACAACAAACCCGTACTAACTTATAAATAAAAAATTGTACCACTCGTCTAATAAATGATAGACTGCAAATTAAAACTTCTGATGCAGATTAATGAACAATTGACTCGGAATGGTCTGAGGCGATACGTAGGCGATGGGTATGCGCATGCGCACGTGACTTGCATCCAATGTGAGGGTTTAACTTAACTTCGCGCAGACACGTTGGCAGTTCTTTACATTCATTATGTAGAATTGTGCACAGACGTTTAGATAAGCGTTTAAACATTGTTTGCAATTCACATCAAGATGTTAAAATAAAACCTTTTTAGTTATGGAACATCCTACTCCGTGATTGTCAATAGGCAGTGCCAAACTATCTAATATACCTACGACTGCAAACATATAATTCAATAAAACAGCAGTAAATTAACCTTTCGTTCTTGTGTTCCTTTGAATTTACATCAGTTCGCTTAGATAACGAGGATAGGAAGTAATTGCTTGCTACTAGTGGAAAATTTTATCATTTTCTGATTGAATTTGGAAGCATGCAAAATTCTACGGGGAAAATCTAATTCTGTTGTTCTACAACAGTATTTTTCATTTTTCTTTTATGTCACGGAATATCAAAATATACATGTTACTAATGCACTATTAAAATAACCGGATAATAATAATAGACATCGTTAAGCCGTAGCGTAGGCGTGTCAGCTCGTAAAGGAAAATGTGGGGCTCCGCTTATAACTGTCTATAACACAGCGCAACTTTACTGATTCATAATTGTGTATAGTTCACCCTAATTGGCCATTTACAAATTAGTTCCCTTGCCTTGTTCTCACATAGTGTCTATAACATGCCTAAAAGATAGCCAAGCCATGCATTAATTACTATAGGGTGATATTTGGTAAAAGTAAATATCCTGGCAGAGAACTAAATCTTTAAATTTTGGTTGCAAAATATTTGATAATGATCAGCGATATCAGTAGCATAAACACGCTCAAGGCCGACGGAGGAAGTGTGAATAATCGCCATTATCCGAGGCACTTGGCAGTTTGATTTTTGTTACACGTCCAATCTTTTGTAAGCGGAAAAGTTATTTTGAGACGCTCAAGTCTTGAATTCCTTGCATTACTTGATTTAACTATACCATCAAGGAATTCTACGAGCTCATGTATCTGCTAACGATTGATTTTTAACTTATTTGAATGGGCGCGATTCAGAACTAAACTCACAAACCACAGTTAAATGTAGCATGCAATTTTTTCATCGTTTTCTTTCTTTATTTGTAATTGTCACAATAAACTCATTAAATTATAAAATATATGGTATGTACGTAACTTTTATCTCAAATTACAATATCTTCTTAGATGGTTTCCTGAAAATGATTGTAGCCAGTGTCAAGTTTTGACTAAGCATTATTCTTAGAGATTGTGTTAACAACTTTGCTTATTATATGAACAACCGGACAGGCGTTGTGCAAGTACAATATTATTAATAACTTTTAACGTTTAAGTATATTTTTTATTTATTTTAAATACATTTTTTTTTGTAAAACTAATACAGCCATAAATTACTGTTTAAGTAGGATAGATATAAACGTTAAATCTAAGAGAGTAACGTAAGAAGCTAACGAGTTATAGAGAAAACGTGTACTCCCGAGTAAATCCGAGTCCTGGCGAACGGTCAACGGAGTTTCTCCTATTTTTTTATTATCAACTTCGTCAGTCAATCGTTTCGCTTGCACTTAAGTGTCAAGCGCATATAACTATAACTGTTACTGTTACATGCGTATTTTGACCAACATTTTGCTGTGTGTTTGAAGTGCTTCTGCCATTTTACTGTGTTTTCAGATTTTCGTTGGTATCAATGTTTAAAACCATATTTTAACTCAAGATATCCATCCTCTCAAATGTCATCGGCGATTAATAATATGTGTAGAATAGTTAGCCGCCTCTGTGGTCTAGTGGTTGAGACCACCTACCTCAGATATAGAGGTCCTGGGTTAGATTCCCATGGGGACAGAATTTTCTGCTCGGTTTGGTTGTTGGTAGGGCTTTTCAAAGTCCGCCTGGCTAACTACCACCATCTTACCTAAGTCAGCGGCCATAACAATAATTTTAACAACATTGTTGTGTTCCGGCAGTTAGTAGAGGCGTGATAGCCAGTTCCTCTGTGGTTAAGGAATCCGGGTGTAACTCGCTTCCATCATCGGCCTTATCTTCACTTACCATCAGGTGAGATGAAGGCCAAGAGTTACCCCGTTAGGATAAAAAATAATAATCAAGGTTCTATTTGTCATTCATGATAAATCCAATTCAAATAATAGTCAATCTGATGTTGACAGCATAATTACCATTTCTTGTATTCTGTTGCTCTATATTAGGACAGCAAACATTAGAATGGTGTCAAAATACCTCCACAGGCGCGAGTTCGTTCATTGGGAGTTGGGAGGTATGACATCTTCGTCGCGGCAAGGGGTTTGGGTTTACATTTTCTACAGTATAGTCCGGTAGTATTTGCTTGGATCGGTTTTCGTAATGATGGCATGTCATTATTCTGCCACGTAGCTACATAATGTGTGCCGGTAGACTGGTGGGCGCATGTATAATTGCGGTGTATCGTTGAACGCTCACCTTGGCCGCGGCCCGAGCAAGGCCAAGGTCGTTAAAGCGATCCGCGCAACGCCTCCCTCCCGCCCGGGCCCTGCCCCTCCCCGCACTGCACGCGCATGTTTTTTGTACAGTGAATGATGTAATCTGCAATTCGGCGCGCGCGCAACATGGCTGCCGCGTCACACTCAGATTAACATGTTAAATTTACCAAAAACTTACTCTTAAAACAAAACGCATTAAATAGAAAAAGTAAAACAAAATGGAGATACGGCTCGAGCCTAATATTTACGTATCTCGATAGCTGGTTGGAATGCTAATTCTAGTAAATATTGAAGATTAACCGGCGAGCGCGGTGGATCCCACCGCCTACATATCCAACTTCACGGCATAATCTAATGATGCAGTTGATTTTTTGTGTTGTTTAAACACTATTTCCACCATCAATAATAAAACAATAATATGCAGTTCACTTATCAAAACAGTTCACTTATCAAAACAGTTCACTTATCAAAACAGTTCACTTATCAAAACAGTTCACTTATCAAAACAGTTCACTTATCAAAACAGTTTCATGCTATTTATTGCGTTTTCGTGTTTGTTTCTTGAAAAGTTTGTGTCTCATTGACTTATTGTGCACTTGACACTTCCCGAGATCCTATATCAGCAGATATAATTTAATAGGTAAACGCGACGCTGTACGAAGAAACCACAAGAAGCAAGTTCATAAGCAAACACTTATTACACGAACAATTAAGTCGGAATGTTGTCCCAGCATCAGGAACAATGTCTGCCTTACGCGCCGTCGCTTCGATTGCAACATTCGAACAACTTGACATACCGATCATAGGCTAAGTAACCGCAGGGAATTTTCAAGACGAGCATGACACGTTGGCTTCTTTAATGTACTTAGAACTTGATTGTTACAAGCCCCAAGAAATCAAAATATATTTGAAAAGGCTATCAATATTCGAATCAATTAATCATGATATGTAACTTGATAAGTTGATAAATAAATGTACAAAATAAAAGTAGAAAAGTTAAGGATATGATAAATAACAAAGAAACATGGACTATGGCTTTTCGCCGGAATCTGAGTAGCTAATAAATTATGCATAGGTATAAAGGTTGACTGAGTATTGTAAGTAATTGTTGGCAAAATTACAAATGATATCAGAATCTGCACTCTGGATGAGGTAATACGGAGTCCTATGTATAGATTTAAAACAATTCCTATATGGTATATGGCGGCTGCAGCGGTGTCACCGCGCATTCAGCTGCAATTTATCATCAAGCCATCGGCTCGACAGGTCCAATCTCGCCGCACACTATTTCTGTATGAATGGCCATACTATCTCGTGTTTATAATTTTACATCCACATTATACGCATCTTCCTGCACACGATGCCAAATGATCCCTTCGGGTATGCCAAAGCGATAAACGCCGTCCAAGTCCTTGAGGTAGCGTTATATAGATTTCCATAGTTAAATACATGTGAAAATGTCTGGGTTCAAACCATTTCCAATAGTGCCAACACTGAGTCCTTTCAAACAAATGTTGTTTCGTTTGTCTGAATAGTACGAAACAATGTTGTTTCAGAGATATTTCATTTCCTGTTACGAATAAATGTTTGCCTCCGTTCTGACAGTAAATCAAATAACAACAGATAGAAGATCTGGCTGATTCGATTTTTTGCAAGGTAGCTCAAAGACAATAACTTCAATAATCTGTACTCCGTAGTTGTTTTTTTCATATTTATCGTGGCTGGTAAGTATTTGATTGGCAGATTAATGCAGTAATTGCCATTGGGAATGATATAAATACTATTAAAAACTAAATAAGAATACTTTTTGGGAGCAAGTTGCTTTCACACCTGTACACAATCTTGTTTCAGGCCCTAAGAAAAAAAGTATTACGTATATTGGACAAGGAAAAGTATTTATTGTGATGCATAATAATCTTAAAGTAGCCATAGTTCATCCGGCAATACTCATTTATTTTGTCGCACACATTTAGTTCCCATTGGCGGGGTTTAAGACAGTGAATTGTGCTCGGAATGTAACTCGCGTGATACGTTACGAGAACGAGCCTTTCCCTCTCGCAAAGACTCGCATCCCACGCGCTGCGCGGTCGCAGTAGCGACGTACGCACTCCGTAGTAGGTGCCGGTGTTGGCGTACTACTACCGACTGTTTGAGCGCTCGCCGTAGTATCGTGGTCGCGGCCAATTTTAGCAGATCCGATGCCAAAATCAACACAAATGTCGTCATAAAATTATCTTAAAACATTAATACCATTAGATAAACGGGTGTAACTGTTATTTTCCATACCATCATAATGCACAAATATATTAACCATGGTCAGTGTTTCAAAATACTATTCAGAGTAGTTAATGCGTTCCAATTATATTAGTAATTTTTAAAGAAAATAATCACAATTTAAAATTTTGCAATCTTTACAAGGTGCTCTTGCGCATCACGCAATGTTATTTCATAATTTTATCGAGAATTCGCTGTCTTCACCTCAACATCACGCACAAAGAAATTTAGAGCCCCGTTCCTTTATCGTACTTCCAGCGCTTGGAATTCTTTGCCTGCACATGTGTTACGTCCTTCCTATAACATGAGTTCCTTCAAAAGATGAGTGAAAAAGCACCTTTTTGGGCCGGCAAGGTGGAGGCGGCTAGAGCAGTGTCTTAACTGCACTAGCTGTCTTCGCATATGGACGACTCTTACTGCTTCACATCAGGTGGTGTTGAGTCATTTGCCGTGCTTTGCATAAAGGAATTGAATATGTTAAGTTTGAAGAAGTACTGAATTTACTCACTAATATCGGTGATGTCGTTCCACTTCATGACGACGTCCGTGCAGAAGTCACCTGGAAACAAGAATACATAAGATTATTAAAATATTAAATGATGCTTCCGTATACCGATTATCTAAAGGTTTTAATTTTTATTATAATTACTTACGGCCGAACACTCAAGTCACGTTTGCCAGTACAAATTCTGAATTAAAATATTTAAGAGGGCCTTTTTAAGAAGCGTGTGAGCATTCGGACGTTAGGTATGTAAAAATATATGCATATCGAAATTTTTGGAATGTTTGTTTTTTTCATGCCAGTCGGTTTTTAAGAAACTAGCTTAAACCATATGTAAATAAAACTGGCCATTTAAAAATGGAGTAAATGATTACTATCAATCGTAAAATTTTCGTATTAAACGAAAATAAAACATACAAGTATGGAAGTTTTAGATGTTTAATAAGCTCTTAAAAACAGACCGATTGTGTTCAATAAACTGCCTCTCCGTCATATCGTATTTGAATATTGTATTACAACAATTAGCATATAATGCAACTTTTTACGTGTGTGAGAGTGGGAATATCTGCAATAGATGCTCCTTTAATTAAAATGAAACATAATAGCGGAGAATTGAACAAAAAAGTGTTATAATGCAAAACAATGCACGCTGGCCTGTGTTTAGCTAACTGTCGCGAGCACGCTACGGCTGCGTATGCGTGCGCACGCAATGTTCACGCTAACGCACCACCTTTATCCGCTGCTTCACACGTGGTAGGTTTCATTATTAACTATTTGCTTGTTTTGAGCGAGCGAAGCAGGAGCATCAGACGTCGCCATTGTTCATGCTTAACCACGCAAGTAGGACTTAAAGGATTTTGTATGGTATAGGTATCGCGCTTTAAAAACTCGCGCTTTGCAAATGCGAATGCTACAAATAAAAGCTTATTAAAAAACTACAGATTTTCATCAACGCATCTGAGTTGCTTTCGAGCATCATCACAAATTGTCTCGCGCGTAGGTTTTACTCCAGAACAAGCCGGGTTTTATAAGGCTTTGGTACCGTAGACCACATACAAATACGACGGCAGGTTATTTAGAAGACCGAGAGTATGACTAGCTACTTTGCTTGGCGATTGTGGACTACGAGATGCCCTTGGATTCGATCGAGACGTGTCGAGAGGTGTCACATCGAATATAGGTATAGAGAGCTCTACCATGTTGGTCCGTGTAATAGTATCAGTAGGTATACAAGACCTATCAGACTTCAAGCCAATGGACTGGACAGGGCTTCAGTTTTATCATCAACGACAAGTATATCGCAACCCTTCGTCTTGCCGATTCCTATGGCAGAATATGTGGAGGAATTGAGCATAATGCTCGGTGATTTAGACTGAACCTCGCGAAGTCACGATTTGGGAAATCTAAAAATGTGCGGTTGTTTGGAGAATACCAATCGGATAGGCAGCGTTTGGAAAATTGCGTAAGTCGGAAGTTTTCGACCAGCAGTGCGATTCACTTAAATAAATATTCGACATTGAGCTTGACGACTGATAAAACAAGACGACTGATTTTGACGTTCCGGCACAGCGCTGCGCGTCAGCGTTTTTACTAACCTCTACATCGATCTCTTGGCTTTGTATGTTTGTCTCTATTTTAGAGATACGACATGAAGTACAATCGATATTTTACGATTTAGTTTTTTTATACCACTAAGTCTGCAATCAATCAAGCATAAGCAAGCATAGAAAGGGGCCGTGGGCGTGGTCTACAAACGCTAGAAAACACACAAGGAGGCAAAATCTCTCCTTAAGCTTAAAGGTTCAATACCGCTTGTGAGCTCAGGATCGTCGACAATTCTCATAGCGCGTCTTTGGAGCACTTTAAATGGTCCAAGCTGGTATCTAGGTGCTCCCGCCCATAAGTGGCAGCAGTACTCCACATGGGGCCTGACTTGAGACTTATACAGTACAGTCTCTTAACACGATATCAATTTAATGATAAATCAATGATTTATAGTCATGATAAAAAATTTGAAAATATCCAGTTCTTTCTATTTTGAGTAAGACTCAAAAATCTTTACTGTGCAAATAGATAGTCAGGCCTGCTTGAAATAAGTATACAACCAACATCGCAGTGCGTATAGATATAGATATGTAGGTACTGCGTAGGTAATTATAAGAAATTTTTCACTGAATTTGCAACGGGATTTTTGTATGGTAATGAGAAACAATCATCATTTTTGTCCTTTGTGTTATTTGCGAGATGTTTATAAACAGATTCGTTTGGTTAGAAACTGTAGATGCGAGTATGGGAGAATAAATTGACTAGAATTTTTGGTTTGTACTTTTTGTTGGTCAGGTCCTGGCGGGCGTTAGATAAACAGAGAAACCAAAATAGCTGCAGTTAGCACACTGCATGAATGTTTTAGCGAGGTTTCCCTTCGGCGCGGCGGAGGACGCGGCACAACTAATGCATCCCAAGCAAAACGAAAGCGGACCTGCATAAGTGCATTATACTAATTGGTTTAACCGACTCTGAAAAGAATTGCAATACAAATAAACGACTATAGTCGGAAACGCTTAAAACCTAAAGCTTTTATCCCATTCTGACCCGCCGGCGTCACTGTAATAATAAAATATCCATTGTCTCTGGTTTGTGGGTACTACACAAATTAATGTGAAACAGTGCGACTAGAAAATCTATTCGTGTGGTGGATCCGACCTCAGTCCGACCTCTCCCGTTTAATTTTGAGCTTTATCAGCATGGAGTAAGGTTATGGACGTACCTACCGCTGTTGATACTTGGTAGGTAGTAGAGGCGGCCTAGTTTCGCTGAACGAATTATTCTAATAGTACGGCCGACGACCTTTCAGATGAGGATTCAGTTTCGCTAATTTGGTTCAAATGAACCCGGCTACGTTTAATTTGTATTTACAGTATTTTGTAAATATCCAGGGAATAATCTAACAAGTAGTTAGAACTATTATGGTACATCTACATTCAAAGGAAATATTAGGATTAGGAAATAATAGGATTATTTAGTTCTTCATAGAAGCCCCTAAATGGCTCAAATCAAAACATAGTTCCAAGTTATGAAAATTAGAATTAAGAATATGAGTACCTACATTACTTATTTGAAAACATAATTTTAGGATTCATAACTCAGGATTTTTTGTCATTTAAAATATGTAATATCGTGCATCAGAGTGTTTTAGTATTTGTTAGGAAACAGTCATTAGAAATGTCGATCCTAGTACAGTATAAATAGTACATTCTACGTTTAGGTATACCTCTAGATATAGTGCGTTCGGCTCTGCAATTACTTAATTCGCTGTTTGCTTAATCACCCACTAGCTAGTCACATAGGAAAGCAATGTAATCACCCCTAATTATGTACCTTCAAATCAATAGTAAGTAGTAACTTACTACTGATTTGAAGCAGTTTTGAGCCTCTAGCTGAGCAGAAGGATATCTGATGTCTGTAATGTCGCCAACGTCATCAGAAGAAACGAGCACACGCCACAATGTGGACGTCACTTGTTCACGGTTGAACGAACTATGTCTACTTTGTTATTCTCGAATGAATCTCATGAAACTGAATGACACAAAATAATATGAAGAAGAAAATATACGCGATAATGTCAACAGATATCAAAACCCTAAAGTATTTACGATACAGTTGCATAATATTGATATACAATGAAACTACTGTTGATGGTGTTCTTACATCCGAAGATTCCTAAATTACTAAGCTCAGTTTTTATGGATTTGTGTCGCTCAAAAAGGATCGTGTGTCTATTATGGAAACAATATACATATTGAAAGTTGTAAGTTGGTTTAGATAACGATCTATGTACAGTCTGCCTACAAGTATGCTCGATGTCAAAAAATGTGCACTTTGCAATAGGGTTATATGAAGTTCATTCCGTTCTGTTCTCGTATCAGATGAGTGTATGTATGTCGCGCGAACGTCTGCAACAGGCGTGCGTGCACCACGGCTCGCTCCTCGACCCGGATTCGGTTCAGAGGTGAACGGCCGGAGACCGCCTGGCTCCGCTCAGGTGGCTACAAAACAATTCGATTGACGCTTTTTCAATAACTCCAGCCTATCACCTGTTTGAAATCGACAAAATTATAAAATTGAAATTGAAAGAATAATGGAAAATCTCTTTACATGATTTTAACTGTGATATTTCTTTCGTGTCTAGAGCTCACTGAATTGGACAGGAATAAGTATTTTCAATTAAGGCCGTATTCCATCAATCGAAGAGCCTATGAGCAGTCCAAATATCTCCGTCACCTTTCCACGTGTAAAATTAGATGATGAGAACTCAAATTATCGAGCGTAACTTTTTAGCGCCATCTAGTGGGGAACTGTATGGGGTTTTTAATTTTAAGAACAAAATTAAGTTAATTAGTCATGTTTCAAGATATGTTGATCTACAAACGCCAAGTGATATCGTGCCACGGATAGGACAGCATTTATTAGGTTTTTACAAGGCAAAACTAATGAAATAGATGTAAATTAAATTTTATATAAATATATTTCATGTTACATTTGTTGTAACATCTAAAAGAAATACAACACAACGACAAACACAAGGAATACTAAAGTGATATCTCTTATAACTCCAAATCAATTAAAAAGTGTAGAGCCAGTAGAGCTAACTCTTTGTTATGCCTATGTCGCAGGCATCTGGTTAATTTAGCCTAGCCAGTTGATTGGACGGCTAGGCCGCTCATTAAACAGCAGCATCCAATTAAATGCCTAGGCCGATAGTTAATAGAACTAAAATCACTTAGCTTAGTTTAGCAACTTGACGTATTGAAAGTCAACTTAATTAGAATGTAGTATGTATAGATTGTTGTATACAACAACAAAATCTAAAAAAAATTACGCTCTTGCCAACGTGCAATGGAGCGAAGTGTTCTAGGAATCAAACTTAGAGACAAACAAAAGAGCGAGAACATAAGGAGAAAAACTAAAATAATTGACGCAGTACAACACACTAAAAGACTAAAATGGAAATGGGCAGGGCACATTGCCCGCACTACAGACAACAGATGAACAAAACGAGTCACCACACGGACTAATAACGAAAACGAAATAATAATGTTTAGATTGCGGAGCCACTATTCGCATCTTTTGCGCAGTCATTTAGTAGTAGCTTAAGAATTATGTAGCCCGATCCTGGATTTTGTAGTGGAATACTTCAAAAGTAAAGTCATCGTACGGACGATCTGCCTAGGCGTCCAATTAACTGGCTAATTTAATCAGATGGCTTACACGACGTTCCGCTATGACTTAGCTAAAGTTTTCTCTGCCATTTGATTGAATGCCGGCGTTTAATTAAGATGGGGTATAGTATACCCATGCATCCACCGCTTTACATTGTAGAATTGTATCATAATTCAGTGTTTATTTACATATCTGCCTATCTAATTAAAAAGATAGCAAATACCTAATCAGTATAAAATAATCATTTTGGTACAATTATAGTTCACGAACCAGTTAATATTGGTGCCTCACGTTTGTAACCAATCATCATTATCATCATCATCAGCCTATATACGTCCCACTGCTGGGCACAGGCCTTCCTATAGAGTATTTACATACGGAGAATTTTTTTCCCGCACAATTGTTTCTCCATACTGAAACTGTTTTTCAGCAGTCCCAATCAAAAACATCATCCATCACTGACTAAAGTTTATCGGTCGTTATTTGTATTTTTAAATAAGCCCCTTATCTGGTAGGTAGGTATTTTCTGGCAGATAAGTTTGAAGTGTCTCTAGTTATCGGGCAGAGGTGGCGATAACAGCTGTTATGTAGGTAACGTAGGTTGCCGACCCCGTGCCCTATCGCACAGCTGATACCTCAGTAGACAAGTTGCTTTTTTAATTTGTCTTTATAGGCCCATAAAATGTTTTTCTGTAGGTCAAGCCAAAAGCGTAACACTCACCGCCAATGCTATAATTGTAAATAAACCTACGAGTATCTCTTGACGTTATTAATGTTCTCATATACATAATTGCCCCTAAACCTGCTGGCTGATGGCGATAACCAAAAGCCCAAGATTATAATATAAATAGATTTATTTGAAAGGATATACTAACGGATTGGTCCCATTTTAACTCGGCAGCAATCTGATGAAAATCCTAGGAGATAGAGAATGGAACTCCTCGACAAACAACAGTTAAGTGATAGTAATATACGCTATCACCGGTTTTGACTGTATATTTGTGTATTTATCAAGTATCTAATGGTAAACACTGGAATATGTTACAGTATATGTTATTTTTAGTTAAATAAAAACAAAAAACTAAGGAAAAACAATATATTTATTTCATTCAGCGACTGAGAGAGAGAAAGCCGAGGATGCTGAAGTTACCCAAACCACACCCCACACCCATTTAGCTTTGATCTTGAAAAGAAACCTAACTGTGTAAAAATGGCCGACCGTGAAAACCGAATCCAAAAAATAACTTTAGTTATATCATGGGTTATATAGAATAAGTAGGTACCTAATAAAATTTATTGATTATTTTTTCCTTCTTAGTGTTTAGAAGTTGGTTTTTATTTATGTTAAAAATACTGTTTCATAATTTTTACTGATACTTTCGAAGGTTTAAATCAGATGGGTGATCGTGGACCTAACTGGTATTATTTCAAAGCCAATAGAATCATCAGCACCACTGAAATGTATCAAGAAAGCAAAAATCCGCAATTTCGCTGACATTGGTGACTTAATTATTAACTATTGAAACTACTGAATCAATTAAAAAATATATATGGGACTATAATGGATTTGGACTTTTTTTGGATTTGTTAATCCAAAGCGGCTTATAAATAACAGAGTTCTGAGGTAACAAACATTAAAGAAAACAACATACAGGCGAATTTATAACATCCCCCTTTTTCGAAGTCGGTTAAAATACTGTTACGTTAGTTAGACAAATACTTAAATTCTAATCAAGAAGGGAAGATAAAAAAAGCAAAAATCAATTAAATTTAAGTATTTACCGACCAATGTTTGTTCTAAAATTATGGTATCGAGCTTTTCTCCAATAGTGATGCCGATCCGCTATTAACCGATATTTCACTGTCGCAGATTAATAGGTAAGGTACATGCGGTGTTCGAGCTGAAACTTATTTAAATATTCGCGCCACTCGATATCTGTCAAAGTGCTTCGCGCTTTCTCAACCTGGGCAAGTGGCGCGCTCTGCAGTTTTTCACTCGCAACTTAACTTTGAATAAAGAAAATCATCTGTGTTTTTACTCCACTGTAAAACTTTATCAAAGGTTCATTGTAAATTGATTAAAGTGAATTAAATCAACATTAACTTACAAGTGCATAGTTATTTCATATCTTACAACCAGTTTACAACCTAAAATCAAGAAATATCTCGGAAAAGGATGATAAACTAAATTGCATCCTCAACATGGTGACCCCGACGTGATAAAACAAGCATCAGTTTCGCTGCTAGTCAAGCAAACCTTCACTCCTAACTTCGAGCACAACCCAGTGGAAGACAACAACTCAATTTTAAACAAGGGAAGTGACCAATCCTTTTCTTTTCATGAATAATTCCTTACTCCTCACTTGTTCTACTCTGTGTTGTCCCGGTTTAAACGTTTGGTGAACCTATTTGTATCTACCTAAACAATTTAGGTCGTTCTCCAAACAATAAACTAGCTTATATAGGTAAACTTCATTAAACTAGCATCGAAACGGTCAAAATAATTAAATCTGAAATTAATAACTCTAACTTCTCAAGTTCATTAGAACAAATACATAAATTATAAATTTCAAGTGATCCTATTCATTTCTAAAAGTACCTACTCAAGTTCAATTATATGTAAATTTGCAAGTGTTTTCCTGATAACTTTACAATACATATTTAATGATTATATTTTAGTTTTACTACTTGCAAAACTTACATAAACTTAAGTAAATAATACTACAAACTTGGTATTTACTATATAAAATAAAAATAAATCTTCATTTAACACTTCTATGTTATTTTATAGTAATTATAACAGTAAACTAATTATTCCACTCTATTGGGTTGGGCACTTTGTGCTCCCCTTTCAGCTGATGGTGTGAATGTGCCGGCCTTAACCAAGTTCACCACTTTGCTGAACTTCCATTGTTGTCACTACTACACTGAGCATAAGCCATAAGTTAAGTATTTTGTTCTATTTATATCACACATGCAATTCATCAATACTGTTACTAAATTTATTTTATATTCATATACCTACTGGTAGATTGGTATTGTAGAAAAAGTAATATTCTGTTCTTAAACAAAATAAAAATTTAATTGCCATTCAAAATGAGTAAAGGAAAAAATGTTGAAAATCTTATCACTAAAAGATGTAGCATAGAACAGCGCATTCAATTATTTCAAAAATTCATCGATGAATTGTCTGTTACTAAACATCTAAGTCAGAGTCAGCTTACAGAACTTTCTGTAAGATTGACTAAATTTGAAACTCTATTTAACACATTTGATGAATTGCAAACAGATATAGAGGTCTCCGATGCCTCACAGTTCATGGTAAGAGCGGAAATTGAACAGTCATTTTATACATTGATCTCTCTAGCAAAGGACTCATTAACAAATCATTCTAAGCCTTCAGAACTACATAAACCTATTGAAAATAATTACTCAGTTATCACAAATCCAATTTGTCTGCCGCAAATAACAATAAATAATTTTGATGGTAGCTACTTTAAATGGCTTGAGTTTAAAGATTTATTCTGTTCTCTTATTCATCATAATAAAAGCATAGTTGACATTCATAAGTTCCATTATCTCAGCTCATATTTACAAGGTGAGGCAGCACACGTTATTGCTAATCTTGAAATTACCGGGAAAAACTATGAAGAAGCATGGGCTCTCCTCTGTCAAAGATATGACAACAAGAAACAATTAACAACACAACATTTAAATGCTTTGCTAAATATTCCAAATATAAATAACTCATCAAAAGCATTGAGAGGTATTGTTGACCATTTATCTAAAAATTTAAGAGCTCTGCGCAATCTAGGTATTTCAACTACCAACTGGGACCCATTACTAATACATATTATTATACCTAAATTGGAGAGTGATATAACTCTTAAATGGGAAGAAAATAAAGCATGCCTTAATGACCTCCCTTCATTAGAAGATCTTTTCAAGTTTTTGAAGTTCAGAGCTGATATATGTGAAAGTATAACAAAACCAAAATTAATTGTGAAATCTCATGCGATTTCAGCCTCGACTGCACTGCCGGATCCAGTTGCTCTGTCAATGCAGTCAGATTCCCAGCCATCATGCATCTTTTGTGGAGGCAGCCATCGTATCTACAACTGCACCACATTCCGAGAGAAGTCAGTGGAAGAGAGAATTTCCGAGGCGGCCAGGTTGAAATTATGTCTTAATTGTTTGCGAAAAGGACACCCCACGCGACTGTGCAGGTCAGGCCCATGCTTTACTTGTAAAAGGCGACATAATACACTCTTACATAGAGAGGTCTCTCAGTCTAGCAATGTATTGGTTAATATCTCAAATTTTAAAGAAACTGATCAACTATTACTTGAATCAGATCAAGCATATAGCACTGACACCGCTGTCAATATTTCGGTTCAATCTCTGTCATTTACTAATCATATACTACTGTCTACTGCTATTATCAATGTGTATAATCCTAATTCAAACAAACACGAAACCGTTCGCGCTCTACTTGATAGCGGGAGTCAGGCTTCTATCATCACAGAAAAGTTGAAACAAAAACTTGGTCTGACCTCTCTGCCTACTCGTACAAATGTAGTAGGTGTAGGCGACAAGTCTCTTACCTGTGCTGTTGAACGCTGCGCTGTTCGCATACAAGCTAAATGCAATCAATATGCACTTACTCTATCGTGTTTGGTATTACCTAAAATATCTGGTGATTTACCTCACTCTCAACTCGATATCTCACAATTAAACATACCCATAAATATAAAACTTGCAGATCCCAACTTCTATCAACCAGCACCTATAGAAATGTTAATAGGCGCTGACATCTTTTGGCAACTAATATTAGGTAATCGTATTACACTAGGCCCAAATAAGCTTATTGTCACAGAGACCCATCTTGGCTGGATACTAGCTGGGCCTATACCTATCAATTTAAATAGCAGCCACAATATTCAAACTGTTCAATGCAATCATCTCTCTCTTGATCAACAGATTAAAAAATTTTGGGAAGTTGAAGACATCCCCGAATCAAATATATCACTTTCAAATAGTGAGATAGAGTGTGAAAATCATTTTATTTCAAACACCCGTCGTACTGATGACGGTAGGTTTTGTGTTCGCTTACCTCTAACTGCTGAACCTGATTGTTTAGGTGACTCCTATGAGCTAGCACGAAAACGTTTTTTAGGCCAAGAAAAACGCTTAAGAAAAAATCCAGAGTTAAAAAAAATGTATCATGAATTCATACAAGAATATTCTAAACTAGGCCATCTTTCAGAGCCTATTGAACCTGTTCCGAAGCCCGTTTATTTTATTCCGCATCATGCGGTTATCAAGCCTAGCAGTGAATCGACTAAACTTCGCGTAGTTTTCAACGGCAGCGCCCCCACTACATCTGGAATTTCCATTAATGACCTACAAATGGTAGGGCCAGTTATACAAGATTCATTATTTAATATTATCCTTAGATTTCGCTTCTATAAATATGTGCTATCAGGTGACATAGAGAAAATGTATCGCCAAGTACTTATCCACGAAAATGATCGCAACCTGCAGTTAATATTATGGCGTGATAACGAAACGGAGGCGATTCGCATTTTGCGTTTAAATACTGTCACATATGGTTATACTAGCGCTAGCTTTCTCAGTACTCGTTGCTTATGGCAACTTGGACACGAATGCAAAGACGAAAGAGTTAAAACAATAATTCTAAACGATTTTCTGGTCGATGATCTCCTCACCGGATCTGACTGCCCCCTAGAGCTAAACCGTATTAAGGAAAGCCTAGAAGTTGTATTGCCCGCCGGAGGGTTTAAGTTACGAAAGTATCGTAGTAACTTATCTTCCATTTTATTTAGTGCTAGCGTTTCTGATTCCCAGAGAAGTCTCATCATCAGCTCTTCCTCTCACACTTTAGGTGTCGGCTGGAATCCAAATAACGACGTAATTAACTTTCCTACAAATTACTCAACACAAAATGATATACCCACAAAAAGGTCCATTCTTTCGGATTCTTGCAAGGTGTTCGATCCCCTGGGTCTCTTGAGCCCGCTTACTATAAAACCCAAAATAATAATTCAAAAATTGTGGCTAACTAAGACCGAGTGGGATGAACCGGTGCCAACCGCCATAAGACAGGAATGGATTTCGTTTGTAGAGAGTTTACCTCATCTTCTCACCCTGTCAATCCCGCGACGCGTTGTGTGCAATAATCCCACTCGACTTGAGCTCCACTGCTTCAGCGACGCTTCGCAAGTCGCATACGCCGCTTGCGTTTACGTACGATCCATCAGCGAAGACGGCGACGTCCACGTGCAACTGTTATGCTCTAAAGCTAGAGTGGCTCCCACAAAGCCAAATACCATACCACGCCTCGAACTCCGCGCCGCACTGCTGGGTGCCCAACTCGCCGCCGCAGTCGCTCGCGCCCTACGTACGCCTGTGGCCCAAACATGGTACTGGACGGACTCTTCTATTGTGGTGGCGTGGCTACGAGTCGAGCGGCACAAGTTGCAAACATTCGTCGCAAACCGGGTGGCCGCCATCGACGATTTGACCGGTGGGTGCGCGTGGCGGCACGTTCCCGGCGCGCTCAACCCCGCTGACCTAGCATCTCGTGGCGTGCTCGCCGACCGGCTGTCCGCGCTGTCGCTGTGGTGGCACGGGCCCGCCTTCCTGCGCGCTCCGCCCGACGCTTGGCCAGCGCCCGCGCCCGCTGTCGGTCCCGGCCTACATGTCCCCGAGCTTAAAGTGCACGCCACCACCTGTGATGAATCTGTACAGACTCTTATCAATTTCAATAACTACTCTTCTTTTAGCAAACTGCAGCGAACGTTTGCATATGTATTAAGATTTATTAAATGCTGTAAAAACAAAACTAAACTCACCCATGCATTGCAGACTGAAGAACTCAAACGTTCATTCGAAGCACTAGCTTTTTTATCACAGCTCGAATCGTTCCCTAAAGAAATTAAACTATTAAGAGTTAACAAGTGCTTAGATTCGAAAAACAGCCTCCTTCCTTTGAGTCCTTTTCTGCATAACAATTTAATTCGGGTAGGTGGCCGTCTTGCAGAGTCTCCCTATCCATTTGACAAACGGCATCCTATCGTTTTGCACGGCAAACACAGACTTACTAGACTCTTGTTCGAACGCGAGCACTTGCGTCTTCTGCACGCCGCTCCGCAGCTGCTGCTCTCCTCCGTGAAAGATGTCGTATGGCCTATCGCTGGCAGGGACGTAGCTCGATCTGTATACCATCAATGCGTCAAGTGCCGTAGATTCAATAGCAAAACATTAAGTCCTAAAATGGGTAACTTGCCATCTGTTCGTGTGACTCCCGGCTATCCGTTCATTTGTGTTGGTGTTGATTTCGCTGGCCCGTTTTTAATAACGAACCGCAAGGGCAGAGGCTCTAAAATTGTAACTAAATGTTACCTATGCTTATTCATATGTATGAAATATAAATGCTTGCATCTTGAAGCGGTTAGCGAACTTAACAAAGATGCTTTTATCTTAGCGCTGCGTCGTTTTATTTCGCGCAGAGGAAAACCCACCGATATGTACTGTGATAACGGAACAAATTTTGTTGCTACGTCAAAAGAAGTCGGCAATTTCATACTTGCCAATACTAGATCCATATCCGATCTTGCATCCAACGAGGGTATACAATTTCATTTTTCACCGGCTTATGCTCCGCATTTTGGTGGCATATGGGAATCGGGAGTAAAATCAGCTAAATACCATATAAAAAGAAGTCTAGGTAATAGTCACCTTACGTTTGAAGAGCTGGCAACACTGTTTAGTCAAGTTGAGGCCATCCTAAACAGCCGCCCTTTATATCCAATGTCTTCTTCTCCCGATGACTTCCACCCTCTCACACCCGGCCACTTCCTCATCGGGCGCGCACTAACTTCGCTGCCTTCACCGGATTACGACTCCACAAACTTTAATCGCTTGACTCGCTACCAGTGCTTAGAGAAACATCGCCAGTACTTTTGGAAACGATGGACTAACGACTATATATCAGAGCTGCAACAACGTGCAAAGTGGCGTCTTCCCACTAAAGAACTTCGTGTCGGAGATCTTGTACTGTTGAAGGACGAGAACACTGCTCCTCTACTATGGAAATTGGGTAGAATTTCCAATTTATACAAAGGAAATGATGGAATCTCTCGCGTGGCAGACGTCACCACTCCCACCGGAATTTTTAAACGAGGAATTAAGTACCTGTGCCCGCTTCTTGATCCTGACGAAGACTGATTACAGTTCCTGTTCCCGGGCCCCCAGTATGTTCGAGCTGAAACTTATTTAAATATTCGCGCCACTCGATATCTGTCAAAGTGCTTCGCGCTTTCTCAACCTGGGCAAGTGGCGCGCTCTGCAGTTTTTCACTCGCAACTTAACTTTGAATAAAGAAAATCATCTGTGTTTTTACTCCACTGTAAAACTTTATCAAAGGTTCATTGTAAATTGATTAAAGTGAATTAAATCAACATTAACTTACAAGTGCATAGTTATTTCATATCTTACAACCAGTTTACAACCTAAAATCAAGAAATATCTCGGAAAAGGATGATAAACTAAATTGCATCCTCAACATGCGGTCTAACAAGATTTTCTCATCAATAGTAAATTAACTACAAAATCATTACACTTACGGAATTACGAAAAAATGGATTGATAATGATGTTAATAATATTAAATAATAAAACTTTGGTCATTGTAGTTATTGACAGTTGTCTCACTCTAGCTACGCGACTCGAACGAGTACCTATACATACAATAGAAAATAACAAAGATTGACAAAGAAATAATAAATTCAAGTAGGTATAATACTTATTAGGTACTAGGAAAACACCCAAATGTAAATTGAAATGAAACATTAAAGATTGTAATTAAAATTACTACAGGTAAAGCGTCCGAAAACCCCGAAAGCTAAGAGAAAATAAACTTGATTTGGCTAAAGTTTCATTTGAACCTACTTGAACGTTTTTGAAAAACCTGCTTAATTGCGTCTAAAAAGACATTAATATACCTACGTAACCTCATTCCTAACATTATTTTTTTTAACTATTATTAGTGTAATTAATGTTTGCTTTTCGTCAACCGAACCACGGTAAAAGTAGGGATCTTGATTTGAAAGTTTTGGTAATCTACTGTTGATTAAAACAATTAGCTACCTTGTACGATCACAAAACAATAAGGCGAAGAATTCCATAATATATCTAAGTTTCCCCGAGCATCTAAAATCATTATATGACATAATAAATGTAATAATAATGATTGATGATACACTTTGAAACTCACCAACAGTCAAGGACAAATTAGCGTTGAATCTATCTACCAAACCGCTATTTAAGGGCCGTCCCTAAACCCGCACAAATGAATTACTTTGTAAGCGTTTCTATGCATAGCGGTTGTTTTTCCAGAGTAGAGCTGTTCGACTGGCGAATGACCATAACTTACAGAGGGTTATTTATAATCGAATAACACCGTTTATTTAATAAGAAATGTATCTAAATGGGATGGTAGTAACGCCGTTAGTTACTTCAACTACCATAATATTAACGCACAAAACACTCGTCGTCTATTATACAGACCCTAACCAAAAATGAGGCACGAAAATGCTGAATAATAAATATATTGACCCCACCCGAGCCAAGCAAGAACAGCTGACAGCGCACAATAACTAGTAGGGCAGGTAACAAGATAATGAGGGAAACTAGTTGGGGAGTAAGAAGTGAACCCGAGGTACCAGTGGCCGGTGCTCAAATGTCCTGCGTAATTATACCTACATGCCGTAGCTACACCGACACACCCATACATTAACGTCAGATATTCTCGCAAGAGCAAACGTCTAAACGCAGCAATTACTCCGCGCCGGCGACTCAAGGATTTCTTTCATATTAAGCTGAACAATCTAAAACTAGTTACCACATAATATACTTGTTTCAAAGCTTTTTGTTCGGTTTTATAAACAATCAGTTTGTTTGCAGTCTCACCTAAAACAGGAATACTAGAACAATGTTACTCAGGTCTTCGACAATGCGATTTATTTTAAAGAAGTGCTTATCTTTATCCTTAAAAATCATCATCAACAGTCTTCTATCATTGTTTCGGTTCAGATTACTACCCATTTCCACTGTCTTTTATATCTTCATTACAATATAAGATACTATATTATGCAAGGTTTTCATTGAATGGTTTCGAGTCTTAACCTAATCTGGCTAATTCATTTTGGCATTGCATTTAAAAGAATTTATAATCACAGTTGATACTTAAATTGATAATAAAGTAGGTAAGTATTTTGCGCTCAACTTTTCTCATTCTACATAATTGTTTGAATACTTTGAATGATATATAATACGTCTTTCAATCAAAAACATAAATAATAAAATAAATAATAATAATAATAACAATGTGAAAATAAATAAACAACACAACAATATATTTTATGTGAAATAAGTGCCAAGTTCAATAATAAATAATGCGTCCAACTTAACCTAGTACAGCCTAAAATTACTAGAGGCCGATTACTAGTGTAGTAGCATTTTCATTTTGAGTTTTCGATAAAGAATTTTTTTTGGGTAATTCTGATACACCTTGTATACACATATATTTTCCATATTTCTCCGTTATCTAGTATCCATAACATAAGCTCTTATGCTTACTTTGGGCTAGATGTGTAAGAATAATATTATTAAACTATTATTATTATTATGTTATCAACGGGATAACATTACCTTTTGTAAATAAATTATTACTATTAATCATATTATTCGTGTCTTAGATCTGTTTTAACGTAATGATCGTTTCTTCGTTTCTTAGGTAATGCTATCTCTTTCGAATGTAGTCTAATTCAATATCTTGATTGACCTACTTGCTGCGACTCAGACTGATTAGTATTTTATTCTTTATTTTTTAAATCATTATAAAAACAATTATTAGTATTTTCTAATACTTACTTACAGCACCATTATCATCATTTTAATTAGATACTTTGTAATCGAATTACACGTTTAATAATCTTAGACACTTATTGAAAGGGAGAATGTGGCCGTTTTTTAAAAATACTTACTAGGTACTACATTATTATTTTAGGGAGCAAAATACATGTAATAATCGATGTTCATTTCCGATGCTGATACGTTTATATTATGTTGTTGAATGGTTCAAGTCAAACCTGAACGCCATTTCTGAATTTTAGCAAATGCAAAAGGTCCAACAAAGGTACGCGCTGCAGTGAGCGAGGGTTGCTCATTACTGGGCACCCCCCCCCCCCCCCCCTCGCCCCTGTCCCGCCGCGGGTAAAAAACGACGCCCGGTCTAACCGGCCCCACCGGTCCGCTCGTGACATAACTTATACTAATAACAACAGATATGTTGACGGAAACAACTATACGAAAGCAAACCAGACATGTATCGAGATAGCTACAGCACTCCACACAAAACTGTGAGTTTGTGACTTACAATCTCTGCTAAATACTACAACAGATCTTTATAAAATGGTAGGTTTTTCAGAGTAATTGAATTTTGATGGCTATTTTTTTTTTTTGATTCTATCTAATTAGAATTTTAAAGAAAACAAAGTTTAAATTCCTCTTGTGAAATCTGTATTTAATTTCTTATTATAGAAAATTAAAGTCGGTTTTGCCAAAACTAATGTACGAACGACGGTCATTTTTTGATTTATTAAATTTTAATGTAAAAAGCGAGGCTCCTCAACAGACATGGTTTATGACGATAACGGGGAATAAAAGGAAGTAGGTAATAGAATAAGATACATCACAAAATTATGCCTAGATAGCAGAGAGGTATCATTTGAAGAATATTTTGATTCAGTTGCGTCAAACTTACAAAATAAAATAAACGTACGAAACTTTCAATCTAACCCTCCAAAATCCACCTTCAATAAGTGCCAACAAGAGTTCTTGCTATCACCATCATCTCTGTCTATTTCCAATTTATATTTAGGGTAGGTTTTCAATTTCCTTCACTTGATTACATTTTTTACAATCTTGATTCAGTTGCAGCTTCCCACAATGCGATCTGTCTTTTGATCTATACTTAGAGCTCTGTCGAAAGTCCGTTAGTTCTTTTATGATGTACAGACAGCTACACATCAAGCGTGACAAGTCAGTTGTGTTTTGTATTGACAACTGCCAATAAATAGAATAATAATAGTAACGGTATTTAACATCCAGATCGGAAATCTGAAAAGTGTTACCTAACTGTTGCAGGTACAAGCTTTTTAGAGCTTATAATGGAGACGAATTCTCATTGACAAATTGGTAGACACGCACGCAAGTCCATTCCTGCGTGGGTATCTCTCTTTGCTGCGTTGACAAAACGTCGTCCGACATGTAATGTTGCAGTGTTTCCCTATCTCGCTACATAATTTCAGAACTATTTGAAATATTTGATACAATGTTTCGGAAGCTCACTGAATCAATCCCCAACATAACTATAGAGATGAAGTTAACAATAGATTGAAAATTAAGATGATTAACCCTTTTACTGTAGAAATTTCTTGTCAGGACTCTCGGGTGGGGTCAAGGGAATTTATAATGCACTCAAAATTGATTGTATTTTGAGTGCAAGAAATATATTTTAAATCAACTATGATGTACCTTCCAACTTTCTTTGCTGTGAAACATTACCGTGGGCAGTTCCGAGATTGCTGGATGCTAGACGAAGTACAAAAACTGCCTTAAGATTAACGTTGATAGCCGGCACACATGTATTGTGATTGTACAATTATGTCGTTTGCACACGGACTTGACAACGTTATATGACCTACCTCAACATGAGCGTTGCGGAACATACACCTTACACTATAAAGCGCTTTGATAACAGTGTACTTACCTATATCTTTAATCAAAATATTTATCAAATGACAACGAACAAGCCCTTATCTTCACTTTAGTAAAGCGAGCGCTTTGCTATTCTGTCACCAGAATCTCGCACTGAAATACGGTAACGGCAATATGATATTAACGGTTAAACAAAAACCAGTGTCTTGTTACGAGAAGTGTCATCTCAACGCAATCATTAAAAAGAGGAAGTTAGGTAAGTGAATGTTGAGACGGAGCCCTGGGGCAACTCTAAAGTCGATGGGATTTATAATGAGTGTTTTATTATTCAATTGCCGTTTTTGACGCTCGCTCGACGGATAAAGAGAGAAGTAATGATAAAATTATAAATGTTTTCACCGGACGGTGTGCCTACGTGAGCGTGCGGTTATCAGTTGTGCGCCTTTTGATTATGCATCGATTAGTGGACAGCTGATCGGGTGGCGGACGAACCGTAATCAGATATGATCACACGAGTGGACTGCCACTGCGCACGCAGCGTACTTTATTAATCCGTGTAAAGTTTAAAATTTCACATAGAGACGGCGCCGAAATCTTTGATGGCGGTGTTAGTCACACTCAAACGCAGCTAAGGTTGGGGAGGCTTTGGGCGACGCAGCGAAAATGAGAGATGCTTCCAAAGAAAATATCCACACACTAATATAGTATGACATTTATAAAGCAATAGTTAGCAGTACTTCTAGTGTAGGTAGGTAAGTTCCAATCGAATTGAAACGAAAACGATTATCGTCGTGTTCACCTCTCAGGCCCATGTAAAAAAGTGGTTTCCAATAATTTTAAACAGAGGCGCTGCTGCCGCTTTCATACGATTGGGCTCGGTTTCGATTGATGAACGATGTTACAAGAGCTATGTAAACGTGCTCGCGGACATTTACAAGTCCCAGTACTAGGTAAGACAAAGGTGAAGAAGGCACCATCAAGACAAATATCGAACGTGTTACGTTTCATGTAGATTATACCTACATTTGTAAATAAATAAACATTGTTGATAAATATTTTGTAACGGTCGCCTAGTCACAATGGCGCGAAACATCAACTTGCACCCATTGGGTCATTGCATTGTTTGTTGGAATTAGTTATTGACGGTCTATTGTCTCGACCTCCGACTTTGAAATAATCAGCTCGGAACATGTAATCAACGCTACGAAAATTGCCTGATTTAACTAGTAATTGCACCTACCTACTATAGTGCAAAAATTAGCACTCATTGCGAAACGCCACGAGTCCGGTTTGGTCATACAACTGGTAATCTCATGGAACGTGTAGCCAATTACAAACTAAACACCATATTTCGGTATCGCGATTGCACTGCGTTTGCGAATAAGTGAAACACCAGCTCGAACATTGAAATATCACAAAACCGTCAAAAAGAAACTCAACTCATAGCTGTATGTAATTAAGACTAAAAACATGCCTTGTAACTTGGAGATTTTACGCTGATTACAAGGAATTGATTATTGTGCCGGTGCAAAAGCAATTCAGGAAATACTATAAGTATTCTTAATGCATCCCTGATCGACTCACGACGCGACGCTTTACACAAAAGGATGTTTGAGCAGACACGACAAGAAAAACGATTCCTGGAATATTCTGCAAGTGATGGAGCGGCGGCCCTCGTGCGCTGGTCTTACGGGCGGCGGTGGCGGTGCGCTGGCTCTGGCTCACCGACACTTTTTGCGGCCGCTGTCGCGCCGAGTCGGCCGCGAGCGCAGGGGGCCCATTCACTCCGCAATTGCCAATTGATGGCGCAAAATGCAATTCAAAACCGGCAGGGTTGACGAGCTCTTGACAGTTAAAAAGATGTTAGTTTCTGATTATGGCGATGGCCGTTCCAAACAGTAGATTTGCATTTATATTGCATATTTATTTGATATTCTCATAAATCATTGTTTTATTTCCAAGTATATAATACTATCATGGAGATTTACTGTTCCAAAGAACTAGTACATTTAAGTATCGCCTACTTATAAACTTTTTCGTGATTATTGAATTGTTCTTCTGTTACTTAAGTATATGGAATGGTCGTCATTTCAGGCAACCCTGAATTATCCATTAATATGGAGCGGTGAACGAGAACCACTACGAGTCTGATCACGGTTCGTTCAAAGAAATGGAGACCAATTAAATGGAGCTTCGTTTGGTATTACTTATAATTCACAGCGTAAATCGTGTACCTTTAGTTCGAATGTAGGTGACGTGCTTTGCTGTAGAGTAGCACCATCAGAAGTGCACTAACAACCGTTTACTTATTTCAAGGGCGTTATTATTAAATCGATAGCAATTGTTATCACGAACGAGGAATCGGCATTAGCAAATAAAGCAATATCTATAGCGCAATTGATAGATACACCTGAATAAATAGAAATTTGTAGTAGCGACTTGACTCATTTAGTCACGCTCGCGGATGTTGTGCGAAAAACCATTTATTTTGGATTGGACACCGCCCCGCCGCAAACTACACGCGAATGATTGATTACTGCAGAACGGGATTACATTATCATGTGGGTAGCTAGCCGAGGGCGTCATTGGGAAATTAAAATGGTTTGTCAAATGATAGCAGCGATTGCTCGTTGTGTCTGTATTGAACTAAATATCTACATGCATACCACACCTGAACAAACAACTTGAGCAGCGATACGCGCAGTCCGACGTTATCTTAAGCAGAGTCAAGGACGCGCGTCAATTGGCACACAAGCATTTTTATCACCGCGCATGACTTGCTCCATGCAAATCCTCAAATAAAAACAAGCGAGGATTCACGTGAGAATGCACTCAAAAGTTACTGTTAGTTAATGATGAACAATTACAAACACGGCACCTTTCACGTAGTTACTACAATATGTTAAAAGTTGAAACATGTTTAATACTTTTTCCGTAAGAATTTCTATTATTGACTCATTAATATTAAGAATTGAAGCAAACTAAAAACTTGTATTACATTCATAATCATTTACCTATATCTTTTAATTACCTAGGTAGAGGCTGCTCTACAATTGCTGATGTGGAGCTAAGCAGAATCGATAAACGCTTAAAGTATCTACCGAAATCTAGTAGATAGGTACGGGACGGGTACTACAGGTACCTATTACTTTACCATTTCCAGCCAAATAAAAGTGAAAAAAAGACTGATTGAGGGAGCAAGCTTTGTGCCAATGCTAATACCGCGCACGAATTCAAATTCGAAAAAAGACAAAACAACCTTTAATCTTTCGTCCCTTAATTGCCACTACAAATTCAATAAGATATAAACGGTTTTGATCCTTATTGCATTGACACAAAATAAGATACAGTTGGTGGTGCCGTCAATACGACAATAAATTGAAATATTGGCTATATTAGTTCCCAGAAATGGTTTGCCACTTTCTAAAAACATCTTATTCATTTGATGATTTCATGACATTTGTATAAAATAATACAATATTGTCTGTTTTGTTGGTGACTGTAGTATAAGTTTTAAACGAATCAATCAAAACGTCTCGATCTCGATCGCGTTTTTTTAAACTACTTGTGTAGATGGATAATAATTGAACGCCACCGAAATCTAGACATTTCGATTGGATAGAAACTTACTCAAGAGGTAGAACCCGCAACGCCGCTGGCGCCCCGTCGGGCTCACACTCAAAAGAAAAATAGTGTCTGTGACCTGCGACATGTGGGTAGGTACTTCAGCGATTAAAGACTATTACAGTGCTAGTATAGGGTTGGTATACGAGTCAATTGAATCAATACTTGATAATGAAAATTTCACAACAATAGCGAAGGACGGCCATCCTCCTCATACAAATTCGTATCACGACGTAATTCAATTTCAAGTAGGATTTGCGATGACTTACTTGAGCGTACAATGGCTTCTGATGGGACTACATACAGCCTCTAAACGTTCGACTGGTCAGGAGTGAACTTTCTAGTGGGTTGCTTTGCTTGTAGGACTCCAGTCGTCGATTACAATGATAAAAAGAGGTTATCGTCAGGATAAAACCTATTAAGATAATGCTACAATATAACAACTTGATGTAATAAATCGAAATGATATATAGTTGTTTTTCTGCGTCATTTAAATTTGCTACCATTCCCGTAGTACCTATATTTACGAATGTTGTGCTTACTTCTAATTATTATACACCACTAAACAAGTTTACTCGTAATGTAAGCATAGGTACTTAAAGCGCCAACTTTTAAATAACTTAAAGCGACTTGTTCTCAAACTGAATTTTAAATTCGTTTATCGTTGCTCTCCGAATAGAGAGCAGCTGTTTCTCTGCCAATAGAGGAAATCGTTTTTCTGAATATTATATCCTCAATAAAAGCGGTCAGCGACACTTCTTTATCACCGTTGCAACAATTCGGCTGCCTTCCAAATTTTCACTAAACTTCTTTACAAAAAGCCATTTAGACATAAAAAAAACTACCACAGCTTGCACACTACGACAAGTATAGCGGGTGTTACGGAATTCCGAAATAAAATTCTGGGGTTGCGGGGCTCGATATCGTAGTTGTGTGTGGGGGGGGGGGGGGGGGGATAACTGTAGTGTGTCGTACGATACGCAATAGTACGCTTTTTTAGTGTTGTCACGAGCAGGACGATGTTTTATTAATTTAATTGGAAAATAAAAGTGGTCTGAAAGGTATCAAACTTTCAGGGGTAACTCATGAGATGGAACACTACCACCCCTTTACATTTTATTTAGGACTTTCGGAACACACTGTACGATACTAGGATGTTACACGCGACAGTGCAATTCAATAATAAAAAAAAAAAATTACAAATCTGAAATTATCAACTTTCTTTGATGAAATTGAAAATATACCTTATTTTTATGCCCAAAGTAATTAAAGTCTAAAGGCCCATCTACATGATGGAAGTTTCTTGCCTGCAGCATATAATTAAACTGAACCAATATTACTCTAAAACTCTAAACAACACTTTGTACTATGTAAGTCATTTCTTGCTTTAATTTAATGTTTATGCTACAAGCAAGAAATTTGCATCATTATTTAATGTTGTTAATCTCAACATATTATTTAATGGACATTAAATAATATGTTGAGATTAACAACATTAAATAATATTGAAAAGCGGCAGACTCACTCAGATAAAGCTGGACCTGGCCAGTAAGTGGACAAAATATTATTATCTAAATGGATTACATGCTAATAAGAATTTAAAGCGTTTAAGAATCAAGAAGCTGAATGGACTAGAGAGATCATTGTACAGACTCTTTGAACATGTAGCCAAATCAACCGAATGGCATTTCCCATAGTGTGGGGTTCTTTAACATTCTTTATTTCTAGAATAGACCCCATTATATCTAGTTATCGCGTTGTCATAGAAAGTAATGGAAAACTTTAATAAACGACAGCGAAAGATAAGTGTTGTTTAGTGCGCGTGGAGTGCGGGCGCTGATGCGGCGCGATACCTCCGCAGACTGTGTGTCGGCCACGATCCATCATGATACATGATACGATTATTCAGGCGAGCCGTGGATCGCGCTACCCGCATCCCGCATGTGATCAACGAAAACGACAACAAACCAAATATTCTTGCGACACATAGTTTGCAATCATAAAATCATCTACGTAAAACAGTTCCATGTTAATTTAGAAGAGAAGATAAAATGTATAAAGTAGAATATTCCCCTCTAGACAATAATAAAGGACCGTAGGCATCATTAGATGACACGGAGAAAGTAAAAAGCAAGCGTAACAAAAACAAACAGCTAGAACTCACCAGGGATAGTTTCCAATGGGCAACTGTAAACGTAGTCGTAGTGCTGAGACCCTAATAAAAGACGGTATCATGAAACCCAAATAGGGCATAGGCATACGAAATTAAGGCTGCCGAACCGGTCCCGAGCGGAGAAGCACTTAACGTTAAATAGTGCACGATTCCCCGCGCCTATTACACTAAAACGCGGGAGACTTGACCACCGCCCGAAACGTCTACAGACGAACTCTGCTGCACGCAAAATAACGCTGACACTACACTACGCTTACTCTTGCTACTAAATTAAATTAGCATACAGAGGTTTTGAGCCATGTAAATTGAGAGCTCGTTTGCTACGTTATTAATTTAAGCCAAGCCTACAAAAATCGAGGGACACGTGGAGTAAAAATTAATAATTCATTTCCAAGCGATAAACAGCTAATCGTAATCTAAATTAGCAATGTATTTTGTGACCTTAAACCCTAACATTAAATCCATATTTAAGTTTTTATCGTACAGTGTTTGCTTTGCAAAGTAGGTATTGTGTGATAATAACATAATTCAATGATGATTTATTGACAGACACCTAGGAACTCTGCAAGTTAAAAATAAATACGCTCTATGATTTATGCAAACGAAGTATTCAAGCTTCTTATTATCTTTTGTAAGTAAATATGTCTAGTATCTGAGACATCGTATAAAGATATAAATTTGTACTTGTGTTTAGTATATTAAATCAGGATTTTAATAAGATAGAACAGACAGACACAATAATAGTAATAACAATGCCACAAACGACGGTAAATTTATAAGTTAGGTATTTACACGTTGCACTCTCTATGTATATTTACTGGTTTATAATAATGTTACAACGAAATACTACAGGAAGCGTTTAGGGTTCTGATTCTGATAACATTCAACTCCTTATTGGTAAAATAATTTAAATTCTGACAGTTTAAGCAGTACCTACAACTTAACTAATAAATATCTAACGATCATGTTAAACTTCATCACACTTGAGAGACAATATAGCATTAGGTAGATAGATATTTATCTAATGCCAACGCAAAGTATCAAAAGATAGTAAGGTCTAAACTAAAGGAATGAATTAACGTCTACGCTTATACTCATCTTCTCTATCGTAGAATATTTTAGAAATAGTTATTGATCTTTAAGCAACTTTATATAAAGAATCTTTAATGGAGTCTGTTTTATAATAATATTAGCTTCCGCCCGTGTAGATGTCGGTTCTCGCTTCAAAAAGTATCCTATGTTCTTCCCAGGGACTCAAACTATCTCTATATCTTTCATCTAAATCGGTTGTTGTGGTAAAGGCTTGAAAGAAGGCGTAACAAACAAACTCTCTTTCGCATTATTTTATGAAATAAGTATGGATGTATTTATGATTTTAACAAAGAACATTTTGAATCACTTTATCTTATCAAACTATTAAATATATGTAGGTAGGTACTTATCTTTGAAAAAAATAAAGAAAGAAATAATCAATGTAAAGATAATTTCTGAAATAATAAAAACAAAATCGTCCGAAGTGACATAATTGACGGGCGCGCCATTTTATTTTGTTGCAACGGAACGAAAGAATAATTTTACCTTTCTTCATAGTTTAAGTCTGTCTTAGAGTGATTAAAATATTCCAAATGATCTTACTTAGCACCAGTCGTCGGCAAGTCCACTGTTGACCTAGTTCTAGCTCGGCCCATGGGACCTCTGAATGGGATAAGAAACCAACGCTGAGACTTGGATTTACATGAATGCCACCTAGTCAAGTCTATAACTATCTATCATATGAAAAAAATTTTCTATATATTTAAAGACCAATATGTTATCATATGGCATAGAAAACGGGGCAGCATTAGGAAAAATATTAGGTACAGAAGCTTATAAACTTTCTACTTGTTCATATGGTGTAAGACTTTTTGATAAATGATAAGAATTTCAATGTGTTTTTGGACTTTTACGAAAATTTAGTTAGGCAATGTCAATCACTTCACATTGCCTGAACTATAGTAAAATTCTAGCTAATCTAGTATAAGTTTTAAATAAAGAGGAAGCTGTAAGCGAAACTTCTAAAATTGTTTTATCAACTTTTTACAAATCCTAGGTAGTAGAAGTATCTTTATATAGATACGCCATTTAAAAAACGACTCGTAAAATCGTGTTAACTGTAAACTTGTCACCAGAACCGGTGACGCGTGCATTTCAAAACCTGAATTTAAAATGGAAATGTGGTAAAATCGAAGCAAGCCAGAGTGAACGGGGCGTCTAAAAGTCGCGACTTAGAACTCGAACGGCCGGACAAATTGCAGAGTGCTTTTAGAAAATTAACTGATTAATCCAGAATTACGTCCAGTTTGACTTGTAAAGATAAGTAATATAATCGAGGCGCGTTAAGTGGTGGAAAGCAGCGCGAGCGAGCCTGCCGCTAATGAAACGGCTGGTAATCTGGTCCGATCTGCGGCATAGACACATGTGGCCACACTAGATTTTATATTTACGAGAGTACCTACGGTGCACATGTTGGAAGATTCTAGAAAAATTCTTTTCATTGACGATGTTATGTTTAAAACCACACACTGGGTTTAAATTTACACTTCCGGATCAGAATCTGCAACGTATACATGTAACATCGAAATGAATAAATTTTTTTCGTGATGTAGAGGAGAGGCTAGATGTCGCTACAATATCTACTAAACAAACGAAAATACATTACTTTGGTATACCTACCTATAAAAATAGTTGAAGGTTACACGATAAGTCCTTACAACATTCACAATGTAAATTGTCAGCCCATATAAATTAAAATGTTGGAGTAGGTTCAATTAATTCAATCGTCTGATTATATCTATATAATGTTCAAGGTCAAGCGTCAAGGTCAACTCGGGTGGGCACCGGGTTCGATACAGCGATGGATCTTTCGGGAGAACGATTCACTATGTAAGTGCAGACACCGCCCGCGAGCCCGTGCCGGTATGCTAACGAGAATCCAATAAGGATTGCGACCTGTAGTACCTACATACATATTCTAACAGCTGTCGGTTACACTACTCACTATTCGTCACAGAAAACGACCTACTCGATAATCATTCAAAAGCAGATCTCACAGAGATTCCCTTTGTTACGTCTCCTAGATAGGTACTTACCTGTATCAATTGTTCATTACCGGTTAGTTTAGAGTATCGGCACACGATAAAGTATAGATTTAGTTGGACACCGGTAGCTCCCGTTCAAGGTCGAGGCAAAACAAAGGAAGTGGTTGTATGCCGGCGGGGGTGCACTCACCGGGCTCCGCGCGCTCGGCCTCGTCGTCGGACTCCGTGCCGGAGTCGCGCTCCTCCACCTGCAACAAGAGCGGGCGGTGAGGCTCGGGCCTTTGTCCTGGCCACTAACGGGGAACTAGTGCGGGGCTCTAGCGAGGCGGCCATTTGCTAGCGCCGCGCGACCTTCGCCGCGGGCCGCGACACCCACCTTCTCGGAAACGTTGTCCTCATTCAACGAATGCGTCCGCAGCTTGTGAGTCAGAAACTTGAGCATTATTGAGCGTCGGCCGCCCGCCCGCGCCGTCTGCCGTGGAGTCGCGGCTGGCTCGGCTCCGAACTCAACTGAGCGCCCGCTACACGCTCGCCCTCGGCCTATGGGAAACGTTCCAAAAACATTGCAGCCCTCAGTGACATATCCGTGTCGGGCTCGCGCTCGACCCGCCCGCCTCGAACGCCCGAATACTACTAGTTTAGTTAGAGTAGCCTTGCGTACGACGCAGTCAGCTGAAGTGGCCGGCGCCGCTCACGACCGAAACGGCGTATGTGCTATCGCCTCGATTACGGCTCTTCCCGGTGAAATATTGGATCACCTCAGAGGACGGCTCCTCCGGAAGGAGTTTAGCGTGTCTCGCGTATCACAATCTTCACGAAATATTGCGTAAAACGCTTATAAGAGCCACTCGAATTGGACTCGCCCGGCGACCCATTGATGACAAAGAACCGGAACACGCAGAGATCGGCCGCGATTGGACAAAACATTACAGAATAAGATCGAAATTTAATGCAATATGCTGCGTCTCACTCTGGCAGTAAGCTCGGATGCAACCACCGCCCTACGAACGAGCGGGACGGCGATACCGACGCAGGTTAACATTATATAATATTGGGCTGATAATAAATCGCGGATAAAAAAAAGTTGCGCCTGTAAGAATTCTGTGGATGTTCCGGTACAATCGTAATAATATTATTAATTGGAAATGTATAGTGAGAGACTACGAGTCTAATAAGAATTCAACGTTATTGATCGTTATCATAGCGGATTTTCGACAACAACGAGTAATTCTTATAAGAATATAAACTTGTTTTTCTATGAAAATACTATAAAATAGGATGTAGCCTTCCGAATTCAAAGTGTTTATTACAATTACACTTTACCAAAGTGATAATTTATCTGATTATCATCATATTACAGTTGTATTTTGGTGTAAGTTATCATGGACGTATGGCCGCCGCCGGGTTGTTATTGTATCGTGGACGGGCGTACGCCGCCATGTCAGTAGCTGCGCGGCGACACACGTCTCGCTCGCACGCCGCGCGCCCGTCTCGCTCGCACACCGCGCCAAACTCAAACAAGGATAGGACAGGAGTCGATAGGAAGGAATCAATAAACACGTCACATAGGTATTGTTTTATAATTGTTTTTAAAAAACTATATTGTAACAAAGGTTTAACATCCGACTACAAACTATGTACTTACATAAACATTACTAAAACAGAGAGGCATGTCTTATGTGAACTATTTCAGGATAGCACCACGTTAATTTTAGATTTTCAAGGCCCTAAAGACACGAAATATGTTCAGCTTCCATAATTAATAAGGCTTTCGTTTATCAAACTTTAAGAAATTTATTACTTTAGTAGATAAAGAAATATTTTGCAGAATTTTAATTCGAAGTATCAAAACTAAATGTATACACAAAATGAAAAAAATACTTGCACCTCCAGTCATTAAACAAAAAATTCCTAAATAAAAAAGTGTCGTTTTAAGTTTGTTAAGTTTTGTATTCTTAAGTTAGTACCTACATAATATTTATTTAATTTCTATATTTATATTCTATATTTATTTATTAACTTATTGGAAGACCAACAGCTTAAAATATATATATATAATGGGACAAAGTCCATTATGATGATGTAGATGTACTCAACTAATAAAAATTAGTTTAATAGAACATTTTATTTTATTTGTCATGCATGAGTTCCTGTTACCTACTTAGTTACTTAGAATAATAAATTAAGTACATATTATTAACAGGATTCTTGAGAGAGACACCTTCATAGTGGTCTTTACTTAATTTTGAATCAGTATTGGTGCAGTTTTTTATTATGTAACAATTAAAATGTTATTTAGTTTATATTGTATAAATTTCATTTTATTATTGACTGTAAAAAACTTAAAACATAACTTTTTCGCTTTATAAGTAACACGAGAAAATACGACTCTCAATGGTCATATCGGACTTTTAGTTGTTATTTGTGAATACTACAAGTTACTATTTTTAAATTTGTTATACCTACTAACGAAGTTTATTTATTTTATTTTACAAAAATCCACTGCTTAGTCTGAAACAGATTACACATTTTCTAATAATGTGTAAAACTTTAGCCAATGAAGGATTATCAGTTTGCTTTTTAGAATTATACATTATTACATTAATAAAAGAAGTAGGTATTATTTATTATTAGCTATTTAAACTATTAACATTTTAGTTGCATTCTAAATTAATGTCTATTGATACTAAATATTACTTAATCGACATTTTTATTGAGGTATACATAAAAGCTAACTTTTATGTTTAGTGTTTTGAATTAGGTAGTTTTGATATAATTGTCTTTTTCTTTTTTTTTTCTTTTTTTCTTTTTTCTTTTTGTCTGTCCCTACATACCTTATTATTTTAAATTGTAAGGCCCCATTTATAAATCTTTAAATAAGAATGGTATTTTCAACTGTTTTTAATAGATACCCATATACGTACAAAAATAGTATCCTCTTATTCGGCTCCACCTCAATCGGGTAAAAATCACTGGTAGATATTTTTATTTAACAACAAATCTAACTTAAAAATATTTACAACTTATCCTTATAACTAGCTGTATATAATTAATATTATTATACAAACAATAAACAAATCGTAATCGACACACATGATACACATGTTTTTCACGAATTTGTTTAACTCTTAAAACTATATCAACATTTATTATACACACATCAAGACATACATATTATAATCGGCAAGGCAACAATTGGTAACTTTTTACTAGCATTTTAGAATATATCTCAAAAAATATACACAAAGTACTTCCTGTTATAATATTTCTAATAAATAACAAAAGTAGGTTGAAAATTGTGCGGATCATACCAATTTTATTTGTAGATTTTATACACGATTCTAGTAAGGTTAAGTTTATTTTATATTTAGACATAGTTTACATTATCTGTAACATAAATGTCAGAAGTGCACTAACGGGATACCGTTATTTAGTTGAGTTAGAGTCGTGGATAACGAATTTGTCTAAAGAAAGGTGAAAAGCGAATGTCATTTGATAAATGAATAATTCTCACGATTTTTATACAGTAATAAATAAATTAAAATAATGTCAAGCGAAAACCAAGGTTTAGAGCACTCTTTAGATATTCAGATGTCATCCAGAGATAATGCCGTGCATTTTATTGGGATATTCGTTTTTTTTTATATTTGAGCATCATTAAACCAACGGAGAAGTCGGACAACACAAAATGTACAGCAATTTATCAGAAAGGGTTCCTGCGTCGATATACTAAGCCATCGGGATAGCTCAACAAGGTCTTAGTCTGCTGGGAATGTTGGGATGTCGTCAACCTTTTAAACATATTATTATATAATTTCATCATCTTTAATTTAAAATACATAAAATTATTAATCGACCGTCTTTGGCACCGGCCGCTACTAACGGACATTGGTTCTTTGCACCATTTAACATATAGCTAACATTAAATCTACGATCCGGTATTCTATCGCTAGTAAGGAAATTAATGTTGAGTACATACCTACTGGCAATATGATCGCCGATGTCATTACCAAGTGTCTGACAAATATTAGGCATCTTAAGCTTGTTAAATGTTTAGGTTTAGGTTTAGTTTAAGTTAGTTTAAGGACGCGGTCATTAATGTTTTTTTTTCTTTCGAGTGATATGGTGTGTATTTAAATAGTGTTAAGGTGTGTACATATTATAGTAGTAGGTTAGTGGTAGTTTTTGTGTACTTTTGATTTTGTTTACTTGTATATAGAGTATGTATATATACAGGGTGTTTGTATTACAGGGAGGTGTTAGATCAAACCTGTTTTGAATAGTTTATAATATACAACGCCCTGGCTGCTTTCTGACATACCTATATTTTACTATATATATTGTATTATTTTGTTACGTCACTTATTGTTTGTCGAATTCTATCATCATTGTGCTAACTCTGAAGAATTTTATTTAACATATTTCTCAGAAGACGACATTTCGATTACTTTACAGCGATCGTGGCCGCGGAAAGACTGAAGTTGTCTTGATCAGTTTATGAGCTACCGTCACTTTGTGTTATATTTGAGCGGTCCGATTCACGCATACGAAACTCACGATGACTTTGTAATACTTTGATGGGTGCTCGAGATTATATTGCAAACATCTTGTGTCTATTAAATCCAGAACGTTTTTACTTCCAAAGCCTTTCTAGAATATTACGTGGTGATTCTTTGGATTTTGGAGAAATGTCTAGTGTTGGCTAAAAAATATTATAATGTTAAGAATAAAAATGACACCCAAAATGTCACTATTCTGTTTGTTTGCGAGTCACACGCGAGAGTCAAGTACAGATGTACACGTTGGTGGCTGGCCCAGCGCGGCCTAGGAGTCCCGAATATACACTCTTTTACGGGTCCTTCGTTAATCAAAACTTCCGAATTGAGATAACATGATATTTTATTTTATAGAAAGCACGGTAACTTATTCAACACTCAGCGAAGCGGTAAGCAGAGTCCATATGCGGAGACAGCTAGTGCAACTTAAAACACTCTGTTCTAGCCTTGACAGCCCAAAGGTGTTTTTTTACGCCTCTTTTGAAGGACCCCATGTTTTTTTATACAACTAGATGCCAAACAAGCTGACGGCCCACCTGATGGTAAGCGATTACCGCCGCCTATAGACACCTACAATAACAAGGAAAATTCACTTGATATTGCAGGTGCGTTGTCATCCTGGGGCCTAAGATGAAATGCCGTCCATGCCCAGTTATTACACTGGCTACCTTTCCCCCCAATCCGAAACACAGCGAAATGTTTCACGGGTGAAATAAATAAAATGTCCACAGGTTCTTTATTGTGTCGAACTGGTAAGGGGCAAAACGTTCATCCGTTGTAATAAGTGATTTTCTAACTGGAACGTTAAAGTTGACTTGCAGCCGTCTTTACATGAAGCTAGGATATCTCTACGAGTGCTCTGTTTCAGGACTTCCGCTGTACACTATTAATATTATTAATACTACGGGGCACTTGCATGTAACCACTCAAATGGATATAATCACCCATTGGAAGACTTAGCACTACACCTAAAGTCATCACTACAAGTAGTATGTAAGCTGCCATTATTATTATTATTATTATACGCGTAAAAAAGATGGCTGTCTTAATTATAGCAAATGCATTTATGACATGACAACATTAACTTCATTGCGTTTTACGTTTATGAGTTAGTTTTACAAAAATATTATTTAAATGAAAGATTATGTGATGTTTTGTTTGCTTTCTGCCTCTTGTCTGTTAAAGATCGATTCTAGCGATAAGGCCGCCTCTTTTGGCATATTGTCTTTATCTAAGTGCTTTTCATGTAAATGTGCATAAAAATAATTTAGTTCAGTTTATTTAAACCAGTAAACTAAAAGAGACATAATAAATGCCAAATAAACATTAAAATCCTCTTTGCGTCGTAAGTAATGTTCCGTTTTGGTCAGTCCAAGGGTAAGGACATATTATGCTTTATTTTGTTTTATGGTTTATTAGACGTTTATTACTTTTTTTTTATACGTCAGCAAGCTTGTGCGAATATAACACATCAACTCTTTGAGCGACTAATACGATATAATATTTTTATTGAACACAAACATTTTGGGTTGTATGTAACTTTGAAATTAGACATTTAATAAAGCATTGATAACATAATAATAATATTCATACACGCAAACCTATTATCTAACCCAAAGTAAGCATCATTAAGAGCTTGTGTTATGGCTACTAGATAACGGATAAACAATGACAATAATATGTATATAAATATTAGAAATATACTAAATAAACATGTAGACATCCATGACTCGTGAAATAATGCTCGTACTCATCATACAAACATTTGCTCCTACCGGGATTTGAACCCGGGACCTCTCGACCAAGCAGCCTGTATAGCAAGGGGCACAGACCACTAGACCAGCCGGTCGTCAAAAAGCGTTACGAGTGATAGTTTGATTCTTGCTCAGATGTGAGAGTACAAAACACTTCTAGTATTTAGAAAAATGTCTAGAATAAAAAAGTCATGACCCTGGGACAGACACAAAACCGCAACTTTTAACAAGTGATTGCTCCGATCGCCAAGTTATTATTTTTTATACACAGCAAGGCAAGTAACTCCACACCACCTGGTGTGAAGCGGTAAGAAGAATCCGAATGCGAAGACATATTGAAACAGTATTCTATCCGCCCCAAAAGGTGCCTCCTCACTTCTCTTAAAGGTTACTAAGGTAATAAAGTGACTTAGCGAGAACATGGGAGGATTTCGACACTGTCGACGTTAGCTTATAACCAGAGGTCGGAATTAGGTAGAGTTATTTATGTACTTGCATAGAAATGTTGATATTAATATGAATCAACATTGCGCGTGTGCGCATTAGAATTTTGCAACTTCGGACATCGCGTGCAGTGGTTTAAATTGTGTAAAATTAAATAACTTCTTTATTTAATAAATCACGGAATTTTTCTGCTCTTTAAAATTAATCTCAGGATATAAGGCATATCTACTTTATTCTTTCGCTGTATTAAATCAGTGTAAGTCCATAAATAACTCTACCTAATTCCGACCTCTGCTTATAACGTAAAAACGGAAAGGCTAGAAGAAAGACAGGGTTCTCCATAGGTAGCTCAGTGGTTAGATCAGTCACCCGAATTGTAATGGTCGCGGGTTCGTATCCCGCCTGAACACATTGCTTTTTCTTGTCAAGATATCGATCTCGATACCTTTCAAACATTTATCAGAATGTTAAAATAAAAATTATGAAAATACTCCATGTATTCCTTGTTCAAGATAATCAAGTAAAACTGCTCCGTACCTTCCCTATCCCATCTGTTCTTAAGTCTGAAGGAACCGTTGCCACTGCTGACATTTCTCTTGATAATCATTCGACAAACTTGTTCTTCGATTTAAATGTCCAGTCGAAGTGTTTTCATTGTATAATCATCATATTTTGTGTCGTAAAATGACGATTGAAGCCGAAGAACACGAAGGCACAGACGCTGCTGACGATTGGTGGCGGCTGCCAGCGATGATACTGGAACAGAACAATTTATTTTTATGAATATTTAGATTTAGAAACAGTCTCAGCGGCCAGAAATTAATACGTACAGTGTTCATTAAAATCATCTGAGCTCTCAAGTTATCAAACAAAAAATTTACAGAAAAATTAAAACCGACTTCAAAAACCTGAAAAGAATAAAATAATTAAATTTGAGTAGGAATCGGTGCTTCACTTTCTATTGCTTTTAAAATGAAAACAACTTAGCACCAACTCCAAAACATATGTTTCTAGGGGATGAGTACTCAAATTATTTTATCCTTTTCAGTTTTAATTTTTGTGTAAATTTTTTTTTTCACAATTTTTAGTGTTTACTTTCTAAAGTCGAAGCTAGATGGGTGACCGTCAACTTATATTGTTTCCCACTATCGAAACGTATCACTACAGCAAAAATCCGCAATTACGCATACGTAGACGACTTACTGATTTCAGTTTTTTTATTTAAAAACCAAACTACCCAACTGATTTTGAAAAATATTTTATGGGACCAAATGGCAACTATTCCGCAACGAACAAAAAAATAATCACGTAAATCGAATCAGTAATCTCGGCGTGATCGGTGTACATACAAAGAAAAAAAAACATACCGGCCGAATTGAGAACCTCCTCGTTTTTGAAATCAGTTAAAAATATCCAGTTACAAACAAAAATATCCACTAACACTTATCATCATCATCATCATCACCAACCTTTACACGTCCCATTCTTGGGCACAGGCATGGCACATGGGAGAAACACATGAGGAGCTTGGGCCATAACACCACCACGCTGGATCAAAATTTAAATATCTTGGGTATTTTTTGGCTAAAAACAATTATTACAATTAGTTCACATTTTAATGTTTTTGATGCGTTTAAACGCCTACATTATTGTAAGAATTACAAATAGAGAAAGAAAATGATGAAATATATTTTTTCATGATTTTCTTTTTTTCTTTGTAATTCTTACAATAATTATTACGTTTCCAATTAACAGTACCTACTACATTTTGATATGTTTGGTGTCTCCAACTGTCCAAACTACCAGTATTTCAGGATTTGGAGCTTTTGAGAATTGCGACGTCTTGCAGCCACTATAAGTATTTCTACGCCACGAGAATAGGGTATTTGACAACTTTTTTTTAATTTATTAATAAGAAGTTTATAACTCATAAAGAAATATTACAAAAAAAATTGTATCTCTAAGATCAATAGTTTCACAGATTCAGTGGTTTGTTTGATGTGTTGCCGCGCATCGTCCAAAAACGCTCCATAGAAAATCTACGGCACAGGTGAGGTCACATGTTCCCATATTACTAAGAAATGTATGGGTATACTGACAAAATTAAGTAGGTTTTTATTGATAGTTGTCATAATAATAGTGGTTTTAATTGATGTCTGCAATCTAATATCATTAACATTTTTAATAAATATTGAAAAATAATTGACCATTTTTTTAATTTTCAAAACAGTACAACTTCAACAATATTTCATTTCTTTGAAGTTGCGCTATATTCAAACTTAGGCAACATCCCAATTATCACCTATGGCAACTCAACAGCGATCATCAAGTCATACATTCATTCATTCGTTCGTGTTTTCGATAAATTCAAATTTCTAATACCGGCCATTCTATATCTAACTTCCGTACAATATTGTAACATCTACCTACTAAATTACATCTATAATCTGCAAGTTTAAAACTCCTTTTGTTCATCGTGAACAAGTACAGTCGAACAAATTGAATCATGACCCACTTGGCCGATCATTCTTTTAGAATCATAAATTTAGTTAGGTTTTCTTCGCTATCATGCGTGTTGCACATAGTACGTTTTAAATATGAATAAAAATGCGTCATTACGGGTCAGAGATCTATGCAATTGTAATCTTTGTTATCACTGCACTAAAGTCTCAATTGGAATTTTAAATAAGATGTCGCTCATAATCTAAACTCTTTTCACTAAAATGACGTTATGTGTCAGATGTCAAGTAGTAATCTGAAAAAATTTAAAAAAGCCATAAAACTAAATTGAATTGAATAAAATAAAAATCTAAGACAATATTATAAACAAATCGTGGGTCTCGCCGATTTTCGCAAAAACTTTTTCGTGCAATACTCAAATACTCCGATCTATTTATCATAGCCTTGTCAGTGACTGTCAGTGTCTAATAAATTGATAACAGGTTCGTTACTGAAATGTATGTCCAAGCTAATTTCAACCTACTTTGTATAGAGTGACTGTAGGAAAATGATCTTAAGGTGGGTCATGATTCAATAGGGTAGTTGACAACTTTTTATTTATTTCATAAATAAGAAGTTTATAACTCATGAAGAAATATTGCAGAAGAAATAGTATGTTTAAGATCAATAGTTTCAGAGATACAGTGGTATGTTTGATGAGTAGCGGCGCATCGTCCAAAAACGCTTTATAGAAAATTTACGTAACAGATGACGTCACATGTTCCTTTGTTACTACAAAATGTATGGGCATATTGACAAAATCAATAATAACTATGTAATATGTATGTTTTTATTCAATATGGTTATAGTAATAGTCGTTTTAATTGATGTGAGTCTAATACCATAAACATTTTTGATAAAATTTGGAAAAAAAAATAGCAATTTTATAAATTTTCTATACTAATAACTTCAACAACATTCCATATCTTTTAAGTTTCAACGGTTTTGATGGGTAACAGGAGCGTATATTTTCCGAATTTGTAAAAAATAGCGCCACATTCGAACTTAGGCAACCTCCCATGTTTGACGTACCTTGGTGCGGGCTACATGAAGATGAGCTGATCCATGAGGTAGTCCGGGTGGGCGCGCGCGTGGTCCACGAAGTCTAGCACCGCGCGCGCCAGCTCGTCCACGATCTGCTGCTGGGCCTGCTGGGCCTGCTGGGACACACGCGCCAGCCCCCCGGGGGCCGGCTGCGGCGCTAGGTGGTGCAGCAGCGCGGCGGCGTGGCGCGGCAGCACGTAGCGCCGGTACGGCACGGTGTACGGCAACGCCTCCGTCTCTACGCCTTCCAGTCTGACAATAAAACCACACCAATCATCACACATTATCTAGAATAGAATAAGTGGTATAATTGATCTTATGATAAGCTATACTTAACTATAATAGTTCAGCACATTTACCAAAATTGGCATGCAAAATTACTGTAAGTAATTTATTAAGAACAAATTATAATTTTTGAATGTCATATAAAATTACAAATTAATTAAATTGTTTTGTTAAATGTCACCCTTAAAATTAAAATATTCATTCAGGCTGTAAAAACAGTTTTGAATGAGCCACGTCTTTAATTGTACCCTAAACAGATTTAATGGTAGGACTTTGAAATTCGTTGGTAATTTATTGTAGATCCGAATAGCCATAACATTACTGTTTCTAGACCGCATTACCGTCCTAGCCATTTAGCCCAAAGTAAGCATTAGGAGCTTGAGTTATGGATGAAAAAATGGAAAAATGTTGATACTAATGTGTACATCGCCACCGTCTGATTAAATCAGCCGCTTAGCTGGACGGCTAGCCCGTTGATTATACGCCAGCATCCAATTGAATTTTTAGCGCGATAGTTAATTGAACTAGACTCACTTTACGTTTAACGACTTGGCGTATTACGTGGATCGTCTTGTACTGAAAAGTTTTGGTTTAATTGGTAGGTTCAAAGTTATTTTTTTATGACCACTTGTAACCGACATTGTTTTGGTTCTAAGTGTTCATAAAAAATAACCTTTTTTTTATATACAAAGCACGACTAATGACTCAACACCACCTGATGTGAAGCGGTAAGAAGAGGATATGCGAAGACAGCTAGTGCAGTTCAGACACTGCTCTAGCCGCCTCCACCTTGCCGGCCCAAAAGGTGCTTTTTCACGCCTCTTTTGAAGGAACCCATGCTATAGGAAGGAGGGAACACATGTGCTGGCAAAGAATTCCAAGTTCTGGAAGTTCGACAAAGAAAAGAGCTACTAAATTTCTTTGTACGTGATGTCGAGGTGGAGACAGTGAATTGATGACTCCGAAGACCGGCACGCGTGCTCCTGAGTAGGAAGGGGGAAGGTGGGATAAGGTCAAATAGCTCCTCAGAACACTCTCCGTGTAACCTTAAACCTGCCAATCACTCAAACAGTCACACAAAAGCTCTTAGATTGTTCAGCCATCTGGTGAAACGTTGCGCTCAATGAACTTGGCTAGTTGCACTTCAGCCGTTTGATTGACTGGCGTCATTCAATGGCGGCATTACGGGGTCGATATCGTAGTATTTGCGTGGGTTGTGTTTCAGTGTGTGCGGTTTAACTGTAGTGTGTCGTACGATACGCAATAGTACGCATTTTTTAGTGTTGTCACGAGCAGGACAGTGTTTATTATTTATTTATTTATTCAAAAACAATTACGTGTATCATTAAAGGTTTCCCCAAAATTACGGTATGACATTATAGAAATAGATACACACTTGAATTCTTGAATTGTACAAAAGATCTTGTCGGTAGATTTAATATTTTTATCACCCGCGTCAATGACATCTCTGATTGAAGCTTGGTTCTGCTTTTCGATTATTAATTCGATCGGTAAAAAAACCGCTAAACATGTTAAATACTATATTAACAGATTGAGTTAGTTTGAAATGAGTACTTTAAGCTGTAGAACTGATATCGTAATTGACTCCCCTTACTTAATAAACAAACGTTCCTATTAGGATACCTCGTAAGCTCCAGTCATTATTTAATGTTCATTTCTGAAATACCAATCACGGGAAGCATTCGCCTGTATCGTGTGTACAATGACGTTGATGATTACTTGCCAAAATATAAAAGTAAGATAGTAAATAGTTTCTGAATCATCTTATTATTTGGTACACCTGCCTACATGTAGGTATATCCTGTCAATTTTAGTGCATGCTGTGGTCTCCTGGTATTTAAGTTGCAATCAACTAAAATTAGTATACTACTTAACGCAGTGCAAGAGATATGAACTTTGTTGGTGTACCACAATTAAATAAATAAATAAGTAACTCTTACCAGGGAACACAACCAGGTGGTTCAGTTCTCTGTGGTTGTGATCCTTAAATTTTATTTCGAACATTCGGAAAATACTGCATAATTGCTATGCCAGAACATAGAAAAATAGTAGGTGTTATAATAAAAATAAAAGTTTTTATAATCCAGGAACCTCCTAACAGTTTCATCACAATCAGCTCAATGGTTACAGAGTGCATAAGGGACAAACATACAAATATAGATTTTTATTAAACAGTGCTGTACCGTTATTCGAAGCCTATCAATTGAGAGTAGCGTTTCCGTTCCGTTTGTGCTAAACATGACTTCCGCTTCCGTCCACGTGCACTGCAACATCCCGCCGTTTTACCTGCGACACTAGCGCCGTCGATACTAGCGCCACCAAGGAAGTTTGCGTTCGAATGAACGCTCACTTTTTCGTCATTGGCGTTTTGGATTCCGAACGAGTCGGTCGCACTAGCGCAGCACGCGCTCCGTACCGCCTCTATAGTGCTAATAATTAAGTAACTAAAAATAACGAAACGTCGTTATTTAAGCCGAACAAATTTAAAGAGCAGTAAAACTGTGAGTATTGCAGAATTTATTTTTGCCGATATGAGAACTAAACCTTTTTAACGGTTTTACCGTTCGATAATTCAAATTTTTTTTTCAAGATACTACGTATTTTAATCATTTTCTTTTTTTTTGATTTTGTTGTTTTACTAACGGTAGCATCCGTTAGATGTATTAAGATAAGTTCTTTCGCAGAAATGGAGCAGAATAATCCGCCCACGTGTGAAGAAGATGCAGGAAAAAGCTACGAAACAGCACGTACAACAAAAAGAAAACGGAAACGGACAAAAACATCAAGTTCTGATACCGATAGTAGTTCGTACGATTCAAGCTCATCGAGTGATGACCGCAAGCGTGGAAAGAGACGCAAACGTGAAAGATACAACGACAAAATGTTATCGCAACTCATAAACGATGTAAGTCAACTTAAATATCAATTAGCCAGTACTTCTAAGACTGATAGTAATGCATGCCCTTGTGATAACTATGTAAGCGCCGATATTAGCGGTGATTTATACGATTCTGATAACTACCCTCTAACTAAAAGTGATAAAGAGGTTGAGCTAAATTTAGTTATGAATACAAAGGTCAAAGAGCCGGTAGTTCCTAATACTCCTAGTAATATGCTCGAACAATTAGAACAACTCCAACGCTTTGGTAAAGTAGATTGGAATAGTGTACGCTATGCAGACGTACAAAAGTTATGCCTACATTCGCCAGGGTTTACTAATTTAGAATGCAACGAAGAAATTAAAACGTATGACACTTCAAAATTCACCGCTAATATGGAGAAGGCGTTTGCTAGTATAACGTTTGCACTATTAAAACAACAAGACACCTTGCAAAGTGAAATGCGGAATTTCTTGTCATGGATAAATCAAAATGAGACTCTTTCCTATAACGATATTTGTGCAAAAATGCATGATATATTTTCAAAAAGCGAGTACTGCACCGCGGCTAGTAATACTATTCAGTTAGTATGTGGGCATAGGGCAGAGCTTATTCAGCAGCGTAGGGAGAACATATTATCAAATATTAAAGACCCCTCTCACAAGAGCGCACTCAGAAGGGTTCCGCCCTCAAGCTCTACCCTTTTTGAAGTCGAAAAGTTTAGTACCATCTTAGAGAAAGCTGGTGGGGTAAGAAAGGTATTTTGGCAACGAAACAAGGATCGCTTCTCTGCTCCGCAGAACGATCCGGGGACTTCTTCACAGATTCCCGCTTATAAAAAGCTTACACACCAAAGACCGAATCTACCTAAAAATTACGCACCTCAGTCGAAGAAGGGGAATAATAATACATTTCGTGGAAAGCCTAAATACCCTAGCAAACACGAGGAGAAAGCGAAAGGGATTCGCGGGCACTCACCAACGTCCCACCGGGACAGGAGTGATAGGCCAAAAAGACGATTTTGACTCGAAACCAACGTTCCGTGCCGGCCAGTTAAGTCAGTTCTACGATCGCTGGCAAGAATTAGGGGCTCCGCCTCACATTCTCAAAATGCTTCAAGGGTATCGTGTCCCTTTTATGATAAAACCACCTCTGATTATGCCCGATTTTCGACACCAAACGCCACGTTCACCAGAAACATCAAAAATAATCAAAAAGATGCTAAATCAAGGAGTGCTCGAAGTGGCAAGTCTGTCACCCAGTTTCATTTCCACAATATTTCTCCGGGCCAAGAGCGACGGCACATTAAGACCGATTTTCAATCTAAAAAATTTGAACAGATTTGTTTATGCAGGCAAATTCAGATTAATAAATCTTCATCGGATACCCGATTTCATACAATACAAAGACTGGATGGTGAAAATCGACTTTCACCAGGCTTATTTTCATCTGCCTATAGCCCGCAGTCATCGAAGGTTTTTACGAGTAATATACGACAACGAAATAATGGAACTAACATGTCTGCCTTTCGGACTCAATGCAGCCCCAAGAACTTTTGCGACGATAACCAACTGGCTATCTCAAAAAATGAGAGAACGTGGCATGCGTGTCCTCGTCTACTTGGACGACTTTCTTCTGGTCAATCAGAACCCAGCTGTGCTACGCACACAGGTTGCGATCATGTTAGACACACTCACTTACCTGGGCTGGACAATAAACACCGAAAAGTCTGTCCTCGAACCACAAAACATATTAGAATTCCTGGGTGTCATTTGGGACCCTTGGCAGAACATCAAATACCTTCCAGATCGAACAAAGAGCAAAATAGAATCCCAAACACTCGCCCTTTTAGAAAAAAGAATAGTTACTATGAAAGAACTACAGTCGATCATAGGATCAATGAATTTTGCAAGTTTTGTGATACAAAGAGGTCGGCTACACTACCGTTACCTACAATTGATGTACAACAGACTGTTGAAGTCAGCAAAAACAAAGTCAGTACCCATAACGACACTGGCACTCTGGGAATTAAAATGGTGGCACAATCATTGCAAAGATATATCTCCGATTCATCCGCCTCTCCCAACACATTATTTAACAACAGACGCAAGCGATGTGGGCTGGGGCGCGAAATTAGACAACCAGAACCTAAAAGGCACATGGTTGCCGACTCAACAAAACCTTCATTGCAATTTAAAAGAAATGATTGCGATAGTCAACGTTTTATAAGATCACGGTCGTTACCTGCGCTCGAAAGCACTTCTTGTACAGAGCGACAACAGGACAGTAGTGTCCTATCTTCGCAACGAGGGTGGTACCAGATCACAGGCGCTCATGAAACTTACCCAGAAAACTTTTCAAATCTTAGACAAACACAATATTCACCTGACAGTTTATCATATACCCGGAACTTACAATTGCCATGCAGACCACTTGTCGAGAAACAAAATTTTGCCAGAGTGGCACTTGCTACCTCAACTAACCCGGAGAGTATTCAGCAAGTGGGGGCACCCCGTTATAGATCTGTTTGCCTCACGACGGGCACACGTAGTGACGGCATATTGTACGATCGACCGCAACGACAGCCTAGCACTGTACTACGACGCATTGAGCATGAAGTGGAGTTTTCCACTAGCTTGGGTGTTCCCACCACCCTATCTCATCCCCAGAGTACTTTCACACATGAACAACGCCTCGGGGATATATCTCCTAGTAGTGCCTCGATGGGACAACGCCTACTGGAGACCAGACTTGAAAAGCAGAGCAATCGCCCCACCGTTCACTATCAAGAACCTCTCAAATGTCTTAATAGACGTGTCGACAGGCGGGGCACCCCCAAAAGCGACGGACATGACTCTGGAAATCTGGAAATGTGGGGGTGGACTCCACTCTTGACCAACTGGACCGATGAACAACGATCTCTACTTTCATCAAGCTGGCGTAAGTCTACGCTTAAAACATATACATCAGTTCTACAAAAATGGAAAACGTGGTGTGAAAATAAAGGAATAAATATGAATAATCCAACAGGATCTGACCTAGCTCGATATCTTGCTGACCTACATCAAATAGAAAAACTGTCTCTTGGGGCAATACTAGTAAGTAAATCTGCTATATCTACTTTTTGCAATACAGACAAAACCGAAAACCTCAGTTCCCACCACCTAGTGAAACAAATACTGAGAGCCATATCTCTGGCTAAACCTAAACTTAACAAGCCTCCAATTTGGGATACGGATGTACTAACAAACTATTTGAAGAATAAGAATGCTGAGATGTCACAATTGTTTGAAGTATCTAAGCGCACAGCCACAATACTATTACTTTGTTCAGGCAGACGTGTACATGACCTCACTTTATTAAGAATTTCACCTACAAATTGTGTAATTAAGAATGACCACATCATCTTAAGACCAGCATTTGGCTCAAAAACAGACTCCAATACTCACAGGCAGTCGAATTGGAAACTGACATCGAATAATAACTGCAAGGCCTTGTGCCCAGTCCATTGCATCAAAACTTTAATTCAACTATCACATGAGCGACGAAGTCTAGCGGAAACAGATCATCTGTTTATTACTATAACAGGTAAACCACGACCTGCAACACGTACTATAATAGGAGGATGGGTTAAAAAGGTACTCCAAGAAGCAGGGATAACAGCTTCAGCGGGAAGTTGCAGAGCAGCTGTGGCTTCCAAGAGTTGGGTGGAAAATTTTCCACTAGACGAAATCCTATCCAGAGGAAATTGGAAATCATCCAATACGTTTAAAAAATACTACTGTCGTGAAATTTTGAATATATCAAATAATACGTTATCTATAGCACCATTGTTTAGTGCAGTTAGTGATTGATATACGTTGTAACGTGTAAAATCCGGTAAGGTTAGTTGTAAATAAAACAGGTATTTTTAGGTAATTAATACAGTAATTTATTGATAATATTATTTAGTTTATGGCCACTGGCGTGGAGCTGCACGGTCACGCAATTGTGAAGTATAAGGATTATTAGTTACAATTAATAATAAGTATAGGTAGTAACAGGTCGTGGCACACTTGGTCGATAACGCTGTTTAATGATAGTTTAGAACTTACATGTAGGTAGGTTATAAAGACTACTATATCCTGTGGTGTCTCTGTTGAGGCGGCATGGTAGACCAGAAGGGTTCAGCACGAGGTGGTGGTACGCTTCAACATATTATCGTTGAACGGATCAACAGCAGAATATCACATTGCTTTGTCGCAGTCTATTGCAGTAGAATATTGCAGTAGAATATTACATAGCAGAATATTGCAATATATTCCTTAGCAATAGTACATTGAAGTAGTAGGTAGTGGTACATAACAGCAGTGTATAACAGCAGTGTATAACAGCAGTGTATAACAGCGATATAGATCAGCTGTATAAAACACCTCCTGGAAGGGACAAGGATAAGTTAAGTATGATCCCTCCAGAGAGAATTTAGTTAAGGGAATCAACAAAAGTTGTATTGGCAGAAATCACCATTAAAAGAATAATTTTAGGTATTCCTTGCATAATAGTAGTAATCATATGCAAATAAGATACATAGTCTTGCTATTCTATGTATAGTTATAAGAATTTATGAAATAGTTTAGGTTAAAATACTGATTTAAGGTTATTACTTATTTCAATTTATTACTGGCAGAATATGAGATAATCTGACTAAATCATTACATGGAAAGAAGCTATTCACTATTAATTATATGTTAAATATTTAATTTGTACTTTTAATGCAGTATTTTAATAAGTTAATGTAGATTGTATGTTTTTAATTAAATTGGGATATATAAGAAGAACAAGTTAAATTAGTATTAAATTGTAGTTATTAGAATATAATTGGGTTACACTGAAAACTAATTATTAAATAATATTGATATAAATACCTGTCGGAGGTGGAGATAAATGTGGTTTCCTTTCACATAATGTATGTAGGTAAGTATGTTTAAGTAATATCTTGGGATTCTTTGGTACAATCTGTAAATCAATTTATATTCCAAATGAATATGTTAAAAGGTAATTGTTAGATGAGTAGTTTGGAATAAAACGTTGTCCAAGGGAGGTTATGAACACAATTAAAGGCATGATTTTATCTACTCAATTTAAATTAAATTGTGTCAGAAATTGCATAACACTGATCAAATAGGGTTAAAGTAAATGTAGTATTTGCTTACCAAAAGAATTCAGTGTCCCATTTGATATTAATCTAAGTAAGTACATAAGTAAGATTTTTTAATGTTTAAAAATCATTGTAAAAGGTGGTCTCTTTGTATGATCTGCAAAGAATAAACAATGGTGAATAACCAATTGTATGATTTTAAGGGTTTATAATAATTTTGATATTTAATTGCTTACCAATAGAAAATACGTGAGACGCCACGAGGTTATAAAATGTAGAAAAAAGGTAAGTCAAAGAGATGTAAAATCTTCGTCGACAATTTTTTCGAAAAGTAGAAGGCAAAAGGAACTAACCTTCATACAGCCAAACAGCCGTAGACCATAAACGTAAAATAGGGCTACAATACCCCCATAACCACATAAAGAATTCGTTAAAAGAATTCGTCGGATGCCCTCATCCGTTCCTGTGCAACCTAGAAACTCCAAGCTTCCTTAGAAACACAAAAATAATTTCTATAAAGAAAAGAAAAAAATACAAGCAATAAGCCTACTTAATTCACTAAAAGTAAGCACCTATGCCAAGTACTAAGTATTTGGTACATGCAGAAAAGATATGTTTAATTTTCTACAATAAAAACAAAAACAATCAACAATAATGTGTGAACAATACACGCATGAAGTTGTAGATAAAAACAACAACACAAAAAACGTAAGTACTTATTACACTTCGGTAATGAAAGGTAATCAATAGTGAGAGGAACCTCACGAATTTGTTAGGCTTATTAAACTAATACCTAATAATAAAAACATTAGAACAATACTAACTAACGATATAGTATCAGTATACCATAACTTAAGACAACTAGCAAAAATCAACGTAAGTAATATATTTTTTTTTTTTTTAAGATTTAAAATCTTTGATGTGCCATTTTCCTAAATATTTCCCATGTTCGTCTTCTAGTTCATAAACTAATGACGATAGTTTACGAATTATCTTACATTTTTCGTATTTAGGGGCAAGTTTTATAGCAAAAAATTTTCTAGCATCGCTTTGTTTGTATGATCTTTTCCAAATGTAGTCACCAACGTTGAAACTAATATCACGACGGCGTTTATCATAATACTTTGCGTTTTTCGCATGAGCTTTTTTCAGTTCTTCCTGGACATTATCAAAAATACCTCGCAAAGAGCTTAGATTAGAAATGTAATCTCGACGAGAGTCAAATATAATTTCATCGATGTTTTGAGCATTCGAATAAACTTTTCCGTCAGCAATTGCCTCACGACCATGAACTAGCAAATAAGGAGTATATGAAGTTGTTTCGTTTACAGATGTATTCAAAGCGAATTGGATCTTATGTATGTTAACGTCCCAAGAACGGTGATCGTTTCCAACGAAAGAAGATACTGCGGTAATTACCGTTCGATTGGTTCTTTCCACGGTGTTATATTGTGGACAGTACAATGGACCTAGGTGAATTTGCGGTATTCCATATTTAGAGAACAACGCCTGAACTTCACGGCCGGTGAACTGTGAACCGTTATCAGCGATGATGGTTTGAGGAATTCCATGCACTAGAAATACATGATCTTCCAACCTTTGGACAATAGATTTCCCAGTAGCTCTCCTCAAAGGAAACAGGAAAGTGTACTTCGAGAAACAACATACAACAACTAACAAAAAGGTATTTTGTAATCTTGATTGGGGTAAAGGTCCAACCAAGTCAATACTAAGACACTGGAATGGTCTAGAACATACTTTAGGACTACCCATCAAACCTGGTGTAGTTTGATTGGTATGTTTGTAGGCCTTACAGACATCACAAAGCATAATAAATTTAACCACATCCTTAAACATTTCAGGCCAGAAATATCTGAGACGCAATCTTTTATAAGTTTTAGATATGCCTAAATGAGCAGCAAGAGGATCACAATGATTTTCTACTAGAATATCATTGCGATATTCAAGAGGAACGACTTGTTTCCACTCAAAATCTTTAAAAAGTTTGTTATTAGATTTAGTATACCTATAAAGTATATCATCGATTATTAAAAAGTTAGGGCACGATGAAGGATTATCCTTACATCTTTTTAAAAGATTTAAATACCAAGGATCAGCAATGTTTTTATCAACAAAAGCTATAGGAACAGAACGCGACAATGCATCGGGTACGATGTTTTCTTTGCCTTTACGATGTTCTATACAAAAATTAAACGGTGAAAGTCTACAACCCCATCGTTCAAGACGTCCGGTAGGATTCTTTAAATTTAGAAACCATTTTAAACTTGAATGATCAGTAATAATTTTAAATTGTTGGTTTCCTTCAAGATAAGGCTTAAAATGTTCTACCACGTAAACAACAGCTAAAGCTTCTCTTTCCGTTGCGGAGTAATTTCTTTCTGGTGGAGTCAAGGATCTACTACAATAAGCGATTGGATGTTCTTCTCCATTTATTACTTGCGTAAGGGTTCCGCCGATTCCAAAGTCTGAAGCGTCACAATGGACTGCAAAAGGTAGTGAAAAGTCGGGGCAAGCTAAAACAGGTGCAGTGGAAAGACTGATTTTTAATTTATTAAATGCTTCCTCTGCTTCTTGAGACCATTGAAATGAAGTATTTTTACGACTAGAAGTTAGTTTGTTTAACGGGCCTGCAACATTACTAAAATTTTTAATGAACCTCCTATAGTAAGAAGCTGTACCTAAAAATCTTTTTACGTCTTTACGATTAGTAGGTATAGGAAAATCCATAATAGCTTTTACTTTATCTGGGTCCGTGCGTAAACCATGTTCATCAACAACGAATCCTAGATATTTTAACTGTTTACGAAAGAAACAACACTTAGTAAAATTGATAGTTAAGTTAGCAAATCGTAACTTATCAAATATGGTATTTAGTAAAATTATATGTTCAGAGAATTCTGAAGTAACGCAGATAATGTCATCGAGATAAATAAATATTCTTCCATTATACTCGGGACCAAATAAAATATCCATCAACCTCTGTTGGGTAGCTGGCGCAGAAGTTAAGCCAAAGCACATAACTTTAAATTGAAATAAACCACGTGAGGGTACAGTAAATGCGGTCTTCTCTTTAGATGTCTCTTCTAAAGGAATCTGCCAAAATGCAGCTTTTAAGTCAATAGAAGATAAATATTTAGCATCATTAAGTTGATCTAAAATCTGTGAAATATAAGGTAAAGGGTATGCATCATGTTTAGATACTTCATTAAGTTTACGACTATCTACACAAAATCTATATTCACCATTAGCTTTAAGAGCTAGAGTAATTGGGTTATTCCAAGGACTACAACTTGGTTCAACAACGTCATTATGTAACATTTCATCAAGTTGTTTATTTAATTCAATAAGTTTAGTAGGAGACAAAGGATAATATCTCTGTTTAATTGGAACTGCATCACCTGTGTCGATTTTATGTGATATCAAATGAGTACGACCTAAGCCAATCTTATCAGATGATATAGTTTCAAATTTATTAATAGTTTCTTCAGCTATTAAACGTTCTTTATCATTTAAAACATGAAATGGTTGCAAATATGTAATATCTGAAACAAAAATAGAATCTGGAGCTCTTCCAGTAACATTGTAGTTGCTACTTTCTATCAAAGAAAGAATATCTGGAGCAATATCAAAATTTTTCCAAAAATTTAATCCTAGTAAAATGTTTGTAGAAACTTCTGGTATAACATAAAATTTTATCACGTTTGTTTTATTCCCAACCGTGACAGGCAACAAATAATATCCTAAAACACGAGAAGTAGAACCATTTGCAGTAGAAATATACTGTAAATCGTTAGACTTATGCAAGGTAGCGAAATCAGAAAAGTGTATATCATTTCCATTTCCTATAATAGAAATCTCGGATCCAGAATCTAGTAATCCAGAGAATTTTAAATTAAAAACTGAAAAAGTTAAGTAGGGTCTTTTATCTTGACTTTCTTGAACCAACGAAATATGTTTGAGTATTGAATCTTTAAGAGTCAATGAAAAATTATCCTCATTCTGGGTAACAGAATTAGGCAACTGAAGTGAATTCTGGGTAACAGAACTCGATAAAGAAGTATCCTGAATCTGGGTAACAGAATCAGGTACTGGTAATGAATTCTGGGTAACAGAAATCAATGTAGAATTATCCTGATTCTGGGTAACAGAATCAGTTACGGTAAATGAATTCTGGGTAACAGAACTCAATGTAGAATTATCCTGAATCTGGGTAACAGAATCAGGTAAACTAGTTATATTATTAGAATTACTTAGACAAGTAATTCCTTGGTTCAAGCTTTCAAGTTTTTTGAAATAGTAAGATTTGGTTTTCCTTCGCTCTGACGATCTGCTGATAAGTTGTTACATTTTGGACAAGTTCTAGCGGTAACATCTTTTTCACCACAACGATAACATATCACTCGATGTGATCGCTTACAATCCTTCAAAACATGACCGTTTTCACGACATCGAACACAAAACTTATTAGTGGGTAATTTAGTTAGAGTAGCACACTCTTTAGGTTGCTTAGTAATATTGGTATGTTTATAAGATAAGTCTGCGGCAAGCAAAACTTTGTTAGCAGCTTTATTCGGTTCTGCCGATAAATCTGTACGTAAGGTAGTATTTTCCAACATACGACAATATGTCTTTAAATCGGACCAACTAGTTATAGACGTCATAGCCAATTGTAATGCATATGATCGTTTAATATTATATTTGACAATTTCCAACTGTTCAAGTTCACTTATGGGTGTACGGAGTCTACTAAAATAATTTTGCATCACACTAAAATAATTTACTATGCTTTCATTAGAGCCTTGAATACGTCCTCTTATTTCTGTTAATAAACGAAAATCATAATCATGGGGTAAGTAATCATCGAACAATAATTGTTTTAACTCTGTCCATGAATTTATTCGAGTTTTAATTCCACGATACCAATATAATGCTTCATCTGAAAAAATTTCAGAAGCGCCTTCAAATAATTTATTTTCACTGATACCTCTTGACAAACACAACTCTTCGAGGCGTTGAACAAATGCAATAACACAAGTTTTACCGTTGTATCTAAAATTTAAAGTATGAACACCTTTGTTGTAACCATGAGAACAATCTGTACAAGAATTATGTGTAGGGAGATTAGAATTAGGTTCTGTAGAAATAGTTTCAACATTAGAGTTTTCTATAGGATATTTCAAACTGCTTTTAAAATTGGAGAGTAAAGCATCAAATTTATTTGTAATTTTATTTAAAGAAAGATCTAAGTCTGATTTTAATGTTATATCATTATCTTCAGTAGGATAAATTCTACTCAAACGATGGAATAAGTGATTACCTAAAGCATTAATTCTGTTTAAAATTTTTAAGGTTAAAGGTTTAGATGAAGATAAGGTATTTAATTCAGTGATTTTATTTTTAATTAATTCTAACTCAAGAGATATTTCACCCTCATAAGTATCAATTTCATCTGTAGGAAATTCTTTCAATAAACCACGTAACTGAGAACGTAAACCAGCACATGTATCAACAGGTTTAGCATCACGTAATGTCACTTCATACAGCAACTCATCTTTATGTAAAAGATTAAAATTAATAGGTCTTTCCTCCATACTGAGAAAATGTGTGTAGCACAATGTTTAAATGTGTAGCAAAATGTTTAAAAGTGTAGAAAAATGTTTTAAAAGAAAGTGTATACTTATACACTTAACCGTAGAAAAGCGTGATCGACCAGTACAAAATCACTTAACATCTAAATTATATCATAGATACATTCACCTTCAGTAAAAGTAGATAAATTGAACAGTTAGTAATGTAGTTATCAAATATTATTACCATGAACTAAAAGATTAAAGTCCTTTAGTAGACAGTAACATAGTGTAATATTGGTAGGTAATTAAGTTTTTTTTTTTATTGTGATAAGATAACACAACAATAGTAAAGTTAACACTGATAAATAGAAAGTATTATAACAGTTATTTTAGAATTAATAACAACTCTTTTTTTGTCTGAAAGAATTAAATGCTATTACATAGTAGGTAATAAGTATTAAACAATAGGACTGCAATATTATTTTAAGTTTGTTATCGACCAATCTGTTTTTGTTCAAAAGGAATAAAACCAGAGAATACTAATATTCATGTAACCACGATCCTGGCAGGGTCGCCAAATTGTAACGTGTAAAATCCGGTAAGGTTAGTTGTAAATAAAACAGGTATTTTTAGGTAATTAATACAGTAATTTATTGATAATATTATTTAGTTTATGGCCACTGGCGTGGAGCTGCACGGTCACGCAATTGTGAAGTATAAGGATTATTAGTTACAATTAATAATAAGTATAGGTAGTAACAGGTCGTGGCACACTTGGTCGATAACGCTGTTTAATGATAGTTTAGAACTTACATGTAGGTAGGTTATAAAGACTACTATATCCTGTGGTGTCTCTGTTGAGGCGGCATGGTAGACCAGAAGGGTTCAGCACGAGGTGGTGGTACGCTTCAACATATTATCGTTGAACGGATCAACAGCAGAATATCACATTGCTTTGTCGCAGTCTATTGCAGTAGAATATTACATAGCAGAATATTGCAATATATTCCTTAGCAATAGTACATTGAAGTAGTAGGTAGTGGTACATAACAGCAGTGTATAACAGCAGTGTATAACAGCAGTGTATAACAGCGATATAGATCAGCTGTATAAAACACCTCCTGGAAGGGACAAGGATAAGTTAAGTATGATCCCTCCAGAGAGAATTTAGTTAAGGGAATCAACAAAAGTTGTATTGGCAGAAATCACCATTAAAAGAATAATTTTAGGTATTCCTTGCATAATAGTAGTAATCATATGCAAATAAGATACATAGTCTTGCTATTCTATGTATAGTTATAAGAATTTATGAAATAGTTTAGGTTAAAATACTGATTTAAGGTTATTACTTATTTCAATTTATTACTGGCAGAATATGAGATAATCTGACTAAATCATTACATGGAAAGAAGCTATTCACTATTAATTATATGTTAAATATTTAATTTGTACTTTTAATGCAGTATTTTAATAAGTTAATGTAGATTGTATGTTTTTAATTAAATTGGGATATATAAGAAGAACAAGTTAAATTAGTATTAAATTGTAGTTATTAGAATATAATTGGGTTACACTGAAAACTAATTATTAAATAATATTGATATAAATACCTGTCGGAGGTGGAGATAAATGTGGTTTCCTTTCACATAATGTATGTAGGTAAGTATGTTTAAGTAATATCTTGGGATTCTTTGGTACAATCTGTAAATCAATTTATATTCCAAATGAATATGTTAAAAGGTAATTGTTAGATGAGTAGTTTGGAATAAAACGTTGTCCAAGGGAGGTTATGAACACAATTAAAGGCATGATTTTATCTACTCAATTTAAATTAAATTGTGTCAGAAATTGCATAACACTGATCAAATAGGGTTAAAGTAAATGTAGTATTTGCTTACCAAAAGAATTCAGTGTCCCATTTGATATTAATCTAAGTAAGTACATAAGTAAGATTTTTTAATGTTTAAAAATCATTGTAAAAGGTGGTCTCTTTGTATGATCTGCAAAGAATAAACAATGGTGAATAACCAATTGTATGATTTTAAGGGTTTATAATAATTTTGATATTTAATTGCTTACCAATAGAAAATACGTGAGACGCCACGAGGTTATAAAATGTAGAAAAAAGGTAAGTCAAAGAGATGTAAAATCTTCGTCGACAATTTTTTCGAAAAGTAGAAGGCAAAAGGAACTAACCTTCATACAGCCAAACAGCCGTAGACCATAAACGTAAAATAGGGCTACAACGTAAAACAATTATTGTTAATCATAAAACTTATTCACTTATTATAATCTATGATTTGTTGCAATAAAACCTTTTGAGTTTGTATTTCAATTATGTTTTTGTGTCCACTCACACCACACACACCATTATTTATATCACATTGGCGTTATTTACCAGCGCCACCAGGCGATAATAAACACTTCTCTCAATTGATAGGCTTCGAATAACGGTACAGCACTGTTTAATAGCGACGTTTTACCTGAAAATAAAACGTGTATTAAACATGCTTACCTTATTCGAAGCCTATACTCCACCTCTGCCTGGTGACATGAGAGAATCCAATGACGAAAAAGTGAGCGTTCATTCGAACGCAAACTTCCTTGGTGGCGCTAGTATCGACGGCGCTAGTGTCGCAGGTAAAACGGCGGGATGTTGCAGTGCACGTGGACGGAAGCGGAAGTCATGTTTAGCACAAACGGAACGGAAACGCTACTCTCAATTGATAGGCTTCGAATAACGGTACAGCACTGTTTAATACACGTTTTATTTTCAGGTAAAACGTCGCTATTTATAAGATTAATAGATAAACATACCAACATTGACAACCAGCTGGCCGAGTGGTCTGTTACCCTTGCTATACAGGCTACTCGGTCAGGGGTCACGGGTTCGAATCCCAGTGGGAGAAAATGTTTGTATGATGAGTACCAGCATTTCTTCACGTCATGGATGTTTACACGTAGCGAGGTAGTAGTGCGTGTAGGGCGTGGTAGCATGTAGTGTACTCACGTGGCGAGGTAGTAGTGCGTGTAGGGCGTGGTAGCATGTAGTGTACTCACGTGGCGAGGTAGTAGTGCGTGTAGGGCGTGGTAGCATGTAGTGTACTCACGTGGCGAGGTAGTACTGCGTGTAGGGCGTGGTAGCATGTAGTGTACTCACGTGGCGAGGTAGTAGTGCGTGTAGGGCGTGGTAGCATGTAGTGTACTCACGTGGCGAGGTAGTACTGCGTGTAGGGCGTGGTAGCATGTAGTGTACTCACGTGGCGAGGTAGTACTGCGTGTAGGGCGTGGTAGCATGTAGTGTACTCACGTGGCGAGGTAGTACTGCGTGTAGGGCGTGGTAGCATGTAGTGTACTCACGTGGCGAGGTAGTACTGCGTGTAGGGCGTGGTAGCATGTAGTGTACTCACGTGGCGAGGTAGTACTGCGTGTAGGGCGTGGTAGCATGTAGTGTACTCACGTGGCGAGGTAGTACTGCGTGTAGGGCGTGGTAGCATGTAGTGTACTCACGTGGCGAGGTAGTACTGCGTGTAGGGCGTGGTAGCATGTAGTGTACTCACGTGGCGAGGTAGTACTGCGTGTAGGGCGTGGTAGCATGTAGTGTACTCACGTGGCGAGGTAGTACTGCGTGTAGGGCGTGGTAGCATGTAGTGTACTCACGTGGCGAGGTAGTACTGCGTGTAGGGCGTGGTAGCATGTAGTGTACTCACGTGGCGAGGTAGTACTGCGTGTAGGGCGTGGTAGCATGTAGTGTACTCACGTGGCGAGGTAGTACTGCGTGTAGGGCGTGGTAGCATGTAGTGTACTCACGTGGCGAGGTAGTACTGCGTGTAGGGCGTGGTAGCATGTAGTGTACTCACGTGGCGAGGTAGTACTGCGTGTAGGGCGTGGTAGCATGTAGTGTACTCACGTGGCGAGGTAGTACTGCGTGTAGGGCGTGGTAGCATGTAGTGTACTCACGTGGCGAGGTAGTACTGCGTGTAGGGCGTGGTAGCATGTAGTGTACTCACGTGGCGAGGTAGTACTGCGTGTAGGGCGTGGTAGCATGTAGTGTACTCACGTGGCGAGGTAGTACTGCGTGTAGGGCGTGGTAGCATGTAGTGTACTCACGTGGCGAGGTAGTACTGCGTGTAGGGCGTGGCGGCGGTGTCAGCCAGCCGTAGTAGCATCGGCACGAGGGTGTCAGCCGCCTCGGGGCACTTGTACACGCCGCGGTGACCGAGTAACGGTTGCTCCTCTGCCAAATGACAATGTTTCTCGTCAGTAACTGGCATGTGGATTAGACCTTGTTTAGACGGGCCAATTCGCCGCCAATCTCACGATTGAGAGATTAGCGGCGAATTGGAGAAGGTCTTAAGTATTAATAAAAAGTAACGCAATTAAAAATGGTCAGAATAAAAATCATTCAATTCTTTTGATAAAAAAAATTGATATGGAACAGAAACTAAGTTATGTAGCTTGGGTGCTGTTTCATTTCAAACTGAAACTGATGTTGTGTTGTATTTTTTTTCTATGTATTAGTACCAAATAATCATTTTTCATTCATTCATTCATTCATTCTATTAAAGTTAAATGAATAGAAAGCATAAAATTTAATTTCGGTACCATTGCTAGGTGCTAAATTATTTTATACAAATAAGGGCATCTTAGTAACTAGGGAGTAGCCTGTAGGCTACTCGGTCAGGGGTTCCGAGTTCAAATCCCTTTTAAATTACTTTGTGTCAGTCTAATGGTGTGAGCGTAAAAAATATTGCCCAGATATGAAGTGAGCGAGTATCAAACACCTTGTATATGCTGACGATCATCCATTTATCTTTGATTTCAGAAAGTTATCACTAAAAATTGTGGAAAAACCCGACTAAATTGGCGAAAATTTTAAGGAACAAAAATTTTGAAAAGTATTTAAGGGTTGGCTTGTTGAGGAATGTTTCCACAGTATATAATAATGGTAGTGTTGCATCTGAATGTCTGTTGTTCTTATATTGCATCTGAATGTAACTCTATTTCAATGCACGATAACGAACTTGAACTAAAAGGAATAGTTATTTATGATACTAGTGCGGTAAGTTGGTTTGTATACATAGTCACGAGTTTGTAAATACCAATTTCCGTGCGTGTGTCACAACGTTTTTGAGCAGATTTGCGAGAAAACAGTGCAATAGTAATTTTATTTTGTTTTTAAATATCAGTCGGAAAATCGCAACAATGATTGGCGTTCTTAATATGAAAATGGCGCACATTCGCAAATGGCGCCTTGTGTATCTGTTGACAATCAAAACTGCATTTTTACATCTCTTTCTCTCTTTAGTATTAAAACGAGACAATTGTATTGAGCTAAAGCGCTTCCAAAGAGGTTTGTTAGTTCAGCCTATTTATTCTCATTATGTGAAACTTCTTGGTGGAATACTTATCTTTATAAGCAAATAAAAAAACCGAACAAGGAATACAATGGAGAGTAATATTTAACTTTTGAACAACGTATACAGGCTTTGAAAATGCATTTTTAACATCCGACGAAAAAGAGGGGTGTTATAAGTTTGACGTGTCTGTCTGTGTATCTGTGTGTCTGTCTGTGGCATCGTAGCGCCTAAACGAATGGACCGATTTTGATACGGTTTTTTTTGTTTGAAAGCTAATGTGCCTACGATGGTTCTTAGCTATAATTTATGAAGATCAGTTCAGGCGTTTGATGACTATCAGCTCATTTTGTACATGATAATAGGGTTTAACTTTTACACATCCGATTGATTTGAAATTTGGTGTACTGTCACTTCGGTGACATTCCCATGACATACCATCCTTGAGCTGATCCTATACCATCAAAAAGTCTGCGAAATGCTTAATTCTTCAGAAACTTACAGCGGGTATAGCGTGTTTGGGCTCTTATGAATAGTCTCAATGACATGGTGTTGGAAAGATGATTCGACCCGTCGTAGCAGCAAGCCTGGCAGGAAGGTTTGTGTGTGTACGTGGGGAGTATACTGACGTGGCGGCGCGTGCAGCCTTAGGGCGGGCGTCTGTAGCAGCAGGAGTCTGGCCCGTCGTAGCAGCAAGCCCCGCAGCCAGGCGGCGGGCTCGGCCGCCCACTGCGCCACCGACCGCGCCGCGTACAAGTCGTACACCTACAACCCACACCACAACCCACCACTCAACCCATCACACAATCCACTAACACAATTTAGTACACTCATTCCGAATGAAACGGAACAAGCTGAAAAGGACAGCACCATAAATGTATGAAGCCTGGGCTTAAATTAATTTTAATTTTGAACAGCAATCCTCCTACCTAACGGGTGAGGCATAATTATTTAGAATTTTAAGTGCATTTCACAATATTTTATAGTCGGGCGTTTAGTTTTAAGAAGAACATGAAAAGTTCCGTACTATAGTTACTTTTTGCGTTTTGTTATTGCATTAATTAAACTACAATTATTGTTTACTTTTAAAATTTGGAGGTGCAGCTAATTAAAGTATAATAAAAACTTCAAATATTTGATAGACAATGCAATAGGTAAAAAACGAGGAAAAAACGCAAAATGCATTTAGTTTCTGTTTCTTCACCTTTTTTACTTTTTTAAACAAACGGGCAGTTCAAAAATAAACCCTATTGATATAAATTGAGTAGCTTATTTAAGTAGCTTTATGAAGAGGTATTAACATTACTGTTCAAAATTATTCGGAATGAAAGCCCAAAAAAAACCGTGTCCTATGTATTGTGTATTCTAAATGTTGTCTCAAAAATCTCATAAGATCACGTGTCAGCGTCCATAGATATTCAAGGTCAAAGGTAAAAACAGTTTTTTGGAAATATCTGTTCTTTTGCCTGACATAGTATTAGTATCAATATAAAAGCTTTATAGTATAAAATTCCCTGCAAATTTCGTCTGACGAAATGTTTAATTCGCTTGACCGTTTGTAAGATACGCGCTGAAGCGCGCGCGATTTGCGCTGAGTCATACATGCCATTGCTTATGAGATTTTTTAAAAGAACGTTTAGAATGCGAAAATGAAGGTTTATATTTAAAAAAAAAACAGACCGTTATGGGCATCATTTCCAAAACCAGCCTGTAAGGATTCCTGGAATCAGTCCTGTAGATGTCCTTCGCTTCAGTGAAAATGTTATATTCATTTCCAACTAGTCATGTTTATGGTCACCAGCTCTGTCATGTGCCGTCGTCTTCGAGAGCGTTCGCCGGGAGTAACTCGGTATAAAAGATTTTATTTTTATACAAAGCACGACGAATGACTTAACACCACCTGATGTGAAGCGGTAAGAAGAGTCCATATGCGAAGACAGCTAGTGCAGTTCAGACACTGCTCTAGCCGCCTCCACCTTGCCGGCCCGAAGTGCTTTTTTTTATCTTAACGGGGTAACTCTTGACCTTCATCTCACCTGATGGTAAGTGAAGATAAGGCCGACGATGGAAGCGAGCTACACCCGGATTCCTCAACTACACAGGAACTGGCTATCTTACCTCTAACTGCCGGAACACAACAATGCCGTTAACAATATTGCTATGGCGGCAGACTTACGTAAGATGGTGGGAGCTAGCCAGGCGGACTTAGAAAAGCCCTACCGCCAACCAAACCGAGCAGAAAATTTCTGCCCCCACGGGAATCGAACCCCGGACCTCTAGATCTGAGGAAGGTGGTCTTAAGCACTAGACCACAGAGGCGGTTAAAACGCCTCATGCCTCTTTTGTAGGAACCCATGTTATAGTAAGGAGGGAACACATGTGCTGGCAAAGAATTTCAAGTTCTGGAAGTACGACAAAGAAACGAGCTACTAAATTTCTTTGTGCGTGTTAATGCGCCGCCGAACTCTAACGCGCCGCTCGCCCCACACAGGGGTCAGTCTTCAGCAGCGTGCGTCCACGGGCTCCTGTACGTGGACTCCACGCCACGACCTCACTTTGCTCCAGACTCCATAGAAGACGCCCGCGCTCGCCCTCCCATCAATATATTAACAATATTCAGTGACGAACTACATACTATTGTAACATAATATCGTAGTATACCAGTAATCATCCCATAATCGCATTTTTATTGGTCCGTCTCGCCTTCCCGTGTACGCCAGTACGTGATGTTGAGGATTAAGGAGTGAGTGATGGCTTACCTGTCCCGGCGCGACTGTTTCCAAGAGTCTCGTGAGGGCGTCGATGCAGGCGTCGGCGGCGGGGCCCTCGCGCGCGTACACCAACAGGATGGGGCGGACGGACTCAGACTCTGCCTCCGCCCCCGCCGGCGCAGACGCCGCCTTCGACTCTTGTCTGAAACGTGGTCGGTGCTCGTAAGCGGAAAACTCGACTTTTCCATTTATGTATTTATTTTACAAAATCGCCAACTGATTGAGCGTGTTGGAGCTCGGTGGAGTAGTGGTTTGAGAGCTCTGTTTTCGACTACAAAAACAGAGCAACTTTCGCCATCGTCGATCTCGGGATGGCTCAATCAAATTTAATATCTCGAGCTCCTCCGTGCTTCGGAAGACACGTTAAGCCGTTGGTCGCGGTTGTTACTGCAACTGCTTTAACCCACCAACCCGCTTTGGGCCAGCGTGGTGGTGTTATGACCCAATCTCCTCATGTGTTTCTCCCATGTAGGAAGGCTTGTGCCCAGCAATGGGACGTATATAGGCTGATGATGGTGAGCGTGTTGGGAGTGGCTGGTATCGAAAGATCATCAGTGAAAAGGGAAGGCTATGCGAGGACAACCGCAGTAGAACCAGCCCCTCCCAAAATGCTTACACTCATAAAGAGCAAGATAAGTTTACATTCTCAGTATGCCGCTAAAGATTATAAACATATAATTTTCTTACTTCTGGATAAATAGGTGTGAGTGTATGAATATTAATATTTTTATTATTATGAGGAATATGTAGTTCAATACAAAATATACGTTATTGCTATTGCTTGCGGTCGTTGGTTGGTTTTATATCTTCTTTGAATCAACGATCATTAAAATTAAATTGATAACATATGACATTTTTTTTTAAATAAGATGTTACCCTAAGTTGCAACAACAATTCGTTTCACTATGAGCACACGTGTAAATAGATAAATATTTAGTTGAGATTTGTTTCACGTTGACGTCATCCGGCTGAAGTCTTCAAGGCCGTGACGTCAGTTTCAGTAATACACACAGTTCCAGTTCTTAGATTGAGAATCGGGGGAATGTTTTCATGAATACATCAATGGTAGGTATATCTTGTTTCCGTTTACTTGGCTGATGTAGCAACGCCTGTTGTCACACGTGCGTCAGCGGCAGTTCCAAGAGAAATTTTATTAGTAGCTTAGTTGAGAATTCATCGCAAATAAAGAAAATGAATCAAAATAAATGTTATCAGTAAAACTGATTTAGTATCTAGGTAGGACTTAAGTTTTCCTTATAATTCCTCGAAGTGTTATACTATAGGTCACACAGTCGCGTTTAAAATAAGTTTATTAAGTAGTATTAAATTTTTGTAGTTCCAGAACGTCTGAAAAAATATTAGATTTAATCTGATTGCTTTATAATAATCAAAAGGTGCTTAGGTACTTACTTGCAAGTTAATATTACTTTTATTATGTTTGTCTAATAAAGCAGGGTCTTTAAATTGTTCTGTGAAAACATACTTATTGGTATCTCAGAAAAATGATTATGCTTACTTTAGTGTTGTCTTAGTTTACAGGTTGCGTAATGGGGGCATTGGCTTCTTCTTGCTAAATCCTTCAATTACTATGTATTATTAGAAGTTGCTTATTCTATAATTAGAAGTTGCTTATTCTTAAATCTTGTTTGCTATGATAATATTAGCCAATGCTCATCGAGGTTATAACTAATTCAGAGGACATATATACGTCTCAGTCGCCGTAAGGTTACAGGAAAATAGAAGCGCCATGTGTCCCAAAAAAATATTTTTTTAAATATTATTGGTACAACATTATTGTAATGAGTATGTGTTTGTTTACTGTATCTTTATGCAAGTGTTGTAAATAACATTAGTATCCATATATTCTTCCTGTATTCCTAAACTTACATTCATTCGTTGGAAGGAATAAAGGTAACAATATTAAACTTAATTTCCTTAATGATATAAATTCCATATTAATAAAACTTTCATAGAAATTGAAAATTACATACTCTCAATAATGTTGACGTTCCTTTGCCGAAAATGCCAGAATAATTGAAATGAAATCAAGGTAACAAGTTGTTAAGTCGATGGGAAACTAATCTTAATATATGCAGTGATTGCGTACATTCGTGCGCCTGCGCAACAAATACTATGCAACATTTTATTAAGAAATCATTTACGTTTATCCGTTGTCTAGTATCCATAACACAAGCTCTTAATGATGCTTACTTTGGGCTAGATAATAGGTGTGAGTGTATGAATATTATTATTATTATTGTTGTTGTTTAATATCTCAGCTTTTTACAGCTGGCTTAAACTGAACTTACGGGTTTTTGGCAAGTAAGAGCAGTGTGTGGTATGTTATGGGCTTATGGTTGATATTAAATGTTTTGTGGAACTGGGATTATTTCATTGTGGGGACGCTCTCGAAAACGAAAGCAAACGGCAGTAATGGTCACCCTTAACACGATTTGCTAGAAAATAAATTTGAAATCGCAAAAGAAAATGCGCTGTTTCATAAAATTGTAATATCTACACGACTTGTTTGTATGGAACAGATGATTTTTTTCGTGAATTTAAATTTATTTTCTAACAAGTCGTGCTGAGGATGACCAGCAATGATATCTGGCTTATGATATATTATCGATAGCGTTCCCTTAACACCCTGTATATGCAATAAACATAAATAATAAAATATTTTACCATAATTCGAATCATGTAAGTACCTACATGATTGTTTTCATTAAATAAATTGATACCTACATAGATTTTTTGGCCTAACGCGTAAAAAGATCACGTCAATCGTACGCAGGATAGGGGTGGGCGAAAACCGGCTCCCGAAGGCAATAGCAGATAGGATGGATGCAGCATGCAGCAGTCTTCCGTAGATTTACTGAGTTTTATGTTCTACGAGTGCATCAGTGACACATTTGAGTCACTGATCGACGGGTGGAGTGCTAAACACAGCCTATGTGTATAGTGGTTATGACTTTATTTTTAAATTTTATAAAGGAGATGCTTCAGGTTTATATGGAGTCCCGGCTAAGAGTAAGTACAGTAGTTTTTAAGTTAGGGAAATGGAAATAAAACATTATTATTCAATTCATTTTCATTATTTTTCAGGTTTTTTTACCCGTACAAAATACTTTCTGATGATGTGACAGTTTTATAACTATCAATATAACGGCAACACTATAATGTTAAACTTCTATAATTATACCACTCAAAATATACAGAAGAAAGCAAAAAACTTGATTGATCTGTCTATCAGACTACTGATTCCATAATTTGATATTCCTTCACTAAATATTCATTCCATATTCCTAGATTAGACAAAACAAAAATTTCGAAAGTTTTAAAAATATGGTCAGAGATTATAGAGATTACGTCTTAATATGGCCTCCTATATTGCCATATTTGGTTTTTTATGGATGCTTTAAAATATTTTTGTACGAGGTTTAACGGCCGAAAATATCACGCAAAATAATTTGTAGTGATTTTGATCATTTTTCGACACTTTTTAATGTACTGTATATGTTCATAGCCAAAACATCTCCTTTTATTCTATAACATGAATGATTTATTTGATTTTATTTATTAATAGTCCAGACAATCGCATATTCCACAGTAGTGGCAACGTTGAGCCGAATCTGTAGTGTCATAACATAAGGTTCATTGTTGGCGATGACCTTTTGATAGTTGCGTTAATACGCCGAGGGCAGCGTGGCGGTCCGGCGCTCACTTTACTCGTACTACAGGTTGGCCGATAATCGTTTATGTACACACATACGTGTAATATTTCGCATAATTCTACACTCATGGCATAATGTAGCGAATGCCCACCACAGGCAATATTTACACCAAGTGTGTAATTGATGAGTGTCTCTGAGAATATACGTAGTATCTTAGACCTGTTTTGTTGGAAGAGAGGAATGCATTTCGTATTACCCGTGCTATTGGGCCCGCGTGCTGGTGTTATGGTCCAAACTCCTTGTGTGTTTCTGCCATGTAGGAAGGCCTGTGCCCAGCAGTGGGACGTATATAGGCTGGTTATGATGATGATGACGATTTCCCGTGATAGGAGGTCAATACGATCTCTCTAAGAGGATCTGCGCTAGTCGAAAGGAGAGCGCACCTCATATCCTGTTGAGATTTATCAAGAACTGGCTGAACGGTCTTAATGGTTTGATGGCCTCAGAAAGCGGAAACAGGCTCCTTCCTTTGTGTCAGCGTAAACCTCCGCGTGCACTTTGGCTTCTAACTCCCGCGGAGAAGTGCCCGGCATTAAACAGGTTGCATCGCACGAGACTGTGCGGTATGCCTGAGTCGCTGTCAGCTCCATCGGCACACTAGGGCAATCTTTAGATTCGTCAACCTTACACCGATGGACACACCGCTCTGGCTGCCGCTCAAAACTGACAATAATTTTGGCCTGCTGGCAGTTGCTGCCCAAGCTATGGAAAAGCAGAGCCTCTGATTTGTTGAGGCCAGCCGTGAGACTAATTTACGCGAGTCTCGAGATAAAACGAGCTGGTGGAATTAGGTGGTGCTTCTTTTCACACACTCACTAAAATATTAATTGTTTATTTTGGTAAATACCCTAACACACAATGTTAAATTGATAACCGTACATAATCGCTGTGCATTTGACACATGACCCAACTGATAGTCTAACTAATGTACGTAAACATCGTTTTCTGATGAATGTCATTATTTATTTACTTGAAAAAGAGGAAAATTAGTTCCAACGAAAGAAAATCTTTGCTGACATATTTTGTTAATAGCAAATTGCATTACAATGAATAAGCGGACGAGGATTATCATAAGAGACCAACGATATTATTATCTATGAGTATGACGAAAGGTGCTCAACTTATATCGTAATGATCTGATTGTGTTGTGAATAGGTGTCTTTAGTTATGAATAGGACCTTTATAAATAGTCTATGTAAGAGGGAATTCATTATCATGGTTACTCTTCGTATCATGATTATTGTGATTTAGATGTTATAAGATTAAAGTAATTAATATTTAAACCAAACAAGTGTTTTATTAAGAATACAACAGATTAAATGGCATACAACCTATTTTGAAGTCATAACATAGTAAGTCCATACAAAATAAGATTCGGCTTTTGTGCCATAATTGATAAATTATTTAATTTAATTTCGCGCCCAATGCTGAAGTGAAGCATATTTCATAATATTTATATAAAAAATTGGAAAAACAAATAATATCATTCTATTATAAGTAGATGATTCGATTCATTAAAGAATTATTTTCATCAATTGTTTAAGCACCATAAAATTAAATTTATTGTAAATTAAAGTAAACATAAGTTCACCATCCTTAATACAATGGGAAATTTGGAGAAGGTAGGTTTAACAGTTAGGCGTCGCTATGTAACCACATTTGAGAACAGAACAATATTATGCATGTAATTACAATAGGCAACGTTTACATCATTTTCCTTTTACGAGAAACAACATGGAGACGTCATTATAACGGCTATCATTGGTAGATTAGAAGGTTAATAGCTCGCCTCTGTACAGTCCACGGCACAAGTGGATGATCAGAACCAGATCTCCAAACATCGTAAAAGGGAAACGAGGAACTAGAATTTTTTTTTTTTTTTTTTTTTTTTTTTTTATACAAAGCACGACAAATGACTCAACACCACCTGATGTGAAGCAGTAAGAAGAGTCCATATGCGAAGACAGCTAGTGCAGTTCAGACACTACTCTAGCTGCCTCCACCTTGCCGGCCCGAAAGGTGCTTTTTCACGCCTCTTTTGAAGGACCCCATGTTATAGGAAGGAGGGAACACATGTGCTGGCAAAGAATTCCAAGTTCTGGAAGTTCGACAAAGAAAAGAGCTACTAAATTTCTTTGTACGTGATGTTGAGGTGGAGACAGTGAAATGATGACTCCGAAGACCGGCACGCGTGCTCCTGAGTAGGAAGGGGGAAGGTGGGATAAGGTCAAATAGCTCTTCAGAACACTCTCCGTGATATAGCCGATAGAAGGCGCTAAGCGACGCAATGTCTCGACGCAATTGCAGAGGCTCAAGGTTGTTGGTGACCTCTACATCGCCAACGATACGGACAGCACGACGCTGCAATCTGTCCAGGGCATCGAGTAGGTACTTGGCGGAGCCATCCCACAAGTGCGAGCAATATTCCACGCAAGACCGGACCTGAGTTTTATACAGCAGGCACAATTGGTCAGGCGTGAAAAATCGACGCACCTTGTTCAGTACACCGAGCTTCCGTGAGGCTGTTTTTATCACGGTTTCGATATAGTTCCTGGAATTCAGATCGCAACATATCTCCATACCTAGCAAGTTTAGGGAGCCCTGTGCCGAAAGAGTCGTGCCCTGAAGAGACGGAAGGGGAAGGAACGGCGACATTTTGGCTGTAAACGCGCACACCTGTGTTTTCTTAGCATTGAACCCAACAAGATTGTTAGATCCCCATTCAGATACGAGGTTCAACACCCTGTCGAGCTCAATGGTAAGATTCTCTCTCTCTTTCTCGGTTTCAGCGCGCCCAGCCCCTGGGCGACCGTAATATCCCCCATGAACTGTACTGTCATCTGCATAGCAATGAATGTTTCCTAACGGAATCATGTCATTGATATGAAGAAGAAAGAGTGTGGGGGATAGAACAGAGCCTTGTGGTACACCAGCATTCACTGACATGAACCGCGAAGCGTATCCATCTGCGAGGACACGGATTCTTCGCTCATGCAGGAAGCCGGCGATCCAGTTACAGAGCTGAGCGGGCAGACCGTATGCCGGGAGCTTGGAGAGAAGAGCCTTGTGCCAGACCCGATCGAACGCTTTGGCAATGTCAAGGCTAACTGCCAGTGACTCACCACGTTTGTCAATAGCTTCACCCCAGACATGCATTAAGTACGCTAGAAGATCACCCGTTGACCGGTTCGGCCGAAACCCGTACCCGAACTAGAATTACTATTTTTTTTATTCTTGACGGAACAGCTGTCGGCGTTCATCTCACCTGATGATAGATAAGTGATGGTAAATCTGACGATGGAAGCGACCTACACCCGGATTCCTCAACCAGAGAGGAACTGGCTATCCTAGCATCCTATGAGTACCATAATGATTATATTATTCTACGCAAGAATTTTATTTACAAAGTTTTAAGAATATCAAAGAATATAAAACACTAACGATATCGATTTGTTGTTATCGATTGTGACATATTGGAACAAGCAAGGATGATAGAAGAAATTATTTGGTCTATCAAGGGCGAAATCATTTGGTCATATATGTAATACAAACATATAACCAACTGTGGACCTCAATTTCGTATTCAATTTATAATTTTATTCTTATTTATGTAGGTAGTTGTAAATTGTGTATATTAACCGTAAACTTATATTGTCGACCGTACGCAACAGGCCCTGCGGTAGCGACAGCACATAAAATATAACAGTGCTTTGCCAAAACAGGTTTTATTACTGCTAATTCAGATCGGCCAATAGTACGCTCGCTGTAGATACAACAAAAGAGAAAATAACATACTCGATAAATGCCAACACCTTGTTTCTGTGTAGCGTGAACAGAATGAATCCTTAAAGATGTATCGTTAGAAATTCGGATTGTATAGTATGACCTTAATAGTCCGATTTTAAATCGCTTCCCACTCGCGACATAGATGTGAAAGTTGAAAGTTTAGAATCGCACCTTAGAGAAATTTAATGAAGAAATATATAAAAACCACAAACACCTATAATTAAAATGTTGGTTGTTATAAGATGAGATTAAGGACTTACACACGGCATCTATAATGTAAAGATGTACCTATATTATATATTTATTTATTAAGTACACAGAACAGCTTACAGTCACTATTACATTAAATTACTTAATTACATAGTTTTATAACTAGACAATAAGTCAAGGTATGTGCACACAGCAGCACTAAGTAACGAAAGTGCAAAACATCAATTTGTTACACTTAACTCCAAACTCAAGTATCAAAGCTAAACGTATAATATAGCATTATAAGTACATCTATGTAAATTTTTTGCATAGAAATCGTCCAGCGACCACACTCGACAGCTTTAAGGTACCCATACCTACATATAGCTGCCGTCTTAGAGAGATGGTTGTGTAAAGTGATCATGAACTTAAACCCTACTAACACAAAACCTCCAAATTATTTGTACAAGTGGCCGAATACCAAAAAAAACATTGGCTTCGTACAAACTCGCGTCTCTATGCTATATGTTTACTTTGTCGAACCACCAGATGGTCTATCTGCGAGCTTATTGGCTTATTTATTTTGACAGTTTACAGTGATCACTGAGCGAATTGCAAATCAACTACTGGTAAGGTCATTGCAATATCTCCGCCTTGTAACTGGTCCCATTACAAATAAAACATCTGTTTCAGGATCCAAGATGGCGTAACATTGATTTTTATAAAAGAGTTGCATCCGCCATCTTGGATCTGGAAATTGATGTTGTATTCAGAATCTGGACCCTCGAAAACCACGAAAATGATACCCATATTGATTTTTTATAAATAAATCGCGTCCGCCATCTTGGATTTCAAAATTGATGTTGTATTCAGAATCGGGACCCCCGAAAACCACAAAAATGATACCTAAAAAATAAAATGTGTTTTTTCCATGTAGGAAGGCCTGTGCCCTGCAGTGGGACGTATTATATATAGGTTGGTAATGATGAATTTCATTAGATGGCTTAAATCTATATATATATTCCGTAAAAACCATCGTAGATACATTTATGATGCTCTTATTCTGCTACACCCATGCAAAGTTTAGGGAGATCAATATAGAATTAGATTTCTTTGTCTTTTTGATTATTTCTTACATGACATAATTTTCCTGCTCTTTCTAAGGAAGGTAAAATCTGCGTGGACAACAGGCCACCGACTATGGTAATATTATGTGTACCGGTGTCAGTGAACGACGTAAAATACGCACATACGCACTATTAATTCCCAGTATCCTCTGTGGGGTTGGGTCATTGTAGTAGGTTTCTAACCGATCTCAAAAATTTACAGGTTTCAATTTGATTGTTTTGTTTATTGTGCGTGTGTTGTGTGTATGTTTGAGTGCCCTAAAGTATTTCAAATTGGCAAAAAACTCTTGGGAAAAAAGCATTAAAAAAAATAAAAACGACTTCAAAACACCGAAACGGCCAAAATTAGAATTTATCCAATTTAAAGATATTTTTGGAAGTTGGTGCTTGGTATTTTGAGAAACAGTAGAAAATGAAGTACCGACTCAAAAAATTAGATAAAAACTTAATGTAAATTAGGTTTTTATCTTAACTTAATTTATTGGAGTAAAATAAAGTTTTAATCAGTCGCATGTTTAATCGGCAGTCACTCTTGTCATGGCTGCGGACTTAAATATTCCCGGCAGAAACAACGTCATAATGAGTGGAGGCCCACGATTTACTGAATAAGCAACCCGGAGAGAACTGGTAGAGTATAAGCTCAATATGGCTGGGCTTGAAAGCGAACCAATCATACCGGTCAGATAGGTTCAGGTTGGGTTGCTTAGTGCGCAAATGTTTTAATTAAAAAGGAGGAGGTTCGTGCACTACTAGGTTGATCCTATATAAACGTAGTCTGGATCTGATGATAATTTTCGGAGATAGAGAATGGAACTCCTCAATAATCAGACTCCAGCGGGCATATAGGGACGTTATCTGATAGGCAAGACTGTCTGATTTTTGACCTGCTTCTCCAAAGCTGTGGTTTTCATTGTTCAAAGCAGTCATGGCACCACAGAAACAGAAAAAGGGGGGTGAGGTATGGTACCACGCTGTCTTCGTAAGATTGGGTTAAGAGGCGTTGCAGCAAGTCAGTGACGTACCCATCTAGCGTTACCTTGGAAAATACTAAAAATTGTGAGAAATAAAACAAAATAGTTTGAACGATTAGAATCAACAACGGTATATTGATACGTTATCGAGACAAGAAAAAAATTTTAAACAAAAATTAAAACAGACTTCAAAAAACTGAAAAGGATAAAATAATTAAATTTAAGTAGTTATTCATCCCCTAGAAACATATTTTTGGAGTCGGTGCTTCACTTTCTATTGTTTTTGGAAACCACTTAGCACCAACTCCAAAAATATGTTTCTAGGGGATGAATAACTACTTAAATTTAATTATTTTATCCTTTTCAGTTTTTTGAAGTCGGTTTTAATTTTTGTTTAAAATTTTTTTTTCACAATTTTTAGTGGTAACTTTCTACGGTCGAAGCTAGATGGGTGATCGTAAACTTATATTGTTTCCTACTATCGTATCGTTTCACTAAAAAGTCATTTGAAAAGCAAAACTTCGCAATTTCGCATATGTAGACGACTTCATAATTTAAGTTTTTTTGAATTTAAAACCAAAGGTCCCATAAAAATTTTTATGGGACCAAATGGCAGCTATTCCGCATCGAACAAAAAAAGAATCACGTAAATCGGATCAGTAATCTCGGCGTAATCGGTGTACATACATAGAAAAAAAAAAAAAAAAACATACCGGCCGAATTGAGAACCTCCTCGTTTTTGAAGTCGGTTAAAAAAGTAGCTGATGTATTATTTCTTATTATTCATTCTGTTTGCGTAGTTCCAAATCAGTTGCGTTTGGTCCTTCTAATCTGGGTTGTCGGGACTCTCCGAACGGACAATTCTAATCTATTCACCAGCTCTGTCATTTTGGTCCAACAAGTTAAAGGGCGTCCGGAATAGTTTTGTGGAAGGCGGAATGCCTCTCTTACGACGTCGTCCTTACCTCTCCATGTGACTATACCACCCAAACGAGTCCCGTCACGTGAGTTTGTCAACTACAGGGATACCTTGAAATTGCCGCGGGTGTATTTATTCCGGTAGAGTAAAATGCCTTCGCGGCGATTTCATTGAGTGGCCAGTACAAACGATATTTAGCGTAAGCACTGTAAAGTCTATAAGGTAGCCTAATATTAGCAGATCATACCATCTATTCTAGATCAATCTAATTCGGGATGGTATATCACAAGAATAACGAGAATATGTAGCTAAATGAATACCACAAAAAATTTGAAGTTAACTTACTTTGGGCAAATGATAGCACTTTGTAACGTTAAGTATTGTTGTGGGTCATTACCAGTGATCGGAATAGGCTGACTATATTTACCTATAGTTTGTAGAACAGAGATAAAAATTGGAGACTTCCCTGCAATATTTTTTTTACCGGTAAATTTACCGGATCTTTAATTACGTGAATTTAAACATATAATTATTAACATTTACCGCGTAACAAACATACAAAAAAACGATCAAAAATGTCGAATGAAAAACTTTTTTTTTTAAGTTATTGAAAATGAAGAGTGATGTGAAAAATTTTATAAGGAAGAATATTTACGCAGGAGAACTTTCTATTTAATTAATTTGATGTTTGAATTTACGTAGTTGAAATTCCGGTAAATTATCGGTGAGGTAAAAAAATTATTTTAACGAAGTCTCCGATTTTCATCTCTGTTCTACAAACTGTAGGTAAACATACCTACTCACCCAATTCCATCACTGGTCATTACGTACATGTTTAAATTGCCCTTAATAGGAATATAATAAGACTGCTATTATGGATAATTTTATACATAAGGCGTTTGTGTGAAGTTTTTATTAAATATTGTTTTCATACCGCTGTTTATAGGAACATAGGCGGTATGTGACATAACTAAATAAAAGTATAATACGCGCGGAATCGAGTTTAAAACACTATATAGAGTTTTGCTGCTGCAAATGTGATATGTGATGTGTTGTCGATTGTACATAGACGATTTGACATACTGTCCATATTGAAAAATGTCTTAAATTAAAGAAGCGTACAACAGGGTAGTTAAGAATTTTGTTTTGTTTCATAAAGAAATATTGCTAAATAAATAGTACTCGTATGTTTAAAACCGATAGATTCACAGATAGTGGTGTTTGATAAATTGAAGCGCATCGTCTAAAAACGCTCCATATAAAATCAGCGAAACAGATGACGTCACATGTTGCTATATTACTAAAATATGTATAGGCATATTGACAAACTTAATATTAACTTTCTAATATGTATGTTTTTGTTCATAGTTGACATAATAAAAGTTGTTTTAATTGATGTAAACAATTTAATTTCATTATAATTTTTGATAAAATTTGTCAATTTTTATAAGAAAGAAAGAAAGAAAAAATATTTTATTTATATAGGCCACAAAGAAGCACTTTTAAATATACATTTTCTAAAACGTACTATTTCAACAATATTCTATAACTTTTTGGATTGATTTATGTTTAAGGTTAAACAGTACCGTATATTATCCGAAATTGTGAAAATTAGCGCCATATTCAAACTTAGGCGACATCCCTATTGGTTTACATGCAATTTTAAGGTCATAGCTGACTTACACGCCTCCGCTCTGGCACAGGCAAACGGAGTCGTGTAAATGTCGTCTTAACCTGTCAAACGGCAGAATAGCCTAGGAAGTCCTATGAAAATTAAATTGTGTGTTGAATCTGTAGCTTGACAGGTCAAAGCAGTTTTTTGCAGATACATTTTTACCGTCCGCAGCCTTAGCATGTGTGGACAATCGCAGCAGTCCCTCGCGTGTAGTGTTCTATGCTGTTTGTTGTCGGAATCTTCTCGTTAGTTTAACTTTTGGCGCCAGTGTAAAGACAAGACAGACATGGTTTATTTTTGTAATAGAGAAACTTAAGGTATAGTAGACGATTCGAAACTGCTTCTGCAGGGGATTAACTTAGTAAAGACATGGTAATAATAATAATATTCATACACTCACACCTATTATCTAGCCCAAAGTAAGCATCATTAAGAGCTTATGGACACTAGACAACGGATAAATATTGATAATATGTATAATAATATGTATATACTAAATAAACATATTGTAAACATCCATGACTCGTGAACAAATGCTCGTATTCATCATACAAACATCTGCCCCTACCCAATTCGAACCCGCGGGACCTCTGGATCGAGCAGCCCGTATAGCAAGGGGTACAGAGTAATGTGAGTACTCACCGATGCAGCCAGTCCCTCAGCACGTGCTTCCTGAGCTTGGCAGCGCGCTGGCAGCGCAGAGCCAGTACCAACAGCGCGGCGGCTGCCAGCAACCCGGCCAGCGCGGCGCTAGCGCCCACCAACGCACCGCTGGCACCCGTCGACGCCTCCACCGCCTCCACCGCCGACGACGACGGCTCGCTCACCACTGTGCCACACACAGCTGTCTTATCAACCAATACGGATGCCGACTTTGGGAAAGCGTTTCATGTCGTGTATAAGTAGGTACCTATTGTAGCGCGAAATAGTAAGCACGACAAATTACTCGACACCACCTGATGTGAGAAGAGAGAGAGAAGAGAGAAGATGTGAGAAAAGAGATGTAAGAAGAGTATATGCGAAGACAGCTAGTGCAGTTCAGACCCTGCTCTAGCCGCCTCCACCTTGCCGGCCGGAATGGTGCCATTCCAAGTTCTAGAAGTACGACAAAGAAACAGCTACTAAATTTCTTTGTAAGTGATCATAATTATTTTAATAAGAATGGTGTTTTAAAAAAATCATGCATGTTAAATGCCATTTCAAATTTCGCTCCAAAACGACAATTCCAGTCACGAGAGCGTTGTGACCTCACCTGTTACCAAACTCTGCTCAGTAGCTATGGTGGTTTACTTGTAGATGGTTTTCCGTATGACAGCGTCTGATGCTAACATCAAGTGACGTCATACATTGAGACTGGTGTTCGTTGTCACGTGACTTGAGTGATTTTATTGCACTTTGTCTTTTTTTCGGTTTTCTATTATGATGACAAATACCACTAATTTCAACTAATTTCAATACAGACAACATCCCTATTAAACGCGAGGCAATCCACTAAGCCAATGGCAATTGACATCGTCTAAACAGAGACAATCTACTGCATCGCATTCTCTCTCTCTTATCTACTCTTTGCTGCAACTCACCAACCCACAGTGTGCCAGCGTACACAATACAAGATGGTGCCATCAATACGACACCAAATTGAAACATGGGCTATATTAGTTCATAGAAATGGTTTGCCACTTTAAAAACATCTTATTCGTTTGACACACATCATGACATTTGTATGAAATAATTTAACATCGGCTGATTATTTCATACAAATATCATGAAAATATCAAACCAATAAGATGTTTTTGAAAGTGGCAACTCATTTCTATGAACTAATATAGCCCATGTTTAAATTAATTGTCGTATTTACGGCACCACCCAAATGATTTGATGATGAATATTGGATTGACTTAGTGGATAGTCACATTGCCTTAGTGGATTATCTCGCGTGTTAATTAGTGGATTACCACACATGTAGTACCTAATGCAAGATATTACAATTATCTTGAGAAGTACCATTACGGTTTCTCTGTCAGGTTATGCAAGAGACCTTGGAATTTTTAGAATTCTTTGCCAGAACAAGTGCTACCTCTTAATAACATGGGTTTCTTGATCAGAGGGGTGAAAAGGCACTATGTGGATGTGGGCTAAAACAGGGTGATTATGCTGCACTATCTGCCTTCGCATATGGACTCTTCTTAGCGCTGAGCCATTTGACCGATTTGTTTACAAAAATACCTGGTTTTTAATTTAGGAAGTAGAAGACCTTCTGTCTAAAATAGTAATTTGAGTGCTCTGATTTCAATTCCGAAAACAAAGCATCTAACGTTTGAAATAAAACCACGTACCGGATTTAACTCGCGTTTAATTAGATGTTATATTATTATTTCGATTACTTTGCAGCAGTCGTGGTTACGGGAAGAGTGAAGATGTCAATTGTCTTTGATAAGTTATCTACCATCACTGAATTATATTTTGAGCGGTCCGATTCACGCACACGGAGCTCACGGTGTCAGTTTGTCGGACAGTCTGTGGATGGGCTTGGGACTTTATGTTGTGTTTAAAGTCAGCTAAAGGTCCCTTCACCCGGGTGTCTATGCTTCACTTTTTTCACCTGTTAATGAGAAGCCACAGTCACATTCTAACTTGTATATGCCCTCATCTTGCAAGGGTTGTACACTTGACATCCAACGCCAGGGTTGACTCTGAACGGGTTAATCTAAATTTATGATCTTCGGGTAATTCGTGTTTTGGGACGTTATATTGGGGACTATTACACGAATAATTTAGAGTTTTTCCTGCAATTTAATGGTGCAGTCAATAATTTATAACAATGATTACAAAATTGTTTCGGAGCGGATATTGTGCTATAAAATTGATACAGTTTTGTGAAACAAGTGTCTGTGACGACGAACGGACGGATAAACATTCTATTCTATTCTAAATGTACTACATAGTGTGAAAGCGACATTAAGAACTTTATTGTGGTTATCTCATCGGCGTCAAAAGCTCCCGAGATTCATTGAATTGTGCCATTTAAATGCATTATAGAACTACAGAAATACCAAATTTCAAATCAATCGGATCTGTGTAAGTTAGTAAAACTCTTTTATCATGTAGAAAATGAGCTGATGGTCTTTAAACGCCTGAACTGATCTTCATAAATAATAGCTAAGAACCTAACACGACAGCTTTCAAACAAAAAACTAGGTGGTAGGCCCATATGTAGGGTCGTCTGGGTAGGTACCACGGCCTTTCTTATTTCAGCCGTCAAACAGTTCGCTGCGTTTCGGATTGAAGGGAAAGGTAGCCAGTGTAATTACTGGGCATGGACGGCATTTCATCTTAGGCCTCAGGATGACAACGCACCTGCAATATCAAGTGTTTTTTCCTTGTTATTGCAGGTGTCTATAGGCGTAACCGTTTACCACCAGGTGGGCCGTCAGCTTGTTTGTCATCTAATTGTAGAAAAAAAAGGGGAAACATAATCGGTCCATCGTAGGCATCATAGATCCTGATACACAGACAGACACGTCGGACTTATAACGTCCCTCTTCTTTCGTCGGGGTCTTAAAAAGATGTTCTCACCGAATAGCAGGTGCGTGTTCTTCTTGTGGTATCCGAAGTCGCTGCCGGCCCAGGGCGCGCGCAAGGCTAGCCGCAGGTCGTAGCGGCCGCCCGACGCGCGCACCCCGCACCACACCTCGCTGCCAGACCACGAGCAGTTGTGCCCCACGTCCGAGCACTCCCAGTCCTGACACACCACTCTACTTGACGACAAACCGTTTCCAAACGGAGTTCGTGGTTTTAGATCCGTTCAAAAGTGTCAAACGGTTGGAAACCACGAATTCTGGTTTGGAACGGTTCATTTACAACTGTAATAAGGTCATGGTAGAAATTTCGTGGGCTTTAGGCCGTTTTGAACAAATTTGGAATGGTTTAAAACCAAGGTTTCTGGTTCAAAACGGTTTATTTACAACTATACACGAAAAAAAAACATACTCACTCGATCTACACGCTAAAACCTTTGCTACACAAAGAGCGGGGCTGAGCGTGAAATTTACGACGCGTTTTGATCGCGTGTTCTCGGCATATGGATTACTATGGAAATGTATGGGAGACGCCACACAGCGTTAAATATCTGTCACATTAATTTTAGATAACACCTGATGTTTGTTCTACATGGTTCAAGTGGATAAAAAATTCCTACACTGAGAAAATTATCGTTTTTGGTCATCTTAAAATATCGTACCATTGACCTAAAATTTATTGTAAACATACTGTAACCCAAATGTTTGGGTAGATAAGACAATATTCATACGATGGTGATACCACTGAACTCATCAGTGGGTGACGACCTCAAGAAAGCAAACCCATTAGTTGCTTGTTAGCCAAGACTTTTTAGTACATATTCATTAGAATCAGAAGCTTCTATATCTTCTAATTATGTTATTTTTAGATATACCAAATTGCATCTAATATCCATTTGCTCATAAAATCACAGTTGATACTTCATTTTTACCGTGTACAAGGGCCTTAAATGACCCCCATATATAATGTAAAATAGAGGAAGTTGAACCAGTAATGGAGTCTATAAACAAATAAACAAAACTTGTATTTTGTCGCGATGTACATGCGCCTTGACTCCGAATGAGTTAAATTATTCAAAAATAAATGATAGGCAAACCTGTTTCATAAAATTTAATATAAACAATAATCCTTCGCTTCCAATAATGATACCGAACACCATACATACGTTTGTATATGATTATAAAGTTTAATTTGACAGTATTTCGCTATTAATAAAATTTTAAAAACTTCCGCAAAATTACTTTACGAAATTAGAGCCGTCTTATAGAAAGTTACTAAGTAATAGATTTCAACTTGAGTAATACGGGGCTTGGTGAGAACCCGCCCTGTTACTTCAACTCAAATATTAACATGTAATTATAATATTCATAGGACTTTCTTGTTGAAGAACAAATATGATATTATGATCATGGAGACGTGAATAGAACAAACAAGTTTTGTTTAATTCTAGTTGTGCAAAAGTTTTTGTAACAAAAAAAGTTTTTCCTCCTGTGAAAATATACTTTGACATATCCTTTTATTGGATAGGACATTGAGATAAAAAAATAACACCGACTTCAAAATACTAAAAAGGATAAAATAATTAAATTTAAGTAGGTACTTATCCCCAAGAAACATTATTTGGACACGATGCAAGTTGCTTGCCTGTAGCATACAATTTGATTGAAGCAAGAAAAGGCTTGCATAGACTAAACGCTTCTGTTAGGACAGATATTGGACTATGGAAGTAATTTCTTGCTTCAATTTAATTTTATGGTACAGGCAAGAAACTTGCATTGTGTAAATGGGCCCTTAACTACTCAAACCAGTCATTCAAAATAACTATTGTTTGTGATCAAGTTTATACTAATATACCTTTCTTAAGATAAGCGATTAAAAATGGATATTTAAAGTCTTAGAAAGTTACCTCATGGTGGGAGTTGTTGACCTTCTTACATAGCTCTATGTCGAATTCTGTGACGGGGATGACACCCAGGTAGAAGTGGGCTGACACATAATCCCTGTAAATAAAACTGAAATCAATTACCGTCATTCGTGAATAACTACTGTTCATTTATTTATTTAATACGGTGTTTCTAAGACGTTAGACAGGTAGGGCTCAGTGGTACCCTAATACTCGGAACTAGAAGCAGATCTCACCCAATAAGGATATGGGAGGATGATATTCAGCTAACCGTGGTACCTCTCTGGACAAGAGTAGCAGCAGACAGGGAGCAATGGAAGAAGTTGGATGAGGCCTATGCCTAAAGGCACACTAAGCTAATGTCCATTTTCACTAACCATTCCCTAAGCTTAGGTGCCTCTTACCGATATTTGTTTTCTATGTTCTTTAGACAGACTGAGCTAAAAGTCACTAAGAGAGTACACTATGCAAATGTTTGTAAAAACGAGCTTATGAGATTTTGTAGTGTAAAAACAATTTCAGTTGAAAGTTGTACTCTTATATGAAATAAAATGAATATATTTTTATTCAAATATGCCACCAAGAAGCACTGTGGAATCGTCAAAAATCACATTTGTATTACTACCACTATTAACTGACAAGATTATCCTGTCTGTCTGTCTGTCTGTTCGCCCGTGTGTCGGTCTTATCTTAGAAATACAAGCTATTTTTATATTGAGTGCCTGATAATGGAACCAACTCCACCTTGAATAAGATTGCAGATAAATAACACCACTTTGTAGCGTTGTTTCTGCTATGAGTAAGGTCGCTAAAACTCAATGTGAAAGTTTTATATTGATTTTTACAGGGCAGGCAGCATGTGAGTGCCCAGGTTTCTACGAGCACCTTCAAGCTACGGTAGCTGCTTACTATCAGACAGGCCAAACAGTTGTATGTTATAAAAAAACTTGGTGAAAATTGACATATAAGTGATTGGATTTACTAAAAAATTGCAGATCATGTTAGTTTGTGAAAATCTGTTTTTACTCTTAAGCTTAATTTAATACTATGCCACAACAGTGAAACAAGCTATAAGTACTGCTATTTGTGTACCTACTTATACATAAACTATGATAAATGTTAATACTCATACTATAAGCACTACAACACACAATAAATCATAATCTTAAGCAGCAGCTTAACTGAGAATCTGTACATATTTAGGTTTGGTTAGTAGATAACAAATTACTCAATCAAATAACAATTACTGTAATTCTATCAAAGTAGATTACATCCTTCACAAAGACAAAATAACATAACAAAAGGCATTTTTAGTCTGATAGAAAAACTGAACTTGGAAAAGTAACTACACTAGCTGTCTTCGCATATGGACTTTTCTTACTGCTTCACATCAGGTGGTGTTGAGTCATTTGTCATGCTTTGTATAAAAAAAAAGTAAATATTCTCTGATTAAGGTATAAAAGACTAGTGGTCACCGGCATGGATATCAATAAAAACACCAAGAGGCAGGCTATGTCCTTTCACATAGTGCAATGTACCTTCATGCCTGAATTCATCAAAATTAGTTCAACAGACAGACAGAGCTACTTTAGAATGATTCTTATGAAATTCAAATGTATCATACGAGAGGGTTCCTTGATGAAATAATATTATATTTAAGCTATGTCTCTAACTTGTGAGCGACAGAAAGATTGATTTTTTTTATGTGGCATCGTAAATAAGCTGGTACAACATAGCAGATATCCATAAATTTTCACCACTTTTCTTGACTTTTGTAACACTCACCCATGATTCACAATATTGCCTGTATATTTTGAATTCTGGAATGTCTCCAAAGTGTATTCATTAGAGATATTATGAGTTGAGATATCTCTCATCGACCCTCGTGATGGCAACAAGTTTTGCAGTGTGTAGCATGTGCTAAATATAAGATCTACATCTGTAGAAAGGCACACCTGAGAAAAAAAACAAAAACCTTTATGTTAGCACAATGCTGCATTGTAAAAATGTAAAATAAATCAAAATCAGTCCAATGGGAGCCACGATGCCACAGACAGATACACAGATACACAGACAGACACATGAAATTTATAACACCCCACTTTTTTCATCAGGGGTTTAAAATGTACTGGGCCTATTTCTGAAGGCATAATCTATATCTAAATTTAATTTCAGTATATTTATTTCTCTCAATAAGTATATGAAAAAGATACCAAGAATTTAGTTAGAGCTGACAAATAAATATAGATAGCTTTTATAGAAACCATAGACAATTTTATACAGCATGTATGAAGGTGCTAAACATTGCATTTTATCACACTCTATAAAGTCTCAGTTCCCAGATTGAGCACCCATTTCTAAATGTCAAATTACCTATATGACAGCCATCCTTTTTTATTTATGCTGAGAGAATGAAGCACTCAACTTAAATTTAGTTTTAGTGTTCCACAGAATTAGCCACTATACTGTATAGGTATCTCTCATTTCACTCGTAACACTGACTAATTTACAGAGTCCTATTTTCTGACAATTGGATGTTCAACTCAACTAGAGGTCTGGGATTAAATCCCAATAGACGAGTAGATCATTTGTTCACATGTCATGGATGTTTATTTAGGTATATTTCTAGTATAAGAATAATTCATAGTGAAAGTTTTTCCTTAATCCAGTATTCAAGTTTTAATTGATGCTTACTTTGGCCTAGATAGGTAATTGGAATGTGTAAATAATTTTTACTATGAATAAATTGCAGAGATCAAATTAAATTGTTTCTACTGGGACTCTTTTACTAGACTAGATTGGAATTATTTCTAGTAACAAGAGGAACTTTTCAGGAAAATAAATTGATTTATGTCATTAGAATTCTCATTATAATGTGTAAACATAAACATTTTCCCTATAGCCAAATTTTCCTTTCCAATCCAATCATATATTTGTTATTATCACCTATGTTACAGGAAGATATCCATTTTAATAGTTAACAACTTAGAAGGAAACATTAAATATTTATAGCCCAGTCTATCTCATTGCTTATATCCATTATTGCATTAAATTTTACAGTCTTTACTCTACTAATATGCTAGGCTTAACCATGTTCTTTCAATAAAGTTTGGTGCAATATTTTTTTAATGCAAATAAAAGAAACCAAGTTGATTTGTAATAAGTTCTATTGAACATACATTTAACTTCTACAAGTAAGTATAAAATAACACATTATCATCATGCGTCGATAGAACCATAAAACAACAGGGGCTGAAGGCCAAATTAACATTCCTAGTTCCAACAAATATAATTTAGCTTGAAAAAAATATACTTACATGTGAACAATTTAGATTCAAATTATTCAAGTATTCCGTTTTGACGGAATGTCTGTTCCTATTGTAGCAGGTCTTAGGATTTCTTCTATTGTATGCTAGCTCGAGGTTCCAAACGGTGTCATTTTTATTTACGTTTGTACACCACTCGATGGTATATCGGCCGCTCACGCCGTCTTCCGAGGGTTTCATTGACGTGGTGGTTTCGGTGATGTTATTGCATTTAGCTCTGTATTCTGCATCACACGAGTAACACAAAAATAACAAGAGCAATGACAAAAGTAGCGTCGTCCGCTCTGTGAGATGTAGCATATTGATATTTTATACACTAAACGAATAGCACAACTAAAATTAGCGTTACATATTGATAAAAATAATTAACTCTGTACATTAAACACTACAAATATAAAATTAAAAGTGTTTTTTAAAAGCTAAAAATAAAATTAAAGTAAAAACAAAATGTCTTGCGTTGGATTTCGAGAAATCTATTCACCACAGATTACAAAGTGTATGTCTAGTTAATGACAGTCTGCTTTTTTTTCTTTTTTTTTTTAATTTATCGAAGCTTGGGCTGCTAGGGCCATTAGCTTAAACAGTGATTTATCTCTTTATTTATTGCATTGAAATGCTGATGTAACACATTTCAATGCTTCTTGGGAGTATTTGACACGAAATATATGATGACAGTCACTTTATGCGCTACTTGATGAGGTGGATAACAACAAAAAAGTTCTCATCGTATTTCACAACATAATCACTTTTATTCTAATAATCTTTTAGTTGCACGTCAACAAAAATACTTTTTATATAAAAAAACACCACTTTTATAACTTAAAGTTCGCTCCGACACAATTTTTAATTATTATAATAAAAATCTTTTTTCTTTTTCTTTAATATTAGGGCTTCTCGTTTTATCGAATTCTGCCCATGTCAAGTCAGTCATGGGAAATAAAAATCTTGACAGACGCCATTAAAACGCGCCAAACACTCCTGACAGACTGCTGACATTACACACCGACAGTTTTTTTTGTTAATTCTCACTATTAAGGGAAGGCAAAGGCACTAATGCCCATACAGCCATGTCTGCAGTTTCTTTGTTTCTTCATTAATGGCATTAAAATGCAGGCGTAACACATTTTAATGCATCTTGGGAGTATTTGACACGAAATACTATTTAAACTGTATTGATCTAGCTAATATCGATAGAGGGAAAAAATAAATCGTAGCATTGGCTTTAGCCAGCCCAAACCTATTAATTATTTACATATGTGAATGTTCATTAGGTGGTTGACCCATGTGTAGGGTCGTCTGGGTAGGTATCACTGCCTTTATTATTTCAGACGTGAAATAGTACTTATGTACTAGGCGTGGAATTCATATAATCTTAGGCCTCAGGATGACAACGAACTTGCAATATGAAGTGATTTTTCCTTGTTATTGCAGGTGTCTATAGGCGGCGCTAACCACTTACCACCAGGTGGGTAGTCAGCTTGTTTGTCATCTAGTGGTATAAAAAAAAGATTAATATTATTTTTTAGCTTTACATTAATTTGTTTTAATTAATATTGTAAAGTATACAATGTTACCTTGTATCCACTATGCGAATCTGCCGCTGCGGATACTGTTTCATAATTTGGTACGTGTTATCGATAAGTGCCATTTCACGATTTTAGTACCTACATCACTATACTAGACATGCGCGAAACAGTGCTTCAAAAAGTAATGCTATATCACATCACTTTTACGAAAACGTAATATTACACTGAGATATCACATCACTCGAAATATCACCCGAACAGATGTGATGCTGCGTATCATGCGATGCGCACGCAACGCGCGCTAGATGAAACATCACATCACAGCTTCGGTCGGTCGTCGGTCCCTTTCGCTCGCGCTCGGAGCTAGTGTGATGTTATTTCGCGTGATGTTTAACGTGATACTTGATTTCTCGAAGTGATGCGTAATGTAACATCACGCGTTTGAGTGATATCTCATTTGTGATATTACGCGCATTACTTACACATGTCTACACTATACGAAATACATAACCTCTATGAGTCGGCAGAAAATCTACATAAAACAGGGGGAAAAGGTGCAGAATTCAACCCGATGATGATTATACAAAAACTATCTACTAAAACACTCACTTTTAGTGCATAGTCAAGAACTTATTAGAATTAAAAACTATTAAAACTCACCGATGAAATATTATGGTTTCGTGGTTACTTTCTTTCCTTCCTGTGTGCGATACACAACCCTCAATCGCACAAGACATTTTCATATAATATTTAAACAGTTTCAAAAACAATGTTATAGTATGCCTTCCCGAATTAAAAGAGGAATCGCACTAAGTTTACGAAATTTCACTCAGGTTTCCGAAAATGTATCAACCATTATAACGCGACTAAATTACACGCAACGAACGTATTATACAATAAAACCATTACGAGACATTTAATTTGGTGGTATTATAAGACATCAGTTGTTAGCTCAGAACAATAACAAAGTTGTTAGTATTAGTGACAACTTATAAAATTTCGAAACATTTTATGTATACGTGTCCTTTTCTAACTCATTAAAGGCTCTATAAGTCCAAGGATAGCAAATATAGGGATTTCAGTTGCTATTTTATCCAGGTTATTATATACATCTATGCTTTAGTTATTGTTCTGAGCATATGATGGCGGTCTCCATATGATGCTACTTGATGAGGTGGATAACCACAAAAAATTCTCATCGTATTTCACACCATAATCACTTTTATTCTAATAATCTTTTAGTTGTACGCCAACACAAACACTTGTTTTATAAAACTACACCACTTTTATAACACAAAGTTCGCCCCGAGCCCCGACACAATTTTTAATTATTGTAATAAATAATCTAATGTTTCACATAAGTAAAATCCCATACATTTGCCGCTTAGCGATAGCGATAGCGATTATCGAAAGGCGTCTTGTCTAGGCCCTCTATTGTATTTTAAGAAAACAACATTTTTGCCGACACAATTTTTATTACCTACTTACAATAAAAATAATTATTGAAAATGTTTGCCATAAATTAACTATCTTTCATACATACCCACAAAACAAATAAATACATATAACTAGTTAAATAATTCTATTCAATATTGGAATTTATGACTAATCAAATACCAGAAGACAGTTGTTACCTAATGAACGGTAGTTTATCTTAATTTTAATTCGCCCGTGACTTCGCTTACCCCCCCTAATTTATATTAAAATACTTGAATTAAAATGATAATTGGTTTGTATTATCAAAATTGTTGTTATTAGTATAAACCTCAGACAGGGTAATCTTACTTATGCGTTTAATTAATATTGAACTATATTCTCTTGAGTATTGCTTGAATGCATTTTTGGTTGTATACAGTAAGACTTGTTAACTATCAAGTTTTCTTAGAACATGTTGAGTGTACAAAGCCAGATTCGTTTACACACAATAGAAATTATAGTCAGATATGCAGGTGCAACTTGAACATGAAAAAGTATATTGAGTTTCAAGTTTTTACATAGATTAATTAGGAAATAACGCACAAACGCCACAATGAATCGCCATAAAGGAGCCCCCGCCACACTTCACGGTTTGTTTAAAATCGTGCGTTATATCCATAAGTTTGTATGAAATTGGAATAACGACTAAACTTGAGCCAACTTAGATAGAGAATAGATGTAAACAAACCAAATGTCATTATGTATAGGTTTCTCTTCTCACTCTTTACCTTTCTTGCTCATCATTGATACAAAAATGACAGTGGTTTGTTTACATTAAATGAATAAAAGATAAAATAAAGAATAACTGAAGGCATGGCTGTATGGGCATTAGTTCCCTTTGCCTTCCCATTACAGGGAATTACAGGGAGAATTCTTAATCTAAGTTGACTGAATTATGGACGTCAGCGCCAAGTCAGTGGCTTCAGTGGCGCCATTTCTGAGCCTATCGTCGTACTACGGGCATACAATACGTGGCAATACGTTAGAATGGCCACTCTCCGCCCCGCACTAATCTCAGTTTCCGCGCCCCCCTCGATTTGTGAGGTATTTAGTCGCAGGTGTCTTCTTAAATACTCAATACTTTATTGCACAGATATAATGTTAACAAAAGTTCTTACACTATATTCAATTAAGATCATTACGGACCCTGTCGGGCACGGCAAAAGTACAAGAGACGATGATAATATATAGGTATTTGTAATTATTATCACTTCATTTTTGCTTACACCAGTTGGAGTGCATACAAACAGTTGCGTGTGTTACGCTGCGACTGTATGAGGTTTAACGAGTCCAGTGTCCCGATCGCGCTAATTTACCAAACCAAAACCAAAATGTTCCGTTGCGCACAATTTGTGTTCTGCGAAACATTTAAACGGCCACTAATTAGCTTTTTTTTTTCGGAATATACATTGATGTGTTTGATTAAAATAATTATATTATATACTTATTAAGTTTAATATACCTAGATTATTAAAACAAATACTTTGTGAATTGAGTAAATATATTGATCGGTTTTTGACGGCATCTAGGTACAAAGACGTTACTATGGCAACCATCTATGGGAACATATTTACCGCTGTCGGACGAACATTGTTGATGTAGTTGGTGCCTAGGCAACTTTTCAAAAAACGTTAAAAATGTTTGTTGGACAGCCGAAAATACGTTCTCATACATCGTTGCCATAGTAACGTCTTCAAAAACCGATCAATATATTTACTCAATTCAGAAATCATTTTATTAATTTATGTAATTTAAACATAGTAAATATGCAATATAATTATAATCAAAGAAATCAACTTATGTTCCGAAAAAAAAGTAAATACATTGTAAATTAGCGCGATCGGGCTCCAGGCTGTGGTGTGGGCGTCGGGCGTCAGTCCTAGGCTGGTGTGGTCCTGTCGGCGTACAGCGCTAGCGCGGCCAGTGCCAGTCCCGCGGCGTGGGCGGCGCTGAGGGCCAGCCGCGGCCAGGCGGTGACGGCCAGCGCGCTGCCCACCGCGTCCTCCAGCAGCGCGTGGTAGGGCGCCACCGCCAGCAGCGCAGCGCCCGCCGCCGTGCCGCGCCCGCCCCCGCCCCCGCCCCCGCCCACCTCGCGACGGGACCCCACCCAAACCTGACGCCGTGTGGATATCACCGGTTATCAACTCTGTTTATTAAATGGACTGGCGACATATAAGTAAATGTGATCTTCCTAATTTAGTATGACTAAAGGTGCTGCCTGCTATTCAAAAATGTATACAAACATTTATAACATTTGAAATTATTTCACCTGGGTTATATGTTTACAAACAAATGTTATATTTAGTTACAATTTAAGAAAACATTTTCTAACAAGAAAAATACTTCTTGAGAAATGTTTACTAATGTTTGTAAGCATTTTTAAACAGCAGTGTGGCAGCACCTTATGTTTACAAGTCGTAAGTCAAACCTAAAAAGATTTGTATCCGTTTTTACTAACGATTCCCTAGATTAAGGTAAGTCTTAACGACGAGCGCCGAAAATATGATGACAGTGTCCGTGATACTCCCTTGATGAGGTGGATAACCACGATCAAATTCTCAACATCTTTAAAGCTATAATCACATTCATTTTATTTATCTTCCAATTGTACTTAAACACAAACACTTGTTTCATAAAACTACACCAATTTTATAGTACAATGCTTCCCCAGACAAAATTATTGTAATGAAAATCTTGATTGACACCATCAAATTCCGGCAAAAACTCTTACTTCTCCCCATTTTTTGGAAGACTAAGCTAACTGAGCTCATACTCAGTATAACAACTATTTATTACCAGTCAAATAAACATAATACCAGATTAATATTGTAACTTATTTGACGAAGACTATACATAATAATACATCCTTTCTTCTTCTTTATTTGATGGCCTCTCGTTATTAAATTTAAGTACAATATATCTCTTTCTCGCATTATGGAATAGGAAAAAGACAGCAAGAATTTGTTTAGAGCTGTCAATTAAATTTAGATAGATTCCAATAGATAGACAATTTTAGATGGCATGTACGGAGGCGCCTCCTAAACACTGCATTTTATCACGTTTAATAAGGTCGAAAATTGATCGCACGCTTCTAAATTTAAAATTTTAAGACAGCCATCCTTTTCGTATTCATCACCAGCCTATATACGTCCCACTGCTGGGCACAGGCCTTTCTATATGGGAGAAACACATGAGGAGCTTGGGCCATAACACCACCACGCTGGCCCAAAGCGGGTCGGTGGGTTAAAGCGGTTGTAGTAACTAGTAACAACCGGGACCAACGGCTTAACGTGCCTTCCGAAGCACGGAGGAGCTCGAGATAACAAACTTTGATTGACCCATTCCAGGATCGACCATGGCGAAAGTTGCTTCGTATCGAAACCAGAGCGTTCAAACCAATACGCTTCTGAGCTCCTCGGCCACCGAGCATCCTTTTCGTATTCATTTTGATAGAAAGAAATGCACTGAACTTAAAGTTAGACTTAGCAAGTGTTCTCCAGAATTAGGGCCACTGTAGGTCCATTGGGCAAACAGCGGTAGGTACTGACCAGCGCGGCGACGGCGACGGTCCTCAGCAGCGCGACGTTGGCGGCGGCGGCGCCGCGCACGTGCCGCCAGTCGAACTCCGCGCCGCGCGCGCCCGCCCACAGACCCACGCTACGAGACACCACTACCTGCACCACGAGACACACCCAATGGTCACTTACTCACCGCCATAGCACACTAGACGACAAGCGACACCGCGACACCGCGACACCGTGCCCCGCAACCCAACGACGCCAATAATCAACAATATTTACGCTTTGCAGAATAGAATAGAATAGAATTAGTTTATTCAGTGTCACAAATTAATACATATTTCTGACCTTAAAATACATTAAAATTAGTGGCACTAAATACTACTTTTATTATATTATATAAGCCTTTATTGCCAACTCAGATACAATGTTTGATTTAAACTATTTAATACATAATTATTACACATCAGTCTTCGGATTGTCGGCGTGTCCTTTTGACACAAAGGCCTCCTCCAGCTTTTTCCATTCTTCTCTTATCAATGCAGTTCTATGCCACAAAGGGCCTGCTATTTTCTTTAAATCGTCCGACCATCGCTTTCTTTGTCTCCCTCTTTTCCTTTTGGTTTGGAATCTAGGGGTCCACACGGTTATGTCATCTGTCCACTTATGTATTCTTTCTCTACACATGTGTCCCACCCATCTCCACTTAAGTTTTTTAGTTTTGGTCACTACATCTTCTATTTTTGTTATTCGCCTTATATCAATGGCTCTCTTCCTGTCTCTTTTTGTGTAGCCGAGTATGCTCCTTTCCATGGCTCTTTGGCATGTGGTCAATTTTTGATCTTGTTTTTGGGTGTTTGCCCAGGTCTGGTTCCCGTAGGTTAGTATTGGCAATATGCATGTGTTGAATATTTTTATTTTCATTGCAATGTTATATTGTTTATTTTTCATAATTTCTTTAAGGGCCCAATACCTCTTCCACGAGTTTGCAATCCTTCTCTCTATCTCTAGCTCCATTTGGTCATTGAAGGCAATTAGTTGGCCTAAGTATATGTAGGAATTAACATATTCTATTTCATCATCTTCTACTTTGATGCTTTCTTTATATCTATTTGTTATTATTTTGGTTTTTGTTTTATTCATTGTTAGACCCACTTTTTTGCTGCCATGTGCTTGTTCTTGGAGCATGGTTCGAAGACTTTCTGGGTTATCTGTTATAAGTATTGCATCTGCGAATCTTAGATGGTTTAAGAGTGTTCCATTAATGTTAATTCCGATATTGTCCCATTCCATTTTTCTAAACACTTCTTCTAGTACTGAGGAGAAAAGTTTTGGCGAGAGTGGGTCCCCCTGTCTCACTCCTCTGCATATTGGGAAGCTTTCTCCTACAGTTTCTAGTTTGATTTGTGCTGTGCTGTTGGAGTATACGTTTTTTATCAACCTTATGTATTTGTTTTCGATGCCTTGATTTTTTAGAGCTTTCCAAATGTGGTGATGTTCTAGAGAGTCAAATGCCTTATTGTAATCTACAAATCCCATATATAATGGGAGGTTATATTCTTGACATTTCTCGATAAGCTGTTTTATCACATGTATGTGGTCAATTGTGGAGAATCCTGATCTGAATCCAGCTTGTTCTCTTGATTGTTGCTCATCAAGTTTTTTTCCAATACGATTTAGTATAACTTTTGAGAATACCTTATAGATGTTAGACATCAGGCTTATCGGGCGGTAGTTTCCTATTTCAGATCTGTCTCCTTTTTTGTGAATGAGGATTATGGAACTTATTGTCCATTGGATGGGTATAGTTTCTGAGTTTAGGAAGAAATTAAATAGCTTGGTTAGTTTAGTTGTTGTTTCTGATAGTGTTAGTTTCATCATCTCGTTGGTTATATGGTCAGGACCTGGAGCTTTGTCGTTTTTCTGTGTCTTTATTGCATGAAAAACTTCTTTTTCGAGAATTTGAGGGATTTCCTCTGTGTTATCTTCAAGGTCTATAGTATAATTTCCTTAGGTGTTTTCAGTAGAGTATAATTTGCGGAAATAGTCTGTTGCAACCTGAAGAATGGAATGTCTCTTTGTTTCTTGTTTGTTGTTTTTATTATTGTTCATTTTCGGAATCCATAGCTTCTCTTCTCTTAATTCTCTTAACGCTTTGTTGATGCCTCCTGTTTTGCTTATATGGTGATTCATACATTCGACTCTTCTTTTTGTCTTATCTTGTTTTATGTTGCGACTAATTTCTTTACTTAATTCAGCTATTTCTTTTAATGTTGTCTTATCTCTTTTGTTTTTAAGTAATTCTTTCCTTTTATGAATGAGGTTTAGTGTCTTAAGAGTGAGTACTACTTTACTTTAATACAAATAAAAGATATTCAATGATTTTGGAATGCCTATTCTCTTTGCAATTTTTTACATTTAAGACTTGGCATTGGCACAGGAAACAGCGACGCAAGTCACACATTCTAGACAAATTTGGTTTTTAAACAGCTTAACAAATGAAATTACTACAGTGAGAATAACAAACCATTCTCATATGTACACATCCTATCTAAATAGACATGGAAGGTTTTCTCACACAACAAGGGTGACAGACAAGCATATGGTCCGCCTGTAAGCAGTAACAGACTCTTATGCTACAAGTGTCCAACCTTGAGCACCACTCATATGTTGCCTACCCTGTCATATCAAGAGGAAGCATAACATAGGAGACCCCTCAGGAGCCCAACTCACCAGATTCTCAATTCAGCAGATTTGCAGAGATTAGTATTACTCGCCCCTAGTCTGTTAGGACCAGGGATATATGTATAGTGGTCTACCAGTAGGTGAAATTGGTGGAACCACAGACCCCTATGGTGGATAGTGTTACATAACATAGTGACACACATTTTCTGTTTGATTTAACAATCTGGTAATTTCTGTAATGTTATGGAGTTCTCCCCCCGTGAATGCTTAAAATTAAATTCGAAAACAAGCTGAACTTGTCTTTAGGATGCATTCAGGAATATTTATTTTTCGTGATATCAAATCTCTATTTGCATCACATTGCTGTCTAAGATGCCATTACTGATGTAACAATGAATAAGAGACTCTTATAATTATGATATTGCTATACCTTCTTTATGACAAAACAAATCTAAATATTTTAAACTACACTAGCCCATAGTATAGTCTTATACAGATTTCACCCGTCTGCCAGTGTATCCTCAACAATAGAAGATCCATTGTGTCTGGTTTGAAGGTACTTCAACTATCTACAATGGCATTTCTGCTACCAAATAACACCTTTCAATTTTCACATCTTCATTCACTAGTAACTTTTAGGTTAGGTTATCTATTACTAATATAGCGCATGTTTCTATTTATTATCGTATTGACGGTATATATCTGACTAAATGTGATGTTTTATAACATATATGTAAGATTCCATGTTTGATTAAGTACATAAAGTTTTTTTTCATTCAAAATTCAAAAAAATACAAACACAATGTAATTTCTCTAAACTAAAATTTAACTGTAAAGGCAGACACTACATAGGATTAATCTGTAAAGCGGCAATGTACCACCGGTGGGCGATGACAATAGAAAAATCAATTGTGTCTGGAATCTCATGCTTGACGGGTTAACAATACTAATGATAACATCTGTTTTCGATTGTAAAGACATTGTTATAAGCTTACCTCTGCACTCGCCCACCCTATTGCTGCTGTAAGGATCTTAGCATGACCCTTTCCCGGCACTGAGTTGAGAGCAAAGTATAGGCCAAGCAAGTCCGCAAAATCAACAGTAGCCTTCAGGAACTCCTGTAATTGTCGTCAAGCAAAATTAGTCAAATATTATTTAGACTGGTATGTACCAACTTCAAATAAGAGGCAATTTAAAGAACATGAGATAACTCTTACTATAAAAAGATATAATTACAAGTGACAGGGAATATAATATTTAGTAAAATTGAATACGATATTTTTACTTACCAAAAACACATCATACTCTCCTGTTAAATTACCGCTATCAGAATCAGGAAAGAATGTCGCTAGGAAAAGCATTTTACATAGTTGTGTAAAAATGTAAAGACCACCAGCGTAAACACATTTTGAAAAAGTCGCATATTCGGATCTGAAATACGTAAAAAGGGTCTTTAAAATGTGTAACTTTTCAAATAGAATTTATATAGGTTAGTTTCTAAATACTTACATTCCAGAAAACTTGTAAGCCATATGATAGGGTGCATAAACTAAGGCAAGACAGTTCCCAAAATGATACAAAGTCATTTTATTTATTTAGTTAGTTAGTTTCAACCTTATTATTGAATTATTTTGCAAAATAGTTCTAATTGAATTTGACCACTTCACAATATTTTACTTTGACATTTGACATGACGTTGACGCTTGACGCATGTCTATCTGTCGCCCTATAAAGACAAAGGATCAAGTACATACAGCCATATCTGATGTAATTTATTCTCCGTCCAGTTGATGCATTGAAATGCGGATGTTTATCTTGGGATAGTTTGATAATCACGATAAAATTTTCAACGTTTTTCACACCTGGAAATATTTCGTTTATTTTATGTTCTACAATACAGACACTAACTATATTTGTAGTAATAGGCCATAGTAGGAAATTGGCCATATCCTTATTGGTCATTTAATGTGCACACAATAACTTCGAACTTCGAACTATGATAATTAAACATCCGATTAACAAAAAATAAATGAACATACTAAAAAAAAAAATTACTTAATAACAATTACTTTGGGAAAGCTGGTTGTCAAGTTACGTGAAATGGAATATTTTGATTAATGTAAATATGTCAAAAAGTTTTTGATTTAGCGGCATGTTTTTTAATTAACTTCAAGATCAGAAAGTAAGTTCTTCCTGTTTTATTTATATAGTAGCAACTGGGCTTCTTAAATATAATAGTCAATCAATATCAATTAGTCCATTACAGATACTTAATGCCAACATTAAATCAAACAAACAATCTGCTTCCTTTTGGTAACAGGAGAATAGTTATTTCATGCGTACGTAAACCACTTAAATTATAATTGCTATTTTCAAGCACCTTAGTCGAAGTTGCTTTGTTGTTGCCTTCTTTCATATAACATTTATCATATTAAATAGCACTTAATATTGGCGCGCCCATGGAAGAAAGAGATGCAAAATGAGGGGTGAAATACAAAAGGGGTAAGTTGTTTAACCCTTTCGTTTTTTAGCACAGGCGCAAAAGGGTGAGGGATTTTTTATCCAATGGGATGGTAGGATTTAACAATTTTTAGATGTGGTTGCCGGGACTGTATGCAGAAGGACGGACGCAGGCCTCTCCGTACCAAGTCCGAGCAGTCCCCTTTCAAATTTCCTTGGGTTTACCTGTTTCATATGGTAATAAGTGTGATCTGCATTGCTCTGTAATTGATTAGAGTGAATAAAAGTAATTTGAAAATAATTTCCAAATTTTTCCATACTTTGTCGACGGGATGAAATTTAGTATTTAAATTAAATGTTGTACAGTGAAGTGATGATAGAAATGGATTGCTATTTGATAAGGGCAGTAATGTTGTGGGTAAGTAAATACATAAGTTACAAATAAATTTAGCATATTTTAATACAGACTGTTTTTTTAATATTATTATGTATTTTTATTTCATTTTCTGTATTAATTAAAAATGTGGTCTTCATCCTAAGGGGAATTCTGCACTTGCAGCAAACTGGAGGCCTACTTTTGTTGTCCTAAAAAATATATGAGAAATTATAAAACATTCAAATATGTGAGACCAACAAAACAACAGTAAATTTCCAAGCACAAAAGTATTATGATAAGTGTGTAACTATATCTAATAACTCTACTTTTGATGATTTTTAGGACAAGCCATCCAATATAGGCTATTGAAAATTCCTTTATCTTTGATTGACACTTTGTAGGTAGATGTACCTGCAGATAAATAAAATTTGCTACAACATAAAAAACATTTCACAAAACTTTTGTAGACTACTCTTTGTTGGGATACAATGTTAAATAATACATTCCGTAGGTAGACCTAATGTGCCACAACAAATGATGGTTAATTTGTAGTTGATATTGAATTGAATTAATAATTATTTAGGTCAAATAGCACGAACATGTCACAGTTACGTCTGAGTTGAGTGTAGACTCAAAAGTTGCTATTTTCGATTAGGTTTGTGGTCTCTTACCCTTGTCTGAAAAAAGGAGAAAAAAATGTGGAAACAGAATACCCACTTACCTATCTACCTACTGCCACTACCTAATTAGATGCTTTAGAAATAAATTACGCTTATTTTATTTATTTATTTAATTGAAACCCAAATGGTTTGCCTTGTATTGTAATATATTATTAATATGGAACCATTTAAGTACTAGGAGAACCAAAGTCACCGACAAAGCTCAATGAGTTGCCAAACTAAAGCGGGAGTGGGCAAGAAATATCACTCGTAGAACCGATGCCGGTTCAGGCGGAAAATTTCTACAGTGGTTATCACGCACCATTTTCCGGGGCTATCCTACGACAAGGTGAACCGACGATCTGGTGAAGGTTGCAGGTAGCCGCTGGATGCGTGCAGCGCAGCACCCAGCGTCTTGGAAATCTTTGGAGGAGCCCTTTGTCCAGCACTGGAAATCTTTTGGCTGCTGTGATTATAATGTTGGATGGAACCTTACACTACGATGTATAGGTACTCATGATGTGACTATGCTAATACGCCTGTCCTTAATAATGAGCCTCGTATGTCGGACGTGCGCATTGCTATTATTTTTTCCCTTAGTGCGCTATAACACGAAACATATTCAACACGTTAAGTATTTTGACAGTGGTGCTTTATGAAAACAGCAGCTGATGAGCTGAAGCATTAACATTCTCTGCCGCCTTATATGCGTGCCTGTCAAAATGAAGCGGGGTTCGTGACCTTAAAGATGTTTGATAGGAAACCCTATTCTTTCGTTTACCTCAGTGATGGGCAAGTGGTCTCTATTAGTGCAAATGCAAGGTTTCAGATTGCAACATACTTCGGCAACTTTGTATTTATGACAGCTTTGTATTTTGTGTTATTCTACTTTGTTCGTTTCCGAAGTTTTGGATAGATTTTTTTATTCTAGCCCCTCTGTTTATTACCTGGGCTGTCATAATCATCATTTAAGCCGAAAGAATTCAACTGCTGGACAAAGGCCTCTCCTAATGATTTCCACCATGATCTGTGCTACGCTACACGCGTCCAGTGGCTTTCTGCGACCTTCACTAGATCGTCAGTCCATCTTGTGGGAGGCCTGCCCACGCTGCGTTCCGGTACGTGGTCGCCAATGCAGAACTTTTCCGCCCCAACGGCCATTGGTTCTACGAGCGAAGATTCCTGCCCACTGCCACTTTAGTTTAGCAACTCTTTGAGCTATGTCGGTAACTTTAGTTCTCCTACGGATCTCCTCATTCCTCGGCATTCATCCATATTATTGCTGTATTTAGTAGGTAAGCTGGTCGTCCAATGCGGTACCCACGCGTATACAATAATATTCTTCAATATTATGGTACTTATACGCGTACACATACGGCAATGTAATCAAAGTCTTTTAGCAATGCATGCTAGTTCAATCCGATTCTTTGCCATGGAGTAACAAAAGTATGTTTTTCAAACCATCAAAGATTTTATTTAATTTAATTTCAACATAATAATATTTAGCAAAATGAATGCACAAGAAAAGACATATCCTGGGGCCTCGGGACACTTAAAAATTTTAAGGGGTGTGTCCAGAAATTGCAACCTTCAGTTGTAGCTACCGCAAATGGATATTGTTTTAGCAGTAAACACGCGGACATATCTTAACGGGGTTACCTACTAAGCTTGATAGAGAACTCATCATAAAGATATCTGCCCTTGCTGGAACTCAAATTCGAAACCTTTCAGAAATATCATAACTAGAGAAAAAAATATGTTGTGGGGCAGCAACCGAACCCGCGACTATTCACGATCCGGGTGACTGCCCTGACCACTGCACTACAGGACTTTGGTTTAGTAGTCAGGGCTACTACTTGTTCAGCATTGAATAAAAAGGTCGGGTAATATGTATAAAGCTCATCTTGGTAATGGTAAACGGTTATCGTAGCCAATATACACGCTTTGCGTATTTGCTTAGTAGAACTGTGTTGTGTTAGCAGTATAAAGAACACGCCTTGCTGTGTACAATGCTTCTGCGAGGAGTTTTTTTTATACGCAACTCAGTACAGTCACAGATTAATAACAGTGTACAGTGCTGTTCTATGGACGCATGAGAGATCTAAAATTAACTTCCTTTTGCAGAAAATTATTAGGTGTACCTACAGATACCTATTCAAATCAGTAATTATTTCCAAAAAATATACAGGGTGGTGCCGTCAATGCTATAGTAAATTTAAACATGGGCTATATTAATCCAAAGAAATGGTTTGCCCCTTTAAAAAATATCGTATATATTTGATAATTTGTATGAAATAATGCAGCCAAAGTTAAACTATTCCATACAAATGTCAAGAAATTATCAAATGATTACGATATTTTTGAATGTGGCAAACCATTTCAATGGACTAATATAGCCCATGTTTAAATTTATTGTCGCATTGACGGCACCAACCTGTATGTAGGTTATAGACACAAAAATGACATGTAGGATAAGAGAACCCGGGTAATTGCTCTGAGCTAAGAACTAAGGATCCCATAAATTTTTAAGAGTATTTTACGTTGTATAAGATGACATCAGTTTGATTTAATAATTACTATACAGTTTTGACATCCGAACACTATTTAGAGGAATAGAAATATGCGCGAGGAACTAGGCCACAATAGCGCACGCGCGCGTAAATCAAAGTACAAATTGGAAGTTATTTTTATTCAATAAATACAAAGCTATCTGATTTAAAAAAAAAACTCTTACAATTCCAATAGTTTTTAACTCCCAATGAAAAAAGAGGGATGTTATAAGTTTGACGTGTCTGTCTGTGTATCTGTGTGGCTGTAGCGGTATGTGGCATCGTAGCTCCTAAACTAAACGAACGGGCCGACTATGATATGTTTTTTTTTGTTAGAAAGCGGACAGCTTATCAGCTTATTTTCTACATATTAGAACGGTTTTACTAACTTTCAGAGATCCGACTGATTTGAAATTTGGTGTACTGTCACTGGTGATATTCCCATGACATACTAACCTTGAGCTGATCCTGTAGGTACCATCATGTACCATCAAAAAGTCTGCGGGACGCTTAATTCTTCAGAAACTTAGGTACAGCAGATAATAATTTGGGCTCCTATGAATAGTATGAATGATTGATAGTTAGATAGATGATAAGGCTTCTTAAAATTTTAAATTTTATGGCCTTTCTGATAAGACTTAGTTTGGGTTAAAAAAAATTAATTTCAATATTCATCCGTTTGCTTACAACACGGCAAAAAGGAATATAAAAAGATCGTCTTGGGATTTTTTCTATTGTTTCCATTTGTGTTTTGGTTTTTGTAATACTTTATTGAATTGTCAACTTTATAATATATGTTATGTACAGGCAGCAAGTCAAGTGTAAAAGTTGCACTACGAAAGCCGCCTCTATTACGATCGCAGAAAGGGCGGTCTCAAGGTCAAACTGTTACGCTTGATGTGCTGTCGACTGTACACGAGAATAACAGTAGTACTTAGGGGAAATAGTATGTTATTTTTAAAAATGCTGATTTTCGTGAGGTATCGCCTTAAAAATTTAACAATTCTCGGAAATTTAATTCTGAATCTAGGAGTGTCAATATATTTATCAGATCCTTTTATTTTTATCAATAAGTAGCCGTCGACATGAGTCATCATACAGTAAAGAGTTACAAGAATGCCAAGTGCGAGTGATACCTACGCTGAGGGGTCTGGAAGATACAAATTACTTTTCAAAAGTACAGGTAAGTACCTACTGTTGACTTGTAAGGTTGCACCTAGCTACTTACTTAAATTACTTACGTTCTATGTAGAATCAAATAATACATATGGATAAATAGGTAAAAATATTATTTTCTTCTTCCCTCGTTATTTAGAGTTTGAAATAAATATTACGTATTTAAAATTTTTGTGATAGGTAACGCCGATTCCTGGAATTTCAGTACCTTCTTATCAAAAGACATGCGAAATATTGTGATATTTTTATGTAACTAATGAATTATTTAGGTTTTGGTTTCGATTCCCGCCTCAGGACGTGAAATTTTTCTAGTTTTATATTTTAATTACTGAGTAATTTTTGAACCATTTATAATAATGTTAAAATCAAAAATTAAGAGTAACTAATGAACTTACTTATAAGTTATAACAAAATGTACCCGTTGTCTGTGCAGTTAAAATAGAGTCTGTTTTTTTCCGTCGAGTACGGTACCATAAAAGTATGCTTTAAATTTGATATTCATTTTAAATCTTATGCAACACCTATCTTATCATGGCGTGCCCTAAGCAAACAAAATATTTCTTACAATAAGTCTTTTCAGATATTTTCATGTAAACAAACTTAACATGTGGATTTTATATCACGCCATTTCGTTACCTACGACATACACAAATGGATAAGTATAGTGAGTAGTTTCGCAATTTGAAAAGAAAGAATAAAAAGCATTTGGGTTGTGCGCGGGTCCACTCACGTCATCCCTCCATTACAGCATTGTCCTGCGACAATGGAGATAGAAAATAAAGAATCGTGGCCATTAGGTAAATTTCCTTATTCATTTTTTTGCGTGACACCCCGGCGTGGGCGGTAAAAAATGCGGGGAAATGGTTATTTATCATGCGGGAGCTGGCGAGGACGGCCGCGAGATCTCAATCTTCCGTGTCGTGCGACACTTGAGCCGCTTTTTACGAGGCATAATCGATTGTCGATGTGCGCCTCTGACGACGTTGGCCCCTAAATGATTGCTTCAAACTGGAAATATAACAGTTTTCGTTGGTTTAACATTTCGCATTATACCGTTTTGTATGCCAAGAAGTTATAATTATTTAACCTGTGAAGTAAACGTTTGTACAATACCAGTCACGGATTTACACCCAGTGGTGTATGGCCCTATGGCTTGAAGGAACCTCAAGAAAAAAGAATTTATTCGGCATAAATTTCACAAAATGTTGAAAAAACAGCAAATACTTAGAATAATCAAGAACAAATTATTGCCGACATGGTCTCCAACTCAGCAATGCTACAGCCGGTGCCGCAAAGCTGGTTTTCAAGTTGGTAACAGTGTGGCTTGGAGTTGCAAAATATGCCATTTAATTTGACTACGAAATGAGCTCAATGACCACACTAGACGCAGCTGGCACTCACTATATTGTAAAAAATGGCGCATTAGAACACAGTCATCGCGCTAGCGTTGCACACAAGAGTGGGTTGACGTGGGCTGAGAATGATGATGATCTATGTTTGGAATAAAACGCTGTCGTTGAAAGATCTTTCAGCATTCTCCCTTATAACACCTTAGGTTTCCAGACATAAATGGTTTTTAATTGTCCTAGACTTCCGGATGCCTTACTGCGGCTTTACCAATTAATGCTAAATGAGCTCTCTTGCTCGGTGGCGTGAGGAGCTCGGTGGCTCGGTGGTTGAGCGCTCTGAATTTGATTACAAAAACAAAGCAACTTTCGCCATGGTTGAACCCGGGTGGGTCATTTTGATTTGGTTGGTCTGGTGGATTACAAAATTTTAATACACGATTTTCTTGGATACAACTTTTTTCTATACGATACAATATCGAAGCTATCCACGTTGAAGTGACAGGGTATTTAATGCTTATAGGTAACAAAGGCATTATCAATCTTCGCTGTCCATAATCGGCCACAGTTGTAACAGTAATAAGTATGATTTCAATTTGTGTATATCGTGATGCATTATTCTCGTCACGTCGCGTGGCGAGTGCGCTACGCAGATAGGCGGTATCGAGCCGGGCCGAATGCCTCAGGTCGCGGGGGGTTTATCTCAAACGGCTTACGGTGACCCCATGCAAACTCCCTCGCGACATCGCTCAGCCCTCCTCCGACCCTCGCTATCGATCCCGATGCAAAATTCCCGCTCCCGATACACAATACTAGTTTTGTTTCATGCTTGTAATTTTTTTATTGCGATATCTCATTCCCTTTGTTATGATGTAATAACGACAGGGTTCCATTGAATTTTATTGTGAGTATTTTGGTGTGATAGCAAAAAGAAAGGTCTTTTATATTATTGAAGCACTTATGTGTGTAATGTGTTCATTAGCATGCATGCTATAAAGTTTGTGTTAGTGTATCGTTTAAATAATATTATTAGAACAAAATTGCAAAATTCTATTTTGCATTTTAATCAACGTTTCCTAAATATGTAAGTTCAAATTTTATATGTATTTTTGAAACCTTCAGTTAAGTAATTAGGCGCCATAGTATTAATTCCAATATTATTTCAAAATGCTAGAAATAGGTATTTTTCTACTTTTAAAAAGCATTTTTGATTTAAAGTATTTTTACAAAGTCAAGGTAGAACATGTTTTTATTTTAAAGTCGTCAGACGACAAAGTCTTTCATGGTGTTTACTTTATAAGAGTTTGGAATGTAAATGAATAGGTAGGTATATATAGTAGCCTAGTATAAGAACTTAAGTTACAGGCAATTCTGAAAACATTAAATAAAATGTGTAGCATAAATGTTAGTGTGCTAAGCACATCTGTTGGTAGATCTATGTATAGTTTATGTTCCAATTCAATGTCAGGTCATCTAATAATCATCTCAGATCAAAACCTCCAATTCACTGAATATTGAACGACGGATCGGCGTACTCCTAATACATACATATTTTGCAATGAGATACACGCGATGCTGTTGGGGCGGGGGTGGGGAGGGTGGTGGGAACGAGATCGAACCTGGGCCGGGAATTATGTGAAGGTCTTTATAAAATATGTTGTTTTGATAACATCTGTATAGGTGCTTCGATGTGGTATTGCTGCTGTGCGATGTCTTTTATTGTTGCTTCAACTGGCAGTGGAAAACTTATTTCCCCAAATATTTTTGGTATAAAAAAATCACAATAAAGTTTTTGAAATATCTGAAGTTCTGTGTTTGAGTTACATTCACACAAGAATAACATAAGTGTTTTTTATAACAGTGTTGAACACTTTAAACTATCTGGCGCTTACAATTTTTGCAAAATTCAAACTTCCACTCTATAAAATGACATAAGATCTTGAATATTCTTAAAGTTGTTATAAAGAATCATAGCTTTAACAGGTTGGAGGTATGTACAATTCAAATGAATGAAAATGTACTTATGGCCACATGTTACATATCTTGTGTCTAAAACCTTATTTCCATGGGACCCCGACTCGGTAAACCACCTCTCGTATATATTCATGGACCGGCCGTATCTTTTTACTGATCATAAATATTAAAGAAGGCTCACGCCACTAGGATTTTCAATTGGACAGCGGCGGATCCCCCAGATTTTAGGATTTCTTTCTTTCCGCGGATTAGAACGGTTTGATGTATGGCCGCGGGTGGCGGTAAATCAAATTTTGATTGCTATTTTCTTTGTAGAAAGTCGGCATTCTCCTGCGGGATTGGCGCGTCCTGTAACGTGGGTTAACCGATCCCCAGGCGCGCCGCCTCCGTCTTATGTGGATTCCACTTATAATTCCCATTTTCGTAGTCCGGAATTGACGGAGGAGCCCTTTTTACGAAATTCCTATAAATCGAAACAGAAAATGTGTGTTGACCCGAAATGTAGACATTAAAAACACGGAGGGAAAAAATATTAAGTCAAACTACTTCGGTTACATTAGTTCTAACCAAAATTTAGCGAAATATACGTAATTACATTTTATTTGATTTATCAAAGCGGCATATCTCTAAGCAACTTTATTTTTAGCTAGGTGTTATTTTATATTATGTAGTCACTTTTTTGTAAGTTCAGTTGTAATTATATTCAGTGTAGTTTGATAAAACTTCTGAATTTATCAAAACTATAAATACCGTGGTCTAGACGAGATCTGTAGTGGACCGATAGTGAACTGCATTAAAAAAAATTCAAGTATTTTTTAAATTTTGAAGCAATTTAGGTAAACATCCAATACATTTCTAAAAACAATAAAGTCTTCTTCATCTCAGGGAGTGAAATTGATACAAATTTCGGTTTACTTAGGGTTGAAGCAATCAAGTTTGGTCGAGTAAGTTGATTTTAGTGCAATAATGGATGACGGACGGGAGTGCGCAGTAACCGCTCATGTGATCCAATTGCGGAGGGCCGAATCAAATTCATTCTCCCTTTAAATATTTGAACTGACGCTGGAGACGAAGACGACGACTCACCGTCCTTGGTGAGCCCCACTGCCCACCAAATAAAATTTGAACAGTAAATTTTAGGAACGTGGATTTCTGAACATTTTTTATTCTTGATTTCGGTCCGTAAATTCAATTATCATTCTTAATAAGTGTACACCTCTAGTCAGAGATCTTAGGTATAGTGTAACGAGCTTGCGAGGTTGCGAGTAATGTGGATTGGAGTTTCTAAAACTAGGTGCACAATTTTATTTATTAAAATTAGTCATTTTATTTGAATAGAAGAAATGTGGGGTTGTTGAATACTAAATGTTATTGGTATAAAGTCCGGGTGAAGTGAGGTAGAGTCGCGTGCGACGGGCGGGGCGGCCCCTCCGTTGGATAAAAAAGGATCTCGAAAAATTCTCGACCCTTTTTATACTAAATAGATAGCTAACACGGCCTGAGTGGAGTTTCAATAGATGCTTTCTCGGCGGAAGAAGCGACCTGTAAAGAGTCGAGGGGCCAGCGAACAACCATGTTATATAGCCACCTCGCGCCGGGTGCGTGTCACACAGTTTTTCCTTTTATTTTTTACGCGTGCCCTCCTCAGAGGGATAAAAGGTGGAATTCTTTTTAAATTGGGAATGTTTTCTAAGAGGATTACGATTTGCGGAGGTGCGTCGCCTGGGCTATCGGAAATAATGGATCGTCTTCCCTGGATTGTATTTTTACATGCTTAAACTTTTTTAGCTGGGGTGTATAAATCGCGGATTATTGTGGATTTTATTCCCCTTGTGTGAGTTTGATTGTTGCCTATGAAATTGTTTACGTACTATTTAAAGGACATTCACAAAGTGTAATGGTTTACGCAGGTAGGTATTGCATAATTTAATGAATGTTGTCAATAATAAAGGATGTTGTACTACAACCATATGAATAAATTTATTTCTCCAAGAAGTTCAACAAAACTCACATTTTATTACCACTGTAATTTTTCATTTGATTAATTCGTGCCGCCTCAACTACGCCCATCGTAAAACGTTGAAAGACTCCACAGCGCAGTCATTCGTATTCCCACGTTACAGAAAAAATAAAAAGATTTAAAAACGTTTTATTATAAGAACTCTATAATGGTGCTAATATGGCGGTGACCATTACATTACATGCGCTGCAAAGCCGACGCACGCACACCCGGGCTACTCTAAAAAGAAATAATTGTCAAAATCATGACTTTGTACTTTCCTATCCTTTATTACGTTGTGCTAGAACTCAATTTCTGGAAAACGTTTTATTTGAGAATATTGTGCTGTGAATGCATGCGATTATCCCTTGGCGGGCATTTGCAACGGGGTTTAGTTGAAATTTGGCGTTCCCGCCGCCCTTTGTTGGGTCGCCTGAGCTCCGCTCAATTTGATGGTGATTCGCGTGGACTCAGAGACGGGTCGGCATTAAAAACAAAAACTTATTTTTGAATAAGTAATGTGTAATGGATGCTGCATGGAAGGCATGTCATCTTAGGTCTCAGGATGACAACGCACCTGCAATATCACTTTATATCGCAAGTCATCACGTTATATTTTTTCCTTGTATAGGCGGCGGTAACCGCTTACCACCAGATGGGCCGTCAGCTTGTGTGCCATCTAGTTCTATAAAAAAAGTAATAAAAATTACATGCTGATATTAATACATATAAACATCAAGCATACAAAACGATTATTTTTTTCATGTGACTAACTTAGGTACCTAGGTAGGTCAACCTATAAAAATAATACTATTCAATTTAAATATCATTAAAGACTAGAAGCCGAAGAAACATAATAAATATGTATAAGTAAGATTAAAAATAACTTATATTTTTATTACATAATTTCATTATAAGGTGACGACTAAGAATGCCTGCGCGCTACACCGCTAGACAAATAAACATCATATTTATTCATTTACACATTTACATTAGCACAATATTAGAAATATACATACAAAGAACCACTAATCCTCAACATCTTTAGTTCGTACCTACTCACCAACTTCAAAAAAAAAAACCTGGGACCCCTGGTTTAGTTAGTAGACAGGGGTGCTGATCATTTAAATACCCACCCGGTCGTCAATTTTCGTAACACAAAAAAAATATGTTTCAAAAATGTATGGACACCCGGCCAGGTCTATGTACACTAAACTAAAAAATAGGTAAAAATATATAGAACAGTGTTCAATTGTCCAATTTCTTTTAATTTGCTTTGTTGCGTTGCGTCGTACAAAACAAGATTTTTTTATAGAAAAAACTGCAACACAACCAAATATTCATCATGGCGCTTATGTCACTTTGGTATCATTTAGTTGACTGCTATGTCGCCCGCCATATTTCCACATTGAATAACGGTGAAATCAACGAAAAATTTCAACGTTTGTACAAACAAATTATGCATGAAAACGAATTTTATTTTATACAACTAGATGACAAACAAGCTGACAGCCCACCTGGTGGTAAGCGGTTACCGCCGCCTAAAGACACCTGCAATAAAAGGAAAAGCACTTGATATTGCAGGTGCGTTGTCATCCTGAGTCCTAAGATGAAATGCCGTCCATGCCCAGTAATTACACTGGCTACCTTTCCCTTCAATCCGAAACACAGCGAACTGTTTCACGGCTGAAATAAGAAAGGCGGTGGTACCTACCCAGGCGACCCTACATATGGGTCTACCACCTAGTAGTATTTTTCACCACAATTATTAGTATTTTTCACGGATTCAGGAGATTTTTCCTGGTAATTAAAATAGAATAAAACTAGAAAAATTTCACGTCCTGAGGCAGGAATCGAACCCGCGACCTTTTTTAGATTTTTCCTGATTTTTTGAGATACTGTACATATACTGTACTGGCCGGATATGAAACATCTCCTTTGAGGAATCCATAGGTTAATTTAGTATAAGCATGATATGTTTACAGGAGTGACAACTGGAAAGAGGTCAAAAGTAACACTAAGTAAAAAAAAAATATCGAATTGACTTATGTTTCATTTGTCTATAATTTTTCAGTTTTAATTTTTGGTCAAAATTTGATTTTTACTTGACTAACCATGATTTAAAGTTAGAACTGTGAGCAATAAAACAGAAACTGTATGTGAGTTTTATTTTGGGCGACTTGCCAACAAGATTAACAAAAACTGTTTCACTTTCTGCCATTTTAGGTTATCGTAAAAATCGTTCCTTTCATAACAATATGGCGATTCAATGAACATTTTTATACCTACTAGAGTGAAATAGTATCTTATCATTAAATCATGAATTAAATATTCTACTAATTTCTGTACCTACTCTGTCTTTCGAACTATGTAAAGATGCCTTACGCGAGGGTGTGTCGAGTAATAAAATTTCCTACAAAAACCTGGTGAATCTGGTTTTAAACTGCATCCACCCCCAATAATTGAGTTTCACACTGTTGTCTCGCTTGTAGTGTAGGTACTTCAATAGTAACATCTGTGACACGTGGTCACTGTAATAACGTTTACATCCGAGTATTTTATTAAGGAAGAGGTGTTGGTAGCCAATAAGGCTGATCTGTGGGCGTTTTTAACAGACAAGTTTAGTGCGAGTGCAATATGATGTCGAACACCGGATGGGACACAATAGTATTGTCTTTACGTGATATTAGGGTCATTTTACTATTACGATATAACATTCCGCGGCACATAAAGCCACCCCGTCACGCTGGACATTATCTCGAATGTTTCGGTATAATTGCATCTTTGGCTGTATACTTTTTAATGTTTACAGAATACATAACGTTACACGTGACGCAATAAACTGTGTCTATTATTGCAGCATTATTATTTTACTGTAACTATTGTTTTTACCTACAGTATCAATTTTGCTAAGCCTTTCTGGAATTTTAAAGAATGGTTTTGAGTTTGACATTCATATAGGTAGGGGTATCATTCTTAACTTTATTTTTTACTTGTTTTGAGTTTCTTAATAATTAACTCTAGTATATCGACAACATATTTTAACCCTATCTATGTTTGAATCTAGTCGCACTCCTTACGGGATTATCATGCCATGAGACAATTAGACATGTATAGCATGCAAGAACTGAGTTGGTCTGGGGTTGTAAGCTGACTACAGTAATAAAATAAAATGAAATACATTATAAATGGCAAGGTGCGTTATTGTCCGCGGTTATTAACGCGGGATGTGCGCACATAAACCTTTTATTGACGTTCACGCCGCGTCTACATCACTCGCTTGTTTTACACGCTCGCCTGTAACGTGCCTACAACATCCCTTATTGCGAATAACTTTTTAAAAGATACAATATAAAGTATATTTTATTGTTTGATGAAGCCTTATGACATCACATAATCTAGATATCATCTTAGCCTAAAACTGTGAATGAATCAGAGACGTGCAATAAATCATTTTCCCAAATCGCGTCTCAAGTTTCTGTTGTAAAAGTTATCAGCTCTTCATTAGCCGTAATTTGAAAGACACCCTGAACTCAGTGGAAGTACCTAATGATGAATGAGTGATCAAGATGAATCGACACTCGCTAAACAAAGGGTAAAAGGGTTGTTGTGTGATGCTGCATTATCGTTAAGTGATGGATGAGCGTTCTTTGTCATTGATCGTGTTGTCTTCACTCTTCGCCGCATAAACAAGTGCTAAGTTCTTTCTGCTTTACGTTACTATGTGCTAAAATTAACTACTATATTTTGGGTTTAGTTGAACAGACATAATAATAACATTGGCGTCTTATGTGCTACCTTAAACGATTTTTATCTAACCATTTTAATACCGTTATAAATGAGCGATTTGATAGCTTCCCAACATGGATTCACTTATGTTTGAGTGATTGAACAATATCGCAATATGGCCCATTAATTAACATAATGTTCCTTCAAGGAATTTCCCATAGGAAGCGCTAGCATGATTAATATTAGCGGGATGACTGGCGCGGCCAACTGCCTAGAATCTTATCATCCTCACTCTTGTGCTAGATATCCGGCCTCTTTAGGGTTTCAGCTATATTAGAATCATACATAATACACGAAAGATTCTCACCTAAATATATCAACACAATATCAAATATAAATGTATCATTAAAAAAAAGATTCACCACACCGACTTAATTGAAGACAAGAACCTTTTCTGTAATCTTTTTTAATGTCAGTTCGTAAGTATCCCAGCAGTTTTTGTGACCCACATAGGGGAGGACAATCCGTTAAAGCTGAAAACACTTGAAATTCAGGAACTCATACAATAAACATGGCCGACCATCTTTTTGCACTCAAAATGGACGTTCGCAGTTTTTTACTCGAGCTTGTTTTACCGTGTTTTTGTGAGTTGCAAACCAGAAAAAGCCATGCACGATTCGTTCAGTTGATGCGAATTCGTGAGCAAGCTAAAACTAATTGGATTTATTTCATAAGTTAGTTTGTCTGTGTAAATGTAAAAAAGAAGTTGTAAGAATGATGCGAGCGTATAGCTCCTGCGCTTCACACCCTCCCGTACCTTATTATTCTACGCATAAAGTGGGGAATATTTTAGGCCGTCGTCAGGGGATTTTGAGCGGCGGCGGAAAAAATTGTTGCGGCTTATGTCGTTTATGCGTGTTTTTAACTTGGATTTAGCCCTAAGGGGATGACCTAAATCCTTGAACTTCTCACGAATGAAGCAGTTTAGTAGGAGCTAAAGTTTACTTTGATTTAGATAGGTATGTTGTCTCTGAATTTCAAATACGAGATCTAATTTAATATAATGTTTTATATAACTATATACCCACTGAAACAACCTTAACAATTTTGATAAAGAAAATGTCAAGAAAAATTTATATATCAACAAAAATTTTTGCTGAAATTTTATCATTCATTTATCGCAAAACATTTAGTCCTTCGTACGTGTCTAATTGTTTCATGGAACCAAAACCACGTAGGTGATCGAGACTACATAAATTTTATATTTTAAATTACTCCGTCTACAAAAAAGACAATATTATGAGTTTAGTTTTTAAGGTGACATAACGCAATAAACTTGGACCATAAAATGTTGTTTCTTAAATTTTGCCACGTAGATTTAGCAATAGGCACGTTTTCTGCTGTCGATTCCTACTACTTAAAAGTGCTTTGATCTTTTAAGGCATTATTCGGAATTTTGATTTTATTATAGGTACCTAATTTCTAACACGTGTAAACCTTCTAAAGCGTATTCATCCCCCGTTCCATAAACGTCCGCGAGCCACCTCTGACCCGCGTGACGCATGACGGAATCATTCTTCAGAGAGCGACTTGACATTCACGACATAGTCTGCTTATTACGCATTCGATGAGACATTCCCCGCATTTTGGGGTGTACCCGCGTCACTGTCCGAGGGGTCCCGCTGGACGAAACTTGGCTGAATCTTTCGTCCATAAATATAACGTATAAGACAATATTATCAGGGCGTAGGTGTACCGAGTAGCGGTTCCGGAATAGTTTTAATGGCTTCCGGACTCGTTTACTTATAACGGATGGCGCTTTTATGTGCTTCCTGCAGTTTTATGTGCACCGCTCTATTTAAACGATGTATCGCGCAATCTTTTACCAACATAAGTTTTCAATTTAAACTGTTTAAGACGGTTTTATTAAATTTTTTAGTAAAAATATGTTCTTTTGACTTACTAAAAATATAAATCCTTACTATATTTACAACAGTGACTCCCCAAAAGTAACGTAACTTTTAACATACTTACGTTATCCATACTTACATGCTTATTTAATATAAATTCTAAAGTAACTGTCTGTATGTTAGCTTTTCACGGTTCAACTCCTGATCCGATTTAAATTGAATTTGTATGGAGATAAGTAGTTTGAACCCTGGGAAGGATATAGGGTAGATACATTTTGGTGTGATAACCGACTTCCATGCGGGCGGATAAAGATAGATCAATAGATAAAGTACACCACAAATAACATAGATTAGGTTTAGATAATAAGAACGTAGTGAGGTACTCTGCATTGTGGGTAATTATTAGCATATTGCCATTAGAGGAAGCCACGGGGGGTGCAGGGGCGCAGTGGCAGAGGAGTCCCGCTGGCAGATATACATGTTTATGCATCGTTTCACTCGTGACGGGGAGTGGTGACCACCATGCATCCCGCAATCCGGCAATATGGTTACCAGATTTCTTATTCAATCCTGGTAGATAATTTTACCGTGTTTGACTTTCGCTGTGGGTAGATAGGTAGGTACTGATATCTTGTCGATTTTGTTACATTAGACCAAAAAATATAAAAAATTCCAACATAAACGGTGATAACTCGTGAACTTTGTTAAGACCGAGTCGCTAAGGATAGCGAGGAAAAATAAACAGCAATTATTGCTCACGCGCAAGCGACAAATTGGTAATAATTTATTAACTAACTCAATTCAAAAAATTTTTTTGTGATGGAATAATAAATAATTTTTGAATTGAATTGAATTTGAAAACTAACTGATTTTTAAATCAATTCTTTTGAAAATAATTCCAATAATTTTATTGCTTTTCAAATACCTAAACTTAGTTTGGGTTCGAAATAAGGTACCTAATCCCAAATGATTATTTTCTTCGCAATATTGTATCCATTCATGATTTGGCTTCAAAAAAGGAGCAGGTTCTGTCTCAAACAAAAGTATTTCAGTGGTACGATATAAAGATACAGTATATTATTATTTCAACCAGAAACAGACAAGTCGGTAATGCTGAGGGTGACCCATATAGCTTCGACCTTAAAATGTTATCACTAAAAATTAGAAAACAATAAAAACTAAAATTAAAACCAACTTCAAAAAACAAAAAAGGAAAAATAAATAAATTGGAGCAAGTATCCTATAAAAAGGTTTAAGACTAAGAAAACGACATGTCCTCCGGCGAATGCGAGCCTAAGACCCAGCGGGGTGACTGCTTAACCCCTGAGCTACCGAGGACTCGGGAGTAGGAAGATACCATATGAAATTCTTCTAGTTTTTCTGTTCTGGCGCTATAAACTAAATGAATGTGTGTGAAAGATCGCGGGTTAGGATCCCGCCCCAGGATACATCTTTTGTAAAGTCTGAAAACATTTATATAATATCTTTTAAGCATTTCTTATTTACCAACTATGTTAAAATAGCATCAATGAAAATATTCAGAATTAACCAGAAATGAGACAATAAAAAGCACAATAAGCTTTGAATATTGGTAGTTGTTAAGGTAGGTATTTGTGCAAAATATAAAAAACTGTTAAAATTAAATTAAAGAATGGAGAAAACCAACATATGGAACCTTTTTATTTATTATTATCAAAATATCTAATTTATTTATTTTATGATAGTAGGTTAATTAATTCCAACAGTTAGATACAGAATGACAAAATTTTTCGAACTACTAAAACCGCACATTTGGCGGTCAGAGCTCAAATTCGATTTTATTTAAGTTAAACACTAGCAGGCATGAATCTCAAAGTAGCCTTGCGGTAGTAAAATAATAAAACTGTTGAAATAATTAAACCAGTTCATAAAACAAACAATGATTAATTTTATGATTTGAATAATCTTCTACGAATTGGCCGAGATATTAAAGAGCCGCCGAGGAGTGTGCGTGCGCGTCGCGCTGCGCGTGTAATCTATGGCTTTAATTTAGCGCAATTAACTCTCGCACATGATATAAACTTCCCAATCAGTAACTGGCACGTTTGAAATTTGATTGATCACCGTATTTGCTTTACTAAACTTCAACACAGTCTATAATTAATTGTAATAATTTGAACAAATATTATTACAATTAATTTCGCGGCTGCATTACTGCTAAGGTCCTGGTTGGAACTCTGGTAGGAGCTGCAACATGCGCGAAATAATTTTAGTGTTTACTTTAGTCTTTTCCAGTTTTTTTTTTGGATAAAACGCAAAAAGCTTGGTGTTTTCGCCGTATGCTGTGTATAAACATAAATTGGAAGATTTTTATCCAAGATAATATATATTTTGCGAAGTTCGCGGGAAAATTGATGAAAGTTTCTTTAGTGCACGGATTACATTTTATAGAATACCTTCCGTCTTTGTGCTGCATATGTTTCAGACTTCACCACACCACTTGGACACTGCAATATTAACTTGTGCAAATTGTAAGGGAGCAATGCACGTGTCATGAAATTACTTGATATTCCAGCTTAGCCCGACAAAAATGACATTACGGTGTAGATAAAACCGTTTCTCGAGCTTCTCGTGTTCCTTGTGCTACGCGTGCAGGTGCAGAACTAACCAAAGAGTCAACATTGATATATTATAGAATTTTAATAATTCTACTTACTTTAAAATCTAATTATTAACTGACAAAAAGAGAATATAAAGATTTCAGTTAGTAGAAAAAGCTGTTTCAGTCGTTTTCATTTTTGTTTGCAAACGGTAACAGAGTTACGTTCTGTGGTTGCGTGTAACCAAATTGTTCATTACGATTTATTATAGTCATGACGCGCACGCGCTGATTTTCGGAACTCCAAGCCTTCAGCATCCCCTAGGCGAAGGTAACGCTCAGGAATCGGCGATGCGTGTGACTAATGTCTTAACGCTAGTTTATTTTACGATCATTAAACTTTGATGCGCAAAGAAATAGTGAAACGATTTTATCTCATGTAAGGAGAATAGGAATTGCTGCATTGTTTTTAGGAAGTTTATGCTCTATCAAGGATTGTATTGTTATTGTAATTGGTGAGTTGTGTAAAAAAAGTTTGTAAAATAGTTGCAGGAAACAAATTAACGACCCGAGACATGCTACGCGGCTGCCGTAGCTAATAAACTAAAAAAAAATAAATGGTTGTGTCTAAACAGCAAAATGCAAGAGTTTTCCTTTACTACATAGATTATCCCAGGTGTTTATCATACGGCCTCGTTTGTGCTAAGCGGTTAGGTATACCTAATACCTGCCGACCCCGTAATAACTTAAAGTGTTAAATTGACAGCGTAGGAGTTCATTATTATTATAAATGTCCTCAGCCGAGCTTAAATCTTTTGTTAGTTGGAGTACCACTGCACCGTACCATTCCTAATCTTGTGATGTCCCCACAGGTGTCACACATTAATATTTATGAAAGTAGATAAGTATAATTTAGTCACGTTCATTATGAACGTAGCAGGCGGATTTATTACCAGTTCCTTTTACACGTACCTTATGTTGTAGATCTTATCCTACTAATATTATCCCATCATAAACTAAAGCCTCGCAGCGCAGTTCTTATACTACTACATACTAGGTGGTAGGCCCGAATGTAGGGTCGTCTAGGTAGGTACCATCCGCCTTTCTTATTTCAGCCGTGAAAAAGTTCGCTGTGTTTCGGGTTAAAGGGAAAGGTAGCCAGTGTAATTACTGGGCATGGACGGCATTTCATCTTAGGCCCCAGGATGACAACGCACCTGCAATATCAAGTGATTTTCCCTTGTTATTGCAGGTGTCTATAGGCGGCGGTAACCGCTTATCATCAGGTGGGCCGTCAGCTTGTTTGTCATCTAGTTGTATGAAAAAAAGTTTTGAGATGTAATGTTAAACCTAGCCGGTTATTTTAGTCTCTACCGGGGGTGTCCATAGAACTCGAATTTCACTGACTTATCTAATTTAAAAGTGAGAATATAAGCTAAATTTATTTTTTGAATGTATGGAATGTCTGGGCCTCAGTCTATTTAATCGTCAATTATTTCTTTAAAAATAATTATAATTAAATAAAGTGCTAACTCTAATCACATGCAGTGTGAACAATACATATACGAATACAACTCTTTAGCCCTAATAATAATGATGGCCATTGTTTGCAATACATACTTATATCGTTTCATGCATTCAGCATTGCAATATAATTGATTATGTCTAGAATATTCATGTAAGAACATAATTTTTGGAGATAGGTAGTCTGCGCTGCTAGTGTGTGTTGAAAATAATATTGAGCAATTTTGACAAGGTATATCTAAATTTACATAACTATGATTATTAAAGACAATACTTTAAAATATTAGGCAGTTAGTAAATTTTACCGCATTTCATTACTTTCACGAATTTGTTCCTTTATTAACGCTATCGAATAGCGTAATAACACAGTGTGTGTTTTTGTTTTAAGATTTCCGGGTTCTATTTCTAGCTAAGAACATTTCAAACAGAATCATTAATTATTGTAATGCAGAATGCAGTAAAATCCTTGAGACCTACCTATGCGTTACAACAATGGCCATCATTTTTAACAATGAATCAGTCAAGGTTTAATAGGTAGCGTAATGTAAGAAACAGAGATGCGCAATATAAATCTTTAAAAAGAAAAGATTTATATAAATCTTTTGACGAAAAGATTTAAATCACTCTTTTAAATCTTTTGTAACTTAGTTGATCAAGACACGTAATTTCAATCACCTTTACATTAACTCTTTTAAATCTTTCAATCATTAGTAACTCAGTTGATCAAAACACATCATTTCCAATCATCTTCAAATCACTCTTTTAAATCTTTAAATCTTTTGCAAATCAGTTTATCTAGACACAATATTTTCAATTATCTATTTCACTGAATTGTGTTGTGAAAGATTTATTACTTCACGGGTCCTGATCATACACTTGAGTGACAGTACAATTTAGTGAATTTTATATATTTTTATGTAAAGTTTTTTAATGAGACCTACCTACCTACCTACTTACTGTAACATTTTGCGTAGATATAAAAATGATTACAATTTTTTGGGTTGGATATTGTCTTAGCATTGGTGCAATCATTGAAGTAAACGTTTATTTCGATTACGGAAACAAAGCAACTTTCGCCATGGTCGATCCCGGGATGGGTCAATCAAAATATATTATCTACAGTTCCTCCGTGTTTCGGAAGGTACGTTAAGCTATTGGTCCCGGTTTTTACTGAAACCGCCATAACCCACCAACCCGTACTGGACCAGCGTGGTGATGCTATTGTCGCCACACGCCGTACAACATTAATAATGAGGGTGTAACTTATTATATGACAGCATGTGAGACATAGATATATAATATAATGTTCCCTGGACAGAACAACTATGATAAACTACTCTTGGAGAGTTGCACGGATGTGGACAACACTTAGGAACATTGTTCCCAGTTACTCTCCGTCGCTCCCAGGTGAACACTACGAACTTGCCTTCGTAGTCCTCTAGAAAGCCACACGCATGTGATACATTCTAATGGACATTGGCTCGGGACCGCAGTCCCTGTGTTGGACCTCCACCTCCCCTACAGTCCTACCGTGGCCTTCCGTTACTACTACAATGTCCATCCCTGGGGGAGCGACCTCAACTAATAACTCATGTAGCTATCTCATAAGATGCTATGTCCACAGAACACTACACTGACTTTTTGCATGCGTGATAATAGAACACAACTCACCAGGTTTGCGTTAGCTATATTACCACTAAACGTCGTCCTCTCGTTTCTCGCCATCGTTCCTCAGTAGAACTGATGGCACCGCTTCGCACCTCGGCTCGTTGGCATCAGAAAACCCGCCTTTTCTCTCCCGCGGTACACAACCAAAAAGTGTCCGTCACGCAATGCCGCCAACGGTCCACCACAGACGCAACCATAGATACAAGGCATAGACACAAAGTTGCTTATCGATTGCTAAACTCGTATCGATAACAATATCAAGTTATTTACATTACGAATTTTAATACTTACGATTGGCACTTAATGAACTGAACTCGCGAACTTCGCGACAGCTATGGCCCAAACTCTTCATGTGTTTCTCCCATGTAAGAAGGTCCAGCAGTGGGAGGTATGTAGGCTGGTGGTGGCGATGATGATGATGATAATGACTCGCAAAATTGTTTTGTGAAGCAAGTGTTTATGGTGACGTGCAATTGGAAGATCATTGTAATATAAGTGAATTTGATGTGAAAGACGTTGAGAGTTTTATCGTGGTTATCTACCTCATCAAAGTATTATCATGGAGACTGTCATCATATATTTCGCGCCAAACTCTCATGATACATTAAAACCAGCATTTCGATTCAATATTTGCAGAATTAAAGAAAATTCTTAAAATATGGCTGTATAGGCATTTGTTTCTTTTGCCTTCTCTGTAATAGAGAAAAAATACAAAAATAACAATCCGTTCATTCTTTCACTCATTGGTTGAATTGGGTTGAATGTATCAGAGAATGAAATGAATCAAAGATTTAAAAGATTTAAAGATGTATTTGGAAGCCAAGTGATTTAGTGATTTAATCAATCTTTATCACGGATGTACATCTTTTAAACCAATCACTCACGAGTTACACATCTCTAGTAAGAAATATGAAAAGTATTTCTAAAAATGAGCTTGTTCCTTAAATTTGCCACATGTCATTACTTCGCAGAATTCGTTCCTTATTGGCGACACTATCGAATGATGTAATAATACAGAATGTATTTATTTTTTCAAAATCACCGGTGTCGATTCCTGGCTGGGAATAATGATTTTTCAAAAATCTCCAAAAAAATTTTTAGAAACTCCTTTAGGTATTTTTTGCTATTCCTCTTAGTTTCTGATTTGGCCATCCACGCCCACATGAAAAACTGTATACTTAGGACTTATTTGTGTATTTTGTATATATCTGAAACGTGACTCAAATTGTATATTTTTAAGGTTTTTTGAGAATCAACAGTTTAAAAACTAATTAACTATGTTTCAAATTTGGAGTTTTTGGGTCTGCTCGAAGTACCTTAGAATTATGATGATTAGTCAGTCTGTGTGTCAGTGACAAACTGAGGAACGTTGACGGGCAGTAACTAAAAGTTCAAATTGAATGAAAATTATTGAAAATATATCTAAGTCGTATTATGCCCTATATTTTACTGAAAATTCAGGGTTTTTGCTTAAACCAGCACAAAATTATAGGATGTTGAAGATGGCCTGAATGGCTTCGAGAAAACGATGGTAGGTACGCCCGTGCCTCTTTGTTTTGCTCGACTTGGCGGCAAACGCAAAAGTTTGTATGGATGTGTTGAAGGTTTTGTCTTGTGATGATGAAAAAAGCACAATGAGTTAAATGAGTTGTAGTAACAATTTATTTTTAATTAACAACTATATAAGATACTTCTTGTAGAACACCGAAACAGGAAGAGAGACTGTCAACAAGCTACCACAGATAACGTAGCCACAAGAACTTACTATTATCACCAGCCTATATACGTCCCACTGCTGAGCACAGGCCTTCCTACATGGGAGAAACACATGAGGAGTTTGGCACGGAGGAGCTCGAGATAACAAACTTTGATTGACCCATCCCAGGATCGACCATGGCGAAAGTTACTTTGTTTTTCGTATCGAAACCAGAGCGCTCAAATTAATACGCCACTGAGCTCCTCGAACTTACTAAGTAGGTATAGATAATTTTTGACAGTTGTCATTCTTAACAGAATGTATGTATGTTTGTTATTACCTACTCTTTCACGCAAAAACTTTATTTGATGGATTTCAATAAAACTACATTAATTTAGCTCATACATCAGAATAACTTAAAAGCTATCATTTCGTTTGTTAAAAATAGGCTACTCAAAGTCTCGAAGTACTGAGCAGAAGAAGTCGCGTTCAGAAGCTAGTTCTAATATAAAGAAAAGCTGATATTTGAAAAATCTCATCAAAACATGACATCTCCTAGGGAATACTGCAGGATCGGAATGTCCTTGTGGCTTCAGCATATTAGTCTTTTATCAGTGGCTGGATTTTTATTCTCAATAGGTGTGCATTACAACGATTATATTTTATTGACGTTTGGTTTCGTACTCGCGGTGGACATTACAGTAATGCGCCGGCGCGTCTGATGCGGCGGCGCGGCGCTTTGACTCACCGCAAGCTCTGGAGCCTGGACCAACGGCACCGCCCGCGCACATCCCCACTCTGCGCATGTTTAATGAGCTGCGGGTGCAGCCAGATCAGGGCTCGCACAACATAATTCATGCGTGACATTGCCAAAATTTTCAAAGAATAAGGTACCTACTTTAAATGGTGATGATTGTTTCTAGCATTTGCAACATCAAACAGGATATGTATTTTTTTTGGCAATTGGTATTCTATTAGAAGTAAGAAGTATTATAACTTTGAGTAATTACTAAGAGAAATACTTACAATACATGATCCATGTAATTTTAACCTGTAAAGCTACAGATTCAAATCAAATCAAAATATTTATTGCAGGCACATTGGTGTACATGGTAAACTACATATCAGTAGACAAATGAGTTGTTAAAATATACAAACGAGACACAATTGATTTTAATTGTCGATCCCCGGGAGTTTCACGCAAATTGGCAAATAAAACGCTTGTTGCGGATAATAGCGTGACCAATCGCATCAAGAACAAACCGAAACCTACTGTTAGCTGAAAGCCTCTTCATAGAGCTCTTGTAGCCTTAGTCCGACGAGAAGTATTATTTGGCTGCGAATTGCGGTATTCCACTTAGACCGAATTTGAATGAATGCCTAGTATTATATTACCCATTTAATATAGACGGGTCCGATTCCCGCCTCAGGACGTGAAATTTTTCTAGTTTTACAGTATATTAATTACCCATTTAACTTATATTTTACCTTGATCTTTACCTTTCTTGGATTCGCAACTCTAATTCAACTTAAACATCTCTTTAATTCGGAATGAATGGGTCCGTGTGCCTCACGAAAACATCCTGACGGCAATGGTCGAGTAATTACGTAGCAATGTGATTAAAGTCCGCAACTGACCGGGCGATCCATATTACCAGCAGTGAAAAATGTGCATTAAACTAAATGAATATTTTTTACATGATATAATAGGTTAATGATGGCTCTAGCTTAATCTCTCACATTAATCCCGATAGCGGGGACTTTCAGATCAGTCGGCGCTGTCGCATTAGCCCTTGATGCAGCTCTAATTAAGGGCAATGTTGGATTCCTGGGACAGTTCTAGACTGTATTATTCGGTGCGCGGCCCTGGCCTTTGCGGCGCCGACGTCACCTGTCATCCATCAGTCTGCGACAACGCGCATGCGCGCATGCCACTAGCGCATACACGCGGAGCGCGTCCCCAAACCCGCACACCACTGTCGCATTCAAATTTAACGGTACAATCTTAGCGGAATGCAACAAAGCCGCGGACTTTTGCATTCCCATTTGGATCGGGTTAGACTAGTTTCACGACGGTGACAAAAAAGGGATGGATTACTTTGAATGGCATGTCCCTGATAATGGCCAGCTTATTATACGAAACGTTTTCGTAATTTATGAATATATTGTCTGAGGCGAGGCGTTCTTACTACTGCTGCATTATTGTCATATTTCGACGGGCGGTGAAGTTTTTATTCGATGCATGTTTTTGATGAAACACTTTATGAATATTTTATAGTCCCTCATATTGATTGACATCATAGACACACAGATTAAATTTACATTTTTTAAAGACTCTTGGCTTGAAAAATGCGTTGACTTATCTGATGCACAAGGACATGCGAGAATGCCTCTGGTAGGTACCTACCTGCAACTGAATAAGAACTAGTTAAATTTAATTATATTAACCACAATGAGCATTGATACGCCTAAGAATCGTAATAATAAATTATACATTTTGTTAGGTGCATTAATTTGTTTCGTTCACTTATTCATGTTATCCTCATGTGACAACATAACCAGAATTCCATGAATCAAGTAATAAATACCTACTTGAACTTCTGCCTGTAGATGACAAGATATTCCATAGAATTATATTAAAACATGAAATTATTTTTACCTTAGGTACTTACGCTTTTATTTTTATTAACCTACAACATGTTAGCAAACAAGCGTGTGGTCCGCACTCATATGAGATAGGTATATTATTATAGTTGTAATAGGCTCAGTCGACCTTGAGGCCGCCCTAATTCCGTTCGTAATAGAGGCTGCTTTCGTAATGCGACTGTTGCGCTTGATGTGCTGTCGTCTGTACTAAGGATATTACTCGTTGCACATCCTGTAAAAGTCAACGGGCAGTGTTTTGTTGATAGCTTAAGAAACAAGTCCCCCTGTCCTTAACTTTTCCTCGATGATCTCTGGCGACCTTAGTGCAAAAACACAACACTACAAGGTAATGTTATTGGCTGCGTTCTTCTTTAGTAAGGTAGAGGTGGTTCCCAAGTCGGGAGTTCCAAATTATGCCCACCTTTCTAAACCATAATAGTCATGTTTCACATGAAATTTACATACTCATTTAAATAGTGGTATGGGTTATACTCGCAGAAATGTCAAAGATTGTGGCAGGTGTGTAGCAGAACAGCTTTGAAATATATCCAAGTTTTTGATAGGTGTAGTAGTTCAACTATTAAATGTAACGAAAAGAAAATATCTTTATTCAATTAGAAAGAAGCTCATTCGAATCGTTAAAGATCTGTTATGTCTATCACAAAAAAATACGTTAACTAACATTGTCATAATGTCTGTTTGTCCGTCTTTCATGTTTGAATTTACGTTAACTGTCAATGTCATAATGTCTGTCGGTCAGTTATATCTGTATTTACACCGGGGTACACCGGTGTGGTGTACCTAAATTCAGACATGACAGACATTCTAAAAGTTAAACTTCACCGAGAAGATTCCGGCAACAAACTCGTGTAGTCACCATTTTCAATAATTAAGTTACATGTCCACATACCTACTTAATGACAATATTCAGCAGTGCAATGTCGCACTTATATCAACCCGTCAAGACACAGATTTCAGACACAATTGGTTTTCAATTGTTGTCTTATGATAATTGATAATAAGACTTCCGGGAGTGTATGTTGTGTATGTAACGCGGGTTTTTCAACCGTTTGTGACGACAATTAATTGTTCTTCTAATTGAGTTATTGCGGTTTACAATGAACTCTGAGAAGTTAAGTACATATAAACCACTTGAATTTTGAAAAACTATACAATATTATATATCTCATATACAGTATTCTTTCATGTTGATCGTAGCGGCACAGATTAATGGTAGCGGGCCCTTCATCATTGGTATATATGCATTAGCATATTCTGACTGCAAGTAGGTAATCGATAAATGATACCTGTAATTTTTTATTTGTGATGTTGTGATGATGAACCAAACATAATACAATAATACTTAATAATACATTCACACCTTATTATCCGCCCAAAGTAAGCATCATTAAGAGCTCGTGTTATGGATGCTAGATAACGGAGAAATATTGATGATAACTTATGAATATTCTACTCCTGTTAGATGTGTCAGGTGAACTAAGGTAATAAAGCTTAGTTTTACTGACTACTAATTACTTTATTATTCTAAGAGTTATCTAGAAATCAATTTTGAAATTTTGACTGATTATCTGTTAAATAACTTTCAAATTGTCCAAGTTATTGAAGAATTGTTGACTAAGGATAAAAACAATAACTAGGGTACTAAGGGAAATTGTTTTTTTGGCAACCACGGCCAGTGCAGGGAAATAAGTATTGATGTCATGTATTTTTCAAATTTCATACATTTTCAAAACCATTTCGTGTTCTTGACCCCTTATATGTTATCAGATGACTAGATTAAAGTGATTCAGACACGAGCAGAGGTCTGTCTGCATGCGACCCTGCCCGCTTCCGTCGGCGGCCTTATCCCCGCATCAGTATGCGCGCGCGCCGCTCCCAATTGCCTAAATTAGCATACTTAGCTGAGGCGCCGCCAAATTCGCCTTGTACCACCACCATCAAAGAGGAACCGCGCTACAAACGACTCTAAGCCTTGCACACTGCATCTGCAACGTTCAAATTAATGCTAATCCCGTCTCTACACTCCGATGTGACTATAAATCATTGTCAATGGAATTTGAGGCTTCTGGACTGAATTCAAAGTCTCCTTTTTGATTATACAGTCGGATGTAAAAGTGTGGATATTAGGATCGTCAGGCACCGCACCGCACTTTGACCCCCGCTTAATGGGCGCAAATTGATCGCGAGGCAAATTTTTCAAATGATTATGCGATGCGGGGCCGAGCTTGAGATGATCGAGTGGGAGACGGTAGTTTGGTCGCCTTTTAGCAATTTGTTGATGTTGTATGATTGCTTTTTAGTGCTCTTATGGGGGTAAAAGCTTTTGATTACAAAGTTTAAGTTTCTAAAAATAAAGTTTGACTTAAAATAAAAAAGGAATAATTACAATATTATAAGAAATGAGATTTCCAATCACACTTAAATAGTGTGATGGATGGAAATAATAGCTAAACTATTGTTAAGTTTCAAAAAGACAGTAAATACATACCATCAACAGCTTCATGATAATCGATCGATTGTTTCACAGATAGGGGTTTTAAACTGAACAGCTGATGTTACTTTTCCACGTGTCTAGGATACTGTATTATATAATTGATCGCGTCAATTTCACGAAATTAGCAAGAGCTGTGGATCCGTCATTTAATTAAAATGGCGTCCATTGTCCTGGGTTCGGGAAAATTTTATGTTAGCAATTAGCAGTAATGGCGGAAATAGCGGCTAACTATAACCTAACGTTTAAATTACGTTCCCGTCATTTTGTAAGAAAAAAATCAATCAAATGTGCAATTATTTCTACTCACTAATGAGGTCGCAGTTAAAAGTCACAACAAGAGTCACTTGTAGCCAATTTAAAAAATCTCGTGTCATTGTGTTTGTTATCGAAGTCCTCCGAAACGGCTTGACCGATTTTTATGAAATTTTTTGGGTGTATATGGGTCTGAGAATAGGTCGTAGTTATTTTTATTTCATTTTTTTTGATAAAGGTGATAATGGCTTATCACCTACACTTCTACAGTGATTTTTGATTTTTTAAGGCAAAACAACAGGCAGAAGATAATTATAGGGTTATCCCAAGTGCTCAATAGCTCAGTGGTCAGAGCAGTGACCCGGATTGAGAGAAGTCGCGGGTTCTGTTCCGGCCATAAGATATGATTTTTTCTAGTTTAGACATTTTCTAGTCCTATTTATTTTAATTAATCGTCATCTCCAGCCTATATACGTCATACTCCTGGGCACGGGCTTTTCTACATGGGAGAAACTATAAAACACATGAGGAGTTTGGGCCATAACACCACCACGCTGGCACAATGCGTGTTGGATGTCTTAGCGGTTGCAATATCAAGGACTGCTAATAGAAATTGTAAGATGAACCAAATGAATACCGAAAAGAAACCCTAATCAATGTAGAAAAAGAAATTGATATCGGAAAAAACAAATGAATAGCGGAAAGCAAAATGAATGTCGAGAAAAAATTAACATATTATGGAGACGAATCAAATTAATTCATTACCAGCCTATATATACGTCCCACTGCTGGGCACAGGCCTTCCTACATGGGAGAAACACATGAGGAGTTTTGGGCCATAACACCACCACGCTGGCCCAATGCGGGTTGGTGGGTTAAAGCGGTTGCAGAAACAATCGGGACCAACGGCTTAACGTGCCTTCCGAAGCACGGAGGAGCTCGAGATAACAAACTTTGATTGACCCATCCCAGGATCGACCATGGCGAAAGTTGCTTTGTTTTTGGTATCGAAACCATAGCGCTCAAACCAATACGTCACCGAGCTCCTCATCAAATTAATTATCGGCTTCTATATGCCGTTGGTCCCGGTTGTTACTGCGACCGCTTTAACCTACCAACCCGCATTGGGCTAGCGTGGTGGTGTTATGGTCCAAACTCCTCATGTGTTTCTCTCATGTAGGAAGGCCTCTGCCCAGCAGTGGGACGTGTCATGAATACCTACATTTGAAGATTTTTGCCCAGTCATGTCTGTCGTGCCGGTCTTTTTGAATACATATAGCTCTATATCCCAGATATGCTTTATATACCGATAAATAGTGGCCGCCTGCGGCTCCGTTTGTGTAGATTTCGGCTATCGCGCCAAAAGGTATGTATAATCTACCTCTCTTAGGAGTGAAAAAACAACAGACAGACAGAGTTATTTTTGGACTTTTAACATTAGATCTTTTAGTATGAAATTGCCGTTTTGTATGAAGTTTTTTGTGCAAACTATAACTACTATACTATGTTTTTGTATTTAATTACAATTGGCTAGACCAATTAAAAAAAATGTAGACACTTTAATTCATTTATTGTTAAGTAAATACAGTAAAAAAATTAAAATAATAGAAAATAATTACAACAAATTAAACATTGAATCTGCATCGGCAATCTACAAGCTTTAATTGTGTAATATTTAAAAAAAATCGAAACCAAAATTCCACTTGAATATGAACTGTTTTATTTTTGGTCAAAATTCATTTAAAAAGATGGAAAAAACGGCTATTTCAAGATCTGCCTGTTAAAGACCTATTAATAGTCTGGATTAGTATGACGCTATTATGGATGACGCTATTATGAACTGTACTATATCTTTAAATTTTATAGATATCAATAATCTTCGTGACACGCATAACTAATTTGTTAAGTCTGCAAACGTGTCCATCTAAATATTCCTCGCGTCAAATATAAAGTTATTGTCGGCGTATGCTCTTGACCTTTACGTGTAACTTTTTATTTTGCGCACTTTTTGCGCTCACCACTCCATTGCGCTCCACTTTCACCTAATTAATGGTAATACCTAGGTGAGCGTCACGGGAAACTGATCCTTACGTCTTACACAATACAGGATACGCGTTAGCTATTAAAATAGCTGATAATTGCGTATTTGAGCCACAACCTTTAAACTACTGGGAACAAAGGAAGAGTCAGAATTAATTCCTGAGTAATACCGTCGTCTCCGGGTCACATGCATCAGGTACTTTCTCCGGTCACTCGACTATTATTAACTATTGGAGAAAGTACACATATATTATTCATATGTTAGGTAATTATTGGTAGTAAGGGCGGACTCCATGACAAACAGAATGGCGTTTTTTAAACAAAATTTACTACACCGGTAAGTAATTAAGTTTTAGTGTCTTTATTCATTAATTACATTGTGTAGAGCTTTCTCGCCATTGAATACAAATACAATAGGAAAGCAATAATAAAGATTCAATCTCGCAAGAAAAAAAAGCATTATCTAGGGACTTTATAATAATAAGTACGATATTTAATTAATACAATTACAATTAAAGAAAGAAAACGATGAAAAATACAGTAAAGACAAAAAAGTAGGCGTTTAAACGCATGAAAAACATTAAACTGTGATTTAATAGTTAGTAATAATAGTAAATAATTAGTTTTATCCATACATTGAGAAATCCATAATAAAGATCAAAGCAGCGTTATTTAAGGACTTTAATCTACTCCTTGTTTGTTGCTCTACCATAAAATTGTCTTGCTGTGGGTATCCTTGTAAAGGTATATAATCGTAGCACACTAGGAACGAATAAACAACACTCCAATTAAAAACAAAAGATTTCGAAACTCAGTAGACAAGAGAAAGTATTCAATGTAAGTATTTAAATATTCAGAAATGCGATTAGACAGAAATATCTGTATTCTGCTCGCATGGTCCATGATTGCCATAGCAATGGCAAGGGCTGCTGCACCCCTGCCCGCCATTGTGTGTCCCCTCACTCACTTCTATAGAAAGTAATTTGGACGGGAATTGTTGCATTTGTTAATTACTTCTGTGTGATAAGATGGTTTTAATAAAAAGCTACGTCAGTCTACCTGACAGTTTAGAGTGGGTACCTATAGTAAAACAAACAAAACAATTTAAAGTGGAATTTTATGCAAATCGTGTTTAAACCTATTTTATCTTATTCTCAACCTACTGGTCTGATCAGTATCCCTACTAAGCCAGAGGTACCGGGATCGAATTCCGATAGGGGCAGATGTGTGTATGATGAGTACGTATACGAACAGTTTTACTTCATATGTCTTCATTCCCTTATAGTTTATTAATATATATTTTTTTGTATAAATTTAGGTATATTTATTTTATTATTTTAAATTCTAGTGTTTATCTTTCTTGCACCCACTCTCTTTTTTTTCCTTCTGCAGTATACTCTGTCACTCCTGGTTGCCTGGAAGAGATTGCTGCTTAGCAATAAGGCCGCCAATTGTATTGTTTTGTTTTTTTTATTTTTATAGTTTATTATGTCTGTGTTCTTATGTGCAATAAAGAGTACTTGATTGATTGATTGAGTATTTTCGCGATGTATGGATGATTTTATGATTATTTCGTTTTTTATATATACATATCGTTATCTTTATTTCTTAGTTACCTTAGTAGGCATACATAACACAAGCTCTTGGTAGTGCTTAAAAATTGTAAAAAATATATTGTAAGTAAGCATTATTGAGCGTGAAGAAGGTCTTTTAATTTAAAAAATAATAATCAGGAAATACGAGTGCCTATGTCCCGGAAAAATCGCATTACAATTACCATTTAGTTTAAAGTCTAACATTTTTCGACTTCGATTTCTTACTTCTAGTTCTTTAATTAATGCTAGTACGGAATAAGTCTACAAAGCAGTACAGTAATTAATAGCTACTGGAGAGTGGACTGTATATTTGAGCTATGCTGTACTGATGGAAACACCAAGATTTCAAGAATAATAAGTAAATTTAATTAATATAGAACAAACAAGACCTAAGCTAAACGCGACAACAAGACATCTATCAAAAACCAACTGACAATCAGTCAGGTACAAACCTCATATAAAATCCTCATAAAAGAGTATGGGAGTCACCAGCTAGTTGCTAACAGTAATTTTGTACAATTTTTTGAAAGCTTCCAAACTTTTTTGTGGAATGCCTAACAATACAACTTAATGGAGTATTCCGTAACACGAAATATGATTTAAACGTCATTACAACGATTGAAGCGAGCTTATCCAATGCGAGGGTAGCAGCTCGCGGCCTCCGCGGTCAATGTTTGCTGTTCAAGTTTGCAGACCCGCCTCCGGGCACAATTTAATTACCAAATGGAGCGTTTTTTGCGATCCGCCGAGCGTGTAAACACGGCCGTCGACACACGTACACACACGGGACCTCGTTGCTTTTTTTAACCGATTTAAAAAAAGGAGGAGGTTATCAATTCGTCTGTATGTTTTTTTTAATGTTTGTTACCTCAGAACTTTTGACTGGGTGAACCGATATTGTTGATTATTTTTTTGTTCGATGCGGAATAGTTCTCATTTGGTCCCATTAAAATGTTTTCAAAATCCATTGGGTAGTTTGGTTTTTAAATAAAAAAAACTGGAAAAATTAAGTCGTCTACGTATGCGAAATTGCGGATTTTTGCTTTCCTATGAATTTTTAGTGAAATGATACAACAGTAGAAAACAATAATACAATATAAGCTCACGGTCACCCATCTAGCTTTGACATTCAAAAGTTACCACTAAAAATTGTGAAAATCAAATTTAAACAAAAATTAAAACCGACTGCAAAAAACTTAAAAGGATAAAATAATTAAATTTTAGTAGGTACTCATCCCCTAGCTAGGAACATATTTTTGGAGTTGGTGCTAAGTTGTTTCTATCTAGTATGTTCCTAGGTGATGAGTAGGTACCTACTAAAATTTAATTATTTTATTCTTTTCACTTTTTTGGAGTCGGTTTTAATTTTTGTTTAAATTTTTACTTTTAAACCGTTATAATCGACGGATTACAAACGTTGAACGTTTCACTGGTTTGTGTCGTAAATACGCTGCTGTGTCGGCTTCGCTTCAGTGGCGAATGTTAATGCCGCTGTCTGTTTTGAAACTGCAAAAACCGGCACCCTAGGACACTAATTTGACAGTTAAAGTTAAGTCTTAAGCTGTCAAAATCAAGTAGACTGAATGTTTTAGAATTTTAATTACTGTTATTATGACAGCATATTATTATAACATACATACGATACGAAACTGAATACCTACCTTTGAAGTTACATACTTAAAGGACTTTAAAATACATTTTTTTTATTATGTACTTAAGTTGTAGATATTGGGCCTAATTCTGAAGGCACACTCTATGTTTAAATTTAAGTACAGTATATCTCTTTCTCGCAATATGTAATAAGAAAGAGATAGCAAGAATTCGTTTAGAGCTGTTATCTAAATTTTGACAGATTTCAAAGGAACCATAGACAATTTTAGACGGCATGTACGGAGGTGCCTCCTAAACACTGCATTTTATCACGTTCAATGAGGTCAAAAATTTAATGCATGTTTCTAAATGTCAAATTATATGACAGCGATCCTTTTCGTTCATATTGAGAGAAAGAGATAGATTGAACTTAAATTTAAACTTAGCATGTGTTCTCCAGAATTAGGGCCATTAAATAGGAGCAATAAGTCATGTCTGTACACGCACCGTCTGGGCTAACTGGCAATACAAACGACGTCCCTCGTTATTTTAAACAATTCGATAATGACGTCCCCCCATAGACCTCCCCCCCCCCTCCCCCCATCGAGTCTCCACACTGATTGTACTACAAAGGACTGTTCCCCTAATGAGCTTTCCATTCGCTGAAATAAAGGAACTTTGAAGCAATGTTTGCCGGAGGCGGCCCTAGCCCTAATGAAATACTTAACATGTTTGTAGTCTGATGTAAAATCAAATATTTGAACTTCTCCCAATAAGGTTGTTTCTTAGGAAAGTACATTTCGATCTAATCAAAGGTTCATTGTAGATAAAATCTTTGTTTTTGTATCACAATACTTTGTATGACCGATTTACTGTGAATTTGTTTGATTATAAAATGTTACCGCTGAATTTTTTGAAGAGGAAGATTATTATTCGTTTATAAATATTTAAACACATCAATTGTACTTTTTTATTTATTTTATAAACTTATAGATATAATTTATAGTTTAATATGTTGGGATTTTTACTGTTAAATATATAGCCCCACGCGTTTTGTGACTAGTTTTATTTTAGTGTTACATATTTGCGAGGATTTAAGTACCTATTGACTCACTAATTGATGACGTACGCATTCATAACTATCAAAACAATTTAATAAAAGCTTTTAAAAACAACATAATATGCTTGTCAACTGCTCATTGGCTGTATGCAAATTTATCTTAAATGATTTCATTAAACATGGCAAATCGCAATGCGCATATGCAAATGTATAAAGAGAATTCTGATCCCAGCGGTGACACTGGACACCGCACATACCGGAGGTACCGGCCCCGGTGTCAACGAATCAGACGATGCTCGGCGAATATGACACTTTAAAAAACCCATCGGCTCGCTCTGCGCAAGACCGTACGCAAATCGACGGCCAATCCCAGCCCTCCGCTCGCGTATGTAAATGTTCTATATTCAAATCAGTTTAAAATCAGAACGCGCATGCACGTGCCGGCGTTTTTTATTGGCGCTTTGCATACAAAGGGTTCTTTAAACAGTTGCGATATGATGCGCGCGTGGCTTTAAACATAGGGTGGTATCGGGGGTAGCTAACCCTTCCGCAACCCTTTTTTGGTTGCAGCTGTTTTTTAGTTTAGTTTGAGGCACGCGACGTCACATTATGACGTATTTTTTGTTAGTGTCAAAAGTTTTTAAGTTGCGAGATGAGCTCGTTCATATTTTGTTGGATACACCTGGTGCGATTTTTGGTGTTATAAAATAGTATTTGTTGAATTTATTTGTATAAAGAAAGTGGGCCCGTTAGTTAATAGGGTTGCTAGTAACTTAGAGAGGTACTTTAACACACATGTCATCATTCATCAAACACTTTTTATTTAGACACGCGTCTATCGATGAATGAAAATACAAAAAAATAAACCAAAATTAGTTCCTGTTTTGATTGTGAATAATTGAGAATTTATATTGTGACTTTTATCATTATTTTCTAAATGTAATTTGCTATTGCTATAATCTGTGCCTAGGAGCAGTAAATCAAGCTAAGTGAAACTTAAAGGTGTTTTTAATTCTATGCATACCTAAAGATTTAGAGTTTTACCGCAAGATTAACAAGATAACCCTTTACTGATCTACTTAGTTTTGGAATGTTATATTTTTGTCAGCAGCGTGGTGTTATCGCTCAAACTCCTCATGTGTTTCTCCTAAGTATGAAGGCCTATGTCCAGCAGTGGGACGTATACCGGGAGTAAGGGGAACTTTCTCACCATCACAAAATCAAAGATAGATGGCAGTGCTGGTGACCCCTAAACACAGCTTGATGAAAAACAATTTGAAATCGCTAAAAATATCAGTTGTTTTATATCAAATAGAGACCTACATGACCTGTTTGTATGGACCAGTTTTTTTTTTGGTGGTTTCAATTTTTTTTATCATTTATTCATGTCGTGTATAGGACCAGCACATTCATCTTCCCTCTTTCACCCTGTATAGGCTGGTGGTGTGATATTTTTGTAATATAAAACTGTGAGCTATTAATTAATAATCCATAAATGTATCACTTACCATTATGTCAATATTGTCACTGTAGGCTTGCGGTTGGGTGCGGCGCGGTGCGATGCGGACCGGCGCGGACGGACGCGGAGGGCGCGCCGGCAAACACCACGCAATCAACTAATGTGGCCGACGGAAACCGGCGCGGAAACTGCCTCGGGAAGGTAATTGACACCCGCCACATTACGGCGTTTATATTAATACAATCTGGTCAAATAGGTGATAATATTGGAAATACCTTGGTTAATGTATCTGTCGCAGTTGTCTGGTTAAATTAGCCACCTAACTGGACGCCTAGACCGTTGATTTAACGCCGGTATGCAATGAAATGTCGGAAGGACAAGTAGCCATGTCATTGAGGGCAACGTTTAACCAGATGACTGGAAGAATTGAAAGAAATTCAGCCGTCTGGTTAAAAGCTTTGAGTGACTGTTCGAGTGATTGGTAGGGTCAAGGTATTTATTTATGACGACTTTTAGCCGAAATCGTTTTGGTTTAGGGTTACTAAAAATTACCTTGCACCTACCAATCATAAATTGAAGAATGTAGAGTCGAAAGATTAACTAACTTTAGCCTTATTTTTATTCAGATTCCAGACACAATTGATTTTCCAATTGTCATAGACCTCCAGAGATATAACGCTTGACAGATTAATTAGGGATAAAGTATTCAAGGAAAATCGTACTTAAATATTAAATATTGGCAGTAAAGTAGATGCCTCAGCGGCGATATTGGCATCGCAATATTCTGCTAATGGAGGAAATTAAATATCCGGCGGCGGCCTCCTGCGACAGTTACACTCTGCAACAGATACATAATTGCGCTCATACTTTGTTGCTGCGATACTCCGCGATCTAAGGCCAAGGGTACACGGAAACAGTGAATAGCAGGACAAAACTATTCTTTAGATTTTCTTAGTTTTATTTTAAGCCGTCAAACACTGAATTTCAGACTCAATCGATTTTCAACTGTCACAGACTCCTGGGAGTCTTCCGCGGCTTGAGAAATTAATATTTTAATAAATAAAAAACACACACAAACAATTCAGACACTGCAGCCGCAGCGCAGGCCTTTATTTTTTTTACCGTTATAAACAAATATACAATACAATACGACAATAAATAAAAACATGGGCTATATTAGCGCATAAAAATGTTTTGCAACTTTTAAATACATCTTATTCGTTTAATATTTTCATGAAATTTCTATGAAATAATTAACATTCGCTGCATTATTTTAAAACTATCTTGTATAACCGTCACGTGTTATAATGCCTTGTATTTATTTATTTTGTAAATAGAAACACTCCGATAACAGATACTTATTGTTTTAGTATGGGGGTTCCTTTGGATGGATTTCTTCCGTGTGTTATTTTTTCCTATTAATTGAAACAACGTGATGTTCTTCAAGAGAGATATATTTTCCAAGAGAAATATAGATTAAAAAATATTACAGATAATACCTGTAGTTTGCACAGATACACAATTCACAACATCCTCCAAAGGGGGAAAAAAGAGTCAAAACCTATTGCTTTTATAACAATCATTTTATAATATTAGCACTCATGAGATAATTTACTAATAACGGTAACATAATTACAACTTTAAAATAATAATTAACATTACCATATCACACAAACACATATTTTAAATTAACATATTTTATTGAGATGTTTTGAAACAATTCCCTACACAACAAATAATAAACATTAATTTTAATAAGATGGTTACATACACACAGTATATGGGTACATAGAATTACAATTATACTCAGTTATAGTCATTATTCCTAATAAATTGATTTGATGCAAATGTCTTTTATTTGATCTCTACACCTAGATATTATACTTACTTGGGAGTTTTATGGTTCTCCCACAGCGAGTTGATCGAAGCGGCACATTCTGAATTTGAGCCTCTGGAGCCAAATCTAGTGGTGGTGTGTTTATTGGAACACAGTTTTTAGTTTGAGAAATATTTTTAAGCAATTGAAAATCGTCATTCACATTAACCTCTAGTTTATAAAGACGTTGAACTGGTCTAATCTTGTATCCAGTTGATGTCCTCAGTTTCACAGTTCTCTGTACTCCATCTTTACCTGTAAATAACTCATGAACCAAACCTAATGGCCAATTTATTCTTTTATCTTCTGTCTCTATTAATACAATGTCTCCAATGTTTACACTATCACTAATTTCTTTACCTTTTTGAACTAGTAAGGCTAAGTACTCAGATTTAAATCTTTGTTTAAATTGTTCTCTAAGCTTTTGTAAATATTGTAAGCGAATGTTTAAACTTTTACTGTCAATATTATCTAAATCACTAACTTCTGATGTATAAATAGGTTGTATAAAGTGTGCAGGCGTTAGAGGTTCTAGACAATCACCCCTGTCATCACAGACATAAGTTAATGGGCGACTATTCATTATTGCCTCACAGTCGCATAATATAGTTTGTAATTCGTCGAATGATACTGTAGTTTTACCTAAAATGCGCCGTAGGAGATCCTTCATAGTTCTGATGAGTCGTTCCCAAAAACCGCCCCACCACGGTGCGGCGGGTGCATTCATCTTCCACTCAATGCGACGGATCGATGACTGTCGCTGTACCTCCTCCCAATCTAGAGAAGAAAATAAATTTTTAGTTCCTAAAAAATTTGTGCCATGATCTGACATCAGTTTGTCAATTCGACCACGGCGTGCTATGAATCTCCGCAAAGACATCATAAAAGCTTCGGTTGACAGTGATCTTGTCAATTCGAGATGTACTGCGCGGTAGACTGCACATGTAAATATCACTACCCAACATTTTTGACCATCTCGTAGATATAGTGGGCCTGCAAGGTCCACTCCAGTTACTTGAAAAGGTGTGGTAGTGTAGTCAATGCGTTCCAAAGGTAGAGGGGCAGTGACAGTTTGTATAGGCTTTGATCTATACCTAGTACATATAATGCATTTTGATATTACACTTTTCACCAATCGTCTTATTCCAATAATCCAGAACTTTGTTCGGATGTCGGCTATCAGTTGGTTAGTGCCTGCGTGTTGTAGCTCAATGTGTCTCTGCCTTACCATTCGTTCTACTATAACATCCTTCGCTGGGAGCAGGTAAGGTGTCTTTATTAGTTCCGGAAAGTCTGATAATAAAAGTTTTGTTTTTATTTTTATCAAACCATATTCATCACAAAAATGGGTAAGTTTACCAGTAATTTTTTGAATTAGCTCTTTATTTTCTCTTTGTATTAATTTTATTATTATTATTTCAGCTCTTTTATATTCACTGTATGTAATATCACCAATTATTCTTTTATTATTATTAGCATTTTTTATATTGTGTATGAACCTTAAAATCCATGCTAACATTCTTACTATTTTGGTATATTTAGAAAAATAATTATATAATTTTGGATGTATACTTTCCTCACATGACACATGTACATTACTTATGGTTTTCTTTACTTCCAGGTTCACTTCTTGTTCATCCACTACGAGCTCTGAACGCGGCCATGCTTCAGGTGTGAGACGCAGCCAAGCAGGACCCTCCCACCATCGGCAGTCGAAGAGGCACTTTGCAGTACAGCCACGGGATGCCACATCCGCCCAGTTGTTGACACCCTGTATATGAAACCAATTATTAATGTCTGTGTTTTGTCTTATTTCTTTAACCCTGTTTCCCACAAACGTATTTAAGGGCAATTCCTTTTTAATCCAACACAATGTGACCCCTGAATCAGTCCAACAATATTCTTTAAAACTTTGCACATTAATGTTATTTCTTATATGGAGAAGTAACCTAGAGCCAATCAAAGCTGCTGTTAATTCCAGTCTGGGAATAGTAGATTTATGAAGTGGTGTTACTCTAGACTTTGCAGAAATTAACTGAACCGATACTTTATAGTTCTTTTCAGCACGGAGAAAAACACAAGCACCATATCCATCTTTACTAGCATCACAAAAAAGGTGTAGGCTCACTTCACATTCTTCTAAATTACTTACTGATAATCTGCGAGGTATTTCACATTTATGAAGATAATTTATGTATTTGTACCAATTAATAAATTTCTCTAACAAATCTTTTGGCAGTACCTCATCCCAGGAAAGTTTTCTGTGCCAAGTCTCTTGTAAAATTAGTTTTGGAGTTAACATAATGGGAGCAGTATATCCTATAGGGTCAAATACTTTTTGTGTGATTGATAGCAATTCACGTTTGGTAATTTTTATTATATGATCGGGTTGAGGTAAGTTATTCAAAAAACATGTTAATTTATCTGAATTAGTATTCCAATTAATACCTAACACTGAAATTATGTTTTTTCCAGTTTCATTAATTTTCAGAGGTGCTGTAACCCACATTCTTAAGTCAAATTTGGCCTTAGCCATTATTTCTTTTGATTGATTTATGAAAGTATGAACCTCTGAGGCTGAATTAATACTTGTTACACAGTTGTCCACATATAAAGATTTCTTTAATAATTGTGCTGTCTTACTGTATTTACCTTTTATGTTATTTAAGTGATGTTTAAGTGTTGCAGATAATAAAAATGGACTTGATGTTAAGCCAAACACTACTCTGCAATGTCTGTAGGTTTGTATTTCTGTCCTAGATTCATCAACCCACCACAAAAACTTTAAATATTCTCTGTCATTTGGTGGTAAACTAATTTGTAAGAAGGCCTTAGCAATGTCTGATATAACACCAATCGCACCTGTTCTAAAATTTATTAGTAAATTTGGTATTTCATCTATTAAATTAGCACCTTTTTCTAAACAATTATTAAGGCTTAAACCATTTTTGTCTTTTGCCGAAGCATCAAATACTGGTCTTAAAGTACTAGTTAAACTGGACTCTTTTATAACAGCTCTGTGTGGCAAGTAGTGACCACCATCATGTTTAGAATTGGGTACCTTTTCTATAATTCCTAACCTGTCCCATTCTTTTAAAGTTTCATGATAGGCTTTGAATTTTCCACACACTATGAGCTTGTCAGTCATTGACTCGAGTCTTAACTTTGATCTAGAATAATTTGACAATATCTCACTATTACCAATTTTAAAAGGAAGTTGTACTACATACCTGCCTTCTTGGTCTCTGTTTACAGTCTCCTCGAAGTTCCTTATTACTTCAGCCTCCGTTTCGGCTTTTGACTTAACTTCAATTGGATCTCGAATTCCCAGTGTTTCCAGTGACCAATAATCTGTCAAATCATTAGTAGCACAAAATAAATTAGTAGTTAAATTAGTACATTGAATACTTACTTGTTTTCCCTGTATGGTCCAACCAAGCTTTGTCTCAATTGCAACAAGTCCCTTTTCCAGCTGAATAATATTACCTGTCAAAAGCAAACCTAAGACATCTGCACCAATCAACAAACCAATTTCTTTACATTTACCCACATCACTCAAAACAATATTATGTTGTGTAAACAAGTTAAATAGGTTTGTATCATTTACAACTGATGGTATATTATTACAAATACAATCTTGGCTAAAAGCACTTACATTAAATTTAAAGTCACTTAATACATTTTTTATAGTTATATCATACACATAGTATTCTTTACTCTTTGTTTGAACACCTCCAAACAAACTGTGTTTCAAAATCTCCTTCCTAAGTTGTGGTATCTGGAGTCTTCTAACAACATCTTCTTTTATGTAGGTCTGTTGTGAACCGCTATCAAATAAAGCGCGTACTGTAATCTTCTTTCCTTCAAAACAGACATCTACCATCAATGTTTGAAGTAGTGTTTCCCCTTGGCTAGAAAGAGTTGATGTAGTTGAAACTGATGTTGGCTCATCTTTGTTTACAGAATTTTGATTTGGGCAGAGCAAAGTTAAATGTCTTTTTCCACATATAAGACATTTAGTAAAAGCCTTACAGTTTTTCGCAAAATGTCCTATTTTTAGGCACTGTGTACAGGCTTTCTTCTTTTTCAAATGCAGTAATCTGTCTTCTATTTTCATTTTGTGAATTTTGTAGCATTCTAAGCTTACATGGTTTTCTTTATCGCACCAGATACACCTATTTTTATTACTTGTGGAGTTACTAATTAAACAATGAGCAGTCGGTTTATTTACCACTGTTTCTTCAACATTAAAATTGCCAACTATTTGAACTCTCTGTTCACTTTCTATTTCTTTTTTGATAAAAGTGAGCAAAGCCTGAAGTTCTTCATCCATAGCGTTGCAGTGTCCACTCGAACGCTCCCAAGCTTTTAGGATATCTTGTGGCAATGCTGACTCTACCAATGGTAGTAAAAAAGATGCATTATTTTTTGTAACTCCCAAAGTTTCTAGTGATCTCAAATGTGCATTTATTTTATCATATAATATAGTTAAGTTTAGTTCATTTTTCATTAATATAATTGACAACAACTCACGTACATAGTATTGTATTAGTAGATCTTCTCTAGCATATCTTGATTTCATATGTTCTATGCATTTATTATAATTTTCTGCGCTACTTGGGTAACTTTCAATGAGAGAACGTGCTTCTGATCCTGGTACTGTAGCCTGAATTAGGTAAGAAAATTTGTCTTCCGCATCCATATTCTGATTTTGGTGGATCTTCTTAAATTGTCCCCAAAATGGTAGCCAATGCTTTATCTTTCCATCGAATTTATATAGTTCGATTTGTGGCAAGCGTATATTATGTGTAGTAGAACAATTTGATGATGTTTGATTTTTAACACAGGACTTCATGTAAGTATTGTATTTAATTTCTAAGGTCAGCCATTTTGTCAGGTAAGATTCTCCATTTATTAATTCTTTTTCCAGAGAATCTTCCGTAAATGTTTCCTCTGACATTATGATATTTTCAATCTTACGATCCAGTATGACTAGCTGCTCCTTTTGGAGACTTAATTTAATAAATGCCACCTGAATATTGTCCATTTCGCTTGGATCGTCCTTTTTTATTAGCAAGGCGTCCAAACGTTCTGCTGCCATGGAAAATAATCGCCTCACCACCGACCTTTGTTTTCTTAATCCCTCCATGACGTGTCACGGTCGCCAGATGTTTTAGTATGGGGGTTCCTTTGGATGGATTTCTTCCGTGTGTTATTTTTTCCTATTAATTGAAACAACGTGATGTTCTTCAAGAGAGATATATTTTCCAAGAGAAATATAGATTAAAAAATATTACAGATAATACCTGTAGTTTGCACAGATACACAATTCACAACACTTATTGTTTAAGTGGATGCATTCCCTATAGCTAATATTACAAATGTGTTTAAGTTAATAACAGCTCGACAGTGAAATAGTGCAGAGTTGGATAGTTAATTATTCGATTTTTATGTTCTAGGCTTAAGTGTCTATAGTGATTCCGTTCGAACACAATTAAAAAGTATCCTGGGAAACCATTTTCTCAGTACTTGTTATGTTAAATACTCACCGACAAAAAATTTACCATTCTTTGGAAGAATAAAAAGTTCATAATACATATTACTTATAATCGTATGTCTATCATTGCTTAGAGAGATGCTGTTTCTTATTTGACTACAAAACGCATAAAAAGAACGACTCCTTATAAAAAAGTATATGAAAACATATAGAAAATTAGGGTAACGGCAGAGCTAACGTTTTCCTGAAAACGATTTGTTAGGAAAAAATAAATAAAAAACAATTATTTCATACTACATTGTAATACCTACACGATTGGTTTGTATGGAACTACTGATTTTTTGTTGCTATCTGCGTTCGTTTTCAAAAGCATTCCCTTTACACTCTGTATAGTTACAAGTTCAGTGTATGATTTGACATTACAAATGTCCACGCCCACGTAGTATTTGACATTTTTTAAATTGAACTTGTTTTTTTATGCAATGATATTCATATAGATATTTTATAATTTACGTATTGTATTTTCTCCTTTTCTCTCTTTTTGCTCTGTTAGCGGTGCCCGAAAGGGTCCATAATGATGTCATATCTAGCCTTAGGATCTATTTTGTAATATTATGGTTCAATAAATGTTTGAGTTTGAGCTTGAGTTTTATAATTTGCATTGAATAATAGGAAAGGAATAATTGTAGTGAAACTTTATGGAGCAGAGATATAGGATGTTTGGATAGACCAATCTTGTATTTACTGTTTATCTGATCTAACTTAAAGCCTGAATACCATTCAACCCGATATCCAGACTGTTCCTTGTACAAAAAGCAACGGAGTCCTTTGTCCAGACCAGACATTGATCCCCAAACATTAGCGTCGCTCCATCCTGTTTTTTGACGACAAACTATCCAAGTCAAACACGAACCGATCTGATTTTTGCTATATTTGCTTTCACTTACGCCGTGTTTGCCTGAAGTATTTTTTCAGCTAAGTTTTAGGTCGCGTACGGTTTCGGCGACGTTTTGTCTGCTAACAAAACTAATGTGTGATCCCAGCAAACTTGCATTATTATAGCCTCGTTACCGCTGGAAATGTTTGGTGTTTTTTTTTGTAAGCATAAAATTGAATAGGTTTTATTATTCAATCTAGATATTTTACATAATCCTATGAAGGTTTTGTTGCTACAGACTATAAATTGGTATGTTATAGATACCCACTAGGGATTGTTCTGAGAAATACGAGCAAGAAACTTAGCAAGGCTTAGCAATCTTTTTCCTCCTTTTGAATTATCAGGGTTACAATAATGCCATGATACACGAAGGTCAAGTAAACTTACGAATGAAACCGATTCGTCGTTTTTGGTTTAGGACATCTTCCATTAAAAATTAAAAAAACCTAGTTACCGAGTTCATGAGCTAAAAATTTACATTGAGTAATATTTTGTCAAAACAAAGGTAAACTTAAATGTGTTATGGGACATAGTATTAATCATAATCACAATTTATTTATAGTAGAGTTAGAAAACTAAATACCTAGCGCTTACTGATATGCGAGATTATTCGCAGTCGAACAGCAACATTAATGAGCCGGGTGCGGGCCAACAGTTACCTGAAGCTTATAGCGGACAGGCTTGATGTGAATTGTGCTTTTATGATGCACTGGACAAAAGTGCACATTGTGCATTTAAGAATATAATGAGTTTAATGTAATAATTTCATCTAACTAACCAACTAAATTTGCTCTCAGTTCAAACTGTTACTAACAAACTAACCCAAAATATGGATCAAAGAAATCTAAAATAAATATATTATTATTAATATAATGTCTTAATATAATTAACTAAGCTATATTATTATTAATTTAATTCTTAATATAATGTTTACTAGGTAGTGGGCCCGTATGTAGGGTCGTCTGGGTAGTTCTTATTTCAGCCGTGAAAAAGTTCGCTGTGTTTAGGATTGAAGGGAAAGGTATCCAGTGTAATTACTGGGCATGGACGGCATTTGATCTTAGGCCTCAGGATGACAACGCACCTGCAATATCAAGGTGTCTATAGGCGGCGGTAATCACTTATCAGCTTGTTTGTCATCTAGTAGTATAAAAGAAAAAAAAATAGGTAACAAATTTTTTGTAGATAACCTTGATGGAAGAGGGAGTACCTATAAATATGTTCCATAGAAACGGGTGGACAAAAACAAAAGTAATGTATTTATGAACTTAATATAAATTATTTACTAATATATAAAAATGACCTCAAACAAGCAGATGATAGCGTGGCTAAAAATAAGAAAATATTTTCTAATTATTAATTAGTTAAGAAACAGGCACTTTTCTTTTAAAATAAATTATCTTGAACATTTCTAGCGTGAGTACCTACATACGTTGTTGAATTAGTCACAATACACGTCAAACATTTAGATAAACTCACTAACAAGATTCCAAAGAATAAAATTAGACATTCATATCATACAAGAACAAAGTTACCTCCATTGTCTGCTCGTTTATTACTTGGGGGAGGGGCGGGGCGGGGGTAGTCTTAAGTGAGGGCAGGGAGATGCTGGGGGACCAACCCTTTCCCTCGCGCCATCCATCACCGGGTAGCGAAATGTATTTTAATCCAGTGCGCCCGCCGTCCGCTTCATGAAACGTGAAAAATGATCGCTGAGCATTCGCCGCCATCGCCGGGGGCATCGGGAGCCATTATAATGCTGCGTGCTTGTACATGCTGACATATTTAAATTGACTCCTGGTGAGCGGTAATTGAAGCTTTTGTTAACAACTAGTGCAGTATGGAACATACTGCTCGCCGCCTTCGTCTTGTTGGCCATGGCCCGTTCGGCCTTCTTATGTATCATTCAGAGACCCAGGTTTTGTTGGAAAAGGACTCTATAATGCACTTGAATAAATCTGCACTTGGTATGATCGACAATTAAATAACAGGCAATAAAATTTCGATGTGGGTATAGTTTTGCCAGCAATTACTAATATACCTCTTTACGCTCGTTTGTCTTGTTGTATGATAAAGTGATTTGGAAAAAAATACAGTACTTGTTTTTAGCTTGAGAATTTCATTTTTATGTTTTCCATATAACAGATAAAATAACTTGCAATGGCAAACCCACGGACTTGACGAAAGAAATAAAATTGTTAATCATTATATGAGATGTTGATTGTCGAGTGCGTCTGTACTTAACATACCTCTATCATTTAGTCGTCAAATGCACAATAAAAATAAGAATTTTATTTTAGTTTTAACAGATTTAAATGCAATGCAATTAATTAAAAACAGTATAACAATTTAAAATCAATCTTATAAATAAAGGACACCCAAATATTTTGAAAAATGAAGAGTAGACCAATAGAATTTTTGTTCTTTGAATAATGTCTTAATTTTATTAATATTTTAAACTGACTAAATTTCATTTCCTTTCATTACCTCGCTCAATTGCGTCTTACACTCATATCTATCTAAATTCTAAAATAGTGGCTATCTTGAAAATTGGTACACACATTGGCTCCTCACAATTTATACAATCTGAAATTTTCTTTAAATAAATATTATTCTGTATCAAAATGGAAAATCTAGCCATACAAATCAGCGAACAAGAGTTGAAAGTGATTCATTAAAATGAATCTGGCATTGTTCCCAACGTATACAAGTAGCAGAATTGGACCACATGTGAGATCTTGCGTCATTATCATTTTGATATTGTACCTGTTACCTTGATATGCCATTATTAACTGTGTATTAAGTCAGTGTAGTAATGTGTTGCGCGTAACTCCTACATTAATAAAAGCTGAGCGTTGAGAAGCTATGACTGTGCTTTAAGGGTATTAATGGTTTTAGGTTTCAATAAATTTATTTCTCATACAAACTTACTTTTAACTCTCATACTAGCTTTCAAGTCGAAAAAATTGGAAACGAACTAACCGATCTAACATTTAAGACTTTACATGCATAAGCAAGCCAGGCTAGTCTTAGCTTTCAAACAAAAAAAAACGAATCAAAATCAGTTTATTCGTTTAGGAGCTACGATACGACAGACAGACACCCAGATACACAGACAGACACGTCAAACTTATAACAACCCTCTTTTTGCGTCAGTGGTTAAAAATAATGTAATGTTGTTTATTGTATTGTATACCTTAACTCTAACAAATTACACTTATTTTTTCGGCAGTCGTTTAAAAGCAGTAGGCCTGAATCAAATATTTATTTTTATAGGTAAACAACTAAAGTATGCCCTTACTAAAATGTATAAAACTTGCCATATTTCCGTGTTTCCCCAGCGGCGCGGAGCCTGAATGGTGTCAGACGCGAGTTTCATAGTTGGAAGCGGTCCCGCGGGCCTTCAGATTTGTTCCCGCCATTAATCAAACATAAATATGAGGCTGACTTGTCGCCCGGCGGCCCCATGCCCTCCACTTTGAATAGCCCGAGGATGATAAACTGCTCGTCACATGATAAATTGACTCGTACCTTTGCTGAGGTATCTTCTACGTCCTTTGATAGACTCCCTTACTCAGCACATGCTAGTTTTTGTGTGGGTACATTATCGATATAGGTCTTATCAATAAATGGGTAACATTAGTGTTTGCTGCGTACGAACAATTTTATGAACCATCACTTGTTAATAAGTATGTGCCTTGAGGAACTCATGTGTTTTCCCATGCGTGAAGGCCTGTGCCTAGCGGTAACCGGAACCTGCAACACACCAACGCGCGTTGTGTTATCAGCATAAGAGACAACTTCTCCAACCACTACAACGTTTGCTCAATTAGGCTCGGCGTCCCTACTCACCTCAGAAACTTGTTCTACCGTCTACAATCGGTCACTTCCAGGAAGGGATAATATCACAATGGACAGCCTCTTTTTCTTAAACGGAAATTTGGAGTCCTTACCATAAGCACATTAGACCTGACGTTATGAGTCTTACTATCCTTTACTAGCCTTTAGCTTTAATCACCCCTAAACCTAACAATGTCCATGATTTCGGATTATTATTATGTTTTATTAAATTTGTTATCACAGGCCCATGATAATTTTGATCCCGGCTATGTATGTGACGAGGGTCTGGCATTGAAATACATTCGTAAGTTTTATGTCTTTATCGGCGCGGCTCGAGCGGGCGCATCACGATAACATTGAATGTTTTATTGGGGCCAGCTATCTGCGGGATTACTAAAACATCTGTCCCGGAAAATTCACTCTTGTCGTTTATCGTGCGAGGGTAGTTGGAGAAAAAACTGCAATAACGCGGTGTCATAACAAAGACGCCGCCACCGGCCGATAATTCTATGATTAATACCCAGCGTTATCTCGAGAGTGCAGCCCTCGCGCCCGGGTACCGCGCCGTACGTGCCGCCGCCGCCCGCCCTAGCCAGGCCACGCCACTCGCGCCCCTACCACCTAGGGCACAAGGATCCACGTCCCCTGGCCACGTTGGATGTTAGAGGTATTCTCAGACTGGGCATAAGAGTTACGGATTTCGCATAATGCATATTATATTCGTGCGAGGGTCGAGGGTGGCGGAGGGTGGGCGGCGGCGGGCGGGGGAGGGGCGCGTGACCGCACGTCTTTTGCACGCGACAAGCTCTCGACATTTTTTTATTATTATTGCGCTTCGATGGAATTTATTCGTGCGAGGGTCGCGATAGAACGGCTGCTCGCTCGGCCCTTACGGCGATTTTGAATATGATTTTAAATCACGTAATGGAGTGTGGGCGTCTTTTGAGAGTTATTTTAGAGGGTCGGGGTAGCGAACGCCGCAAAAATGGAGTAGGTATGTTTAGGCGGTCGCAACGCAATTAGCGGGTATAATTAATTTCACGGGCGGCTGCGTACGAATTAAATAAACGATTAATAGTGGAGCAATAGGGGATGTTAATCTTAGCCTTCAGTAGCAGGTGTAGCGGCGATATTGGGTCGTGGCGCTCGTGGGGCGCATTATCAATTAATTGCGGGTAATATGAGAAATATCAGTGGAGTGCAGCGGGCGCGGCCGGGCGGCTCCGGGGTAGGGGCGGGGGGAGGAGACCGGCTCCTACCTCCTAGCGGAGGCCGCGGCGCTTTCCATCACCCCAGCCTCCTTCGCTGTCGTATGCACTCATATTTAACATATACTTATAGCAAAACAAGCACTATAATAAGTAATTTATTTGCCACAGATCCCTTACCACGGAGAAAAATAGCTCAAGAACAACAATTATTGCGATTCCCAATAATTAGACACATTAATCAAAATATTTTATTAGAGATTACGATTATACAATTTTAATCACTTTTTTGTAAAAGTGTTTGCAAGAGTGTGATTTTGTTACAAATTATTTTCGCCTTTCTTGCCTGTTACACTTTCGTAGACATAACAAAGGTATATAATATTACGTATATTCACAATAATTATGCGTGTGACACGATACCCTTGTATGTTTCAGATGTGATTCCCTGACGTGGAAGGGGAGATCTTGAAAATGCATATCGATGTAGCAATACAAACAACCAAATGGTAAGTTTTCTTATTGGGTGTTTCAAGTTACGTATAATTATTAGTAGCGAAGTAAATTTTGTTAGCTTCCTAATTTTTATAGCAATAGTATTTTTATGCCATCTTTTTAGAGAGTGACAAATTTAACAGAAATGAATATAATATACCCACTTTTTTTCCAGTGTATCGTAACGCTCCGTAGCACGTAGCGCCGCTGAAGCTACGTCTTGCTACGGTCTACGAGTGAGCGGCATTCAGGTAATTTGAATTAGATTTTCATTTGAACTATTCCATGCTTTTCAATGTTTTAATTTCTCTATATTTGCTTTAAAAGTAGTCCACAATCGATTTTAAAAGCGTTATAACTCGAATAGGTAACGACATTCGCCCTATTCATCTTTTCTTCGCTTGCAAACGTGTGTAATGTCGCCGAGCGTTTCTGCTGCAGAACGACCATTTTGTGCAGACCTCGGATGTTGTATTCTGTTGCTGGGAAAAGTCTGAATTTCAAGTCCGAGAGGGATGGGTGGGGTATCAAGTTATAGTGGTAATGGCTCGTCCATATTTCTGCAATTGATTAGGCGGGGGCGGTTGCCATGGCGACGGCTGCAGCCCCCCGCGGCTTGCGAGCGGTCGCGGCACACGGCTCGTACACTTATGAATAATTTACCTTTCGATTTCTTCGTAGATTGGGGTGCAAATTTAAGTTAAGTCGTGTACAGTAATTCTATCGAAATATTTTACTACATTTGTAGTAGTCGACAATTTTTTCATTTATTTCATATATAAGAAGTTTAGAACTCGTAAAGGAATAGTGCAAATGAAAGAAATAGTATGTTTAAAACCAATAGTTTTACAAGACACATGTTTTTGATATGTTGCAGCGAATCGTCTAAAACGCTCCATGTAAAAAACTTTAGAATAGATTACGTCACATGTTGCTATATTACTAAAAATATAGGTAATGTGTATGTTTTTATTCATAGTTGTCATAATAATAGTTGTTTCATTTGATGTAAGCAATCTAAAATTATTATAGGTATTCTTTGATATTTTTTTTTATTATGCCAAGTTTGAAAATTTAATTATTATTCCATAACTTTTAAGTTTGAAATGTTTTTATTTGGTAAAAACGGCGTATATTTTTTAAATTTGTGAAAAATAGCGATACATTCATATTGTGAGCTGTCGTTAATTCTGATCTGACATACGGATATTATGACTTTGTTAACTAACATTGTAGTGTTTTACGTGCTCTGTGATTACGTCAGAACCATTGATTACTGGCAATTTTAATTAAAGTAATTAATTAGGAGAGCAGGCGATAGGCAATTAGGCTTGTACCCGGTAACTCGCGTTAACGGCTGCGGCGTCGGGTGCCATACGTCTGGGCTTGCCCGGGGCAGGTTCGCCATTAACTCGAGCCTTAATCACAGCTAAGATTGTCTCGTGATATAAACCACCCGTTACTGTTAATTAGCTCGCGGTAATCCGCGCCCCTAATTATTGCACCCGCATCAGACTGTAGATCCATACCTCCTCTATAGGTGCCGCAATACGACAATAAAATAAAACATGGGCTATACTAGTTTATATACACGTATTCCAACTTTCAAAAACATCTTATTCATTTGATAATTTCATGACATTTCTATAAAACAATATAACATTGGCTGCGTCATTTCATAGAAATGTCCTGAAATTATCAAATGAATAAGATATTTTTGAAACTGGGGGAAACCATTTCTATGAACTAATATAGCCCATGTTTTAATTTATTGTGGTATTGACGGCACCATCCTGTATACCTATGCTGGAAAAGAAATTGGCGTTGGTAACTAGCTGTCATGAGTGACTTTTTAAGTCTGTGAAATGATGATTGGAAGTAGAATGGGATTGAAAATGCCGTCGCCGTGTCAGACGAAAGCTTAGCCATGCTTGAATAATCGTCCTCGAAAGTACACAGCAATTTTAAATTGTCTTTGAGTAACATTTGAATCAATATAAAAATAATGATTGCATTTATGAAAATTAGATACAATCTAAGTAATAATATCTTTCCAAAATGTATTCATAATGTAAAAGTTAAGTTATTTATCATATTTTTGGTTTTTTCAAAATCTGAGCAGAGAACCAATTTTATCAAAATGAAAAATAATTAAGGCCCTCTAATATTTTCGCTGTGTAGCTTAAGATCTTTGATAGATTAATTGGAATAATCCTATGGGGCTCAAGTAATATTCAACATTGACTAATTTTACACAATATATTTCCAATTCATAATACTTCTTATCTGAACCTCTAGCTCCATAATGAGCCGCAAAGTGTCGTGCACCCGTTAATTACCGACCGGACCCCGCCGCTAGCCTGGGGGCAGGGGGCCCAGGGGGTGAAGGGAGGACACTACCAACACTTGCATTTATGGATATAGGGTACTTGGAATGTAGCTACTGCATCTGAAAGGTTATAAAATCAGTTATAATTAAAAATAGTTGATTAATATAAAAAATGATTGTTTGGTGAGAAAGATCAGCTGCAGACCGCCTAAAAGGAGTGTTTTTTTTACCTACAGAGGCTCTTGCTTCCCCAAGTTGAAGGATAGCACAACCTTTTAATCTTTATAAGGTAAATTATTGATGTAATATGCAGTGTTGGGCAGGCATCTAGCAAGACCGCCGATCACGTCGCTGGATGCGCGCAGCGCTGGACTGATCTCTGTGTAAGTCTTTAAGGAAGCCTTTTCGGCTTAAATGATGATGCAGGCATATACCTCAAGTGCTCAAGTTTCACATTCAGTTGTAGAATATGTATTTTACAGTTAGTTACTGATGCTAAAAAAATAATTTCCACGTAGCTCAAGACGCAAATGTTTGTTCCTTGTATTAGAATTAGTGAGTGTTTTTAGCCCTCGACGAAAAAAGAGGGGTGCTATAAGTTTGAAGTGTCTCTCTGTATCTGTGTGTCTGTCTTTGTTTTTTGTTAGAAAGTTGACGTGACTAGGATAGTTTTTAGCTATAATTTATGAACATCAGTTCGTTTGATGAGTTTCAGCTCATTTTCAACATGATAAAAGGGTTTTACTAACTGTGATCTGTGAAAGATCTAATTCATTTGAAATTTGGTGTACTGTCACTTCGGTAACATTCCCCTGACATACTAGCTTATACCATCAAAAAGTCTGCGGGATCGTTAATTTTTCAGAAACTTACGGCAGATAAAGCGTGTTTGGGCTCTTATCAATAGTCTTAATGAGATGGTGTTAGATACATCACTACATAGTATAAAGCAAAGTCGCTATCCGCCGTCTGTCTGTCCCTATGTATGCTTAGATCTATTAAACTACGCAACAGATTTTGATGCGGGTTTTTTAATAGATAGAGTTATTCTTAAGGAGGGTTTATATGTATAATACATGCATAATATTTACATAAGCATTGCACCCGTGCAAAGCCGGGGCGAGTCGCTAGTGATTAATAAAGCCGGGGCGACTTAACATTTTCAATTATATATTTTTTTGTTACATACATTTGTATATCGTAACTCGTCAGTAATAATATACAAAGAGCACCTGACCTACCATAAGCTTGTGTCGTGGGCGATCGTTAATTGCGAGCGCGCTCGGACGGCGGGCGGCGGCGGCGGCGGCGGACCCCTGGTGGGGGCCTCCCTGCTCCAAGGAACAGAGCTAATACTTATTTTAATTATTCTACTTTTCAATGGAGACCATATTGTTAAAAGACTTGGTCGTGATATTCTTAATTGGTGTTTTGTTAATCGCCGCTTAAAAAGTGGCTTATGTATGAAAATATGAAATAAATAGAGGTCTTGTCTTTAATTCCTGGTAGGGAACAAAATCCTGAACATTTGTGCACGACTCATAGACGTTTTAATGTTTATTATACTTGTGAAATACATATTATTATTGAAATTTTCTCAGCTATCTAACATTGTGGATTCAAAAAATATTTCAAATTATCTAAGCAATATGTCACGCTAATTCCTGTAATCCATTATGGTGATTTCTTTTATATATTACCCAGTTGAGCTTGTTGTAAAGCTATATTTATTCAATATTATCTAGTAATTCTTTTTTTACAGGCGACAGAATATCAAGTGTAACAGTTGACTACGAAAGCCGCCTCTATTACGAACGCAGTAAGGGCGGTCCCAAGGTCAAACTGTTACGGTTGATGTGTTGTCGACTGTACAACGTTAACTTGGAAATAGTTTAAGTACTGTCCACCATAAAAATTCTGAACATCTTCTTTATTGATACATACTTTTATTGTAGTTTTGGCGAATATTCCATTGGTAAAATATATTTCATCATCATCATCACCAACCTATATACGTTCCACTACTGGGCACAGGCCTTCCTACATGGGAGAAACACATGAAGAGCTTGGGCCATAGCACCACCACGATGGCCCAATGCCGGTTGGTGGGTTATAGCGAATTCAGTAACAACCCGGACCAATGGCTTAACACGCCTTCTGAAGCACGGAGGAGCTCAAGATTATAAATTTGATTGACCCATCCCGGGACTGACCATGGCGAAAGTTGCTTTGTTTTCGTAATCAAAACCATAGCGCTCAAACCACTACGCCTCCGAGCTCCTTTCTTTGACTGGTCCAAAATATTTGCATCTCGGTGGCCAACAACGGGAACCATCATTTTATCTTACCAGTCCGTGTGATAATCCCGGGTGCACCCCTAACAGTGTTGCTGGCACTATGGACCGATCGATCCCCCACTTAATGAACTCTCATCAGCTTATGCAAATAGCGGGTAATGTATGCGGCGCACGGGCACGCCGGGGGTGTCGCCGGCTACATGCGCCGCTTTGGGGCATCTCCGCGTCCCTATGTGGCACAATTAATTTTTGTTAGATATAAATTTAGATTAGTACATGCTTGCTTAAAAACTGCAGTCAAAACCGATCCTAATATTAACTTTCAAAAATAATAATTTTGGTTTGTCAATGGAATGGGTTTACAAGAAAGAAAAAGAAAAAGGTTTGTGTAAAAATAAGATTAATGGTTATTTTCTGTGTTCTCAGAAAATAACCATTAATCTTAACCATATCAAAAGTTTGGTAACAAATTAGGTAATGCGTCTGATTGCCAATAATTTTGTCATGTAAAATAATATATGAAATAAATATGCGCAGTATTTGTTTGTGACTTAGCGGAGAAGAAACTCGATGAAGTAGTGGTCCGTACGCTCTGGTTTCGATTACGAAAACAAAGCAACTTTCACCACGGTCGATTTAGTTACCGTAGCATGTAGACGCTCGTAGCACCTTGAGCACTACTCACGGCCTCACGGGTAGTCACCGTAGCCTATAGGCGCTCGTAGCACCTTGGGCATTACTCACAGGTTGTCACCGTAGCCTATATACGCTCGTAGCACCTTGGGCACTACTCCCGCGTTGTCACCGTAGCCTATAGACGCTCGTAGCACCTTGAGCACTACTCACGGGTTGTCGCCGTAGCCTATAGACGCTCGTAGCACCTTGGGCACTACTCCCGCGTTGTCACCGTAGCCTATAGACGCTCGTAGCACCTTGAGCACTACTCACGGCCTCACGGGTAGTCACCGTAGCCTATAGGCGCTCGTAGCACCTTGGGCATTACTCACAGGTTGTCACCGTAGCCTATATACGCTCGTAGCACCTTGGGCACTACTCCCGCGTTGTCACCGTAGTCTATAGACGCTCGTAGCACCTTGAGCACTACTCACGGGTTGTCGCCGTAGCACCTTGGGCACTACTCCCGCGTTGTCACCGTAGCTTATAGACGCTCGTAGCACCTTGAGCACTACTCACGGGTTGTCGCCGTAGCACCTTGGGCACTACTCCCGCGTTGTCACCGTAGCTTATAGACGCTCGTAGCACCTTGAGCACTACTCACGGGTTGTCGCCGTAGCCTATAGACGCTCGTAGCACCTTGGGCACTACACACGGGTTGTCACCGTAGCCTATAGACGCTCGTAGCACCTTGCGCACTATTCCCGCGTTGTCACCGTAGCCTAAAGACGCTTGTAGCACCTTGGTTACTACTTACACGTTCCTACCTTGTAAAAAGCATGGGATCGCGCTACGTATCGCATATATAATATGTTGACAGCATGGGAGACGAGTCCCCCAACTCTCACATAATCCTTCCTAACTGAGCTCCGGCGATCTTACCGCAGGAATCCAGTACTACAAAGTAGCGATATTTTGTAAAGTGAAGGTGTTACTCTGGAAGGCTGCATATACGACTGGCAAAATTGGAATCCTTTGCTAGCACATGTGTGTCCTCCTTACTATACCATGAGTCCACGCCAGCTCAAAGCACTGAGCTAGAGCTGAGGAGGTGAAGGCCGCTAGAGCAGTGTGTTCAACCTGCGTAGCTATGAATGCGGAGGCATATGGACTCTTCTTACCGCTTCACTTTAGGTGGTGTTGATTCGTTTGCCGTGCTTTGAAGTAAAAACAAACTACGCCTCATAGAAATCAATATTTTTCACAGTTTTTTAAAACCAACCGCTTGTAGTGATTATTCTTACTACAATTTTTATTCATATGTTTTATGCAATAAATTAAACTAGCAAAACCGCGTGCTACCCTCAGTGGCAAGAATGCACTGGCATGCATAATACTACTAGCCCCCCTATCCTCCGTCCCCTTCCGCTGCACGCTAGCCGCCCTAACGAATCATTGTCTCCAAGATGCCATGTCCACTTATACAGCTTTGTTTACTTATCTACTGCAATATTGTGGACGAGACGTGTTGAGGGAATATTATTATTGTGATCGGAATCTGAGTAGGACTTCTCTCACTAACCCCCGGCAAAAAGAGGGGTGTTATAAGTTTGACGTGTCTGTCTGTGGATCAGTGTATCTGCGTGTCTGTCTGTGGCATCGTAGCTCCTAAGCGAATGGGCCGATTTTGATTCCTTTTTTTTATTTGAAAGCTGCATGACTAGGATAGTTTTTAGCTATAATTTATGAAGATCAGTTCAGGTGTTTGATGACTACCAGCTCATTTTCTACATGATAAAAGGTTTTATTAACTTTCACAGATCCGATTGATGCAATTTGGTGTACTGTCACTTGGGTAACATTCCCATGACATACTAACCTTGAGCTGATCCTACCCCATCAAAAAGTCTGCGGGATCCTTATTCTTCAGAAACTTATAGCAGATATAGCGTGTTTGGGCTCCTATGAAAAGTCTCAATTAGATGGTGTTATATAGATGAATAATAAGGCCGGAGGTTAGGTACTTAAAATTGTTAATTTTATATTTTTTTCACATCATGTTCTATTTTGGGCTGATCTTTTAAAAAAATTCTACCTGTTGTTTCAGTGTTTTTTTTAATATTTAAAGTTGTTACAATGATTTAAGCTGTAGCGACATCCTTTAAGATGACAAGTAATAATGCTTACTTATGGTTATGGTAACAGTAGCAGGGAAACGTAAAGGATAACCTGAACGCCTTTTACTTTATCGTCTAAAATGTGGAAAATATATCACATATAATCACAAATACACGGAAAAGTGTCGTAGACCACCCAGGACACAGTATCAGTATTTGTTGCATCGGCCGCCTTGCTCTACATATGTTTACAAAAATAATATGTATAAATATGTGCATAATATTGTATAACGCGTTACCAGTCAGTTTGAAATTACTCCAAGAGAAATCATTTAAAAAAGCTCTATCCAATTGGTTAGCGGAAAGATGTTTCTACACCATTAAACAATATTTCGAATATAATCAACAAAAATGACATTTATTATTGTAAATTGAAAAAGAATTGTGACCATTTTATTGATATTCTACTTATACTATGACAACAATTGACTAATTATAACCTTGACTATTGAATTTACGAATCACCTATTAACAATAATAATATTATGACAGTTTACTTGCCTTATTCTGTAACTAGCATGCAGTTTTTAAGCTTAATATAATATTAACATTTGCACGTCTGCTGCTGACAGACTGAATAACTCTCTTAGGGATTATAATAGCTCTTACCCTGCGATATACATCTATTCATGTGTACTATTTATGTTATTCATGCAAATAAACGATTGATTGATTGACAACCGTGCAAATCTATCTGAGAATAATTTTATTTTCTCAAAATTAGAGTATTATTTACTATTACGCCTTGCCGCTCTTAGGTCAAAATTCAGCAAGAGCTTGTCGGGTCGTTGTCTTGTTATGATAGATTTTTGTAGCTGCAGTTTGCGATCTATAAATATTTTTTTAAGTATGAAATTAAAATTTGCATGCTGTCACTTAGTTAAATATACTAATCTGTATCGTATTTCAAGAACTTTCACAAAAAGCTGGCCTGGTCGTCTATATTTCGTTAAATATTCATCACTTTTTAAAGGCTATTTTAAAATAAGAAAGTAAGTTTGTGTACGTATTTATATCGACATTCTTTCTAAATTTTAAAAAGGAGTGTAAGGGTGAACTATTAACACACACGTGTACACATGCAAGTCAAAGACTTCATCTTTAATTAAGTACATACAGTCCACAGTATATGTAACTAAACACTGAACATCGTACTGGAGTATTAAAGCGTATTCTAACTGTAATATATGAGGTTGGCTAAAATATTTAATTCAAAAAGCAGTTGAATATTAAAATTTCCTATTATAAACATAGTTATTTATAAGTAGGTGCCTCTAGATATTGTAGCGCTGCATTTTATGTGGACTGATATTTCACACATGTAACTTTTTAATTATTTTAAGTACACCATTGAGGTGTCTCATAACATGTTCCCGGGTGGCTCCCGCCTGTGACGCCTCCATGGTACATAAAGAGGTTTCATGAAGCGCAATAATAATTAAAGTGCATCCTGCAGCCGCTTTACTGCGAGTTTATTAGCTATTTCACGCCGATATGCGGTTACCGCTCTTATGAATTTACAGTTCATTATTTAGCCTTTTTTATTTTCGTCATTGCTCAGACTTACACTCGTAAGCAGAGATGAACAACCTAACGGTCATTATAGACTCTTACCATTCTGTCCGTTGGCATTCTCATGCACATTAAAAAACCTATTGTCTCTGATTAGGTGACGAATTCGGTTTTGTTCGGTTCGGTTCACAATTACAATTGAATTTCAGAAGACAACAAAAATCTGAATATAGTTGTGATATTCTTAAAATAAAATCAATATTCTGTTTTATCTAAACATTACTCTTATAACAACGTTGTTTTATAAAATATCGGAAAGCAACAAAAACGCACCGAAAGTAGGTATCATAGGTATAGCTTAAAAACTTCAATGCCTACTTACAACTTAACAATGAGCGCCTTATTAATTATGATAATATAGTGGATTTGGATTCACTGAATGATATCAATGATACTTATTGTTAGGGTCCTAACCTAAGGGACTTGGTAATGAAAACTATAGTGGACTGTAAACTATTAAGCTGTATTCGAAGATACTGAGATTGGTAACTAATTCACTGATAGTGCGTGCGTGTGGCGTCCTCGGTAGTCCGATTTGGTCTGGTCGCCCCTCCTCTGCTCCTACGCTTCACCGGCGGCGGCGGGCAGCGGCGGGCGGCGGCGGGCGGCGACACCCGACGGTGTACGACGATCCCGAACATCCTCCCCGGGTTGAATTATTCAACTAACAGGAAGAGGGCAGATGTTGTTGAATGCTCGCAGCATTGTCCCTTTCCTGGTCTTCAGTTCGGCCACTCGTGTCATGCCGTCACTACCTGGAAAGATCTTTGTCACCCGTCCAAGGAGCCAAAGCAATGGCGGCTGTCCCTTTTCCTTGATAAGGACGAGAGTTCCCTCAGTCAGCTGGTCTGTGGAGGTCACCCATTTGGTTTTTTGCTGGAGCAAAGAAACATATTCTAAATGGAAACGTTGCCAAAAATGCTGCTTGATGTGCTCCACTCTTTGGTAGCGCTCCAATCTGGTGATGCTGACGTCAGACACCTGTGGATGCGGAACAGACATAAGTGGTCGTCCAATTAAAAAATGAGAGGGAGTTAGGGCTGTTAAATCTAAAGGATCAGAGGAGAGTGGGGTAATAGGACGGGAGTTTAGTACAGCTTCTATTTGAGCTAAACAAGTAGCCATTTCTTCATAAGTGAAGTGTGCTAATTTAAGTAACCTTTTCAAATGATGTTTCGTAGACCGAACTGCGGCTTCAGCGATGCCGTTGAAATGAGGAGAATATGGAGGGGTAAAGGTAAACTCGATGCCTTTCTGAGCAATCTCGAATGAAATGTTTGATTCCTGTAGAAATCGTTGTAACTCGTTACTTGTCCCGACAAAATTAGTGCCGTTATCGGACAGAATGCTTTGGGGCTTGCCACGACGTGCCACAAATCGATTCAATGCGGCCATGTATGCCTCCTTACTGAGATCTGTAACGAGCTCAATGTGTACAGCTTTAACTGCCAGACAAACAAAAATGCACAAGTAAGATTTTATGAGCTTACACCCTCGCCCCTTTCGATTGGCTATCAATACTGGCCCGGCGTAGTCAACGCTGCAGTTATAGAAGGGAAATTCTAATTGTGTCCTTGATGGTGGTAGTTGACCCATTATGGGTTGAACATTTCTACATTTATGTTTAAAACATATAACACATTTTTTTACTGTAGTTTTAGACAGATTTCTACCTCCTAGAGGCCAATAGGTTTGACGAATGTTCGCCAATAGTGATTGAGGACCGGCATGTAGTAATTCAGTATGAAATTTTGAAAATATTAATTTTGTTAAAAAATGTTTACTACAAAGCAAAATAGGGTGTTTTATGTTGTAATCGTAAGGAGAGTTATCGAGTCTCCCACCTACACGTATAATGTCATTGGGATCAATAAAGGGACTTAATGACGTTAGTCTATTTTTTCGAGGTAAAGTTTTACCTGCTTTAAGTAATAAGTATTCGTCATGAAACATGTCAATCTGAGAATGACGTATTATAAAATTGAATGAATTATTTAACTCTAAATTAGACAATAAACCGTTATTTTTATTCTGTTTTTGTTTTGTATTGTTAATGAATCTATAAATATACGCAACTACTCTTTGTAATTTATTGAAATTGGAATACTTATTAATTAATGTGGTTATGAATGAATTTTTATTTTTATTTGAATTTGAATGGAAGGAATTATGATTTATAAAATGTGTTGTCAACTCAGGCAGATTCTGTTTCATAGAAGTATTGGGCATTTTTGGCCAATAAGTGTTGTTTTTTAATAAGAATGGAGGTCCTGACCACCATAATTGGTTTTCACTGATGAGGTCAGCTTTCAGCCCACGTGAAACAATATCTGCCGGGTTGTCTTTCGACGGCACGTAGCTCCACGTGTGATCAGCAGTACTCTCTTGTATTTCGTTTACACGATTACGTACAAAAGGTTTCAAGTCCTTTGATGGCATAGATAGCCAACCTAAAACAATTGTTGAATCACACCAAAGGTAACAGTGTCTGATTTCTAAGGTAAGTGACTCCAAAACCTTAGTACACAGTCTTGTCCCTAGCAATGCACCGCACAATTCCAGTCGTGGGATCGTAGTGGGCTTAATTGGTGCTACACGATTTTTTGAGACTAATAGCTGTACTGTAACTGATCCCTTGTCATCGACTGAACGAACATACACACATGCGCCATAAGCTAGTTCTGATGCATCGGTGAAAATGTGAATTTCATGTATATTTGCGTTGTCACACAGAACCCACCTAGGTATTTTTAACGTGTTTAGATGTGGGAGAGCATTAGCAAAAGATAGCCAGAGTGAAAGTATGTCCTCTGGTACCTGCTCGTCCCAGCTACACTTAGCTATCCACAATCTTTGCATAACAATTTTTGCTTCGATTATACAAGGCCCAACTAGGCCTAGAGGGTCAAAAATTTGACTAATTACTGACAGTATGTGACGTTTTGTAACTAATGTTTTAATGTCAATTTCGATGGAAAATACCAAGTAGTCTGAATCGCATGACCAGTGTAGTCCTAGTGTTTTAGAACATTCATTACTACTCTCTGATAAATTAAGAATGCTAGAACCCACCGATTTTCCAGTGACTTGTTCGAGAACTAGAGGGCTGTTCGACTTCCACTTGCGTAAATGAAAATTCGCAGATGATAAAACGGAAGCGACTTCTTTTGCTAACTGTACTGTGTCAGATATAGTTCTACTACCCCCGAGGTAGTCATCTACGTAGAAGTCATGTTCAATAGATGACTTTACTCTTTTATTTGTGGTAGCAGTAGCTAAATGAATCAAACACCTTGTAGCCAGATAAGGAGCGGAGGCGGTACCATAAGTTACCGTATTTAGGCTGTAGATTTTTAGCGGTGACTTCGGATTGGCTCTAAAAATTATTTTTTGTAGTGAGCGTTGCGTGGGGGTGAGTTTAATAGCTCTATACATTTTTTCGATATCTCCAGAAATTATGTATTTATGCTCACGAAAGCGTAAGAGAATAGCGAGAAGGTCATCCTGGACAGTGGGACCCACCATTTGGATATCATTGAAGGATAATCCAGATGTAGTTACAGCGGATGCATCGAAGACTGCCCGGAGTTTAGTTGTAGTACTCGACTCTCTAATGACACCATGATGTGGCAAAAAATATTCCACATTATCACCCGAGTGTGGCCTTGAAAACGTGCTACTTTCTGTCATGTGACCCAAACGTTCGTACTCTTCTATGAAGGCTACGTATTGTTGTTTGTATGCCGGGTCTCGTTGAAAACGACGTTCCAATGATAAAAAACGGCGTTTAGCCATTACGAAAGACTCACCCAAAGTACTGGGATCTTTTGTTAAAGGGATTGTGACTACGAAAGAACCACTATCGTCACGCGTGGTGTTAAGTAAAAAACTTTCTTCGCAAGCTTTCTCTTCTTTAGTTAGAGAATGCTTAGAAGACACTGAGTCGAGCTCCCAAAACTTGTCTAAGTTGGTATGCAATTCGTTCAATATTGCATTGTTACAATAATGAGATTGCTTTGACAGGGTAGGATGTGATTGAAGAGCTACGGGGCCTGACACTATCCACCCGAACTTAGTCTCGAATAATTTAGGATGATTTTTACCTAAATTAACTGAGGCGGAACCTAAGACATCCCAGAATACTTCAGCGCCGACCAGAATGTCAATCACTGACGGAATGTGAAAATTAGGATCAGCTAGATGTATATTTTTAGGTATAGGAATGCTATTTATATTTATTGAATGAGATGGTATAGTTTTTGTAATTTCCCGTAAAACAAAACAATTTATTTGAGTGGCGTAGTCGCCACTATGAGACTGAATACGCAAACTACAAGACTGTGTGCTAAATGATGTTTGGTTGTCAATACCTGTTATGGTGGAGCTCGTGCTGCGTCGAGGTAACTGCAGCTTGTCACAAAGCGAATGTGTAATAAAGTTGGCTGTGCTACCGTTATCGAGGAGGACCCTGGCATCAAACTTCTCACCGTCGTAGCTCACCACTTTCACCATCGCTGTGGAAAGCAAAATTTGCGAAGAAGTAGTTTGACGTACAGAAATGTCGCTCGACAATACTACGTTGTTTTCTAAGCTACTAGTAGAACTAGAAGGCATTGGGTCTTGAAAATTAGAAGCACTACCTTTTTCCTCATGCAAAAGCGTGTTGTGTTTACCTTTACAGTATTTACAGCGCGACAATCTACACTTTTTAGTTATATGGCCAGACCGTAAGCAATTAAAACAAACTTTTAATTCTTTTACTTTCGCAATACGAGCTTCTATTGGTAAGCTCCGAAAAATATCACAAGAATGTAATAAATGATTTTTAGAACACATGGGGCAGTTTATTTTATAATTATTGTAATTTGAATAGCCTAAATTGTTAGTTTTTTCTGTTTTGTTTTGCATGTTATTGTTATTATTATTATTGTGACTACTACTACTTGCAATTAAAAAGCTTCTAGATTTATTTTCTACTTTAACTACCTTATCTAGTCTTTGATTTTCTATAGTTTCTAATAAATCAGCCCTATTACTAACAAATGTGCTAAATTCTAAAAGCGTGGGGAGTTTAGAAAGCGTATTACGATGTTCTTCCCATTTCCTACTGGTTACAGAATCTAGTTTTCTGGACATCATGTAAACAATTAGCGTATCCCAATATTCCGTGGGCTCGCCCAATGTTTTTAGTGCTCTAATATTTTTGTTAATGGTGTCGATAAGACGACGCAAAGATATACTGCATTCTTTAGAAACACTGTCAACATTGAACAAGGCCTGCACGTGATTGTTCACTAAAAGCCGAGGATTGTTAAAGCGTTCACATAGTAAATTCCACGCCATCATATAATTATTAGCTTTGAAATCTATATTTCGAATTATTTCTTGGGCGCTTCCTTTTAATGAAGCTCGTAGGTAATGGAATTTACTGATGTCATCTATACAACTGCTATTGTGAATTAGTGATACATAAGTATCTCTATACTCAAGCCAGCACCGATAACTACCGTCAAAATTAGGCAGGTCAATTTTAGGTAAGCGTATAAAATTTTGTTGCGATACACCTGTTTGTCTGGCTGAGGAGCTCGCTACAGACCCGTCGTCGCCGACGCTTGCAACCGTGGTGGGCACGGCGGACGCCAGAAGGCTGCGCGCCAGCGCTGCCAAGCCATAGTACCGTTCTTCAAACTTGGCACGCTCAGCGTAGGCTTCGTCTGGATTGTCCGAAAGCACTTCTATCTCCTGCTGTAAATCGTCAAATTCGTCGTATAAGGCATCAAATTTACTCAATCGACCCTCCAATTCAAGGCGTTGTAAATTTGAAATTTGCTGGCAACTTTCAAGAATGCTTATATAAGTGCTGAAATTTGTAACCTTTGCTTTCATAGCACTACGTTTCCGAATTAAGACCTCCTCATTGTTCGACATTTTTATGTCTATAATATTGACTGAACTTGAACCAAATATTGACTGTAATTAATTTAAATGAGAAAAAAAGCTTTTAAATGTAACTTTATGTTTTTAAACTTGAATTTAATGATACCTAGACTTGGCTTTAAAATATATAGGTAAGACTGGCCCAATATTTATTACCTATTAGGATAGCGAAAAAAAAAAATTAATTTATATTTTGGGCAAGTATAAGCATGAAAATATATTGTAATGAGTTTGACTTATATTTTTAATATAATTAATGATGCGCGCGACCTTGATCGCAATTCAAGCGACGATCAGCTGTTGAGTGTTATGGGGTACGGTTAGCGATGTGCGATAATTTTGCAAAGCGTACGCACAGCGGAATAAATAAGGCTTCCCAATGTATTTAAATAATTAAAAATTATAGATTTAGAAATTATTCTATATGGCAAAATTTTATGAAAAGTTTAAGGTAGTGAGAGAAAAAATAATAAAAATGAAAGTATGGAAAGGACGTAGAAAGGAAATAATTGGAACAGACTCACAGAATATCCCTCGCTATCCACAAGGTAACCTGACTCCTTTGGCGAAGCGACGTCCCAGATGACTTCGACTACACTCAGTCGAATCGAGATCTTGAGGACTTCGGAAATCTTGATAATGATGATCGTTCCTTTAATTATCTCCTCCACTTTTCTTCTTTCCTCTGGTTGAGACTTCAAAAGACTGTTGAAGCGAAGACGCGAAGTGACGCAGCGTTATTGAAGTGACGAGCACAAAACCAGTGAATACCGTTAACTCGGAAATCTTCTTACTACCGATTCCTAGAAAGCGGCGACTAAAGGACCATTTGTTAGGGTCCTAACCTAAGGGACTTGGTAATGAAAACTATAGTGGACTGTAAACTATTAAGCTGTATTCGAAGATACTGAGATTGGTAACTAATTCACTGATAGTGCGTGCGTGTGGCGTCCTCGGTAGTCCGATTTGGTCTGGTCGCCCCTCCTCTGCTCCTACGCTTCACCGGCGGCGGCGGGCAGCGGCGGGCGGCGGCGGGCGGCGACACCCGACGGTGTACGACGATCCCGAACACTTATTGTACGCAATATAGGTTTGGGTTACGATGGGTGGGACTGACATACCATGTTGAAAAGTCCCAAAAAGAAAATAACAAAAAATACCTTTTTTATGTAAAAAAAAGTTGTGTTGTAGATATACTAGAACCTATTTTATGAGCAGTATTATTACAGACAAAACTCTTTGATTTGTCACGAAACAGTGACGAAAAATTCGGTTTCAGTGTAAGCCCCTTTGTAGAATGTAGGAAATAATAGGAACAATGGCTGAGTCGCCGGAATCCAATTTAAAGTATCGTTTAGTGCGGCGTGTAATCGTTAGAGGACCTAAGGGTGCCTGCACACTAGACATGTGGCGTCGAAATGGGTTCAATAAATTTGTATTTGAATCTTAGTGTAAAACAAAGGGCTTTATAAAATACTAGTTAACAAGCTGGAACCTGCTACCAGCGGTCCTTAGGCTACGGTAGCAATGCGTGAGTAATGCCCAAGGTGCTACGAGCGTCTATAGGCTACGGTATCAATGCGTAAGTAGTGCCCAATGTGCTACGAGCGTCTATAGGCTACGGTGGCAACGCATGAGTAGTGTTCAAGATGCTACAAGCGTCTATCAGCTATGGTAATCTTACCACCAGGCGGGCCGTCCTCTTGTTTGTCGCCCTTGTCTTATAAAGAATGGCTTGAGTCAGCCTTAACAATGCGTGAATAGTGCCTAAGGTGCTACGAGCGTCTATAGGCTCGGTGGCAACGCATGAGTAGTGTTCAAGATGCTACAAGCGTCTATAAGCTATGGTAATCTTACCACCAGGCGGGCCGTCCTCTTGTTTGTCGCCCTTGTCTTATAAAGAATGGCTTGAGTCAGCCTTAACAATGCGTGAATAGTGCCTAAGGTGCTACGAGCGTCTATAGGCTCGGTGGCAACGCATGAGTTGTGTTCAAGATGCTACAAGCGTCTATAAGCTATGGTAATCTTACCACCAGGCGGTTTGTCGCCCTAGTCTTTTAATAAATGGACTTAGTCTGCCTTATCAATGCGTGAGTAGTGCACAAGGTGCTACGAGCGTCTATAGGTTACGGTGGTAACGCGTGAGTAGTCCTCAAGGTGCTACAAGCGTCTATCTATGGGCTATGGTAATCTTACCACCAGGCGGGCCGTCCTCTTGTTTGTCGCCCTTGTCTTATAAAGAATGGCTTGAGTCAGCCTTAACAATGCGTGAATAGTGCCTAAGGTGCTACGAGCGTCTATAGGCTCGGTGGCAACGCATGAGTAGTGTTCAAGATGCTACAAGCGTCTATAAGCTATGGTAATCTTACCACCAGGCGGGCCGTCCTCTTGTTTGTCGCCCTTGTCTTATAAAGAATGGCTTGAGTCAGCCTTAACAATGCGTGAATAGTGCCTAAGGTGCTACGAGCGTCTATAGGCTCGGTGGCAACGCATGAGTAGTGTTCAAGATGCTACAAGCGTCTATAAGCTATGGTAATCTTACCACCAGGCGGTTTGTCGCCCTTGTCTTTTAATAAATGGACTTAGTCTGCCTTATCAATGCGTGAGTAGTGCACAAGGTGCTACGAGCGTCTATAGGTTACGGTGGTAACGCGTGAGTAGTCCTCAAGGTGCTACAAGCGTCTATCTATGGGCTATGGTAATCTTACCACCAGGCGGGCCGTCCTCTTGTTTGTCGCCCTTGTCTTATAAAGAATGGCTTGAGTCAGCCTTAACAATGCGTGAATAGTGCCTAAGGTGCTACGAGCGTCTATAGGCTCGGTGGCAACGCATGAGTAGTTCAAGGTGCTACGAGCGTATATGGTCTATGGTAATCTTACCACCAGGCGGGCCGTCCTCTTGTTTGTCGCCCTTGTCTTATAAAAGATAGCCTTAGTCAGCCAGCAGCCTTAGCCTGTGCATGGGCCACGCTTAGCCATGTTTAGTTCGGGCGGACGCGGGGGGCGGCATTCCGCCCGCCAGCCAATATTATACGGTCGTAGTTAGCGCGCACTGATATTAAGAATTCCACAGAGCACAGAGCAATGTCTACGTCAGATGCTGCTAATTATTAACTGCGCTATTTTATGGAGGAATAACACTGGCGAGGAATTTAAAAGGAAAATATACAGAAGTAGCTGAAGCTAAGTATAGACGACTGTCTGGTTGATGTTGTTATGATGAACACAAACATTGGTTCACGGCTCATGGATATTTGTATGGTTTTTAGTAGGTTTCTTAATTTATTTAGCGGCGTTTTACCTCTGGAGGTCTATGACAATTGAAAAATCGTTGGTGTCTGGAATCTGATGGTTGACGGGTTAATTTTATGTTCTTATAGACGCTCGTAGTACCTTCCTTGCAAAAATCAAAAGAAACCGTTTTCGCTAATTTGACGGCACTGGAGTCAAGTCCGCCTTGTCCCAAATATAAAGCTTCTTTAGTGGGCTATACCACTATGTCCTATCTCTCTTAATGATGACAAATTTGGGCGAGACAATAGGTGTAAGTGTAAGAAAAGAAAAAAATATCATTTTTTGGAGCCGGTGCTTAATTTTCTGTTTCTGGAAACGGCTTAGCACCAATTTCAAAAAAATAAAACTTTAATAGATAAGATAGTAGTATTGCATATAAGTTGTTTTGCCTTTGTAGTCTTTTGAAGTCGGATTTTATTATTGTTTAATTTTTATTCTTAATTTTCAGTGATCAATTTCGAAGGTTAAAGCTAGGTGGGTGACCGTCAGCATTATTGACTTGCCTGTCTCTCAGGCTCTGGTCGAAATATATAACATAAGAATTGTTGTTCTTACATGACTGTTGTTAATTGAGGAGTTCCGCTCTCTATCTTGGAAGGTTTTCCATCAGCCTCTGATGAAATTTATATTATAACATGCGCGTTGCCGTTTTTTTACCTCTGCAGGGAGCTCATTCCACAATCTGAGCGTACGTGGTGGTAGAAAGAGATCTTCTGTGAGTAGTGGAACTTCCCGGCTCCAAAATACCTGCAGCTATGCTAAATGAAGGTTATTGTGTTAATAATTAGCCGCAACCTCTGGGCCGGCGTGCTCTGCCGCCGAGATTGGAGCGAACGGCACAAAGTTGGTAATTGAAAAATCTTTCCGGTCTCCCTCCCTCCCCGGCCCCCACCACCCCCAGACCCTCGCCACTTCAGAAGCGAAATTAAACTATCTAGAGTCGCGTATATGTAATTAACACTAAGTAAAACTTTACTCGCAAGAAAAATAGCAATGAGTGATTGTTTCTAGTGCTAGGTATAACAGGTACTTACTTATTTTTTCTTATTTTTGTGGGTGAGTGCGTGTGTGCTAGAGTCTTACTAGGTGGTAGGCCCGTATTTAAAAGTCGTCTAGGTAGGCACCACCGCCTTTCTAATTTCAGCCATGAAACAGTTCGCTGTGTTTTGGATTGAAAGGAACTAGCTAGCTAGTGTAATTACTTCATCTTGTGCGTCAGGATGACAACGCATCTGAAATAACAAGTGATTTTTATTTGTTATTGCAGGTGTCTATAGGCGACAGTAACCACTTACCACTATGTATGCCATTTGCTTGTCTGTTAGTTATTTAGTTGTATAAAATAGCGTGCTCCTGAAGCAGAAAGAGCCTATTGGCTTCTTTTTAGATATCCAACATGAACTAGAATGAGTCTCTTAGGATTGGGCTATTCCAGCCAGTCCCCCCAGGAGATTCACTTAATCGGATCTAAATTAATTGTAAGTATTAGATTAAAGAGTTAGGGGTAGGCCACATTGCAAGGCGGAAAGGTTCTCGAGTGGCGGCCGGGTACCGGGAGTCGCAGCGTTGGTAGGCCACAAGGATCAGACGATCTAGTGAGGGTCGCGCGCGGGAAGCCGGTGGATGTGGGCAGTGCAGGACAGATCCGTTTGGAGATCCTTGGAGGATGCTGATGCCCAGCAATGGGCGCCTCTCGGCTGATATCATTATGATAAAAGAGTTAGTAGTATAATCGGAGCCCATTTTTAAATTTGTAGTGTTTTGTGCATAAATATTTATGCGAAGTTCTGTTAGGCGTTAGGTTATATTGCCTTAAAGTGCATTCAACAATTTACGTGGCATACAATGTTCATTTCAAAGATACTTCAATTCTAAACACACAGTAACGTTTATACATAGTGGGCCCGAGGTGTGAGTTATGTCGCGGGCAGATATGGCGGGAGGGGGCGGCCCGGGAGGAAGGGGGAGCTCCGCCGGCCATTCGTCAGCTCTCCGCAGAAATGTTTTCATTTTTATTTCATAAATAAAGAGTGGAATTTGGCCCGCGTAATGAGGGCCGTCACATAACTCTACGTACTGTTAGAAACCGTTCTTATTTTTATACTTTGTTTCCACTACAGTTTAAATCACAAATATATTGTCTTAGTATACTTGAGATGTTCTAATTCAAATGTAATCACCACGATTGGCACGACTGTATGGGCGTCATATTAAATATAGTTTCTAAAAGACAGCAGAGGTGCTCTTTTTTTCATATTTTGGAAAAGAAAATGAGTTAGATGACTCTGTTAATTACATAAAAAATATGCAAACGTAATTGCAATAGGAGTTCACTATACTTTCTTTGCCAATTCTGAACAAATCGTTTACGAACGAAGCGTTCTTTTGGGGAGACACATAATCGACCCGAATGAAATCATTACCTTTGATGCTGGGAGAAATAAATGATTATAATTATGATTATGGGAAGATCCTGATAATTATTTGAGGTGCTACTGTACTAATCTACTATATTATAATCTATAATCTACTATAATTTATAGTGGTGGCAAGTCACAGTACATCCTTTCAGGTCATAGTGACAAAAGTATCAAATAATAATAATGATAATATCGCAATTAAAAACAATGTCACTCTACTATTGACTATGGATACCAGAAACATCTCACAGTGAACTGATTTCACGTTTAAAATACAATTCAATTTCATATCCTCCGTCCGCAAAAGCAATTTGCTTGAGCGATTTGTCATAACAATATTTTACATCGCCCGCGGGACTCCTAGCTATGTTAACAGCATTTGAAGTTTATTCAAAGCTCCGAGGGCAATGGAGATCGTTCCCTCGCGATGTTTTCGATTATGCTGTAAACAACTCGCGACATTCCGTGGCGTGTTTAAAATTGAGCCGCGGGAGGCGCCGCCGGCGAGGGCGAGGGCCGGGCTCCGCGGCCCCGGCGACATATTGCAAACATATTCTCCGCTTGAAATTTATTGTAAATCGCGACGGGCGGGGATTTGAATCCGGCCGGACCCTCGTGTGTCAATAAACCGAATGGACTTTGGAAATTCGCTACATTCGCTCGATGTTTGTGTTTGCTGCCTCCACTTTTTCTGTTCTTGCGAAAAAACCTCCCGTGTCCCCGCCCGCCCTCGGCCGCTTTTATTTATCTAAGGTTTTCCATTCCGCCGTAATTGTGTGAGTTGCGAGCTCGATTGTAGCTAGAGCGAATATTTATTTGGGTGCTCGGTTTGCTTTCCATCGGCGGCTGACGGACGCGCCTACAGATCTATTGTACTATAAATTGAATTTGCGGGACTCAAATCAAATGTTGTCGCAAGAAATGACTTGTCGCCGCGAGTGACACTATCAAAAAATTGATCGTCCGCCGGCTTATTACGTCCACGCAGCCGGCCCTCTATATGTACAGTGCTGGGCTTATACTATGTCAGGGAAACTAAACAAATATAGCGTATACTATTTTTAATATAATATACGGGGGACAAAAACTTACACTTCATAAAGCAGTAGTTATACTGACTTAATGATAAACAGTCAACGTAGACTGGATAGCGATGAAATAATATAAATATTAGAAATATACTTATATACATATAAATGAATGTTTGTCGTCATCATACAGACATCTGCTTCTACTGGGACTCGAACCTGTGACTTCTGGCTTAGTAGACAGTAGGGGACTGGCTACTCAACCAATGGCAGAAGCCCTCATTAAAAAAGTAGGTGGTACACTTTAGCGGCGTCTTCTGTAAGGTAGAGCTGTAACAGCTGCGCGGCTCACCACTAAACCTACTCATACTTAAAAAGATTCCATAAACATAAAACCATCCGCGACCATAACAGTCGCAGTCACCAATAACATTAGTACAATGAAACTGGGGGCAATCAGCATTAGCCGGAATATATTTCGCGTAAATCTTTCACGGCAGCTTTTATGTATATCGTAAAAAACGGAGAAGTGTCCAACGAGTGAGCTATAAATATGGCTCGTAAAGGCGCCCGAGGCGGCCGGCGCGGTGCGGCGCGGCGCGGACCGGCGGACTATTGTTTGGGCGCACGCACGAATTATGACATTATTTGTCTTGCGTTTGTTATTTTACAGAAAACTTGGTAGGGAACTCCCAGACGTGTTCAGTGCGAGGGTAGTTTTGCATGATCAGCTCATATTAGCGAGGCTGCTCGAGGGCGGGCTTGATTTACTTCCACGACTGCCCTCGAGTTTATTTTACGAGTTTATTTGGAGTTTTGCATGGTTAGCACTTGGTTGAAAATGTTGCTTTGTTTATAGTGTCTTTAATTTACTCGTACTGCCTTATTTGAGTAAGTTGTGTGCACTCCGAAAGATGCCTCTATTACGAATGGAGTAAGGGCGGCCACAAGATCAAATTGATCTTTGCGTTAGCTCATTCCAACCGTCATTTTGTTAACTAGAAATATGTGTATTTTTTAGATGCCGCAGCCATCGTGTATGCGGGATATGCGGGGAAGTCGGAAGATATTGCGGCGACAATCCCGGGCGGCCATCTTTGCTATCGGTAAATACGTTGTATTTCAAGCGACAATCGGCATGATCCGCAACAAGTATCGCAATCACACTAAACATGACGGATGCTGTGTAATAGTGAGTTGTCCGGTCGCGTCGCCGCGTCCGTCGCCGCGTCCTTCGTCGCTCGTAAACGCGCGGCGCAGATCCCCGATTTAGCTAACCGTATCGTAGCGTAGGACCGTACCTACGGCCGCGTCGCACTAAGAAATAGATACACTAATGGACGGTGCTTTAAATAATAGTTAACTTTAGTAAATTCCGGATAAATACGCAATACAAATTAAATATATTCATCGACGGTTGGAAGTCCGAATGAATCCTTCGCCGATAGAACGGTTTGACGTGTTGTTAAACGAACTAATTTCCTAAAAGGATAGTTTTGTTTATTTTTTAACCGACTTAAGAAAAAAGGAGGAGGTTATTAATTCGTCTGTATGTTTTTTTTTATGTTTGTCATCTCAGAACTTTTGACTGGGTGAACCGATATTGATGATTCTTTATTTGTTCGATGCGAAATAGTTTCCATTTGGTCCCATAAAAATTTTTTGACAATCCATTGGGTGGTTTGTTTTTAAATAAAAAAACTGGAAAAATTAAGTCGTCTACATATGCGAAATTGCGGATTTTTGCTTTCCTATGAATTTTTAGTGAAATGATACGATAGTAGAAATCAATTTAAGCTCACGGTCACCCATCTAGCTTTGACCTTTAAAGTTATCACTAAAAATTGTAAAAAAAATATTTTTAACAAAAATTAAAACCGACTCCAAAAAACTGAAAAGGATAAAATAATTAAATTTTAGTAGGTACTCATCCCCTAGGAACATATTTTTGGAGTCGGTGCTTCACTATCAATGGTTTCTGGAAACAACTTAGCACCAACTCCAAAAATATGTTTCTAGGGGATGAGTACCTACTAAAATTTAATTATTTCATCCTTTTCAGTTTTTTGGAGTCGGTTTTAATTTTTGCTTTTGGGAATATGTTTAATAAAATTAAACAACATAAACAGTACATATTTACAAATTTTAATCCTTCGTTCTATCGGCGAAGGATTCATTCGGACTTCCAACCGTCGATGAATAATATTTTCGGCGAACCGTTCCATCGGTCAAGTATTTTTTAGATCAACTAACCGTCGGAGGAGTACAGTGTTATCGGAAAACTGTCCTATTCGGTGAAGGGTATTTCGGCGTACCATACGGACTTCGAAATAAAAGTCTGATATTATATTTTAAATATAAATGTGAGTACATTAATTAAATTGGCAATGACGGCGTGTGATGTACCTACCAAAGTATCAAAGTCTCCGACTCCACATAAAACACGCCGTAAAGCAATCATAAAACGCAACAGATGATGCGCTGCGAGTCACCGTGACGCGGCCACATGCCGCAACTTATCAGCCGCAACGGAACTGAGCTTTGGACGAAGATATATTAATCATTTTTATCAGACAACATTATGTATTAAACGCAGAATGGGCGCTAAAGTTAATGTATTGACTGAATTCACTCGCTCAGTTGAACGAGCAATATTTTCTGTATTACATAGGCGAACGGTAGCTTAATCGTAGCGTAAGTATATCGTGATAGGAATTAAACTAAGGTTAAAACATTAATTTACATACTACATCTTCTATTACTATTACCGATACCTAAGCCGTGTCTGAACATTAAAACTATTCCAGAAAAATGTGTTGGGTTACTTTGGGGAGTACTGGGACCTAAACATGTTGATTTTTTTACAATGTTTGTCTTGTCTGTGCATCACGCAATAACTACTGTACTGATTTTGATTCAGTTTTCTCTGTTTACCAACTTAAAATCTAAGCCATTTTTCATTACAATTGGTTGGGCAAAACCAAAAGATAAAGCTTGACCTCTCCGTAGTCAACCTTCATACAATGAGGAGGAAGTTTTTTCAAGTTATTATTGTTAGGGCATATTATAGTACCTAGTGTGGAAAACACTACTGCGCCCTTACATCGTACAGAATATCGCAGACAATAATAATATTCTTACAAGACGACGATCTGGCGAGGGTCCCGGGAAGCCGATAAATGTAGGTAGTGTATTGGAGATCCTTGGGGAAGGCCTATGGCCATCAGTGGGCGTCTCTCGGCTGATATGATGATGATGATTCTTACAACCATCTTCTTTTTATACCACTAAGATAGCAATCAAGCGTAGAGCCCGCCTGATGGTAAGCGGTTACCGTACCTTATGGACGCTGACACTAGGGGTAGGTGTCCCTTGAGCGTTGTCGACCCTGTAAAAACCTGTGCACATCTTTTTTGAAGAACCCTATGCTGTACTCATTTGAGAAGACCTCCTATTATCTAGCCTGATCTTTAGCACTTTATGATCCTTAACATCAGCAGTTGTGAAATATCGCGGGTTCGGTTCCCGCCCTATGATTTTTTCTTGTTAAGATATTTTTCTAAATAGATATTTACGTTAGTATGTTACAAATACCGACGATATTTATAGACCGAATATTTGAAAGCATTGCCCCAACTTAACCGAATCGTCGGTAGGTATTTGTAAAAATACTCGTTTCGGATGTTGAAATAGAATATTTCGACATTGTAGGGTGGACGTTAGCTCATAAGCGCAAATACAGATAGACTAGAAGAATTTCACAGGGATATCCCAAGTCCTGGGTTGCTCAGTGGTCAGAGCAGTCGCCCGGAATGCGAAAGGTCGCGGGTTCGATTCCTGCCTCAGGACGTGAATTTTTTCTAGTTTTATTCTATTTTAATTACTCAGTCTTACTTTATTAATTGTAAATCTTGTTTCTTTAACTGTCTCTATCTTTTACTATTATAATTCTTCTATATGCGGAGACTTTCACAGACTTCATATGTATCATACTTCAATAGCATCTATACCTTGTTTATGTAGTCATTATCTTCCATAATAAATAAATAAATGAGTTATGAAAACTCCATGGTCTCTTAGCTTAGATGCCACATCAAATGCTCCTGCATTCATGTGACGCGATTGAACGCGATTCTCTCTAAGACAAAGTGTGTTATTTCTCGCGGGATTCACGAGGGGGGTGGAGGCCAGGGGAGGGGGTCACGGGGTGGAGAAGGCACTACGTAGTAATATTTTTACGAGTAGTTTTTATTGTCCGCGCGCGATAAATTTGTCATCGGCGGGTCACTTGCACCGCCCGCCGCGGGAATGTAAAATGTGCAGTTTTATTACCGGAGAAATATTCATGGGCGACGGTTGAGGGCTCTAAAATGTAGCCAGTATGAATTCAGGCAGTGGCCGAATATTGTTATGGCCCATTGGGGAAATGGGGAGGGTTTTAAGTAATTTGTCTTGGATCTTGCAATGTTGCTGGTTGTCACGTAATTAAATGAGTTTTTTATAGAATTTCAGTTTGAGCTCAATATCTATGATATGATTGAGGTTTTGATTGAAATTTATGTCAAAACAGCTTAATTTTAAGTTTTCTAAAAAAACTAGCCAAGCACTTGCTAGGTCACGCACTGGGTAGGGTTCCGTAGTTGAGCACAATTTCATCAAAGTAATGTTCATAAAATTTGAACGAAATTTTCCGTTTCTCTTCTCCAAGTATACTCGTATATAAGTCGATCGACTATTACTCGTTAACTTGTGAAGTCTACCTAGCTTTGATTATTCTAATAATAAATCATAGTTAGGATTAGGACTGACGTGACATTTTATAGGGCGCAAAATTAGGTATTGTCTTTAAGATCTTAAATGACCAAACCAAGCTAAATTACATCTTTCTAGTACTCAGTGTCTCTAAGTTCCTATTTCACTACGGAACTGCTAGATCTGACGGGCTTCCGTGAAAAAAACCATAACTTCTGAGTTGAACGAAATAGTGAAAAACTAAACACGAATGTAGCGAGATTTGCTTTAGTTTCACGACGTAAATGATAGAATAGTGTTTCCTAATAAAGGCCCATTTACATGAAGCGCGTTTCTTGCCTGTAGCATACAATTAATTTTAAACAAAAAATGACTTGCGTACCTTATACCTACAACACATTAGACTATGGAAGTCATATTATTATCTTGATTCAATTTAATTGTATAGTACAGGCAAGAAACTTGCATCGTTTCGGGCCTTTAACAACTTTAATGTCACGAAATACGCTTAACTTTATCATCATCAGCCTATATACGTCCCAATGCTGGGCACAGACCTTCCTACATGGGAGAAACACATAAGGAGATTGGGCCATAACACCACCACGCTGGCCCAATGCGGGTTGGTGGGTTAAAGCGGTTGCCGTAACAACCGTGACCAACGGCTTAACGTGCCTTCCGAAGCACGGAGGAGCTCGAGGTTAAAAATTTGATTGCCCCATCCTGGGACCGACCATGGCGAAAGTTGCTTTGTTTTCGTCATCGAAACCAGAGCGCTCAAACCACTACGCCACCGAGCTCCTCACTCACGAGCTTAACTTAATGTTGTCCCGAAACCTCGGACAACGATTCATGGCCTAGGTACAGTCAGCATCACAATCATCTAAGCTTGCAGAGTGCTCAAAAATAGCTATGATGTCAAGAAAAGCAATCGTATTACTACATCATTAGAATCGCTTTTCACTTGTTAAATATTCAAGTGATGTTACACAAACAGATTCTGTTTTTTTATACAACTAGATGACAAACAAGCTGACGGCCCACCTGATGGTAAGCGGTAACCGCCGCCTGCATTCACAACGAAAAATCACTTGATATTGCAGGTGCGTTGTCATCCTCAGGCCTAAAATGAAATGCCGTCTATGCCCAGTAATTACACTGGCTACCTTTCCCTTCAATCCGAAACACAGCGAACTGTTTCACGGCTGAAATAAGAAAGGCGGTGGTACCTACCCAGACGACCCTACATACGCCTACCACCTAGTAATTCTATCGTTAAAATGTTAGGATTGCTTTTCTGAAACAGTGCAGATATTTTTGATCACTCTAAGAGCTCAGACGATTGTGATGCTAACTGTACTAGACTTGTTAGACTCACCCACCAAGTAAAACATTTTTAGTATTTATAATGTTACTAAGTAGTTGTTAAACGTTTTAAGCTCAATCAAAATAATAAAATGTCCGATTGTTGATAAACCAATTATGTTTCAGTGAAACAAATATAAACGCGCTCGCTATCATTACTCCTCAAAGTAAGTGATGTGATGACATAATAGCAAATGCAATTATGTACTTTAATAAAGAGGTAATTGGATTGAAAATATTTTGTGGGAAACTGCCCAGAATCCGTTTGGATTGTAGCGTATGGGGTAAACCAGGCAGTGACTGGCAGTTGGCAATTAGTGTAACAGGGTTGTATAAAGTTAATAGACGTTTCTAAAAAATAGTCAACAATAAAATATTCGTTTTTTTAAAATTATAATTTACTACTAGAAGAGCAATCCCAACGACCTTCCTATGCCCGGTCGCAACTTTTCGGTTATTCAGGCTGAATCATGGAAGAGTGCACTGCTACTTGCTGGGGGCTCTTTTTTTAACTAACCTTTTTATTTTGTTACCTTATTTGTATTATAATAACAAAGTCTATTATAATTTGTAACCCTGCTAAGAAAGAGCGGAGCTTCTTAACACAATTAAAATTATTTGCTTAAAACGAAGCTCCAACTACTTAAAACTGTATTAGACTAAGATACCAAAATAAATATACTTGATTTGTTATTTGCTCGGGGCTCTTTCAAACCACACCTTTCTACTACTAGAAGAGCAGTCAAGATATTGTTGCTCGCGACTTCTTGCCCTGGACAAAGTGTCAGTTTAAATCAAGCAAACCAGTTTATTTGCTTGAAAGGAGCAGAAATATATTATAAAAACTGTCAGTTTTTTTTCATGTTTATTTGGAGTTATTTCTATCATTTTCTCTAAAAAAATCTATGTAGATTTTGTATTGTACACATATGTAGATAGATAATAATGAAAGATAAATACTATATCATTGCCAGTATTGATCACTGCCCGGTATAACCTATTGGCTACCTCATTCGAATCAAAGATTAAGGAATGCGATCGATAATATTTTCCCACACGTGACCAATCGCGAAAAGCTAGTTTAACGAGCACATGACGAGCCCCGCCCACGTGATTGGTCCGCGGCGACGCCGGCTCCCACGAGCTCGGTGACGATGACGCAGCGATTCACACAGACCTTCCCCGTGTTACAGAGTCCGACGACGCGGCGACGAGACGCGGCGACGAGACGATGCGACACGACACACGACGGCAGGGAGACATCATCGGTCCGGCTACCTTATCATAAATTGCGCCTAATTTTATTAACCCTTTTCTAAGCACTCCCTAATCAGGGGTAAGTCACTTTGAGTTAAAAGCATGCACCTTTTTCAATGCTTTAATATGTTGTTTAGTTGTGATAATAATACTGTGGATATTGGTATCAATTAAATGCTTTATAATTAATTGTTGTTTTAGTTCTTTGACAGATAGATAGATAAATTTTCTTTAAAAGTTCATAAAGTGAGAATGTATGAGTGTAGTATTAATGACCGGCCACCGACCAATTAGCTGGACATGTACACGAGGACTTGTGTTCATATTTGGTTGTTTCATCATCATCATCATCACCAGCCGATATACGTCCCACTGCTGGGCACATGCCTTCCTACATGGGAGAAAACCCTGAGGGGTATAGTTAGTGCTATACTACCGCGCTCCCCCCCATTTGATCTGAAACGAATCGGAAACGCTTAAGTTACATTTAACGTTTTTGTATTCTGCTAACTCAACGCAACGGATGAAGAAGTTATGCCTTCCATGCCCAGTAATGTGCCCCTGGTGTTGTAAGCGCCCATAGGCTGCTTACCATCAGAAGCACCGTATATGCTTTTGTTTGAAAAATTACGTGTTAAGCCACACATAGACACAATTGTTTTTTAATTGTCATATGCTGCCGAGAGTCTTGGCTTAGCAAAATAATTGATTTACCTTTATAAACATCGTGTTTAGTGATAACATGTCCCAGTGTGGGCAGGCATAGCACGTCAAGTGGCCCCGATTAGCGTGTGTCAACATTCCCGGCTATCGGTCGACGGCCGTTGTAACATTAATTAACTGTTCAGTCAATCATTGTTGCAGCGATTCAAATTAGCCTCCTTTGCCGTACCATGTACAGTCCACAGCACATCACGCGTAACAGTTTGACCTTAAAGCTCCCTTATACCGTTTGTAACAGAAGCGACTTTCGTAATGCAACTGTTACACTTGATGTGCGTACTGTCATTGCAAGACAAACGATATCGGATATTGATCTTTTGAGTAACAACAGACACGTCTGATTTTTATTTAGGTCTTGCGTTCTAATTGTATCTAATGTTGTAATTTTCCAGTGAATGTGCACTCATTTAATATAAATATAAGGTATTTAATTTTGTTATTCGCTCGTAGTTCTATGGTTTTCAAAACACACAACTTTTCGCCTCAGTACAACAAGGATAATGTGAAGTGCAACAAACAGCTCAAACAAATATTAAAATATTGTTTATTCATTTCAAAAATTAGAATTTAAATACTAAAATTGATAATATTTTAAAAACTAAACTAACTAGGTGGTATACCCGTATGTAGGGTCACCTGGGTAGCTACCACCGCCTTTCTTATTTTAGTCTTGAAACTCGCTGTGTTTCGGATTAAAGCGAATTAAGGTAAGCCAGTGTATTACTGGACCTGACGGCATTTCATCTTAGGCCTCAGGATGACAATGCACCTGCAATACCAAATGATCTTCCCTTGTTGTAGCAGGTGTCTATAGGCGGCGGTAACCGCTTACCGCTTAGGTGGGTCGTCAGTTTGTTTGTCATCTAGTTGTATAAAAAAAACTTAAATGTCTTTTCTATTGCTTTATTATTTCCCACATTAGTATTGAATAGAAAAACTACAAATAAATTATTTCATAGGTAGCCGATCAGTATATATTTAGTCCTTTTGATGCCAACCCACGCATCTGCAGTGTCTATAAAGTAAGCCATTACTTTTTGCGCTCGCTGACAATACAAAAACATATAGTAATGTCTCCATGCACCGACATATGACTAGTTACTCACTACTCGTTAGCGCGCGTTTCCTACATAATAAATCGGCTGTCATGTTTTATCACCCATTTCCATTGACTGATGGCGTAAGGGCCCCGGATAGGCCACGACGGTCATTATGCCCTTTATTTATTAGAATAACTTCATTTGATATTTATACCAACTTTTTATGACTTATACGGTACATCCCTTTATAGGGTTAAGACTTGAACTACGATTCTAAGGTTTGTAGTTTCTAGGGCTGTTTCTGCCTGTAGGGTGTAGATACTTTTTATACAAAGCACGACAAATGACTCAACACCGCCTGATGTGAAGCGGTAAGAAGAGTCCATATAATATGCGAAGACAGCTAGTGCAGTTCAGACACTGCTCTAGCCGCCTCCACCTTGCCGGCCCAAAAGGTGCCTTTTCACGCACTTTGTCTTCAATTTCAATTTCAATATTTATTGCAAACCACAATGTAAATTAATGAGATGGTAAATACAATTATAAGGATCATTGTGGACCCTGGCGGGCACCGCAACGCAATATTAGAAGAGAGGAGGAAACACTCCTATCGTTATTTTGTTAACTCAATAAATCAAATTAGGTATTTAAGAAAATGTAAAAGAATTTTACCAATTACGCTTACATTATAATTTATAGTACTTACATAATTTCATTAATAAATAATAAAGCTTAACTTTCTACCTACATCTAGGCATTCAATATTATTATTAAATATTTATTTTATAGGTATTATCTGATCATTTGTCCAATATAAGAATTACATTATTGTATATTATTATAATTATTTATTTATATTATTATTTATTTCATTAAATTACTTACTATCTTTATTGATTATTAAATCATATTTATTATTGCATTGTATTAAATTGTCAAACGGGCATTTTGTGTATTATTCGCGAAGTCTTTTGAAGGTTAATTTTATAGGAAGGTGCCTCCTTTCACACATGTTCTGAGAAAGAATTCCACGTTCTGGAAGTACGACAAGATAGCAGAATGTACCGTCAAACCTTATAAAATATGAATCGGAGTGTATCATAAACTATTAATCTGTCAAGCGGCGATAAACCTCTGGAGGCCTATGATAGTTGAAAACCCAATTGTGTCTGGAATCTGATGCTTGACGGGTTATATTAATAGTCTAATTTCTACAATAAATTACTTAGAAAAATATCTACACATAATAACAAAATATCTATTTATCAGTGGTTGAAACCACCTACCTCTGATCTAGAGGTCCGGGGTTCGATTCCCGTGGGGGCAGAAATTTTCTGCTCGGTTTGGTTGGTGGTAGGGCTTTTCTAAGTTCACCTAGCTAGCTACCCACCATCTTACTTAAGTCTGCCGTCATAGCAATAATGTTTAAAGCATTAGAGATCCTCTGTAGTTGAGGAATCGGGAGCTCGCTTCCATCAAAGGCTTTATCACTATCTCTTACCATCAGGTGTGATGGAGGACCTCGTTAAGAATAATAATAAAAAATACTAGAGCAAAAATAATGTCCAGCTCAGCTGCTGCTGTGTAGCTCAGAGGCTAGCAGTCAGCACCCTGATTGTGAAAGGTCGCGGGTTCTCATCCCGCCCAAGGATAGGACACATTGTTCTTCATTTAATATTTAAATTTTAATATTAAGTTCCCAAACAAACCGCTGTCCGTCCATCCGTCCGTCTGTCACCAGGCTGTATCTCACGAACAGTGATAGTTATATAGTTGAAATTTTCACAGATATTGTATTTCTGTTGCCGCTTTAACAACAAATACTAATAAACAGAATAAAATAAATATTTAAGACGGCTCCCATACACCAAACGTGATATTTTTGCTTGTTTTTGCTCGATATTGACAACGGCAATAGGTAGACTCTTATTTATAGATAATGGTACGGAACCCTCCTGCGCGAGTCCGACTCGCACTTGACCGGTTTTTAAACACTAAATTCCAATTTAAGTTAACAGATGTGATTCACTTACAATGCCGGAAGAATACAAGAAAAAGTTTTTACACACTTTATGTAATATTCAAAAAGATAAGCTGTGTGAAATGGAATAAATTCCATATCGTATCTTGATAACATAACTCAAGAATACTCGTAAACTTTTCATATTTTGTCCAAAAATCATTGTTATCTAATAAAAACAACTTTGTGGGTGAGGCTGATTGCAGTTTGATAAAATTACACACATAATAAATATGATTAGAATTATGTCGATTGTGGATAATTTGCAGTACCTACTACCTATCTTTTTGCAATAAAAAAGGAAAAATTTAAATTTATTACATTTTAAATTTTACTATCTATCTATACTATTCCTTTTTTCATTAGAAATTAAACTGAGCGTAGTCATTTCATGTTTCATTCTTCTACTTCTTCTTGTATTGTAACAAGTTGAATAATGGATTTCAAGTTTTATATTTTCTTATACGGTTTCATCGAATAGATTTTCATCGACGAAATATTCGTTTCCTTCAGACCACTCCTGTTCACGAGGCATGTAAGTAGGTAACTGCCAATTAAAGACCGGTTAGTAAACACAAAGTAACAAGAACAATAAGTTATTAAACTAATAAACCATATTTCAGTATTTTTGCTAAATTAGTTTCTTAATATGAGAGTGGATTAACTTAGACTTAGGCTAATTCAAAGTGGGGACGTCTTTATCATGTAACAAAAGGGAATAGGGCTTATTTATGCACAGTGCCTCAGACTCTCAGCCAACATAGAAATAAAATTAATATGATTTACTATCATTATCCGACTTTAAAAAAGGAGGATTTTTTTATGCAACTAGACGACAAACAAGCTGACGGCCCACCCGATGGTAAGCGGTTACCGCCGCCTATAGACACCTGCAATAATAAGGGAAAATCACTTGATTTTGCAGTGCGTCGTCTGCATATATGTGTATCGTGTGCATATATAATATGTTCCACAAATAGGAATTGCGAGCCTCAAGCGGCCGCGTACGACGCAGCGTTGGTAGGCCTCCCACAAGGTGGACCGACGACCTGGTGAGGGTCGCGGGAAGCCGATGGATGTGGGCAGCGCAGGACCGATCGGTTTGGAGATCCCTGTGGGGAAACTTATGCCCAGCAGTGGCTATCTCTCGGCTGAAATGATGATGTTCCACTATTTCTCTGTCAAGTGTGGACTGAATTTCAAAATTCTTGGAACTCTTCGAACTTGGAATTCTTTTCCAGCACATGTGTTCCCTCCTTCCTGTAACATGGGTTCCTTCAAGCACCTTTTGGGCCGTCAAGGTGGAGGTGGCTAGAGCAGTGTCTAAACTGCACTAGCTGTCTTCGCATATGGACTCTTCTTACGGCTTTACATCAGGTGATATTGGGTCGATTGCCGTGCTTCGTATAAAAATAAATCTTTTGTATTCGATAGAGTACACTCCTGAGGTAGTCCCATTGTGATTAATTAAGGATTCTGATTATAGAATCCTAATGAAATCGAGAGCGGCCCTCAAATTTCATAGAGCACTAGATTCTTTTTTTTCAAAAGCTATTCAGGTATTAGCTCTGGTAGTCATTATAACAATGTTAAAGATGTTGATGGTCATCCATCTAGCTTTGAACTTAGCTAAAATTAAAAAAAATGACAAAAACAAAACAACCTAGTTCAAACCACTAAAAAGGAAAAATAATAAAATTTCAGTAAGTAATAGGTATATTTAATCAAAATCAAAATTTTAACATACATTACCAAGGTAAAATGATAAATAAAGTACACAATTCAAAATTCTTGGGCATAGAAGTAGATCAAAAATTGGATTGGAAATTACAAATAGATAAAGTTTGCAATAAAATTAGTAGGTTTTCTTTCGCCTTATTTAAGTTGACAAAAACAACTACAAGAAGCACAGCTCTTACAGCATATTTCGCTTACGTAGAATCAGTCTTGCGGTATGGACTAATCATTTGGGGTAATAGTACCTACGGACATACAAAGTGCATTCGTTGCACAAAAAAAGTGTGTAAGAGCTATATGCGGTACTGCACCCGACGAACCGTGCAAGCCACTATTTAAGGCCCTAAACATTTTACCACTTCCTTGTCTCTATATATATGAAGTAGCAAAATTTGTAAAGTTGAACCGTCATTATTTCAAAACAGCCCAAGAAATATTTCCCAGGAATACTAGACACTGCAACATGCTAGTTCTTGAAATAGTCCCAAAAAGTACAAGATTTAAAAAAAACTGCTTTTATGTGTGCATAGTTGTGTATAACAAGATTCCTCAAGCTATAAAAGACATGCCCTATAATAGATTTAAGAGAGTTTTGCGCAGCTGGCTTATTGAAAGTGCTTTTTATACTGTCAAAGAGTACATAAATTACAAATAATTGACATAAATAATAATTATTTTGAGTGCTGACTGATTTATATTATTTTAATTTTTTTAAGTGAATAGAAAATTTAAGTATTCATGTATATTGACGTAATTTTAAATATTTTTTAATTGTAATTTATATAACTATATTGCATGTTATTGTTAATGGCTGAAATGGTGAAACTATAAATTTAATACTCCATCTACAGTGTACCCTTTTCAAGGCAATAAATGAATATTCTATTCTATTCTATCTCATAACTATTTTTTGGGGTTGGTGTTGGCGACCAGCATAGCAAACCTTTTTCGGAGCTGGCAATCTAAATTCTAGTAAATTATGAAGTTTTTGATATAGTGTTCTTTTTGATACGTCATGTAAAAACAAAGTAGTGTAGTTACGAAAATATACGGGTGACACAGGTTCAGGTGGTTTTCCTCAATATCTCGGTCCTCAACATATTTTGGTGTCAGAAGTGTTTATAAAGTTCGACCATGCCAATAACCACCCGATCACGTGCGAAAACTGAATCGGAAATTCGAAAGTCGGCGACTGCCTTCGTGCCCCGTGATAGCGCTCTCCTGCAGGACAGCGCCTCTGCCTCTGGCGCCCAAGCGCCAGCGTTGTCCAGCGCTAGTCACATCAGGGACCAAAAACTGCCTTCCTTTCCGAATGAGTTTTCCAGTAGTGTCGCCCAAAGCGCCCCAGCGCCGCTCGTAAGCTCAATGCCCAGCTCAGTAAGCTCTTGTAAACTACGGAAGTCGCGTTTAAGAACTACTGCGGAATCCGCAAATACTGTGAAAGCGAAACAGTTAGCAGCTAGAGTTGAACATGCGCGTCGAGTAGCTAACATAGAAACGGAACGTGAAAGAGCAGCTGCTGAGCGTGAAAAGGCTTTGGCAGAGCTGGAGCTTCAAGCTGATCTTGCTGCCATCGCCTGCAGCTCCTCACATAGCTCTAAAGTGGAGTACGTCGAGAAATGGTTAGTAGATTCTCATGATAATACCGTAGCCTCAGAGCGAATTAATCCAGTGTGTCCTTTTGACAGGGAGACGGGACATGACGAGGGCTATATCGATGCACCACATGCACATGCAGTGTTGCGTCCCTCGTCACATACCGCTGCCCCAGGATTTGGAGATGTCTATTTACCTCTGACATCCGGCCTCAATACGGCGGAGCCAGTTCCCGAGCAACATTCGAGAGCCTTTCCATGCGGGGAAGGCCTTCCAGTGGTCTCCACGGACATAAACACCACTGCACATGCACCCATATTAGGCACACACCGCTGTAGAGAAAATTGTAATTTGTACAGAAATAAAAGTCTTGATAAAACTGTAGGTACGCAAGATAACTTTATTTTACTAGCGAACGCTATAGCAGATCTCGGAAAGAAGAAGATAAAGGTAAGTGATATCCCTAGATTCGACGGTCGTGCGCTGGATTGGCTCCCGTTCAAGAGGGCCTTCGAACAGTCGAAGTCGAGCTTCTCGTCGTGCGACAACATCGCCCGGATTGCCGCGGCTCTTCATGGTTTGGCGAGGGAAGCGGTCGCGGTGCTTCTTGTTTCCGCTGAGAACCCGGACCTTATCATGAAAGCTCTGGAAACCAGGTTCGCTCAACCAGAGTTTATAGTGCTTCAACAGCTTGCTCTGGTGAGAAGTCTTCCCAAACTTGGTGCGTACGAGGCGGTGCGTGAGCTGAATATCTTTGCGTGTCGCATCCGCAACTGTGTCGAGGTAATTCGTCTCCTAAACCAACCAGAGTACCTGGCTGCTCCTGAGCTCGTCAATACTATAATAAGTAAGTTGACTCCTCTATTGCGTTCTCGTTGGGTGGATTTTGCAGCAGCTAAAGTTCGTCCAGGCATTTTTAAGCTTCAAATTTTAGCGGACTTTTTAGATCTCGAAGCAAATTTACAAATTAAATTCGGTTTAATTCCGGCAGATCTGCAAATTATCAAAAGTCAAGCTGTCATAAAACCATCTGTCAGAGACAAAGTCTATGCTATTTCACGTGGCAAATCACAAACAACTCTACTTTTTTGTAAGTATTGTCAAGCGAAAAACCACGAGGTAAGTAACTGCAAGGAGTTTCTGTCGCTCAACTTAGACGATCGTTGGCAATGGGTGATAGACAATAAGGTATGTCGCAGATGTCTTAAAAAAGGTTCGCATCAATATCGTACTTGTAAGAAGATGTGCGAAGTTGACGGATGTTCGTACAGCCGTCGACATCATACCGTGTTACATCGTGACATGACTGTGACAACTTCTTACGGAAATGTACAGTCAGTGCCGTCAACTCCTATTATAACCGAAGTACAGTCCGCCGCAGATATACCTAGTAATAATGTCACACCCAGTTCCTCGGGAAAACCACAGTCCATCACAATAGCTCATAACTCTTTGCCACCGATGATATCCGGTCTCAAGTCACTTCTCAAAGTTATAGCGGTTACTATTTCCGGCCCGCGGGGCAGTATTGATTCATATGCTCTTCTTGATGATGGTAGTTCCGTGACACTTTTAGACCAATCAATTGCTGACCTGGTAGGAGCTAAGGGTCCTAAATATAGTTTGAATATTGACTGCATTGGTGGGTTGAACAAACAGGCCGAGGTAAGTTATGTGCAAGTTAAGGTGAAGGGCCGACATAGCGAGGAGTCTCATGTTATTAGAGCACAGACTATCCCAAATCTAGGTATCAACAGTCAATCTGCTAGGTTTGAGGATGTCGCACGGTATGACTACTTGTCTGACTTGGTTGAAGTTTTGTGCTATGACCAAGCAAAACCCATGCTTTTGGTTGGAGCGGACAATTGGCAGCTAAGCATGCCGCAAGCTGTTCGCCAAGGTACCCGTAGCCAACCAGCGGCTGCCCTCACTTCTTTCGGTTGGGTATTGCTTGGTCATTTACCTCACTCATTCGATTCTGGGCATACCGTTAATCACATTAGCACCGGTGGTAACGATTTCTCCGCTCTCACAGATGCCATAAAAGATTATTTTAAGTTGGACTCTATAGGAATCGTCAAAATAGACCATCGCAGCGCGAGTGAGAATCGAGCCCTTAAGATTCTGGCGGAAACCACCAAGCGCTTAGATTCGGGTAGGTATGAGACTGGCCTTTTATGGCGCGAAAATATATCTTTTGTACCCGGGAGTCGCGAGTTAGCTTTGTCTCGATTTACCAGCCTCGAGCGAAAAATGGCGAGGGATGAGGCATATGCTGAGGCTTATAAGCAGAATATTAAGGGTATGATTAGTAAGGGATATGCAGAGCTATGTACTGAGCCACCATCTTCTGAAAGAATCACTTGGTACCTCCCTCATTTCGGCGTTGTCCATCCACATAAGAAGTTGCGCGTCGTTCATGATGCGGCGGCGAAGTGCGCTGGGGTCAGCCTCAACTCTCTTCTTCTAGCCGGACCGGACCTCCTTCAATCGTTGCTTGCAATAGTAATGCGTTTCAGGGAGGGTCTGGTTGCCGTAACCGGGGACATTAGGGAGATGTTCCCTCAGGTTAAGATTAGGCCTGAGGATAGAGACGCCCAGCGCTTCTTGTGGCGAGACAGCTCGGAGTTGCCCATCCGAGAATTCCGTATGTCCTCGATGATATTTGGAGCTGTATCTAGTCCGTGCACTGCGTTATGGATAAAAAACAAGAACGCTATGCAGTTTCAAGCGCAACATCCTGATGCAGTTCGATCTATCATCGAGGATCATTACATGGATGACTACTTGGGCAGCTTTGATAGTCCTGAAGAAGCTGCTCGTCGGGTTAGAGAAATATTCTCTATTCATAGAGCGGCTTGCTTTGAAATGCGGTCATGGGTATCAAATCGTAAAGAAGCTTTGGCATTGATTCCTACAAATTTACACTTGGCGGACGCAACCGAAGTAGTTCTGGGCTCATCCTCCCCATCACAAATACGCGTATTGGGTATACTTGGAGCATAATGGAGGATAAACTATATATTATAAAATCTCTTCCAAAATTACCGGCTAAATTTTCTAAGCGATCCGTTCTATCTTTGCTAATGTCTATTTACGACCCACTCGGGTTCTTGACCCCAATTATCATGAGAGGTCGCGTGCTATTCCAAAAAACTTGGAAGTTAGGTATCGACTGGGATCAAGACTTACCGTCAACTTTGGTTCAGTATTGGAAAACATGGTTTCACGAAATTCAAAATTTAATCAATTGTACCATTCCTCGTTGCTACCGATCAGATATTGGACATATCAAAAATGTGCAGCTTCATGTTTTCGCTGACGCAAGTGAACGAGCCTACGCCTGCGTAGCCTATTGGCGTTTCACTTTCGTCGACGACAGCGTGAGTTTGTCGTTGATTGGAGGAAAAGGTCGCCTAGCGCCTCTTAAGCCCGCATCAATTCCAAGATTGGAACTACAAGCAGCCCTCATTGCTGCTCGCTTTAGCGTATACATTTTAGACGCTCATAGACGGAAACCCAGCCAAACCTTTTATTGGTCGGATTCCCTAACCGTTTTGAAATGGCTCCGTAGCGACGCCTGTACATTTAAAGCCTTCGTTTCCTTTCGTGTGGGAGAGATAGCGGAAATAACGAACATTGAAGATTGGCGATATGTACCCACTGCTTTAAATGTAGCGGACGACGCTACGCGGGACAACACATTCACATCGTCATCTCGGTGGTTCAGTGGCCCATCCTTCCTTTCATTGCCTCAATCACATTGGCCACAAGAACCAAAATACAATGTCCCTCCGGTGCTTGAAGAGCTGAAACGTGATTCAGCATCGGTGGGACACATTACCATCAGACAACCGCACAATCTGCCTTCACCGGTAGTTGCGGACCACCAACGTTTCAGCAGGTGGATACGTCTGCTTCGCGCTACAGCGCGAGTACATCTTGGCATAAGAGCTTTTCGATCACTCTTGTATTCAAATTCTAAATTATCGCGTAATAATACACCTAATAATGATCGCCAAACTCCTTTACTTTCCGTGGAGGATCTCCATCTGGGAGAGATCCACTTATTTCGCAAAATTCAATTAGATTCCTTCGCTGATGAGTTAATTCGCGTACAAGCAGCACGCCCTATTTTGGATGAGAGTAGGCTGAAGAACCTGTCAATTTTCTTGGGAGAAGACAAGCTACTTCATCTATCTGGTCGTACTGGTGCCTGCGAAGCGGTGGAAACCAATCCAGTCATATTGGATGGCAAACATCGAATTACGAGATTACTCATACACTCCTATCACGAGAAATTTGCGCACGGAAGTAACGAGTCAGTGGTGAATGAACTGCGGCAAAAATTCTATATCCTAGGCTTAAGACCTGCCGTTAGAGGGACGTCTTCAAGATGCCAAGTCTGTCGCATTCGCAAGGCCAAGCCTGTGCCACCACCGCCTGGAAATCTGCCAGATGCCAGGCTTGCACACCACCAGCGCCCCTTTTCGCATGTGGGACTTGATTATTTTGGACCTTTGAGCATCACAATATGCAGACGGACCGCTAAAAGGTGGATTGCCCTTTTCACCTGCATGACGATTAGAGCAGTTCATCTCGAGGTCGTGGAGAACTTGTCGTCAGACTCTGCCATGATGGCTCTACGGCGCTTTATAGCGAGAAGAGGGTGTCCCGTCCGTATATACTCTGATAACGGAACCTCTTTCGTCGGAGCAGCTAAGATGTTGCCAGAGCTCTACAATTTCTGCTCAAACAGGAAAATAGAGTGGCGATTTATACCGCCTTCGGCGCCGTTTATGGGAGGCTGCTGGGAGCGACTTGTCCGGTCTGTTAAAAATGCCATCTCAGTGACCTTAAAGGAGCGTTCACCGAAGGAAGAAGTCCTTCACACCTTACTACTGGAAGCCGAATGCATAATTAACTCCAGGCCCCTGACTCACGTTTCTGTAGATGCGGATTCTGATAGCGCCATAACACCTTTTACCTTTTTGATCGGAACCTCTAGCAGTGACTTGCCGACTAAAGAGTTTGATGACGCCGATTTGCACAGACGAGCAGATTGGAGAAAGGCTCAGCGCCTCGCAGACCACTTTTGGCAGCGCTTTGTCAAGGAATACTTGCCATCACTCATTCCTCGCAAAAGGGTCCCACAAACTGCAGAGCCGCTCAAGGTCGGTGACCTGGTGTTCATAGCTGATGGGACACTACCTAGAAGCTGCTGGCCCCGCGGAAGAATTGCAGCTACTTATCCCGGCAAAGACGGAATCGTTCGGGTAGTTGACGTCGCGACAAAAGGGGGTGTGCTGCGTCGGCCCATACGTAAAGTGGCGATGCTGGTCACCGGCCAATAGTATTGGGTGCTTCTCACCGTCGGGGGCCATGTTGGCGACCAGCATAGCAAACCTTTTTCGGAGCTGGCAATCTAAATTCTAGTAAATTATGAAGTTTTTGATATAGTGTTCTTTTTGATACGTCATGTAAAAACAAAGTAGTGTAGTTACGAAAATATATGGGTGACACAGGTTCAGGTGGTTTTCCTCAATATCTCGGTCCTCAACAGTTGGCGCTAAGCTATTTCCGGAAACAAAAGAAAGTGGAGTACCGACTCCAAAAATACCTTTCGATGTGATAAATCTGAGAGTGACTTAAATGAAATGAATAGGTACTTCCTTTTTAGTCTTTTGAAATGAGTTTTTTAAATATTTTAATATCATTTATTCATTTTTTATAGTAATAACTTACAACCAATTACCTATATAGCCATTAGAAAGAAAAAGGTAAAACAAAGCACAGAAACAACAAATAAACAGGTGGACTCTCATTCATTCTCTCGCAAAGCATTAAACACCTATTTCTATTAAAGTATCCTTAAATACATTCGCAAACACAGCGCATTCAGGCCGATGAGCCAGGAGTGTACTGTATTGATATGTAGGTAAAAGACCTCCAGTTAAAATTATGTCATTTATGACATAATTTTAACTGGAGGTCTTTTTTTTTTTTTTTTTTTTATTATTATTTCTACCGTTTACGGTAGAAATAAAATTAAAACACAGGTGAAACACTCGTAAAACAGATAATTATAAGAATACTAGCTGCACCCGGCATTAGCTGCACCCGGCATGCTTTTCAATGGTCGTAAAGAGAAAACTGTTAGGTTTTATGATTTAAAAAAAATCCAGGACCTTCTCGGGCGACTCCAAAACCACCTACTAAAGTTTCATCACATCATCACATCTTGATCAATAATTTCGGGGCGAATAGGGCACAAACATACAAACATTAATTTTCATTCAGATAGAAGATAATGTTTTAATCACTCCTCAGCTACTAGTTAAGACAGATCACAAAATGTTGACAGCAGCTATTAGAGTGGCCGATTAAGCAATTTGCCAACGATCAGAGTGTCGGAAGAGCTCACGTCTGGACCTTGTCAATCAGCTGTTGTATAGACGCGAAGGCTAATTGAGTTACGTTGTAACTATCCCGCTCAAGGTGATAAACTTTTTTTTATACAGTTAGATGACAAGCACGTCAACTGCCCACCTGGTGTTAAGTGGCTGCCTTTGCTATAGACACATGCCACCACTTCGCCATGATTTTGTTGTTTTCTGTGCAGAATAAAAAAAAGTAAAAAATGAGACGCAAGATTTTTTTACATGTTAGGTTTATCGTCAGTACTTCTGATTAGTGGACAAGAAGTGTCGGGTACCCCGGTAGGGGCGAGTATTTTTATGACGAGAAAAACATTTGTTCACTAGTCATGGATGTTTTTAATGTTTTTAAAAATTCATTATCATCTATATTTATCCGTTATCTAGTATGCTTATCACAAGCTTTTGTATGTGCTTAATTTGAGCTAGATACTATTATCTCTCTCTCTCTCTCTGCTAGATACTAGATCACACCTATGTGTGAGTGTGTGTGAGAGAGAATAAGTGCATATATTCGTAAGAAAGAAAGAAAGAAGAAAAGTTTACAAAGTTTACTACAAAATATGAAATTAATACAACTTAAGTATTTTTGTGACCAACCAAGACGGTCTCCACTGGCTGAGCTCATCTCGACATGCAGAGGGAAACGACGCTGGTATTCTACGGATAATAACCCTTGAAAATATTTTATAATCAGTTCCAATTTTTTCTCATATCTGATATGGACTGTGGAGTAATTTTCCGCATCTACCTATGACTTTTCTTTAACAATACGTCGACAACCGTGATTTGTCAATGTAAATAGTGTTAACAAGAGCACAGGTGTCGCCTGCGCATGTTTGATAATGCTAGCCGACACAGATCGATAGCGATCCGTGCTTTCAAGTTATTTGCTTACGATAACTTTCTTGATATCGGGGACTTATCGCCTAAACAAACACCACCTATCTCCGGCGCAGCGCGCAAACTGTGCAGTTTCAGACGTTCAGTAACTCGCGCCGGTTAACTTAACTTACTTGCGATAAAAATTTGCGTGACGTCATTTGGGATTTGCTTATTAAATCATAAGCATTGACATATCACTTAAAAACAAATTACGTTTATCGAAATTTTAATTTATGACGTCACCTCCGCAAAGTCATCGTGTGTGCAAGCGCAACTCGAGTTCAAGTTCAGTAGTGAGCGCGCTGAACCTATTAACATCCGCGCTTTCCCCGGGACTCTACTTCATCAGCTTCAACCCTGGAGAGCGTCATGGATCTTAGTCAGGTCAGCTTTTTATTTATTACACCAGATAATTTAGTTGATATGTTAGTTATATGTTATCTCGACTGATTTTAACCAATATTGACAACCTCTAAAACAAAAATTAAACTATTTGTATCTCTTTCATTCAACTTCAATAAGAAAGGGATAAAAGACTTAAACGTCAAGTTAACACTCACCCGATCCACAAATTTTGGGCTATCATTTCGGATGTGCGTGAAAATTTGCCTTATAGAAAACATCAATTGACGTCATAGTTAACAGGCCACAATCTGTTTTTCTCTGGTCAACTTATAAGGAAAGAGTAGCAAGAACATCTAAACGGAATCAGTCACTGTGGTCAATGCTTACAGAGAAAATGTTAGCTATGTGTTACTATTGAAACGTTTGATTTTAGTATACGTAGACCCTGCACGTATCTAGAAATGACTTACCTGAAATTCTTCTATTTTATCTATGCCATACACTTTTCCCACTTATATGTATTAATTTACGGATACTGATACAGCTGGTCACCACCAGCCTACTAGTAGCAAAAACTGTAAATGTTATTCCGTAACATCCTGTAATACCATATGGTTTACACACCCCACTGCTTAAACCAGATCTTTCAGAAGCACAAGATGAATTTAGGCCATAGACTATTACCACGCTGGCCCAATGCTTAGTAGGTACTTACAAGGTGGTGCAGTCAATACGATAGTAAATGAAAGATGGGCTATATTAGTTCATAGAAATGGTTGGCCACTTCTAATAGTTATTTGTTATACAAGAGTGCAAAGTTGCTTTTTAACCGCGTGCTCAAGTTTGATGACCGAGCTAGCGAAGGATTCTTAAATTGATTTCACAAATTAGAATCCTGAGTGTTAGCGAGGGAATCAAAAGAGCACGAGCTGAAAAATCTTTGCACTCGAGTGCAACACGTAACTTTTCATCCCACTTCAACGAGGAAATGACTCAATCCAAAAAAAAATACATTTGCGCATTATTGACAGTTTCAGTCAATTCTGTTGGCGTCAAATAAACTTCTTTGACGCTAGAGTCACTCTTTTAGGTTTTTTAATTGTTTTCAAGTTTTTTGTTTTAAACCTAAATAAAAAACCTAAATCCAAAATAATATGTCGTGAAAAGAAAATGGCGCGCGCAAAGCAAATTAAACAAAAAGTACACCAAGAAGGAGCCGAGTCTGAGTTTTTAACAAGTTAAAAAAGGTTGTATGATAAATTCGGCACTATGGAGGTATAAGTAAAGAGGTTTAATGATGTTTTTAATTCAAAAACTAAGTGCACATGATGTTCTAAATTCAATTTTACTTTATCCTCTAGCTAGCGGATAAAAACGGCTTTTGCACTCAGATATCGAAGATCAAAAATACTCTTTCCGAGATGGGGCGATGAAAAAACATTTTATTCATTTGATAATTTCATGACATTTGTATAAAATATAACATTGGCTGCATTATTTCATAGAAATTTCATGAAATAATCGAAAATGAATAAGATGTTTTTGAAAGTGGCAAACCATTTGTATGAACTGATATAGCCCATCTTTCATTTATTGTCGTATTGACGGCACCACCCTGTATAAACATGCAGTAACAACGGATTGAATGACGTAGGTAGGTACACCATACACCAGGAGGCCCAAAGGAGTTTGATGATTACAAATTATCGTTGAGCTACGAGTATTAATACTGAATCTCTTGTTGCTCACACACTCAACACCAATATTGTCTAGCTATAAGTAATATTATAAGTAATGTTAATTTATTTGAGGACTTTAAACTGAAATCTTTAGCTTAGTAGACCGCATCGTTCCTATGCACCATTGGAAAGCTGGGGGACCTATAGGCACACCATGCTGTCAATTTCTCAGGATAGGTAACGTGTAGCTGCGTTTACCATCAGGCGAGTGGGGGACTCTACGTCGATTGACATTACCTCGATAGTTTACTTCTTCGCTGGGTTACCTCAACCTCGATGTATCTTTGCTTGCTTGCTTGACACCCGTATAGTATAAAAACGAGACACCTGCTTACCCACCGCTGCTTGTTTTTATGACGAACTTTATATACAGGCTGGTGCCTTCAATACGACAAAAAAGTAAAACATAGGTTATATTAATCCATAGAAATGGTTTGCCAGTTTCAAAAACATCATATTCATTTAATAATTTCATGACATTTGTACGAAATAATATGACATTGTCTGCATTATTTCATAGAAATGTTCTAAAATTATCAAATGAATAAGATGTTTTTGAAAGTGCGAAACCATTTCTATGTAGTAATATAGCCCATATTTTAATTTATTGTCGTATTGACGGTACTATCATTTATGGTGTGATAATTGCGTCAATTTGTCAAGCAGCGCTAAGACTACAGGCAGTTCTATGACAGTTAATAACTAACCTGGAATCAGTGGCCCTGACAGGTTAATATTGCTATAAAAGATAGCAACAAACAATGATTTAAGTATGTATTATGAATATTATATTAGAATAAGAATATGACTGTAATATTTGATTAGGAAGCTGACTAACATAATGGTAAGCTGTTCTCGAAACTATGATGCATATTGTAATATTATCTTCATACCAAAATTGTTTTGATTCAAAAATCATTTCGCTAATCTCCGCTTTGATTATACAGGGTGGTGTTGTCAATACGACAATAAATTAAAACATGTGCTATATTAGTTCATAGAAATGATTTGCGACTTTCAAAAACATCTTATTCATTTGATGATGATAATTTCATGACATTTGTATGAAATAATATAACATTGGCTGCAATATTTCATAGAACTGTCCTAAAATTATCAAATGTATAAGATATTTTTGAAAGTGGGAAACCATTTCTATAAACTAATTTAGTCCATGTTTGAATTTATTGTCGTATTGACGGCACCACCCTGTATAAATGCCTTACGAATAAAATCCATTAAGATCGCCGAGCAACTTTGCCGGCCTTTCAATAAATACAGAACATGGCTGAACTCAACTTCACGTTCATTCAGGAAGAGTCACGTTGTAATTAAATCGGATCTGACAACACCTGATACAGGTATCACGCACTGTACTCTACGCGTTGCATGAAGAACTTGAGAAAGGTTTTGTCTGTCTATCTCTGTCTGTCATGCTTGGAAGAGGTCTCAATTTACTGTTTCCATCTCAACATCACACACAAAAAAAATTAGTACCTACTGTTGAGTAGGTACCATATGCTCGGACATCTACTGCAGCATTAGGACAAGTCCTCGCCGCCTCCATCTTGCCGGCCTTTACCTTTTAATGGCTCTTGAAAGTTTAAAAGTATGACAAAGAAAGAAACGAGTTGTCGTTTCTTTTTTTGTCGTACTTTCAAAACTTAGAATTCTTTACTAGTAGGTGTAATTTGCTCCTGGCAATAACAGAGGTACTGTAGCGGACTCGATACTCTTTCGCCACTGGCAAGGTGTAGTTTGACGTCATTTCAAGTTAGGAACGCGATTCGCGGGGGGACGTCAAACAATAGGATTTGACACACTTCTTCCACGACCGCCGCACCAGCTGTATACCAGTGTTGTTTCCTAAATAGAAAAAGTATCAGTCTGTTCTTGTTGCCCTGTCCAAGCGTCTGGACTCTTCTTACGCTTCACATCAGCAGTGTTTTTAATCTGTCGGAAAACAGGCGAAGATCTGAAATTCTGTTGCTGTCATTTTTTATCGCCGTGTGCTAAAGTGAGATGGGATATAAGTTTTCAAATCGAATCTGTCTTCCGACATTTATGAAGAAGTGTGCAGGTGTGTTTGATTCGTTGGCTGACTTTGTTATGAAGTCTAAACGACAGAAAAATAGCATTTAGATGAGAATAAACAAGTATTTTTTGTTGTTCGTCAGTCTTCAGGTAATATAATAGTATATTACAAGCTTGACTATGACATTTTCAAGTCCGGGTTTGATTCAGTGAGGCGGTTAATGATGAACTTTAATTTGCTTAGTTTTAAGTTTAATATGTTTACTATGTCATTTAAAAGTACTAATTGGAAGAAGACCATCTAATTAGATTTTTACTCGAATAAGGTTTAATCTGGCTTAGTTTGTAGTGATATAATTGTGCTCTTCTATAAGCTACACTGAAAACAATATTAAAGCAGACTACTTCGGCTACATTTGTAATAACCAAAATTTAGCGAGGTTGTTCGGGTTAGAACTAACTTGATAAAATGATAAAAGTGATTGAAGTTAACTGATGTACCTATATTTGTTATAAAAACTATAAAATAACTTTGAAATAATGATAAATGATATAAGAAGGCGCAACTTGATTGCTTGATGATTGCGAACTGATTTGGTAAAATTATAATTTCTAATAATTAACTAATGTGTGTCAATGGTGAATATGCTGATGTGTCAATGTACGTGCTTGCTCGTGCAGAGGTGAAATTAATAATATAATAATATTTATACATTCACACCTATTATCTAGCCCAAAGTAAGCATCATTAAGAGCTTGTGTTATGTATACTAGATAACGGAGAAGTAATGATAATAATATGTACCCATATAAATATTAGAAATATACTAAATAAACATATAAACATATAAACATCCATGACTCGTAAACAAATGCTCGTACTCAACATACAAACATTTGTTCCTACCGGGATTCGAACCCGGGACCTCTTGACCGAGTAGCCTGGGGTACAGACCACTCGGCCAGCCGGTCGTCATTACAGTTACATTATGTACCTATAAGCCACTTTATTTTTGGACAGGTGCTACCTTACGTTATGTAGTCACTTTTTTACTACAGGTAGTCGAAAGTTCAGGTGGCATTTTTTTCACTGTACCTACATAGGTGGGCGTGTGTTATTTTTTTTTCACGGAGCTAATATTCACCTTTTCTGTGTTTGCTCAACATTACTTACTTATTTACTGTATTATAATGTGTATTATTGTGGATCTGTAACTATTTTCTACTTATTTGTCTCAGTTTTGTTATAGAAAACTGTTGATCTACCAACAAAATGTAATAAATATAAAATATCTAATACAAGAAGACTTTGATGACTCCTAGAGACTTTGATAGCTGCTGAAAAAGTAGGTATTCCTTCAGTTAATCATTGAATTCAATAAATTAGTATTCCTAACTGACCATGAGACACAATGGAGACCTAAGTTCGTGTTATTATTATGGAGATGAGATCAGTGCGCAGAATTGATAGAATACAATCAGGATAACTACCCAAGATTTAGATCCAGTTAATTAGACGTTTGGTATTGAGCGATCATTTATTCGCAGTTGTTTTTATGAGTCATTTATTTATTTTTATCAATATAGTAATGTCTGCTTTCACTTCAGCTATCTGTGTTGTGATTGTATCGATAAATAGACACATTCCCAATGGCGCGAGATACGCATAGTACACTTTATCTTATTCTTAACAAATACATGTATTGATTGGCAAAAAGACATAAGAGCCGCTTCACGAAAAGCGGTTACAGTAGGCCTCAGCCAAAACACCAAAATAATGTATTGTTGGTGGTAAGTCTTTGGTTGACATCTGACGACAATCTCAAGAACATTTTACAAGAGATAGGTAGGCTTTCCAACAATGCAACAATGCAGTTAGAGCACTGTTGGGGTTGCCACGCCATTGCAGCGCATCAGGTATGTTTGCTGAGGCACATACGGACGGGTTTCGCGCCATTCTACGTAAGAGGGTAGCCTCCCTGATGCGACGGGTGCGGGGGAGTGCCAACAGTCTCTTGACAACTGTTGCAGACCGATTTGACGGCCCCATCCTTAAATCCAAGGAAACGGGCTGCTAAATAAAAATAAATAGGTTTTGGAAAAATTTGTAAGTACTAATACTAGGTTTTGTAAGTTTTAAAGTGTTACTATCAAGCTATGGATGTATATTGGCTCGAAATAAATGAATAATAATATTAATCTGAAAAGCATGGAATTTTGTCAGGATTTGAAGCACTTTACGCCAAAAACTGTCAAATACTTTTTTTGACATGTTTTTATTATTTTTTCCCTCAGCAATTAACATCTTAGAACACATACCCACCTGGTAGTAAGCGGTTACCGCCGCCTATAGACACCTGCAATAACAAGGAAAAGCACTTGATATTGCAGGTGCGTGCGAGCACATATAAAATACCTATAATAAAGTAATCATAAATAAGAGCGCCTAGGAGTAAAAATATCCTCTTTTTTCATCCTTGTCAAATAGAGTAACCGTTTTGGTTGGATGCAGTTTTCAATCACTGTACTGTACTTGCAGCGAATGTATCGCATCACATATAATATCATAATCATAAGTTTAATGATCTTATGATTAAAATTATGATTAAACTTTTAAAAAATAATTAGTTTGAAATATATTGTAAGTTACTCATTTTTTATTATAAGAAATAAACTTAATTATTAAAATTTAATTTGAACTAAGTACACATAAAAAAACCAATAGATTTTCTATTTTGGAGAAGGCGAATTTTGTGGGTTTATTTGGCTACTCAGAAGAATGAAATAATAATACGCGAGTACCTATATACACACACTAGGTAATGAGCACAAACAAATAACGTAATTATAATAATTATAATACTTTTATCTTTTGCGGTGTAACCGACTTGTGAGACATAGCGTACTCCTGCGACCGCACCTTGCTGCTTTATCTACAGCTTTACGTAATTAGCATGAATTGTTTAATAATTTTGCGTTAGTATATTCAAATTTCCGAAAACTGACACTTGTGATATAATGGGTGATTACTTGATTAGTTTATCGCTCCATTGTAACGATTATAGCCGCTTAATCGACAATAACGATCATAAAGTATAATTTATTATAAACTAACCACAAAATACTTATTGACTTATTAATGAAATGTAATTTTAAACGATGCCAGAAAAGACGACACAGAAAGTAAATCAAGTAACCCCCGGCCTCATGAAACATATATCTCACACCATCTAATTGAGACTATTCTAATGAGCACAAGCACGTTATATCTGCTGTAATTTTCTGAAGAATTGAGCATCACGCAGTGCAAGATCAGCTCAAGGTCAGCCTTTCCGGGAAATGCTTCCCAATAATCAAATCAATAAACTAATAATTTATTCGCCAAAAAAAGTAACAGTAAACCAAATTCAACTCAATCGGAACTGTAAAGGTTAGTAAAACGCTTTTGTCAAGTACTAAATGAGCTGATAGTCATCAAACGCCTGAACAGATCTTCATAAATTATAGCAAAGAACCATCTCAATTAAAATCGGTTGATTTCATTTAGGAGCTACCTACGATGCCACAGACAGACACACAGATACACCGACAGGTAAAACACAATTCCAATTTATCATCGGGGTTTAAAAAAAATGAAAATAAATAGATACTGAAGTAGATGTCCCCAACATGACAGCCCAAAAGGTGCCTTTTCACGCCTCCTTTGAACCCGTATCGTAGGGAGTAAAACCGCCTCTGTGGTCTTTTATTCGGGACCACCTACCTCAGATCTTGAGGTCTGGAGTTCAGATCGTTGGTGGTAGGGCTTTTCTATGTACGCCTGGCTAGCTACCACCATCCTGAGTCTGCTGCCATACCAAATTAAGAAGGTAAGAAAGCCAGTTCCTCTGCAGTTGAGGAATCCTGGTGCTCTTATCTCGCTTACATTTTCAGCCTTGTTATCACTTCGGTTGAGGTGGAGGCCAAGAATTACCACGTTGAGAATATAAAAAGAACTATCCGTCTCATGGTGCAGCAGTTCCTGACACGCAAGGTCCACCGTGGACAGTTAAACCTGACATTTCAATTTTAATGTAAAAAGGAAACTTGATAAATACCAACTTGCTAATTGTCGTAATAACAAATAAAAAAAATATAATGTTTAATACTTTAATACTAGTTTAATACTTGTATTACATAATTTTTATAGCACTCCTTCTCTCTCCTATCAGCCCGCCAGGGTCCATACTTAAATGTCTCCGATAAAAATTTAATTAGCAACTAAATGTACTTTTGGAACGCAATAAAGTATTGAGTATTGCTTCCATAGACCTTATTTTGTCACAGAAGTGACACTCAACTAAATATATGTTTGTGACAGTTTTTTTTAACAAAACCTGTTATAGCCAATGTACCTACATTTGCCAACACATTTTATTTGGGTTTCAACGCTTGATGTACCTTGATTCAGACATACGCCCGACTCCGATCCCTAGTGATAGTTATATGACTATGAGATCGTAACATAGGTAATATTAGCCTTACGCTATCGTCATCATCTTACCAGTCTTTCGTGGCCACTGTTGAACTGAGGCCTCCCTCATCGTCTTCTAAATAGAAAGGTTTTGCTTAGCCTTACGCATGTAAAAAAAAAAAAAATTTGAATTGTGTTGTGTGTTTGTTTGAATTGAATTTGTGTTTGATTGTGTTGTGTGTGATTTTGTTTGATTGTGAATTTTGCAGTGCGTCTAATAATTTGGCCAGGGACTGTAGTCTATTAAGCCCCTGCGGCTACCAAGTTCCCCAGTATAATTTCTTATCTATACATACATTATCACCATGTGTGCCATCTCTTGAATTCGTTAGGGACAGGTGCGCCCGCGCATGACCCACATACCCGCGGCTATCGGCGCCTGCGATAACACTTTAATGTCCAAGGAATATTGATTCCTCACTTTTTGCAAGTGCCAATTCGTGGAAAGTGAACGTTATTTACTGATACGGGGCTGGCGCTACGTGACAATCATTATTATTATTTGGCTCCTAAGATTAATATGTAGGTCGTGTTGCTTTTTTGTATATGAGTAATATAGTTTTAATTCAATGCAGGTTGGGCAAGGAATCACATATTATATATGTTTTATTTTTAAGTCGCAAAATAATTTAGAGTGAAAAGTACCTAAATGTTAAACTTACGCATCGAAGCTAATGTTACTACTGTGTAATTTATTTTAAAAATTTATATATATAGTATGTGTATGCGTAAATCACGAGGATTACCTATACTAACGAATTCTTTAATTTTCAACGTCTCGCCTTTTCTTTTGCAAATAATTATAGCTTTGAGTCACTAACTACCACCTAGTAAAAATAAAACAATTTCTTCGTTTTGGCGGCCAAAAACAGAACTATTGAATATTGTTAGAGAGGTATTCAGGATTAAAATTAATTGACAATTTGTTAATAATTTTATTCAAGGCCTCGGAAAAAAACTCATAAAGACAAGGAGTCGGCTTTGAGAAAAGTCGTAAGTAGCTGACGTACAAGTAGTAGTACCCGAAAAGAAAATAAGAGAGACAGCATACAAAAAGAGATGAGATCCCATCAAAAACATTACATGAAAATAGTTGCAAGTAGGTGGTAGGCCCGTATGCAGGGTCATCTGGGTAGGTACCACCGCCTTTCTTATTTCAGCCGTGAAACACTTCGCTGTGTTTCGGATTGAAGGGAAAGGTAGCCATCGTAATTACTGGGCATGGACGGCATTTCATCTTAGGCCCCAGGATGACAACGCACCTGCAATATCAAGTGATTTTTCCTTGTTATTGCAGGTGTCTATAGGCGGCGGTAACCACTTACCATCAGGTGGGCCGTCAGCTTGTGTGTCATTCAGTTGTATAAAAAAAAAAAAAAATCTCGCAACGCAGTTCATAAGCTACCAAAAAATTTTGAGATGTAATGTGAAACCAAGTCGGTTATTTTAGTCAGAACGGGGTGTCCATAGAACTCAATTTCCACCGACTTGTCTATTTCAAAAGTGACCGTATCAATATTAGATATTTGTATTTTTTTAATATATACAATTAACTAGGCCATTGTAAGGCCTAGCCCTATTTAATTGTCAACTATTTGAAATATATTACAGATTGAAAAGAAGTTCGCAGTTAGCTTCCAAAACGTGTTCCATTTCTTTGGAATCGCCATTATTATTTGTTGAGCGTCACAAACATAGCCGAAACCACTTTTTTAAGTGTCAAAGATATTTGTGCGTTTAATGTGAGTCATTGTGATTATCAATTAGTACATTCCTATCACACTCAGCACAAAAAACGTGCTTCTAAAACAACCGATGCCTTTTGCGGCACATTTTTAAGGCTTTTGTTTGTAAATGAGGTGCGGGGAAAGATTTCGGAAATGCACAATTCGTGCAGACATTATGAAACACGTGCAGACCCCACTGCATAAACTAGCCCCATTTGCATGTGTTTGGCCCGACAGGTGACCATAGGGTGTTTAATCACGATAAAACAATTAACGAGTGGCACAATCGCGATCCTCATCAGTTGATTACGTCGACCGTGTTGAGGCTAATTGTTTCAATGAACTTGACGAGGGGTTCCTATCAAGATATGTAAATATGCACGTATATCATTGCAGCGGAATTAAAATCATTCAACGAATTTAAATTTTTGTGCGAAAAACAAAAACTTTTCAAGGAGTCTTTGGATAACAACAGCGAAGAAATTATTTTGAGTGTAGATACTTACAATTTTAATTTATGTTCGTCAGAGTAGGTTATTAAGTTTTATGATGATAAATAGTGACTAATTTCAATGAATTAAGTATGTAATTTTAATTATTTTTAGCTGTTTGGGAATAAAATTTTAATTATTTGTAATTAATAATTTATTGTTTATTTATTTGTTACCCATTATTAATAATCATGTTATGTTTATAAGCCCTCTGATGTTGCTATGGCCTTACAGGGCGTCACATGTAGGTTTTTTTTTTATACAACTAGATTACAAACAAGCTGACGGCCTACCTGATGGTAAGCGGTTACCGCCGCCTATAGACACCTGCAATAACAATGAAAAATCACTTGATATTGCAGGTGCGTTGTCATCCTGAGGCCTAAGATAAAATTCCGTCCATGCCCAGTAATTACACTGGCTACCTTTCCCTTCAATTCGAAACACAGTGAACTGTTTCACGGCTGAAATAAGAAAGGCGGTGGTACCTACCCAGACGACCCTACATATAGGTATACCCGCCTAGAAAAATGTACCATCATAATTATGTATTGGGACACGCAATAAATAAATTGAAGTTTCAGAGTTTAGCTACTTTTTTTTAAAAGTATTTTTTGCTTTAACCCTTCTTACTTTGTCTTTCCATCGATTGATGCGCTGAATCCGTCGCCGGAGTGATTGTTGAGTACCGCTTCGTTATCAGCCGCCGCGATCATTAGTCCTTTCAACATACTCGTTCGGTATAATGAATGCACGCTACTCGAAGATGTAGCAATCTCGTTTCGAAATTTTAATAACGATAGGATGCGCTGAGACTGGTTCTGGGGCGGGCTGTTGCCGGGGGGACGGCTGCTGGGGGGAACAGGGGGCGTGGCTTTGGCTGCGCGCGCGCAACTCTCGCGCTATTTGCCCGCTCAGACCTCCTAGACTTGGCAGTCAACGGTCATTGGCCGATGCTACGATGTAACACGTAATGAAGATTTTCCTATTGCATCCATCGAAGTGATCGATCGGCGATCAATAGAATAGTTTAATTGCTGGATAATTAGTATGATCAATTATGCTGTGGTTCATTTGAATAGATCGAGGACAAGCGATAATTATTGCGGTGAGCACAGTCCTTAGTCAAACGTAATACCTAATCATGTTTACGTAGAACTATGTAAATGCTTGCGTTTTCGGGGTCGTAGTTTCACGGCTGAGTACAATATCTGACGACTTCATTACCATGGATTTGAGGTTTTAGATTTAGCTAATTATCTATACATACCTACCTACTTTTGCATTGTATCTGAAGTCAACTTTCCAGGAATATAAGGTTAGGTAATAGGTATAGGTATTTCATGAAAGAAATCAATGAATTAGGAAAAATATTATAGTAACTAAAGGTAGGAATCTAGGTAGGTATATCTACAATGTACCTAAGTAGGCAACGACTAATTTTTGCATCATACTTAATTTCACAAAAATCAACCTATATTATTTTTGTACTTAGCTAAGACTACACCTACTAAACTAAAAAGTTAAAGCTGTAGAAAAACGGGTAGGTATACCGACCTATTCTGTCTGTCACATAATTACTTACACTTATATGTCACATTAATTATTGAAAACTAAAAGAAGGATTCAAGCATTTGTATTTATATTTAATCTATTTTCCTGAAAATAAATGCTGCTATATTTTTTAATAGATACCTGCGTGGCATTTGACAGAAAAATGTAATGTGATTGATAATATAATAAATTTTAAACAAATGCAATTAATGGTTACTTAAGCACGTTTAATCATGTGTTTAATGTGGTAATTTTGTAGGGCTTTGATATTGCAACGTAACTTTAAGTTTTTTTTTAAGCAAAAGGCGCAGTCGACTGTATGATATATTGCAGACCCTACAGTTTGACGTAACGTGACTACTCTATGGAAGTTGAAAGGTATAATTTTTAACCGACTTCATCAATATTGGAAAACAAATGAAATATCTTGTATCACAAACCTGTAGAACTATAACCTATGCCTGTAGCTATTACTACAAATTATTTGCTTGCATTCAAGGGTTGAATTATCTCCAAATAGTGCTGATGTGTGTTAAACTTGTATCATTTGGTTAAACTACAAATAGATTGGAGCGATCACATACGGTATGCAGCATTGTTGACTCATGGTCACCTTCTTAGGGTCCCGCGGGATGACAGTTTTTATTTTCATAGACATCATGTCTAATAATGTCTATTGAGCTAAAATACAACCCAAAATTAAAAGTGAGAACAACAGTAATCTGTCAAGCGGCGTTATACATCTGGAGGTCTATGACAATTGAAAAAAATCAATTGTGTCTGGTATCTGATGATTATCGGGTTCAAAAATGCAAATTCGTAGTCCGAAGCAGGAAATTACTGTTAGAACTTATAAGTGATTAGAATGTTTTACTTTAAATAAATTAAAAAATAACACAATGTTATTCGTTCATTAAATTTTGAGGAGCTCGGTGGCATAGTGGTTTGAGCGCTCTGGTTTCATTTAGGATAACCAAGCAACTTTCGCCATGATCGTCTCTGGATGGGTATATCAAAAATGTCTAATCTCGAGCGTCTCCGTGCTTCGGAAGGTCTAGGTTGTTGCTTGGTCTCGGTTGTTACTGCTTTAACCCACCAACCCGCATTGGGCCAGCGTGGTGGTGTTATGGCCCAAACTCCTTCAGCTGTAGGCTGCGGTATCCGCTTGACATCAAACGGCGGGGCGACCACCTTACTTTACTGGTATAAACGTAAGTATGGCTTGCGCCGTCACATTATCATACTGATGTTTATACCACTAAAGATAGGTGGTCGCCCCGCGGGTCATTTGCTTGTTTTACACCCTTGTTGTAAAATAAGCGTAAAATGGCATCACCATCTGTCAATATCTTATTGTATTGAAACAAAACTATTAAACTCAAATCAACAGGTTGAAAAAGTAGGTAAGTGTCTCTTCCTAGGTGGTAAGCCCGTATGTATGTAGAGCTGTCTGGGTAGACTGGCATTTTTCGCTGGCTGGCTCCGTTCGCTGTGTTCCGGATTGAAGGGAAAGGTAGCCAGTGTAAGTACTTACTGGGCATGGAACGCATTTCATTTTAGGCCTCAGAATGACAACGCACTTGGAATTATTTCACGTTGCTATTGCAGGCGTCCTGTAGGCGACGATAACCACTTACCACCAGGTGGGCCTTCGGCTAGCTTGTCATCAAGTTGTTTAAAAAAAGTCTTAGTCAGTTCTTTCAAAAATTATCTACGGAACCTTTAAGTGTGTCTGGCGCGTTGTTGGCCAGTTTTATTAGTAAATTATCATCTCAATTGACAGCTGATTACCCCCGCCGGCCTTCATTAGTGCCCGATGACATCGAGACGGGCTTATGGCTTTTTAATTGTGTTAAGTGCCGCTTGATTTACGTCGCCCCTATGGGCCGAGTGGCGTTGTATCCGAACGCATGTTGAAAAGTTTTACCAACAAAACGTTCATAGACGCAAATTAATTAATTTTGAATAGTTTGTCGAACTAAGTATGAGATTATTTGTAAAAGTTATTCTATTTTTGATCTTAGAAATTTATCATTAAAAATAGTGAAAAAGGAGTTGTCACAAAAATGTATGGTGACCCAGGTCTATGTACACTATACTAAAAATAAGAAGAAGTATTCAGAACAGTTATCAACTGCCTATTTTCTTTTATTTGCTTTGTTTCGTGGTTAAAAACAAGATTTTTTATACAATAACCCTGCAACACAGCCAAATATTCATTATTTCACTTTGGTGTACAAACAAACTATGCATGAAAACGATTTTTTTTTGTAAAACTAGATGACAAACGAGCTGACGGCCCACCTGATGGTAAGCGGTTACCGCCGCCTATAGACACCTGCAATAACAAGGAAAAATCACTTGATATTGCAGGTGCGTCGTCATCCTGGGGCCTAAGATGAAATGCCGTCCATGCCCCGTAATTACACTGGCTACCTTTCCCTTCAATCCTAAACATAGCGAACTATTTCACGGCTGAAATAAGAAAGGCGGTGGTACCTACCCAGACGACCCTACATACGGGTCTACCACCTAGTAGTAATATTAGTATTTTTCGTGGATTCAGGAGATGCTTCCTGATTGTATGAGATAGTGTTCGTTCATATACCGGGCCGGATACGAAACATCTTTACAAGAAACACTGAAAAGACGATAAATAAATAAATTATAATATAATAATAATAAATAAGTACTTTAGTTTTCTAATTAAATGTATTTTTAGAGGTGGAGCTAGGCTGTTTCCAGGAGCGATAGAAAATGAACAAATGACATAGAATTTGTCTAGATATAAAGCACCATTCCACTTAGAAACGTAAAATGACGTCATCAGCTGTCTATCTCTTTCAAAAATTTTCGCAACATGGCATGCGTCAGGGCAGCGGCAATCAAAATTACGTAGGTGACCAGAAAAAACGTGCCCTGCAGTAGAATGCGAGCCTGCCACCTTTGATAATCCTGGTGACTGCTAACCAACTACGGAGGACTTGAGAGAACCCTTATAAGTTCTTCTAGCGTTTCCATTTTTTTAATGTTCTATGTAAACTTCGTGGTATTCAATACAAATATTATTTATTGCATACTTAACAAAACACATTACAGAACAAATATTTGACGACCGCCTGGCCGAGTGGTCTGTACCCCAGGCTACTCGATCAAGAGGTTCCGGGTTCGAATCCCGGTAGGAACAAATGTTTGTATGATGAGTACGAACATTTATTTTCACAAGTCATGGATGTTTATATGTTTATTTAGTATATTTCTAATATTTATATACATATTATTATCATTATTTCTCCGTTATCTAGTATCCATAACACAAGGTGTGAGTGTATAATAATAATAATAATAATTATTATTAATATACATACATCCATATATGTATATTCCTCGAAGCACACCAACTTTTAAACGCACCAAAAGTAGCGCACAAAAACTATTCCTCATAGCACACACCATTTAAATAATCAAGAAAAAAAAATTATAATTGTATTTCTAGAAGCAAACCAACGGCCAAAAAATACCTTCACAAGTCGTAGAGACATAGAGTACCTATCAACAAATTATAAAGTATCAAAATAGTATAAATATCAGACAGGGGCCAGACAACTTATTTATATTACATGTCGAACGAATAACGTAAAACAAATACCTACAACAATATCATTTAATTCAACGATTGCGTTGTTTTAAACTTTATCAAGGAAAATAATTTTAGTATCCTATTCCATGAATCCATCATTCCTCACTGATTTATAGACGGCAAAGTAATGATCAATGAACACAGTTTGTAAGCCGTTAACTATTTAATTTAAATGGTATTTTCCCTATTTAAATTATGATTATGAAATAATCTTTCAAGTTGGCTAGGTTATATCATCGATTAGAATATATTATCTTTGTTAGTGCCTACAACTTTAACCAATCACAGCTCATTTTACAGATTTCTAAACAAAATTTGTGAGAGGTAAGTCTGGAACGTGCTTTCGACTTTAGACTTGAAACTACTGCATTAAAAATTGCTTTGCCCTAAGGATCAGCCCCCTTGTTCTCAACTGTCGGTTCACAGATTCGATTCGAAAAGTCACATGCCGTCTCGTTTACGCACTGTGATAAAAAGTGACAGGTATAGAGTTTCCGAAATTCGAATCTTTTCCGACAATTGTGAATCCCCAGGAATAACAATCCCCAGGATTCACAATTGGCAGGGCGGTATCACTTCATACTAATATTCATATCATTTAAGACCAAATGCAGTTAACATTGAAGTATCAACTAAGACCATTAGTTTAACCTAAAATTGAATTTGGTCGGCTTATAATAGGTTAGAATTTCAGGTTCAGGTCGACAGATGACCGTATAAAAATGAACTCTATGCTTTTTATTAAAATTAAGCCTGTTGGTGTAAGGTAGTCCACCTTAAACCAACAGGCTTAATTTTAATAGTAGGTACTTATTTTGTAATAGTATTATTATTTATTACATCATTTATTTATTACATACAATTAGAGCAATCTACTGCCTTGCTGCTCGAACATCTCTTAGAGACGTATTTAAAGAAATAAATATACTAACAGTGGCTTCTCAATATATTTATGCTTGCATAATTTTTGTGCGTCAAAATTTAAATTCCTACTTAAGACACAGCGATGTACATGCATTAAATACAAGAAATAAAAATAAGTTGATCTTACCGTCTCTAAGACTGCATAAAGTTTTTAATACTTTTATGGGTCAAAGCATACTTTACTATAACAAGATTCCTAATAACGTACTAGACTTGCCATTTGACAAATTTAAAATTCTCATTAAGAAAATTCTAATGTCCAAAGGTTACTATACTATTAACGATTATATAAATGACAAAAATGCTTGGTTGTAACTTATAGTGTCATATAGTTATTTCCACCAATAGCATTTCATTGATTTTCTGGTTGCTGGAAGATGTCATGCTCTCTATAAGTTTCTGCGGTGGTGGCGTCGTGTGCCGGGTCGCTCCGTTCCCTATAATATGGTTGGGCGGAGCGATGGCTGGCACATGCGTCATACTTGTGAACAGGTGCCACTAGTGGAAATGGTCATCTCTAAGCTTCCTTGATTTTGTAATAATTTACCTACATATTCATCAATAGTATCATTTTTGAGGGATTTTTGAGGTATATGGCATTATAGGATATTATATATAAAACAATACAATTATTATTGTAATGACGTGGTCAGACAAGTGTTTAAAATTAATGAAAGATGATTGGCTTTATTAGGTTTTTGTATATTAATTGTTGACCTTTGTGTATTGTAATACCTATATTGTGAAGGTGCATTGTCGGACAGCCTTTAAATACAGTAAATATGCTTGTCATTAGGTACTTATTGGTACTTTAATATACCTTTTTTAATACTCTGTGCGACACTGCACTGCTAAATACCATTACTGTGTAATTAAACATTGTAACTTAATAATTGAAAAGAGTGACTACACGAGTTTGTTGCCGGAATCTTCTCGGTAGTTCAACTTTTGGAACCGGTGTAAATTCAGACAGACTGACAGAAAGACAGACTGACTGACTGACAGACAGACAGACAGCCAGACTGACTGACGGACAGACGGACCGACAGACGGACCGACAGACAGACCGATAGACAGACATTATAACATTCTTAGCTTACGTAGATCCAGATAAGACAGTGATACAAACATAATGTAATTGTTAGTTAGTTAATATTATTTTTATGTGATAGACATAAGGGTTTTTTTGTTGACGATTCAAAAGTGCTTTTTGGGGGGCCTAATTGAATAAAGATATTTTCATTTTCATTTTCATTATTATTATTAAAAAAACAAAAAAAAAATAAGCGGTTACATTTTTTATTTTAAATATTTTTCGAAATAATTTGTTCATTTGCCGTCATGCAACCTTCATACAGTAAAAGACCAAAAAATACATTTTAGGAGGTAAGTACCCAGGTACTTAAATTCAATTATTTTTTCCTTTTTTGTTTTTAAGTTGATTGTATTTTTGTTAAAAAAAATTTTGGTTACAGTATAAACTCTATGCTAATAGAGTTCTATATGTAAAATTATAATTAGATCCTGTCTTTTAAACAAAGGAGATGATTCATATCCGGCCAGCTATATGTAAGTACACTATCTTTAAATATTCGGGAAAAATACTAATAATTCATTTTCATGCATATTTCTTTGTACAAAATTTGAAGTTTTTCCATGATGATATTTGACTGTGATACAGTATTTTTTTAAAAAAAAAACTTGTTTTGTACCACGCAACAAAGCAAATAAAAAGAAAATGGACAATAAACACTCTCCTGCACATGTTTACCCATGAAACATCTATTTTGTCATGTAAAGCGCTCTATGATTCCCGAATGCCATCATTGGCATTTCCCTTCTGTTGAAATTCGGATTTGCTTGAGCAGCATTCTCCCGTTTTTGCGGCTGGTTTCTGGACCCTCCAGGGAGCCAGGTGCCACCTACGTGGCCAACGTCGCTTGCATATTCAATGGTAATTAAGCTAACAAAAAGGAGTAATTGTTATACCGATGGCTTAATATGCAATGTTAACAAGTGGGATCGATTGCAACTGACAAATATGGTTTAAGGCGTGTAAACCTCTGCTATGTTTAATTTTTTTTTTAATAAAAATAAAACCGTATTCAAAACACTAAAAAGGTAAAAATAATTAAATTTCAGTACCCTGGTAGGTACTTACCTCCTAAAATGTATTATATGGGGTTGGTGCTTCACTTTCTATTGTCTCTGGAAACAGCATCACACCAACTCCAAAAAATACATTTTAGGAGGTAAGTACCTGGGTACTGAAATTTAATTATTTTTTCCTTTTTAATTTTACTAACAGAAGCAAATACTTGAATAGCTTTGGAAAAAAGTAAGACATGTCATACGTGCCTATAAAATTTGAGGTTTGCCCTTGATTTCCCTGGGATCCCATCATCAGATCCTGACTTGGTGACTATGGGACCACCACAGGAGTATACTCTATCGAATAAAAAAAGAATTTTGAAAATCGGTTCACAATTGACAGAGAAATTGGTGAACATACATAAAAAAAAACATACAGTGGAACACATAACCTCCTTATTTTTTGAGGTCGGTTAAAAACATGCAAAAGTGTTTTTTTTTTCATGTAAATTTGAGCACTTTTAGCCGACTTAAAAGTTTTCAATTGGATCGTACGTTTTTTATATCAGAACTCCGTCATTTATGAACTGATTTTGAAACTTCTTTTTTTATTTTTAATGCCATACTTTCAGTTTGGTTTTATAATTAAATAACTGGAAGTAATATTCATCCAAATAAATAAAATTGCATATTTCGCTTTCCTCTGTCTTTTCAGTGGTGCCTAAGATACTTTTTTGGTGTTAGAATAAGTATACTACCGTATAAAAACCTACTTAAATGAAATTATTTTTGCCTTTTTAGTGCTTTTTTTTAAATACTTACAAGGACATTGCAGCTTAGGCCGTCTTAGGCCTCAGGGTGCCAACGAGACAAGTGTTTTTCCTTGTTATAGCAGATGTCTATAGGCGGCGATAACCGTTTACCACCAGATGGACTGTTAGCTTGTTTGTCATCTAGTTGCCTAAAAAAAGACGCATTCTTCTACATGTGTTTCGTCATTTAATTGCTTACATATGTTTTTCTTAACTTGTATATTATGGCTTGGCCCTTTTGGCTTAAGAAGGTCCCTTGCAGACTGAGATCGTCTCTGATACCCTGCTTATAAGAGGTTACCTCTAAAGAAATATGAAATTAGAGTATTTTTTGGATGATTATTAAGATGGCTGTGGCGTGGCAGTGACAGGCTACTCGTGTCAAAAGGCTTATGGCATTCTTATTGAAGACAGAAGAAAGGAAAATAAAAAAGTAATTTTAGTATTATTAAGATTAAGGCAGTATTGAAAATTGTGGAGACCTGCTCTTCAATTTTGAAATATATTTGAATAACATGGTACACAGCACATCAAGAGTAACAGCTTGATCTTAATACCTTCCTTACTGCGACATTTTTAGTGCAACTGATACACTTGATTTGCTGTCGTCTGTACCTATAAATAAACCTAGTATAATTAGACACTTTTCTCTGTCACAGTTAGGTATTTTCCTATTAATACATCGCTCAGGTGAACTGACCTTTCCTAATCCAAATCGAGAGGGCCCCCATTCATCTCCTCTACACCTTTATAAGAAACTACGTGTGCTTACATAACGTAGATAATGAAAATACTACGATCTGTAAACTGGAGGTGATTGGTTTATACCAGGGTTTATCTGATTGGCTCCCACACTACTCCGCATTCGTGTTTATCGATTCGGCTACGGAATAAAAGACATTCAGTCAATGTCTGCACGAAAAGGATCTTCAATGTTGTAAGTGTCACCTAATAACACGAGGAGATGACAATAACTATCTAATAGACACAGCTATACAAAGCGGCACACATATGTTACCTACTTGAGAATATACAACGTTATTGTTTCTTAATAGGTAAGGTATATTTTATTGATTGTCAATTTTGAGAATAGTTTAACATTCTATGTCAGTATTTATGTATTTGTTGTGAATCAAGACATTATTCTAAATTTTATTTTTGACATTATTTTACATGGTTGTCTATTATAGATGGCTGGTAAGATGATGATGAAATGTTTGTAAAAACCCCGGGTCAGGGTTCGATCTGTCTCAGGACGTGAAATTTTTCTAGTTTAGATTTTATTTATAAGTTAATAGATACTAGTTTTCCTTTCATACGCTGTCACAGATGTGTTGATTGCTGTACAGCACACGAACATAACACTTTAGATCAACCTTTACGTAATAGTAATAAGAATGCTTTCGAAGGGCCTGAGTCACTCGTGACTTCTTCTGATTGTACAAGGCATCCTCCCGAATTTACAGTCAATCGCTTTCTTCAACTGAGCAGACAGAAATAGCTCCTGACTGGACTCATCAGAATATAATGGGATTTGCATTTTTATTGGCCGTCCGCGGGGCGCTGCCTCACCTACCTTACCCGCGCAGGAGTTTTTGCTACTTTATATTGATGCTGATAAAAAGCTTGTCTCAGAAGAAGTACTGATTTGAAAGTCAAATTATTTATTCAGAGATCACGCAAGCACCATTGTTTGTGACATTAAAAAACTGACTGTGAAAAGAGTTGTAATAAAAATGTTTTTAAATCATTTGTTTTTACAAACATTTGCCCAACGAGCATACGTCTGTCTGATGGTAAACGGTCACCGTACTATTTGGAACGTCTTAAAAACACGCACACGTTTTTAGCAAGCATTGCTACTAGCACGGCCTTAACCGTGTTTTGAATATTATAAGGTTCCGTGCTATCGTCCGCAGGTGTTGCGGCGACACCAAGGGTTGTCACGTCAACCAACCGTTCGGTCGGCGGGCGTCAGACAATTACTGCTCGTTAATTGCATACTAAAATGCAATAGTTGCCTCAAAACATTGTCGCTCAATGACGGCTATCAAATAGTAATTGCTTTTGAATGAGTTTTTGTGCAGATATGAGAATTTGTGGTATGCATTATAATATGGCCGCGAATCCGCGATGATATTTTGATAGCGACATTTTTTATTGACTTGCATTAGTTTAGTGCAATATTCGTGACAGTGCTTAACTTTTAAAATAAATAATATATTTTTTTTAATTTTATTTCATTAGGATTATTCTTATGAGCCCAAACACGCTATATCTGCCGTTTGTTTCTGAAAATTTGAGCATCCCACAGACTATTAGATGTTATAGAATCCAATCAAGGTTAGCATGTCTTGGATTTAGCGCCGAAGTAACAGTCAAACAAACCAATCAGATCTGTAAAAGTTATAGTAAGACCCTTTTGTCAAGTAGGTAATGATCTGATAGTCATCAAACCACGCCAGCTTTAAAAAAAAAGAAACCGAATCAATATAGGTCCATTCGTTTGAGAGCAACGATGCCACAGACAGACACGTAGATATACATACAGACACGTCAAAGCATAATACTCCTCATTTGCATCTAAATATGACACGATACCAGAGAATCGAATATACTGTATAGTTCTGTTTTTAACCCCCGACGACAAAACAGAGATGTTGTAAAGCTGACGTGATCCAGAAGGTACTTAGCTATCATTTATGAAGACCTGTTTAGGCGTTTGATGACAATTAAATCTAAAGCAATCGCTTGTAAAACCTTTTTCACAAATATTTTTCTACTTCATGAAGTTATGTTTTCAATAGTTTTATCCTTTTATTTCATCTCAGTAAGTCTCCCTCTGTCGTATCTGTCTGGCGTTTTGCTCAATATTATTAGTTCAATTTAAGTCTGCAACTTCCGTGACACAGCCGATGCCAGGAGGCAACTTATACTATGCTCACGCAGTTGCTTTTCAGTATTGAATAAAGTTTGTTTATTCTTAAAGTGGTGATTTATCATCCATACTTATATTTTAAATGCGAAAGTACCTCTGTCTGTCTGTTACCTTTTCACGCTTAAGCCGCTGAAGTGATTTAGATAAAATTTGTTTGTAGATATTTTGAGACCATGGGAAAGATACTAAGTATTTGATTTCCACGCAGGCGGAGCCACAGGCAAACACTAGTCATAATTTATGTTTGAAAAATTATAATTAGAATAAAATATCTAGCTGTCGCTGGCTCCCACAACAAGTCTTTTTTCTAGTTTAGATAGGTATTCTACTTAATATTTACAAATTTAAAAAAAAAATTAAGAGCAAGGAGGAGCTCAAGGGCGTAGTGGTTTGAACGCTCTGTGGTTTCGACTACGAAATCGAAGCAACTTTCGCTATGGTCGATCCCGTGATGGATCAATCAAAATTTCTAATCTTGAGCTCCTCCCATTTAGGTAGGCCTGTGCCCAGCAGTGGGAGGTGTATAGGCTGGTGATGATGATGATAAAAGCAATGACTGACTTTACCGGAAAGTAAATTTTTATGCAGGCGTTTTTCCGGAAGAAAACTCAATTCTGCATTATGTACCGCTTGCACTAACGCCATAACGCTTCAGGTATTAAAATATCTTCGTTGCTGCTGGATTCGCGTTTTCTATGATTTGTTACGAGTTTGTCTAAAACTAAAATCAAAACAATGGAAAGTGAATAATTGATTGGATAAAAGAAAATTATTTAAAAATTTTACATGTGCTGACATTTCAAAATAGAGGTTGAAGCACTGACATGTAATTAGTATTAAAGCATTGTCTGTGGGCCGGCGGTATGGAAACTTATTGAACAGAAAGGTTCGAAATTTAAAAATTTCCACGCTAGCAGTTAAAATGCACTTTTGCATTCTTTTTTTTTCAAACAAATTCTTTCTGAGCTTGTGAGGTGAAAAAATGTACAGTTGATTTTGATAATAATAAAGAGATTTTTGGGTCTGTTATTGTTATGCCTCAAATTCTGAATATATTTTTTTTATTAAAAATGCTTACAATTACCCATATTATTCGCTTGGAGAGAGCTCAAAGAGCGGTCCTAAAGGTTATGCTCAATAAGCCTTTGAGTTTCCCTACTAGTGAGCTTTACGACATCTCTGAAGTCCTCTCCATCAGGAAACTGTACGTGCTAAGCGCTGTACTCCGAAGGCATATTCATCTCTCCTATGACCCAAATCTAATTAAAGGCAAACGTAGAAGCGACAAAGTCTGTCAAGTTTTGTGCTGTCGATTGGGTATGGTTTGCCGTCAGTTTGATTTCTTCAGCGGCTCTCTGCATAATAAAGTCAATAAAAGTCTTAATTTCTACCCGTTAACCTACAGAGAATGTAAAGCCACGGTCTTAAAATGGACCCTCAAATTGTCCTATGATGAAACAGAAAAAATACTATTGCTTAATTAGTCCCAAAAATATTATATATATATATATATATATATATATATATATATAATTATCTTACTCTCACACACACACACATACACACACACACATGCGCGCGCGCGCTCTCTTACTTTATTCAATCTGATCACGTTCGTAAAAACATAGCTGTAATTGCATTTATGTGACATCACTTTTTGTAATTGTAATTTTATTTTAGTAATTAATTATGCTCTTGTGTTTCGAAGCCTCCTCAGTTTTGGAGGTGGGCGTTAACAACTGCGACACAGTCATTTGACTAATGCAGTTTTTATCGTTCACATTTTTATGTTTATATCTTTTTAATGGTGCTCAAATAATCATAATAAAAATTATTATTATTATTATTCAAAAGCAAGTATCTTCTGTTATTAAAATATTGAAGCATGAGGCAATAATATTCCATATAGCTCTACAGGTCTGTGCAGCAAAAGGCTATCAAATAATCACATTAATCACGGTGCGCGCGCAGCGTGTCATTACTGGCCCGATGCCCTCAGAAATGTATAACGCGACTTGAGATCATAGCCAATAACAAATAAATTTAAGATTACATAGTACAGCGACCATTATAGAATAAGTGACAAAGGCATATGCATAAAAATTACTGGATTAATTTTATTTATAAGTATAAAAAACGTAAAGTTATACAACTAGGTAATACTTTTTTTATATTAACGGGGTAACTCTTGGTCTTCATCTCACTTGATGTTAAGTGAAGATAGGGCCGACGATGGAAGCGAGCTTTCAGTCGGATTCCTCAACCACAGAGGAACTGGCTATCTTACCTCCAACTGCCGGAACACAACAATGCAAACATTATTGTTATGGCGGCAGACTTAGGTAAGATGGTGGTAGCTAGCCAGGCGGACTTGGAAAAGCCCTACCACCAACTAAACCGAGCATAAATTTTCTGCCGCCACGGGAATCGAACGCCGGACCTCTAGATCTGAGGTAGCTGCCCCCTTATTCACAACTGTCGGAAAAGATTCGAATTTCGGAATCTCTGTATCCGTTACTTTTTATCACGGTACGTCAAAGCGAGATGGCATGTGGCTTTTCGAATCGAATCCGTGATCCGACAGTTTTTGAATAAGGGTGCTGGTCTCAACCACTAGACCACAGAGGCGGTTAACTTAGTGAAAACAGAATTGTGTTTAGCCACAAAATTGCCGAGATTTTAATATCGTTCACTTTTAAGTTAATGTCTTATGTCCCGCTGCTGGGCACAGGCCTTCCTGCACGGGAGTTACACATTTAGGAGTTTGACCCATAACAGCGCCACGCTGGCCCAATGAGGGTTGCAGCACGGAGGAGCTCGAGATACCAAATTTTGATGGACCCCATCCCGGAATCGACCATGGCGAAAGTTGCAACTTTATTGTGTACTGTGACGTCATATTGGATCTCCTTATCGAGCACGCAACTTATCAATACTTTTCTGAGATTCTTTTAGTATTGTAAATTGTTATTGTGTAGAATTAAAAATTAAAATATATGCATTTTCCCTATGAATTGTAGTCCTGTGAAAGGTAATTAAGAAATTGCACCGCGGCAGTATTAAAAGTAAAGCCATGTTTATTTATCCAACAACATTTACTGCGAACATATTCAGTTTTTATAATAGAAACCAAAGGGCATTATTACCAATAAATGCCGCAGGTTATTATTTATGTCTCCCGTTACTCTAAGGACGTGGAATAGTGAGTCTTTGTTTTAAAGTTTACCGTTATAATGTGGATGGTTTTAGTGGTGCACCGTCCATTGCACCAATTACACTAGTAATTGCCGCCGACATTCTACAAACATTCGCCGGACTTTCTATATTGTATAAAGCAACCTACATTCTCTTGAGAACATGCAACACTCAACCTATGAGCTATCTTTTGTACCATAGAGAAATACTGAATAGTATAAATATTAAGGAAAACCGTTGGTATAGTTGAGTATAGTCGACAGCACATCAAGCGAAACGGTTTGATCTAAAGACCGTCCTTATTCCTTTCGAAATAAAGGCGGTTTTCGTAGTGCAACTGTTACACTTTATGTGCTATCGTCTGTACATATTGAATTAAGAGTTTCCGCCGCAAGGCTTTGGAAACCACGGATTCTAACGAAACTTGCCCAGCATAAGCAAGTCAGGCTAGTTTTAGCCCTACCATCATCAAAACCGAGCAGAAAATTTTCGCTTCCACGGGAATTGAACCCCAGACCTCCAGGTCTGACAAGTGGTCTCATTTATTAGCCCACAGAGGCGGTTAAAATATTTTAAAAAAACTTCAGCCCCATATTTGCTGCGTCTGAATACACCATAGGCCTTACACAGTGAAAATACAGTGTGTAGTATATAGAGGTTTACTATGATGGGCCCGTCGACAGACCATCGACCAATCTCGACGGGGCTCGGGAGCGGTGCTTTATGGTTATTAGGTCTGCGCAGGCGCATCCAGCGCGTAGACATGCGCCGCGACTTCACTAACAAGTTATAATAATTTATAAAGTATTTGTTGCACGTGCAATATTACTTTACATTTCTAACCTACTTTAAACAGGAGGGGTATTCAATTAGCCTGTATTTATTGTCTGATGTAATTATTTTTGGTTTTAAAGCGTACTTACCTATACTTCTAGATTGGTTCCTTTTAAACTTAGTAGTGATTTAATAAACACTTTTGCAGGTGCAGAATTGAAATCCTCAACATAGCACTGTCAAGCGACAATAAAAAATAATACAACAATACTACAACAAGCTTAAGTCAGACAGCTAAGCCGTTATAGTAATGTCATAATCTATTTTAAACACAGTTTAAAATCTACTTAAAAACAACAAAAAAAAAACATAATTGAATAGAATAAAATAATGTACTCGTATGTACTGAAGCGGCAGTTTTTAACATTCATTTAAATTCAATAGGATATACTTCCTTACCTGAATTTAATTATTTTTATGTCTTTTTAGTATTTTCAAAAGAAACTCTCTCGTTTTAAAGTGAGAAAAATGGTCTTATTTGTTTTATGGGACCAACGACCGGGGCCTTCCGAAGCATGGAGAGCTAGAGATAACAAATTTTGATTGAACCATCCCGGGATCGACCATGGCGAAAGTTGCCTTGTTTCCGTAATCGAATTAAGAGCTCTCAAACCAGTACGCCACCGAGCTCAACGTCTACTACAGATATTTTATAAATATTTCTTAAATTAAAAAAAAAACCTGAAAATGAGTGACATTATTTGTGTGGCTTTGTCTTGCTGCTGAGAGTAAGGTCACTGAAGCCCCTCGAAGAAGCGTAGCGTGGATAGGTTAGGAGAGGGCTTGAATGCTATCTAATCTATGTCTTTCTGCAGGTTAGTGTTCACCAGGTTCGCATAAAAACATCCAAACTCGATGCTTAAACAAAATCCCGGCGATGAATTCTGATTATGAGAGCGGAGGGTCGTGCTCTTTTTATATCGGCGAGGGATCAGCGTCATTAACCCGCCACAATTTGTGAGACACCGGCGCGGATGTGTTATTACGGCCGGGCCTGCGCCTGCGCCGGCGTCGCCATAGCGCGCGTACGCAAATCGCGGCGACCGACGGATAAAAATAATTGCACCCGCCACCGCTACCATTATCTCAAACTATACACAATTACTGGCCGCCTCCCTCACCAGTATACTACGCTCCTTCCGCGGGCCTGTTCAATTTCACCTCCACGCCCTTTCATGCCTTTGAACCTTCGTACTGTCAGTGACAAAGCAAGCGATGTATACTGAACACAATAAAGCCTCCTCGCGTGGTACAATGGAGGGTATTCGTCGTGCTCATTACAATATTAATCAATGCTTTCACATCGGCCGGTATAAATAAACTCTACGCAGAATGGGCTGAGTATCGGTTGCGTTCGCGCTACAGTAATGCGCCACAAATGATAGTGTGCGGAGACAGCGGCCGCCGCGGTCGTTACCTGCCTACATTATTACGTGCACTAATCATGTCATTCTACTAAAGCACAGAGGTCGATCACCATTTTTATGACTGCCTAATTAGATGCTCAATCCGAAATTCGTAACCACAGCTCTATTGTATTTATTTTCTAAAATGTAAAGGTAGTTATAAACAAACAAAATACTGCGCAAGCATTCCTACAATTGAGATGTTACCTAAGTTTGAACTTGGCGCTATTTTTCACAAATTAGGAAAATATACGCTACTGTTAACCGTAAAAACAATTCAAACATAAAATATAAGGAATATTCTTGAAGTTGTACTGTTTTGAAAATTAAAAAAATGGTCATATTTTTTTTCACAATTTATCAAAAATGTTAATGATATTAGATTGCTGACATCAATTAAAACAACTATTATTATGACAACTATGAATGAAAACATACTTAGTACATAGTTATTTTCAATTTTGTCAGTATGCTCATACATTTATTAGTAATATGGGAACATGTGACGTCACATGTTCCGTAGATTTTCTATGGAGTGTTTTCGGACGATGCGCCGCAACACGTCAAACATACCACTATATCTGTGAAACTATTGATCTTAGACATACTATTTCTTTTGCAATATTTCTTCATGAGTTATAAACTTCTTATGTATGAAATAAAAAAAAAGTTGTCAACTACCCTATTGCAATTGTCATCTATGACCTAAGTAATCCTTGTAGCCATCTTCACCTAGTTGTTATTGCAAGGTAAGAAAATAACTTCTGTATTTCATATCTGTATAAATAATTATAAAACCTATGGACTCCTGACCTGAGTGCCTTCGCGAGGTTTGAATTCCACATTTTCCATTTTTGTATTAATAATATTTTCATTCATAAATTTTTGTTTCTTATTTTACTTATTTTAATAAACTAGGTGGTAGGCCCGTATGTTGGATCCTCTGGGTCGTCACCACCGCCTTTCTTATTTCAGCCGTTAAACAGTTCGTTTCGGATGGAAGGAAAAGGTAGCCAGACGTGTTTAACCTAAGGCCTCAGAATGACAACGCACCTGCAATGCCAAGTGATTTTTGCCCTTGTTATTGCAGGTGTCTACATGCGGTGGTAACCACTTACTACCAGGTGGGCCGTTTGGTTGGGTTTCGGTTGGGCTCATATGTTTATCCCATGTAGGAAGGCCTGTGCCCAGCAGTGGGACGTATATGGCTGGTGATGATGATGATGATTAAGGCTCAAACAGGTGCACATCTACTGTTTCTAAATGAAACTTATCAAACTAACTTTTTGAATAATCACAGCAAATGTATTTTTGACATAAAATAAGTTGAAGTCGTTATGACTGTAATTGAAAATGTAACCTCACGATTTGCTTTACCTATAACGAAACATAATAGTTATCTTTATTATAGATAATGAAAATAAACGAAGAAACATCAATCATGTTTGATTAGAAATGATAATAAATTAATATAAACTCGTACGTCTGGTTGTTGTTACAACACAAATGCTATTACGCAACTTTCTTGCTAAATAATAATTAATTTGATAACTGAAATTCGACGTAAATATCAGAATCGCCTAGTGCGGCTATAATTTCGTTACTATAAACTTAATAACTTATCAATTTGAGGAAATGAGATGAGGTTACGACGCAGATTAACTCTGACCGGACAAAGGGCCATAATGGAGGATCGCGATTTACATAATGCGCGCGCGCAGCCGCCCGCTAATTGCACCGCGAAATTATATTGATCGGCGGTCGGAGATAAATGGTGATTGCTATGTAGCACTGCGCGAGGTAACAAGTGTAATGGAATTAATAAAATCAATCCTTGGGGTCGACCTGCAGGTGAACTTTGGGGTTTTTTATACTACGTTATAAATAATATATAAGTTTATAATTTTAAAAAATCTTGGTATGAAGTTGAAACCTGTAAATATTAACATTGTCATTATTCCATAGAAATGTCAGGAAATTATCAAATGAATTATTCTTTACATAAATCTTATGATGTGTTTAAAAGTTGAAAACCATTTCTATGAACTAATATTAGCCCATGTTTTAATCTGTCAAGCGTCGTTATCCCACCGGAGGGCTATGACAATTAAAAAGTCAATTTATCTGGAATCTGATGCTTGACGGGTTAATTTACTGTCGTATTCGTCACTACCCTTACAGTTTGTGTAATGAATGCAAGGAGAAGGTATTATAGGTAGGTACTTAAGTAGAAATAAAGGTACCTCCTTAAAGAAATTAAACATCAATGAATCGTGAACAATTGCATGTCATCAGCATTATAGGATCGAATAATAATACAATGAGGTTATGAATGTGGCCAACTATTATAAAGCAAAACTAAATTTGTATTGTATTTGTATTCATTATGTTACAAGATAAATTAGCATCTCAATAACCCAATTTAGGGTTCAAGACCAGAAGGGATTTTTAAATCTTTTTTAGTTTTTCCTTATATTCTTCTGGCTAGGGTCTCGTCAGGTTCTTCCTTATCTTTTTATGGCTGGAGAGCTATTGTCTAGCATAATGTTGAAGACCTCCTTCCGTTGCCACCGCTCATCCCGATCTTGTGGAACCCATTCCATCCTTTCACTCATCTATCTTTTGTATCAGTATAAGCAGTATGTCTCTGAGGTGCTTTATAATATAAGTAAACGATTTTATTGACGAACCATCAGGATATGTCTATGTGATCCTGATGGTTCTTCAATCAAATGGTATACTTCTACTTCCATTCTACTTTATCATCACCAGCCTTTATACGTCTCACTGCTGGACAAAGGCCTGCCTACATGGGAGAAGCGCACGAGGAGTCTGCGCCATGAAACCACCACGCTGGCCCAATGCGGGTTGGTGGGTTAAAGCGGTTGCAGTAACAACCGGGACCAACGGCTTCACGTGCCTTCCGAAGCACGGAGGAGCTCGAGATAACTTTGATTGACCCATCCCGGGATCGACCTTGGCGAAAGTTGCTCTGTTTTCGTATCGAAACCAAAGCGCTCAAACCACTACGCCACCGACCTCCATTCCACTGAATTGAGAGCAAACCTCTTGTAATGTTATAGAATATGCAACATTACGTGCGGAATGTCCCGCGGCAGAGGACACTGACGCGACCGCGGTGAAGGTGTTTATTACTCATGCCCATTAGCGGATTAGCCGCCGCACCACGCCTGTTTACATTCATATTAATTTCACTGTTTGCTATCGATAACTTTATCGCCTTCAATGCGATCTATAGCTGAATGTTTGCTCTTCGTATCGGCCGCAACTTGACCGATTTCATTGTCTGATTTACTTATCGAAGGTACGCAGAAACACCAATAATAGGATAGTTTTTCCCCAATAACATAATGTGCGGCAGCGTGATTGAGTGACTAGGCAGTATTCGCTACGAAAAACTGTAAGTAATCTTAACAAGCAACCTAATGTTCGACATTAAATTATAAAACACTGCGTCATCTTCCCGTGAGAAGTTTCGTGGCGTCGTCGTCGGTCAAACGAGCCGGTAGCTCATGCGCCGAACACTCCCACATGCAACACATGGACATGTCTCTCTATCTGTACTTACTTACCACAATCACATCTAATTTGTATTTCAAAAATTCGCTGTTTCTATTATTTAGCCCATAATTGGGCCAATTGGGCGCTTGGTATGTCTCACGTCACGCCCTAGACTATATATGTACGTTTAGAACTTTTTGAAATTTGAATTCACCGGACTAGTTTTTCTAGTAGCTTCTTAAAACGGTGAGCCCTTGGTAATTCGTTCGTGAACAGTGCTTTATTGCATACGAATTATGGTAGGAGAATAACACCCCACGCGACCATTTACGTAAATAAAATATTTCTGAGTTTGATATTTTTTATCAACTCAACGTCTGTGGTATGAACTTTTATGCAATTTATGAGGCAGTAAATCGTAAAGCAGCTGGTTATCGATTTGGTTAATCCTCATCAAATGGCAAGCTCTGGTACAACCAGTTTACATACTAAGTCATCAAGTTGAGAGCTATGCACAGAATACTTTTAGGGCTATGACTTGTCTCATAGTGCCTGCCGATCACCTTCATTTCAATTAACAAATTTGAGGACTTTTTATCCCGACGCGACTTTTTATATAATTTTTAGGCACCCCTAATTAAGTAAGCTAGTCTGATTTCAATCCAAATTTAGTTTTGTCATCACCGTAATTAGGTATTATTAGACTATCACCATCTTCGATAACGACATTATTATCGGTTGGTTCTGTATAAATATTATGTCACATAGTATCTCCTTATCTTTTTGCAACTTCAAATCAATCCACTAATGTAAAATCATTGCATGGAAAATAGTATAATTTAACTGTCATCGAATTTCTTACAGTAGCTAATTATTTCGAATTAATTTACCACGTCTCGCTAATTTTTAAGGCATCAAGCGAGGTATCCATGAATCGATTGACAAAACATTGAAACCTTCTGAAGGAAAAAATAAACCGGGTCGATCGACCATTGATACCGATTGAGTCGAGGCATCCGTAAGTAATTAAAATTGGCCGCCTCGACAAGTCGGCTTTAAGCTGTGTTTTACTTTGGACTTTGTCATTTACCTACAGATACTAACAAGATAACTTATTGGGACTAAATATCTTATCCTCACATGGTATTTTAGAAATCTATTCTAGAACTTATTCTGAATAATAAAGATGTAATCAGTACTTATTTGTTCGTTTTCATCGTAAGGTATAAAATAAACTATAGTTTTTTGGGTACGCTACTCCCGAAATACTGTCACTACTCTTAGCTAAATAATATACCGAAGTATAAACTGATGTATTGTATTGATTCTTTCATAGTCTTTTCGAAATAAATCATTGTAAATAAACTAAGAACTAGAAATTCTTCTTTCTAGAAATTCTGACGTAGAGTTTCTAATTTTTTGTTGTTTTAGAATCTGGAAATCAATGGAGCCTTCTGGAAATCGATACGAGATACTCATTATGATATTCCCAATATTTTTATATACCAGATCATTAGGTCTAAACATGCAAAGATACAAATCTTGATGTACTTCTGAGTACAAGACTTCGGTACATTTACAAAACGGTCAAGAAATGGGTTATAATATTTTTTACTTTCAAATGTACATCAACCTTTTCTCTTTGCTCTAAGATTCATTCAACCAGAGAACTGTATATAGTGTTCTTATTTTGCTACAGTCAAACTAGAAATGCATGTTCAGATTCCTGTCATTCTCCAGGAATCGAGTAAATAAAAATTGTCAGCCAACTTAACTGGCCGGCTTCGGGAACAAGAACTGGCGTCCGCGCAAATATTCTCAATGAACATAATGCACTTACTTTTTATACAAACCTGTTCGAGTACCGCTCAGGCCATCTGGTTAAGTTTTCTCCAGAAAAATTGATGCTTAAATGAAACAAAGCACTTTGATTTGTGCGATTTTGCTAACCTACTTGTTTTATAGGTTTCTTTGATTTTTTAAAGATTTTAATATTGGGAAGGAAATTTAGCAACATCGCCAGCCAATATACGTCCCATAGCTGGGCACAGGCCTTCCTACATGGGATTAACAGATGAGGAGTTTGCCGAGTTTGGGTCATAACAGAACTACGCTGGCCAACGGTAATTCATAACCGTAATGAATGAATGTCAACTTTTCTTGTTCACCCAAAATCTGCAATCAAGTTCATCGGGAATTCTGGGAATCTTTATCTTAGAACTTATAACTGAAATTGCATTTGTTTAACTATAAATAAGAATGGAAAAACTTACCCATTAAAACAATTCAAACTTATAACTTATGAAATATTGTAGAAATTGTACGGTGTAAGTAGTCTTCGTGTAAGGACTCTTCTTACTGCTTCACATCAGGTAATGTTGGGTCATTCGCCGTGCTTTGTATAAAAAAAATGCTTTCTATTGTATGTCTTCTGTAGTCATAATTATGTCTTACTGAATGAGTTACGAGAGGACAGCTTTTCTGAACCAAAATCGAGATCAATCTAAGATTTTGAGACGTATGTTAGTCTATATTTCAGAGATTATAATAAACAGAGCAGAAACTATTAAAACACATGAAGAAACCAAAGGTAAGCTTAGTCGATACCTACGTTCCGTTGCACGCTCAGGGTCACATGACAGAACCATTGAAGTGCCGTTCAGGGCGCATTGTGTGGCCGTATATGCACCGCGCCCAGCGCCCACCGCGTAATTAATTTTAATTGCTGGCTCAATTCGTTCTCCGTATGAAGCCACTTGACCACCCGTTTTGGTTAAACGTCTCTATCGTTTACATCTTGATTTTAAGATCTGCTGGACCGGCGGTCACGTGGACGATAAAACTCGAGAAATTGAAGCAACAAGCTTACATCTTTCGTTTTTATACCAAAGTAATATGAACTCAAACTCTATTATTGTATCATTTGTATCACTAGTGACCGCCCGTGGCTCTGGCCGCGTGGTTAGCTATCGCGACAGAAATAGCTTACAGGTGTCTTTATTTTTAGGTAAAAAAGAGGCGCGAAAAAGCAGATTTTGGGCAGGCAAGGTGGAGATGGCTAAGCTGTCCTCGCATATGATCTATTCTTACCGTTTTACATCAGGTGCTGTTAAGTCATTTTCTGTGTTTTGTAAAAAAAATAGTAGATTGCTTTATATGGGTGGAAAGGAATCAATCCCTACGAGGTTGTTAGACGCCCGAGCGCAGTGACGGCGGCTATAGTCGCAGTAGGGTTTAATTCCTATTTCCCGTGTGTAGCACTATACTTTTCATTTCAAATGCAAGGAAAATAAAAAATAGTTTTTGTAATAAAATTTATTAATAAAAATACTCCTAACATGAGTAGAACCTATTTAAAATTAGTTGTAACGTTAGTACAATTTGAGAACTTTGTATTTAAATTTTTGTGTGGAATGTTTAGGCTGTTACATATTGTACGCGAAACTTGGCTTTGCTGGTTTTCTGTAAAAGTAGGAGACCCTGGTGGTTGAAAAGAAGGCGAAATCCATGGCAGAGACTTGATGTAGTACCTGGTTGAGGCGAATTGGGGCGTATATTTAAAGAGTATTTTTGAATTTGGAACACATCGCGTTACCGCCTACTGGCCATTCTTGGGTCATTCAGCCGAATGCTTTTTTTCTTCTTCATTGTACCACAGATTGTACGTAACCAAATTCAGTTCTATTTTTAAATTTTTTATTCTCGCCCTAGGAAAGGAAGCAATTAGTATGAGTTTTCCCGCCCGGTGGTGGGAATTAGCATTTTCCTCCAAATACTCAGATCAAGAAAACGCTACTTACCGAGCATGAGGGATGAAAAACCCTTTTATCATGTAGCCAACAAACGCCTGAACTGATCTTTATAAATTATAGCTAAGAACTATTCTAATCACGTCATCTTTCAAACGAGAAAAACAAATCAAAATCGGTCCATTCGTTTGGAGCTACGATGCCACAGACAGACTCACAGATACACAGAAACGTAGACAAACACGAAAGGTCGCGGGTTCGATTCCTGCCTCAGGACGTGAAATTTTTCTAGTTTCATTATATTTTAATTACTAAGTAGACAAACACGTCAAACTTATAGCACCCCTCTTTTTTCGTCGGGGGCTAACGAAAAAACAGTAACAGCACGGGACAAACAACTGTCATGAAGAAGCAAAAAGCGACGTACAGTCGAATTCAGAAGTAGCTGAACACTTTACCTACTATCTTATCACAGCCTATTGCCCTTTTCTGATGTTCATCGTACAGTCAGCTATGAAAAGATGTAAACGATTTTGATCCTTATTGCATTGACATAAGAGGCAGAATGTTCACCTCTTATTGATGCTGACTGTATACCTTGAACGAGTGGGTACTCAACCGATATTTCCCAAAAGACTACAGAGCTGAACCTCTAATAAACTAGGAAAGATAACTTTGATATTGCAGGTAGTTGATTTATACCGACAAAATTAGTTTTGTAAAAGTTTTTTCATCGCACTAAGCTTGTACTAAAATATACGATAACTTTTTAAATAGCTGATTCATAAGTTGCCAGTCTCATGATGGTAAGTGACCGGCTCTTCCACATTGCGATAAGCGGATGCTGGCGGACGTAAATCACCGGCGGCGTGGCGGCGGCGGGAGCGGGGCGAGCGCGCGGCGTGCCCGCCGCGACACACAGCCCGCGGCGAGGACGGCCCACGACACACAGACGGATACTCCACCGTTCTAACTGAATAAACCAACCCCAAATCGATAAATTAGCCATTAATTGGGATTATCCACCTGTTGCAGCTTATAAGAAATCAATAAAATATTACCGCAATTAAACTATTAATGAGCCTTTAGATAATTAATGTTTAATGTACGTTAAGTTCTAATCGAGCGGATCGTATGAAAATAAATCATGTCAGGGCAAAGCTTTATATTAGGCCACGGCGAGGTTTTGTTTCGCGGTGAAGCCTTTTTGCGAGCGGCGTGGGGCGCGCACGCTCGCGACTCTCAATAAATAAATTTTACTAGATTATCAGCGGCTGCGCGCGCGCCGCGGTAAGTCACTGCCAGTGCCAGCCGCGTGCAACGGCGGTGCGGTCACTCCACACTAGTGCCTGTTATAAAGTTAAAACCAGGGAAACGACTGGACTTGATGCTAGCGGATTACAGTGATGAACTTAAAACTTTGGTCAGTACATTGACACGATGAGAAGCGGACGAAACTTTCCCCGATGTTTCAACTTCATTTAACGAAAATATTTTATTAAAGATTGTTTTACATAACATGATATCAAATTATTAATTTAAAGCATACAAGGAAGTAAATTTATGTTTTTAAAAATTATTAGTGTTAGATTCATAAAATAGAAGCACCGCTCAGCTACGTACCGCGCGGCGGCCGTCGAGAGGCGGCGGGCAGCGATATTCAAACTCGAGCATTTACTTTATGGCACTCCGGAGCACATGCAATTACAACAGTGCGCCACCAGTGCGCGTGAGAAGATCCGCTCCTTTATTGCACTTGTTACCACGCGCCGGCGCCCGCGCAGCCCGGCCGAGCTGACCTCGACCCTACCCCCTGGACTTACGGTCCACCCCACCCGCAAGCCTAACGCGGCACTTAACAGTGCTAAATTGTTGAACGCTTACACAAATATTATTTCGAGGAATAAATCCAGTATCTAACTGCTAAGAAGCGCATGTCCGTTTGTATGGACTTTCTGATACATGATCTGTTCTGTGTTGCAAGTGTGTTCAGCTGGCACGCTTGCATTTTATCACTTATTTGAAAAAAGACGTGTTTATTTACTCCCCAGAGTTTTCCAAATTGATTACAATTAATCTCGTATCTTGCGGGTCGCGATCAAAAGATAGTCTACTGATCGGCTGTATCGATCGATGCGATAACTTGAATCGATCGGCATCAATGAGAGCCTCGTTACGGCACGAGAACCGCCGCTAACGACGGGACAATTTTCCCTCCTAAACATTCCTAACTTTGACTGCTGTACATAAAAATACCGGCAGCTGACGATGCCCTTAAGAAGCGGCCCTTCGACGCGTACGCCGCGATAGTGTCTGCGCCTGTGCAAAAACTGTGCGCGCCGATGTTAAATCAGTCGGAGGCAAATGACAAGTCGGTGATTACGGCAATTAAAGCATAGCAGAGGCAGTGCGGGCGGAGGCGGGGCGGGCGCGCGGCGGAGGCGAACGCAAAAACGTGCGCGCATCGTCCGCTCATATATATGCGCGCTGCCATTGTCCTAAATATGCCAAGATGTCGGCGCAATATCAGTGGGATATTTTGAAGAATTCATTGAGAGCTGCTGACACATAACTACTGACACTACATTGTCCAAGGAAGCAGGAAACTGGCATCAAGTATATGTTACAAGGAGATGATAAAAACAGAGATTTGATCATTCACTGAGTAAAGCAATTAAAAAATAGTTATGGGTCTGGAATGTGTGGCTTGAAAAGTAGAAATTGTTCTAACACTGTGGGGTGATTTCTCCAAAGAAGACTTTCTTTGGAGAAATCACCCCACATTTGAGTTGATCGAGTCTTTTAATTGTCTTAGTGAAAAGGTCATATAATATTATTTGTATGTTGAAAGTATTTATTTAGAAAACCAGCTCTACGAGCTTGAAATCTATCGATAAAATGAAAGTCATTCAAACAAAACAGTGTTTGTCGATATAAATCGTCAAATTTTGTTTACAGAGAAATCCGTGCGCACAGCAGGCATTATTAACATTTCGTGAAATCCCGGAAGATGACAATTTTGTTACAGCTTTCCATCTTCATGAGACAACCTTTTGAACCCTACCCACTTAAATAGCTGGTAGATTTTAAGTTACTATTATTTTGGGAAACCACCTCACTTAAGTAATTTTAACATCTTCCGTGAATTGTTTGCATATAGGGATTTTAAAAATATGCGTTATCATCATTTCCCCGTGACATAGTAAACACACGCGAAGCCAAGCGTGACCCAATACTAACTTACACAGTTGATAATGCAGTAGACAAGGGGTCTGATTCTTTCTCTCAATATGTCTATGAAAAGTATAGCAAGTTAGGTGGTTAATTGAAGACCGATTCATAGAGAATGGTGTTTGGGATCTCAAATATCCTTAAATTTATCAAATGATTTCCCATGTGTGCAATTAAAAATAAGATGAAGCAGCTGTCCATGCTCAGGACAGTTCGCATTCCGTCCCTGACATTAAACCGTTAAATTTAATAACTGTCGAAGCATTTATTGTATACTATACTTCGATAAAAGACGTGCTCTGAGCCCCGACTAAAGGTCACGGATAAATTAGTTGACACTACCTCATTTTAATAACCAGTTAAAAGTTAACAAAGCTGAACTTTTCTTCATGGAAGCACTTTACAGTATGAAGAAGAGTTCAATAAAGCACGCCAATCTGCTTCGTTCACGGAAGACATAAAACTGTCGATCCGGTCGCTTATCGCCGCAGCAGCCGACGACGCCGTGTATTAAATGGATCTAGTGTCGATGACAATCAGTGGCATAGGGTCCGGCGTCGAGTTTTTCACGTCCGGTCGCAGGTGGCATTTCCTCGATTATCATGCGTTTAGTTTTTGTCGGCGACAATTACCAGCATCAGTATGCAAGCGGCCCGACTGTTGCGGGCGCGGGCGCGGGCGCGGGCGGGGCGCGGCGGGGGCGGCTCTTGTCCGCGCCGTGGGAGCTGCGCGCTCGCCGAGCTCACAGTCCGATCTAATCGCGGATGCTGCTCGAATGTATGATTTAATATCGAACATATTGAACCGCGACTCCTCAATCAATCGATAGGTATCGATATTTCTAATGAATGTATTAAGCAGCCGTTCATTCAGTGTAGACGGCTTGACTTGTAAAATATCGCTCGCGTGAGGGCGAGGGACACTAATGAGGAGATTACGATTAAAATGTCGAATGATAGATCTTAATTTAGGACTGATAATGAGAAACTTATTACCTTTAATTGGTGTAGTTTTTGTCCGCCCGCCGACATTACCCTAACTCCCTGCATTCACTTAGCATTAACGTCAATGAGTTGATCTTACCTTAAAAGACCCCCGTAAAAGATCACTTGAAAAAGAACGGAATACGAGGAGCTCATCTGCTATTAATTAGTTTCATCACTGATGCTTTTCGAGAGTATTTCTGGAGAGTGTTGCTTTATTATTATCAAACCATTATCACAATTGCTTAAAATGTTTGTTACATTAAATATCGCCGTCAAGTATAACTTGTAATGATTTCTCAGTGACATTTCCGACGACATGAATTGTAATAATATGGTACCGGTTCACTCCTGACAAACGACTCTTAAGCAATACCACGATCCTTGTCCATTGTCTGCTCGAGCGCTCGAATATACATTAAAGAACTTTTTGTCTAACTGGAGACGTTAACAATGAGTGGCCGATGTTCCCAGCAAGTGGACACCGCATTAGGCATACCTTTGTATGAAAATAAATAATTGGGGTGTCCACATGCTTGCGCCGAATATAATGAATATTTCATTTATTCAAAGCGGTCAAAAAGCTGGCGAGCGGGGGACGTGTCCGCGCGCGCAAAAACCGCTCCCTTGTTAGTGCGCGCGCGCGGCCCTCCATTCATTCGCGCTGATTACGTTAATTAAATGTTAATGCATGTTATTGTCTCTGGAGGAATTCTTGCTAAATGTTCGATTTGAAATAGCAATTTGTATAGTATGCTAGAAAGTTTTGGTATCTTTGGGGTAATGTTTGAGTAACATTGAGATTCAAACGAGCTAGAAACTGCCAGCAATTACTCTAGTTTCGTCTACGAATGTCGGCAATAGAAGGAGTAGATGCACCAGAGACAGTGGCATAATCATCAAGTCTAGCATACTAGAGGTTATGATGTGCTTCTTCCATTAACCATAGCAATCCACCACCCACCCCCAACCCACAGCACGCAGAGCTCTGTTACGCAACAGAATTCAAGACTATTATGTAATCATTTTGACTACTTAATTACTAATAGTACCTACTACTAATAATTATAATAATAAGCAGGTTTATAACCTTTATGACGAATCTAAGTTCAACAAAATAATTTGATACTACCTACGCCTGTTAGAACTATTGATTATCTTGCTCTGCCCTGCAAACCCAGGCTTCCTTGATGATTTATTCACTGCTAACACAAAACTACAAAGTGGCTTTTGGCTCCAATATTATGTAAGATAAGGGCACTTCTCCTATCGCTTTTGAATTACTAAAAGATTTCCACCTTGTAACTCACCGAATTTGGCAACTATTATCTATTCAATCACGAAGCTTCAAAAACTCTGACCTCAATTCTATATCTGTCAGCGAGTCTCCGCCAGCCTTTGTTTTCTTCCACAAACGGCAGGCGACGACAAAAACTTCATTAACTAACAGATTCCCGTCGGAATCCCGCATCATTCGGCTTATTCCTATTCCACTTTGAAGCGCGCGGAATGCGGCGGCGCGCGGGCTCAAAGATGCGCGCGCGCACTACGCTGCGTCATTTAAATATCATCGCCACTCATATTTGAGATGTTCCCAACGACGTTGCAATGCAATAGCAACATTGATATTCAGAATCTTTTTTTCAAGTTCTCTGGTAATGTTTTGAGATAGTTAAAAATATTTCAGGAGACCAAAACGTCGTACCTAATCTCGCATTTCCTGAAGTTGCTGAGTACATTGTGCAACTTGTTACTATAGCAGTTTTGATCTCGAAAACAATTCCGGATTTTTATTGTCTGTTTTCGATGATGGACCAATATTGATGATCTTATTTTCCTCCATGATAAAACACTAGTGTTATAAAATAGCCTATCAAACCGAATTAGGCTAGTCCGGTTGTATTTTTTCATAAATAATAAGTACGGCAATTTATGAGAAGCGGTAATTCAGAAGAGTCCATATGCGAAGACAGCTAGTGCACCAAGAGCACAGTTCTACCCGTCATCAGCTCATAAGCTCATCATGATTATGGTTATAACATCCATGAGTGATGACATGTGTCCATGAATGGGATGCGTATTACTTATTACTTTTAATCAAACAATACCTCTTTATCTTACTTTCCAGATGTTTCCTTTATTGTCTTTCAATTGACAAGTCTGTTGACTCTGTTGAATAGTTGACTATTCATTTTAAGAAGTCACCTAGTCGGTATTTCGTAATTCCGATTTGTTTCAAAAATTCCACACAAAAAACCTTTCATAGTAATCGTCAGACAGGTCGGCTTCACAACAAAATGGCGCGGCTTTTGTCGGACCTGTTATTAGTGCTGACCTCCGCGTGTCACTGTCGTTTTACAGTTACTCTGCTGCGGGAACTTGATGCGCTAATTATGTTTACTTTATGCCAACTCGAATGACGACTGAACGTGTATATGAGTGCAGCAACGTGCCATTATTAAGCCTTCCGTAAGCCTAGTGGTGTTTCAAAAGCGCAACTCAATTTCAAATGTGTATATCTACACTAATAAATGCGTCAGCCCTACAAAGTTCCTAGTAATTTGATTATTGATTGATCTGTCCTAACAAAATTTTTGCACCTCCTTCGATATTGTGTGGTGATATTTTTTTCTTTGTTTTTGCTATTGTGTGTATTTAATAAGCTATTAATAAGCTCAAATGATTGTTTGGATTGGAATATGTAAATGTTTCCAAATAAATGAAGTTTATATTTTTGTTCAAACAGAAATCGAAATCGTTGTTTTTGAAAGTGGTTGTGAATTTAAACATTATACTTTATAATATTATTTTGTGATTTAAATTAGGCCTTTGTAACTTGTCCTTATTTTATTAAATGACCTTAAAATGTAGTATCTAATTTTGGGTTACTGTGTTATTTTATTTACTGGGCTTGGGAAGGTTAACAGCAGCGGCAGGCCGTAAATGTGCCATAATAGAAACATGGATGTATCTGGTACGGATGACGGCAGTCAAAGGGCGATGTGTCTCCAGTTACTAGGTGGTAGACCCATATGTAGGGTCGCCTGGGTAGGTACCACCGCCTTTCTTATTTCAACGTGAAACAGTTCGCTGTGTTTCGGATTGAAGGGAAAGGTAGCCAGTGTAATTACTGGGCATGGACGGCCTTTCATCTTAGGCCAAAGGATGACAATGCACCTGCAATATCAAGTGCTTTTCCTTGTTATTGCAGGTGTCTATAGGCGGCGGTAACCGCTTACCACCAGGCGGACCGTCAGCTCGTTTGTCATCTAGTTGTATATAAAAAAAAGTTACTCCTTCCTAGCCTAATTGGCCATCATAGAGTTGCCGGAATGTCTCCCTACATACTTTGGCTCGATTCCTTAATCTGTTAAATCACACATACCAGACACAATTGGTGAATGATTGTCATAGATATGCTTCCGGGAGTTTATAGATGCGACACTTTGAGGCTAGAAAAAAACATGTACTAGGTAAAAAAAAAAATGTTTTTTCCGAATTTTCGATATTCTAATGGCAGGCTTTAGCTTATAACAGGACATGGATATGGAAGATACTCATAAGTGTTCCCAAGCTATAATAGCCACAATGGATGTGGTTTGCGTATTTGGCAATGTACGTCTGCAGGACTTCGATGTAAAAGGTTGGCTTCCTAATTTTTCTATTCTAAAACTTGTAGTAACAGTGACATTAAAAATAAAATTTCACCTTCAAATTAATGCTTCATTAAACAATTCAAATGATTTTGCAAGTGATTCGTCTTAAATGTTGATTTAAGCGCACGTATAGTATACAGGACCCTGGAGACAGCCGTCATGCTGGGGCTCACCCCAGCATCAATCATAGCGCGGCCGACGGCTGGCAGGGGCGGACTTACCGCCGTACCACTCTATTGGCGGTAGAGCGAGATGAGCTCTGAAAAGGAGTTTAAGATGATTGAAAGCAGTAAAACTGGATAGTAATGAATATATTTTTAAATGAAATTACAATAACAATAATAGTCGAGTAGAAAAACAGAACCACTGTAACTATGACAACACAATAACAACGTAATATCAAAAGTAAAAGAATACAAATTAAAAAGTATACAAAAACGGTCTCTAAGGAGTACACAACAAGCTCATTGAGAAATAAGAAAGGTTCTGTATATGGCGATGGGTTTGCTGCATGCTACATTGTTATCCCACTCAGAATCAAAGCTGCGAAGGATTCCGAAGCGAGGAACCGATCCTCTGTCACTCCGGAGTATGATGACAAGATGAGTGGCGGTAATAATAATAATAATAATATAATAGTGATATATGTACATCTATCGTCTAGCCCAAAGTAAGCTGATTGATATTACTTAGTTAACGGAAAAATATTGATAGTATGAATATAAATATTACTAATAAACATACAAACATTCATGACTCTTGAACAAATGCTCGCACTCATCATTCAAACATTTTCCTACCGGGAGTCGAAGCCGGAACCCCTGACCAAGTAGCCTGTATAGTAAGGGGTAGGTACAGACCACTCGTTAAGTAGAATGTCAAAAAAGCATAATACACTTTATTTATATTAATTTATTAAGCCGTGTATGCTGTAGAGCTCTCGGGAACAACTGAAAATAATAAAAAAAACAATTGTGTTTGGAATGTTATATATTCGCAGGTTATATTTCATAGAAAATTCGGCCCAAAGTGAGGATCTAAGGACTTACCTTACCATGACTCCTAATACATTATTCGGTTCATTAAAAATCGCCCAAATTACTTTTGTCTATACTTGGTGTCTTTACACCAAGTTATCAAGAAACCTCTCAGAATTTAAACTTCTCTTTGAATTTTTTTACGAATCAAATACCAAATTGTCCTACGGGAGCAACAAATACAGCATCGGTGTCAATTTCCTCATCATTAGCATCATAAACACAAGTCCAATATCGTCCACAGCATAACAAAGGTGTCCACTTACCGCAAACATTTCCTTCTTTATTATTGTTCCTCGGATTTTGTAACAAATATCAGATTCACGTTTTCTTGTAAAAGGCCCGGATGCTCGCCATCTGATCACTCCGATTATTTTTAAATAATTATTATCTTGTGGCTTACTTCTGTATTTATTTACCTGTAAGATTATAAATAATTGTTCAAAAGATATGTCCTAGGGTAGGGTTAAACCATATTATAAAGTTTGTTATCTCGAGCTCCTCCGTGCTTCGGAAGGCACGTTAAGCCGTTAGTCCCGGTTGTTCCTGCAACCGCTTTAACCCACCAACTCGGTGTTATGGCCCAAACGTTTCACGTGTTTCTCCCATGTAGGAAGGCTTCTGCTCAGCAGTGGGACTTATATAGGCTAATTATGAGATGGTGATAATGATTTATTTTTATTCGAATACCTAGGAATACCTTGGCTGATAGCACTTTGGGCACTACTCACGCGTTGTTGCCGTAGCCTATAGACACTCGTAGCACCCTGGGCACTACTTTCGAGTTGTCACCGTAGCCTATAGACATTCGTAGCACCTTGGGCATTACTCACACGTTGTTGCCGTAGCCTATAGACGTTCGTAGCACCTTAGGCACTACTCACGAGTTGTCACCGTAGCCTATAGACACTCGTAGTACCTTGGGCACTACTCATGCGTTGTTGACGTAGCCTATAGACGCTCGTAGCACCTTGAGCACTACTCGTGCGTTGTCACCATAGCCTATAGATGCTCTTAGCTCCTTGGGCACTACTCACGCGTATCCTATCCTGTAGTATTTCACGCGTAACTTGTACAATCTCTTGTAAGACCCAATTGAGGGCTTTAATTCGAGTACAATCTCTTGTAAAACCTTTCTAAAATTAAGTAACACTCAAATTGTTGCCGGGTGAATCCGGGTGAGTTAACACTCATCGTATATGGTCGTATAAGTATAACATCCTGGTACATTGTGCTTGTTTTATTCTAGACATAGAATCAATGCATCTCTTGTGTCATTGTGAAAGCACCAGAATGAGCCTTCTGGAAGTGGCATATCCAAAGCCAGAAGACTACAGGCTCTTCCTGCCCAAAGATATAGTAAGGCTTATGACATCTATATACTAGACACAAGAGAAGTAAAATCTGGGGAGGCACAAAGATCCCAATGGTTCGAAGTGCGCTGTGACTTAGTCATGGCTTCACAATAAGATAGGATAAGATAAGATTATCGTCTAGACATTTTAAAAATATTAATACATGCAAGTATATGAGAACGTACTGGAGCACGCAGTTTCGGAAGCCCAAACAAAAGCCGCTCCGGTAATGGCCGCCCGCAGGCTTTGATTACGGTTAATTTATAACAATTATCGCCGCATACACACAATAGTTAAATTCCGAAACACCTTCATTAATAGAGTAGCGCGTTAGGCGATACCACACATTTTTTACTGACCGCCAAACGATTCGAACTCTATTCGGGGACGGAAAGATGGAATTTTGAATATCAAGGTTGGGGCTGAGCCGGTATTAAAAGCGCATTAGCCGCCGACCCGACGATTAGCGTGATGGTACGCACCATAAGCACCGTTTACTTAAACGCTCGGAACACACATACTTTAGCTCCAGCTAATATTTTATATATCAATCAAACTTTTCTAATAAATCATATTAATTACTGACGCTAAGTAATTTTAATTACCTGCGCTCACACATTTATTAGTAGAATTAAGAAAATCAAGGTAAAATACGTCGATTAAAATCTTAAGTACTAAGTCTGAGAACTAGAAGTAAAATTTTCGTTATATTTTAAGTTGGCAACAATGTCCTACGCTTCAATTATTATTGCAGTTACTTTTCACGCTGCACTGGCTCTATTCATCAAAAGTCTATGCTTTTCATCAACCGACTACAAAAAGAAGAAGGTTCTTTCAACGAGTTTTTTGCTTTTCTTCAGTAGGCATCAAATGTTGGAGAGTCATTTGTCAGTCGTAATATTAGGTCAAGTATCAATATTTTTTACACAGTTACAGTTACAGTACTGTCATAGTATACCTACCGTCTCCAGCGATATAGAGCAGTGTATTTTCAACACCCTGTTACTATCTCATTTAAATTATTTATGTTCGCTGCAACGGCTTTTTCCTGGATGCGTTTAAATATATCCAATGAATATATTATGCAAATAACATGACAACAAATTGTCCAAAATCCATGTAAATCACAAATTCAAGCATTCAATTACGTGCAACGTATCAAGATTAGATTGAGTTATAAAATTACAGTAATTTAAATAAAATTACCGCCATTTACTGCTCCTACGACCGACGCGACGGGGACGCGCTTGATGTATTCAGAATCCTCGTAATTATATAAACGATGCAGACTTCATATTACTTTTTAGATAAATAGATGCCAGGCTATGCCTCACTCTGGTTTATTATAAGCTAAACAGATAATTTTCTGATTCCACACTATAAAACGATTCTAATTTCAGTAACTTCAACAAATACCAATTTTAAACTCGCAACATAGTATTCTATCTTCCTGCTCAGTTATCATACATGATGAGGTAATAAAGAAAGGAATCCTAAAGAAATTCCCAGCAAGGAATCCTGTATGACGCTCTTCGTAGAATCGAATCTTTGATTTATCAAAAAAAAATATGATATTGTGGTGTAAGTGGAATGCTACGTGTCGCGACGTGAGCTTATGATCCTTGATGAATTGGCGCGTCGGCCGTCGCCGCCGACCGATCACGACATATTGCTTCTGATCTACGTGTGGGAACCGGGAGACGACTGCTACCACGAACTTCTTAAAAACCGTATCGATCACTCCCTTATACATTGCCGCATGCGTCTTTTATAGCTTTCTACGTGATCATACTTGCCTAGCAATATAGATCATGCACTTTGTGAGTGCGACGTGATACTAAGAAAGGTTCCCATTACGGTGAGTGACCGCTGGACATCATGCATTTTCATCGTCAGGAAAAACGTCGCGCCGGCAGTAATTGACGCGGCTCCCAGAGGAAAAACATGTAGGACCGGCCGCGCGGCTCAATGACATACCGCGCACCCATTGACGCGGCGACACTACTACACGTCACGATTTGGTAAACGGTAATTGATTTATGAAGAATGCGGAAGTCTTTTGTTAATGAAATATATATGTCAGATACACAAATCAAATGACTCCAAGGCTTCGCTGTCCTAAGGTTGACAGTCTCTACATAAATAAGTGTAGCTAATATTATTTTTACGCGGTGTTGCTAGTACATAAGCAACATTTTTCCAAACAACTGTTCGCTTACGCGATGTAAGTTTATTGCCTGTAGCATACAATTCAATTGAAACAAGAAATGAATTGCATGGTTTAATGTGTTGTTTTATTTCTTATTAAGACATATCCACTTACAAGAAAATAAACTATGTAACAGGATAATTTTTTAGATAAGATAATATATAAGATAGAATATTGACTCTGGGTGGAAGTATGATTTTTTCCATTAGTACTCATAGATGTTGTGCTCTCACAGAAGCGGGGCGACCGCCCACTTTATTATGGTATGAACATAATTAAGTATTGTTTATGACCTCACATTGTCATAATGAATTGATGATGAAATGATGAATGAACTGATTCTTTGATTCATTCGTCAGTGAATGTAAGATAATTGAGAGTCGATTGGACAACTGTGCTCTAGGAAAAGTAAATCAATTTTTACCATCTTTTGTTCGTAAACGGGGCATTTACAAGGTTTCTACGATAAAGTACTTTGCAAAGTTGGAGAACATTCAATTTAGTCACACATCTCCTGTCCACAGCGACCGCTAGTTTTACTATTGTAATCAAATAATACTCCCATAGAAGATTTATCATCTTTATAATATTTTACATATTCTTTATTTCTCATTATGGCGGCAACTACAGCGAGTGTTGCCTTTGTAAATTTCCCCACTAAACACTTTTTTTTTTTGGTACAAAAACAGAATACAGATCACACGTTCATGCAAAGTTTATTCTAAATTACATTTTAAATCCAATTTTCACTTACAATTTGTACACATGCTATACTTACAAATAATATGTGCTGTATCTAAGCTGCAGAAGTTCTTATTAAAAACCTAGATAGCAAAGCTTTTAGAAAACATTAATTAATTTTATTTTACTTTTTATCGGCCTGGCACTGTATAAAATATAATTAAGTATAATAAAAGAGTAAGTCTATTACGTTAAAATAAAAAAACTATCTATAATAATAGGTAACACGTAACAAGCTAATGAGCTATGAAACTAAAACGTTATATAGCTAACGTAACGCTCACAGTCATAGCGTTAATTCTTATAATTAATAATTAAAAGTATGTAAAGCTTTTTCAGAAGCGAACAAAAACTGGTGATTACCGTGCATAAGTCCGCCTCGCAGATTGATTGTTTTGTAAGATCTTCACGGATGACAGCAGAACCTAATGAACTGATAGATTACTATAATAAAATCGAAATGACTATCATAATATAAATATAGCGTGTTGCATAGCTCATTATCAAAAATTATTTAATTACTTTTTTAGGTCATGAGTCAAATTAATTACAATTGAATATGAATTGACGTTGCAAGGGATTTGATTAAAGTAATAAGTGTAATGACTGCTGCGTACTGATTATCATGAAACACTTAACTTAACCTGTAAATTAATTGAATACCTACATCATGAGTTTTGAAAAGTACGGTTAAGTTTGAAAAGTAATAGTTATATGTGGCAGGTAACAGTTCGCTATGTTTCTGATTGAAGAGAAAGGTAGCCAGTGTAATTACTGGGCATGGACGGCATTTCATCTTAGACTTCAGAATGATGACGCACCTATAATACCAAGTGAACTTTTCCTTGTTATTGCATGTGTCTGTAGGCGACGGTGACCACTTACCACCAGGTGCGTCATCAGCTTACAAGCGTTATGGCGATAGCACGTTACGGTGACAAACGTTATGGCAACTACGTGTTTTTTGGAGTTTACTCCTTAAGAATCGATTTGCATATTTATGGGGCCCGGTATGAAAAAAATGTGAGGAGTAAAATCTATCGATGAATGACCTCGTTACATTTTTGGTGCGCATCCTATGTCGCGCAACTTTCTAATTTGGTTGTGAGTGTAGAGTATAGGGACACGTGCATAGGGTATACTGCAAAGCGACTATACCTATATGTTAGTCTGATAATAATAATTTCATAATATATCAACATTCCTAATGATATATTTATGCACATCTGAAATTGACTATTGTAAAAAGTTTAATGTAAAATATTTCGTCGATTAGTTACAATAAATGTATATGAAATGAATAAATATATATTTATATATGTATATTATATTCATTAATATGTTAATTTACCCTTTCATATAGTATCAATCTTTTTTTAAGTTAAATAAACTCTTTTTGCGTCTGGTTAGACTATTGAACTTAAGGAGTAAACTCCAGTCGTGCGTCGGAGCTGACACACACATTTTTTTTGTGTGATGTGACAATAAAGTGTTTAATAAAATATAAATAAATTTACCTACCTATGAATTAATACGAATATAGTCTTCTTCTCAATCACATAGAGACAATTATTATTCTATAACCGTCAATATCTCGTCTACTTTCAATCCGTTTGTATTTATTGCTAGCGATAGATAGCGATAGTTTTTCCTCTCCTGAGGGTCTGACATTTCCGCGTTGCATGCGCTTGCTAATCGTCGTCATAATGAATAATATTTTTTCCCGTCTGTCAATCATATCTGTCGTTGCACCAGTGGCGCCGGCGTACCTCTCATACACACACACACACACACACACACACCGATTAGTCTAAAGCCACACACACGCGTGCGCAGTCTAAGACCACATACTGTTTATGAAATTAGCTGTACTTTATTTCTTCTGAGGAAACAACATGTGTTGTCAACTTATATGAAAAATAATGCAGCCGACATTACACTGATACCTTGATATACCTATATGTTTATAAGAAGGTGGTTCTGCCCGCGGCTTCAGCCTATAGGAAACCAAATAATGATATTTTTTCAGTAACAAACATTGTAAGCAATTTCACTCCCTCTCAATTGAATATTTAAATTTACAACTTGAATTAGAAGCTAAAATGTTTAAAGTGCTATATCTTAACTGACAATATCCTTAAACCTAAACAAAGCAATAATAACGAAGTTAAGTTAACCGTAAAAATAAACTACTCTCTGAGATGTAAGTAGTTTTAAAAGAACTCAAAGCGTGTGTGAAAGAGACAACCAGAAATGATAGTTCAAGTTCAAGTTCTTTATTGTACATTGAAATAAGGTAACATTCAGATGTACATAGTTTAAAAACAACAGACACACTTATTTCTACCATTCCAGGCGTATACACAAACAAAATCTTAATACTGGGTACAGCGACTCAATCAACACCATCCTTGTCTACCTATATTCTAAGAATTCTTGTATACTGTAGAAACATTTCTCAACAAGCCAATCCTTAACAACTTTTCTAAATATTAAATTAAAATATCTGAAATCAATGATATGAAATGAAAATATCTTTATTCAAATAGTGCAGCCAATGTTTTAATATTTCATACAAATGTTATGAAGTTATCAAAGCAATAAGCTGTATTCGAAAGTTGCAAATCATTTCTATGAACTAATATAGGCCATGTTTTATTTTATTGTCGTAATGTCATCATCACACTGTACTTATACAGGGTGGTGCCATCAATACGACAATAAATTAAAATATACGCTACATTAGTTCATAGAAATGGTTTCACTTTCAAAAACATCGTATCCATTTGAAAATTTCATGACATTTCTATGAAATAATGCAGCCAATGTTATAATATTATTTCATACAAATTTCGTGAAATTATCAAATGGTAACGATGTTTTTATAAGTGGCAAATCATTTCTATAATAATATGTTTAAATTTATTGTGGTATTGACGGCACCACCCTGTATACTTTAAGCTACTCAGCTGATATGGCCAAAGTCTAAGAGATACAAGCGGACTATCTTTATTAATGTACGAAAACTGCTCTTGAGTCCGAAACTCAACAACCGCAAAAAAGGCTCGTAAGGTCAATTTTACGTTTTTATTTGATCTGTCTGACTGACTGAAGCTCAATTAGCTTCAGTTGCTTGATATGATATTAGAACTACGAAAGTATCCCGGACTGCCTGTTACGCTTTCACTCCAATGAACCTATAGCTTAACCTGAATTTATAGCTTACCGCGGGCGACTACTGTGGATATTATATAAAAAATACGACATAATTATAATGACCAAACTAGGTAATTCTTTTTCAATTGGTGTTGACCACCCGCTTAGTCGAGTGTGTTCGTTTTGAAAAGTGTACACTTGTAAAAATTAATAACGTCAGCTGTGATTGAGGCTACGAAATTAAATCACAGACAAGGAGTTTGGTTCATAGCATGTTAACATAGACATATAAATACTATGGTGCTATGAAACATTTAAAATTGTTAAGTCTATTTTGAAATTGCCCATGCATTTTTTTTACTGACCGAACTATTCGTATGAAGAAACAAACACAAACATTGTAACACCAATCAATGATAAACCATACCAATGTTATGGATAATACTTAAGTATAAAACGATTATTATAATTTGCGTCACAAAGTAGTGTAACAATAGTGACTCAAACCAATCCCTAACCCACCACCACTGAGGAAGTATTAGTGTCTGTCATGTGATTTTATTCAGGCAGTATCGATACTAAGGGCGGCTTTTTAACCGACTTCAAAAACGAGGAGGTTCTCAATTCGGCCGGTATGTCATACCCGATTTAATACGCCGAGATTACTGATCCGATTTACGTGATTCTTTTTTTGTTCGATGCGGAATAGCTGCCATTTGGTCCCATAAAATTCTTTTCAAAAATAGTTGGGTACTTTGGTTTTAAATTAAAAAAAAACTTAAATTATTAAGTCGTCTACATATGCGAAATTGCTAATTTTTGCTTTTCAAATGACTTTTTTAGTGAAACGATACGATAGTAAGAAACAATATAAGTTTACGGTCACCCATCTAGCTTCGACCGTAGAAAGTTACCACTAAAAATTGTGAAAAAAAAATTTTAAACAAAAATTAAAACCGACTTCAAAAAACTGAAAAGGATAAAATAATTAAATTTAAGTAGGTATTCATCCCCTAGAAACATAGTTTTGGAGTTGGTGCTAAGTGGTTTCCAAAAACAATAGAAAGTGAAGCACCGACTCCAAAAATATGTTTCTAGGGGATGAGTACCTACTTAAATTTAATTATTTTATCCTTTTCAGTTTTTTGAAGTCGGTTTTAATTTTTGTTTAAAATTTTTTTCAATACTAAAGATATTACTTCAGCTAATTTTAATTTGACGTTTTCTTTGAGACAGTTGAAACATTTTATTCATTTTACAAATGAAATGGACTTGTATAGCCCCTCGTCGGGTATTTAATGCAGTTAGATTTTATTCTTGATAGTCATACAATATGTCCATATGAAGGTGTACAAAATTTAAGCTTGTAGATTGCATTATGGCCATACAGAAGCATATTATTCAAGGTAGACCTGCTTGAATGATATATATTTTTTTCTGAATAAAAAACTTTTTGTTTCATGAATGTCTTTTCCATATTGTCTAATTTTCTATGCCTTTCGCTAAGCGTAGCGAGACAAATGATTTATGTAAGTATATGACATGGTTATGTATGACTTATATGTTTAGAAACAAAGTATTTAAATTTGATTAAACATAGGGACTAGAGTTCGACGAGGCTGGACGACTAGTGCAGCCTCGACATTGATCATAAGAATCAGCCAACAATGGTGAGTAAATATAATTTTATTTGTATTTAGTCTCAGCTCTGAGTAGAACATGCACTGCAGTGATTGACATATCAAAACGCTTGGTCTAAGACGTTGATAGAATAGTTTGTTAGAAGGTTGATGCTGGCAACATGTCGACAACCCGCCGCCGCGACAGACGTCGATACCTCCATAAAACATAACGAGGACTGCATCCCGAGAAGCGAAGCAAAAACACATTTATGAAAGCTACCATTAATGTCTCAACATTTTCACACAGACCTGCTCCGAGGAAAAACTCAGGCGGATTATATTAGATCTAACGCAGCGGATTACCAGCTTGCTAGTTTGTGTGCGAGGAGAAATTCAGGAATAATATGGCCCGTAATGAATCGTGATCAATTAGTGGAAACACCCACCGAGATGGCCGCGTTATTGCTACAGATGCTTGCATTTTTTCCCTATAATCTGTGTGGCAGCAGTGTGCATGAATATTAATCAGCTCATACGTGTCACGCCACTCACGGCATTCTGAAAGCTAAAAATTTACAATTATATACTGTTAAAAGCGCGCCGCGTGCGCTCGCTAATTTTCCAATACGCTCACAATACATTACTGTTTCCGACCATTACTCCACGCGTGATACCTTTAAGACGCCGTAATGTACTTGTACATTTTTATCAGTCGGTGTGCGAGTGCTCGTCAGGTGGCTCGTAGTGGGGGGTCGGTGTTCGGTTCCCACGGCACAGATGCCCTTAAACGCGGCCGCCCCCCTCCCGCCCCCCGTTAGGTAATTAATGCGCGAGAGCGGGCGTGTATCGACAAATCGTATCGATACTGATTTATTGCAATGGCAGCTATTTGCATGTCTGTGGTTATGTTGAAATAACTGAAACGTGAGACAAATAGGTACCTACTTCAGTCACTCAGTGCTAATATCGTTTTTAAGATTAACTGAAAGAGTAAATAATTCTGATGTGAATTTTTATCATATCTTTTATCTTAAGTACCCAGTAGGTGATCTATGAAACTACTCATAGGATTAAAAAAATTCTTTTGCAAATATTTAGAACGGAGTTCCATGGAGTTTTGATTCATTTTTGAATATACATATTTTATTTTCACAATAGATTATGTTCCATATTTAACCTGTTTGTTTCCAGTCGTCCTGCACATGCAGATTTTAACATTGAATTTTGACATTTAATTCAATTGAATTCATTTATTGCATTTCCACAATGAGTTATTGACATACTTACAGGATTTGACATGTAATTTTGTGTTGCCATAACTGTATTAACAAAGGCTGTAAGAAACATGGCTGCTAACTACTTATATATTATGAAATTTACATCTATTCTGAAATAAATTGTTTCAAAATCAACTCCCATTTTTCGCCTGGTGAAATGAAAGCTCCTTGCAGTATTCTGTGAATAAAAGAGAGACAAATTAAGAAATTTATGTTTAATAAAGAAGAGTGACAACATAATTGAAAATAACGATAAAAGTATTGTCTCCAAGATACGACGCATGCGCGGACGACTCGGGACCATGAATTTCTACAATTTTATAAGTACCTACGTTCGTCCTCTTGTCGTACCTACTTCTTCCACGAATGTTGTCATCCAAAACATTGTACTCACTTCCTGCTACAGTCCTCGGGGTGGGCCACATAGTAGCTGTGTTTCGTGCAAGAATCCGGCAGTGCGCGTCCGGGAGTATGCGCGAGCATACTCTGCATACCTGCCGTACTTATTTGCATTATATTATGTTGATTTCACGCACCATTAAAAACAATTAACGATATGTATGCGTTAACTTTGCAAGCACACCAAGAACACAACACACAGTTGTGCGGATTCATATGTAAATATTAACTCTACATATTTTTATCATTAGTTAAGTACAGTCACCCTAAAAATATGTAAACGTGAACAGGGATCCATTTAATACTATCCTTTCAGGAATACATAACATAGTATACATCTAAAGAAAACTCAGTCCTATATACTAAGTAGTGCCCGAGGTGCTATGAGGGTTTATAGGGTACGGTAACGACGCATGAGTAGTCCCAAGGTGCTACGAGCGTATATAGACTACGGTAACAACGCGTGAGTAGTGCCCAAAGTGCTACGAGCGTCTATAGGTTACGGTAACCTTATCAGACGCTTGTCTGCACCCTTGACGTATAAAGAAAGCTAAATAAGATAGAGATAAAATGACTTTTAGAAACATTCTCTACGCTTGGCCGGTCTATACACTTTTGACTTAAGGTTAATAATGGGTTGTTTATGAATGTTAACTTAGATAAGGCCTAACTGCTTTAAAACGGTCATTTTAGAAATCGCAAATAACTTTACCACTCATCTGTCCTGTTCTGGTCGCATTATAATAAAATAGTCTCAACTCATATTAAATTTTAGCCCATGGAAACTTAGACCAAATAATATTTCTAATTTTCTATCTACATTGGATCAACAAATAGGATCAGAGCCAATATCTAATTAGTCATAGAGACGTAGAAACTCTATGAAACTATGTCAAGAATCAGCTTCCAGACATAATTGATTTTTCAATTGTCATATACCTCTGGAGGTTTAACGCCGCATGACTTATGAGCTATAGTCTTCGAAATAGAGACTCCTAATCCCTGACAACCTACTGGTGCGTTATAGCCACGTGTAAAGTCTTTCCATAAAAAAGCGTGAGGCGCCGTCTGAGTGGTACGCAGTTTTTATAAAATATTTATTTATAGCTCTACGTATTTTTACAAACAAACCGCCATTGTTTTATTTCTGTAGCAAAAAAGTGAAGTGTGTAGTGAAGGGTGTCGGACTCAAGACGCTCCCGTGACATTTCTCCACTAAATAGGTCATCATGCAAAGGTTAATACCTGATTACGAGCCGTAAACGTCCACGGTTTGAGAGGATTAATGTCTCAATGTGCTGATTACGTGGCTGGTGAGAAAGCGATGCCATTGTTATTAAGCATAATTTTTTTTTTAACGTTGGAAAAGAAGACGCAACTCCCAAAGCCGTTCTTAGTACAAAACGTTTAAACGCTTAGCGGGACATGCGCTGGGAAAGAACATTATTCATTACTTAGAACCCAACTAAATTAGATATTGGAGTGCAGAACAGAGACTAGACTATACAGGGTGGAAAAAATCTATGGGCCCTGGAGGGGAACTACTTTAAATCCTTTAGTTAGCTCATTTTACTGAAAGGAAACATTCCTTTATTTTTGAAAAGAAACAAAACTGCATTCAAAGATCTTCTAAAATTCGCTTGTCTCGCCCGGGAATCGAACCAACTAAAAATTAAAAAAAATAAACCCTCGCTATTTTATTAAACGAATCGGTAGGATAATTGTGCAGGATAAAATTTGTCTAACAAACACACTAATCTGTTGTACTAAATACCTATGATATTGAATATTTATTAAAGTTTTTTATTAACTACCTAGTACCTAGTACTGTAATGTTCATTTGTAACAAGTCAACTATACGTTAATTTTATTATATTTCTTACATCCAAAGATATTGTATGAAGTACAGGTTTGCTAATGTTATTTATCTCTGAGTACCTTATTGAAGACTTCGTTAAGAAAACCATTAAAATTGTAATAATTTTATGCACAATTCGTTCTTACACTAGGCAATCTCGGGAAAAGTTGAAAATGGAACGCTTTTTTTGGCAACGCGGGGCAACAATTTGAAATTAGAACGACAACTTTCAACATTTTTAAAATCGTTATAATGTTGAAAGTAGGTACCTACTCGTCCGTAATTGATATTAGTTTTCACTTTATTTTTATTTCAAATACCAAATGTTTATTAAACAAATATTATCCTGAACAATAATCCTACCGATTCGTATAAAAAAATAGCGAGGGTTTACTTTTTTAATTTTTAGTTGGTTCGATTCCCGGGTGAGACAAGCGACTTTTAGAAGATCTTTGAATGCAGTTTTGTTTCTTTTCGAAAATAAAGGAATGTTTCCTTTCAGTAAAATGAGCTAACTAAAGGATTTAAAGTAGTTCCCCTCCAGGGCCTATAGATTTTTTCCACCCTGTATAGTAATTTATTTAGTGGGGTTATTATTTTTATTATTTTAGGCAGATTTCTTATTTCTAGTTGAATTGCAAATTATTCTACCTATATACGTCTTCTGTACAGTATACGTGTTGTCCGCAGCCTAGACAAAAAAAATATTATTATTTATTTATTTATTTTTGGAAGACTAATGACTACATAAACAAGTTATAAATGCTATTAAATACATGAAGTCTGTGAAAGTCTCCGCATATAGAAGAATTATAATAATAACAGATGGAGACAGTTAAAGCAACGAGATTGACAGTAAAGTAAAACTGGTACATTATTAAGCCTAATATAACCAAATAGCTACACATATTGCCTACCATATATAATATTCTTACTATTATGTTAAAATTTATTCTAAGATTTTTAATTAAAGTTATCAATACCTCAGTGGTCAGAGCAGTCACCCGGAATGTGAAAGGTGGCAGGTTATCATCCCAGGATATGTTTTTTTCTTGTCTCCACATTTTCTTCTAAATCACCTTCCAACAACAAATGAATTTGATAGGATAATTACTAACCAGGAGAAGGGGACATCACTGGTAGAGCTTCAGCGACAAAAAAGTCTCAAAAGGATCAAGTATCGAAGAATTCAGCACAATTGCAATACGAGCTATAGTGTTTTGCTTTTTTCACGTACTTCTGTATGTATAGCTTCCGTCAAATTTCTAATTCGCTATGAGCACGAGTCGACTCACTGCGCTATCAAAACATGGAACGGCGGAACAACGGGGTATGGCCGATGCAATATAGATGTTTGGAGCGACCTCGACACTAAAACTTGGATCACTAGAAGTTTTACTTAGAAGCAGGGGACCTGTCGTCTGGTAGCTATTGTGAAACATTTTTTTTATTTTTTTACGGAGTCAGTCATTCCTATATAATTCCATTAGTGCTAAAATCGTGTAGAGGCTACACTGCCCTTGCTTATCAACAAGCGTTCACTTCTGTATATTATTTACATAATACATAATCATCGCCATCCTATATACGTCCCACTGCTGGACACAGGCCATACATGAGGAGTTCGGACCATTTTGCACCACCACGCTGGCCTAATGCGAGTTGGTGGGTTAAGCGGTTAAGGTAACAACCGCGACAAACTGCTTACCGTACGTAAGCACGGAGGAGGTCGACATAACAAACTTTGATTGACCCATCCCGGGATCGACCATGGCGGAGGTTGCTTTGTTTTGGTAATCGAAACCAAAGCGCTCATACCACTGCGCCACCGAGATCCTCGTCATAGTATACATAGTATTAAAAAACTTCCAAATTTTTAAATACAATTGATTACTTAACTTAGCATCAAACATCTGTTATTAAAGAATATAATAGTACATTACCGCAGCGGCCAGCAAAAGAGGCATTGATGGACGAACGTGTTAATGTGGACCGAGCCGAAGCGACATACCGAAAGCCAGAACTCCAGAAGATTACTAGAAGGGAAAGGTGGCCAGTGTAATTACTGGGCATGGACGGCATTTTATCTTAGGCCTCAGGATGACAACGCACCTGCAATATCAAGTGCTTTTCCTTATTATTTCTCTATCTGTCTATTCTTGATCTCTTGATATGTGGAACGTGGCTTATTAAAAAAGCCACGTTAGTCATGTTAGTTATATCGTCTAATAATTGCATTGCAACTGCGCAGTGCCAGAAATGCCTACTGCTTCATATTTCACGATCTTGTAATGTATGTACATTTTCCTATGTATAATTTCATGTGACAGGTATCTGGACAACGCCTAAATGAGGGGCCATTAAACATTTTATTCACCGTAATTATACGATCAGGCGATTTCGCGGCGAGATAAACGCGAAAAAAAATATCATAAATATGAGCCGGCGCAGGCCTCGCTGTCGCAAATCCGCACAAAAACCTGATAATTCAGATTTACAAGAATTCATAAACCTGCCCCCTTATAAATATTATTGATATCTGTCGCCAACGTTACTCTCATAACGAGTTTCTATGCATTTGAATCACATTGGAATAAAAATAATGTAAACTACGTACACATATTCTTAATTTTTTATAGCTTAGCTTAGCTTTTTTTTCTACTTTTATTATATTTTAATTACTAAAGTACGTACGTTAATTTAAGTAACAAAAATATGTTTTTTATTATCAAGCGAAGTCTCTACAGCACCTTATTTATAAAACATAGTTATGATGAAACAGTACATAAGCTAATAACAGGAAACATAATTATGTTACTTGATATAACAATAATATAATAAGTGGGTAGTTGCAAAAATAGCTCATTTACAACCAGATATTATTAGTTGTTACTACATACGCTTTCTTCCAGCATCTCGCATTGGCCCAGGTGATAGTACATCTTGATGTTAATGTCCTCAACGGGGCAGGTCTTGGCCTTCATCTCATCTGATGGCAAGTGATGATAAGACTGAAGATGGACGCTACACCTAGATTCCTCAACCACCTTGTTGGGGGTTGTCCTACCTCCAACTGCCGGAATTACAATGCTGATAACATTATTGCTTTGTTGGCAAATTTAGGTAAGATGGTGGTAGCTAGCCAGGCAGACTTAGAAGAAGCCATACCACCAACGAAACTGAGCAATAAGTTCCTGCCTCCACGAGGCGGAAATTTTCTGATCTGCTACCACTAGATCTAATCCTCTGCAACCACAATTTCAAGTTGTTATTTTCCGACTTCCACGCGAACGAAGTCTTGTTATTTATATGGTTCAATATATAAGAATCCCTATGAATTTCTGCTAATTAGTCTTTCTAGTTAATTTGTCAAGCCGCGTAGACTCCCGGGAGTCTGATGAGGACGATAAACCGATTTTCTCTAAAATCTGTGACTTGACAGCCTAATAAATAATTGAAAATAGTTGCAGGGTCCGTCTAAAACTATGTACCTGTACATTGAAGGGTTCAGAAATATGTATGTACGAATCATCATTAGCCTCTATACAACCCACTGCTGGGCACAGGGTTTCCTACATGGGAAAAAGACATGAGGAGCTTGGGCCATAACACCACCACGCTGGCCCAATGCGGGTTGGTGGGTTAAAGCGGTTGCAGTAACAACCGGGACCAACGGCTTAACGTGCCTTCCGAAGCACGGAGGAGCTCGAGATTATAAATTTTATTGACCCATCCCGGGACCGACCATGGCGAAAGTTGCTTTGTTTTCGTAATCGAAACCAGAGCGCCCAAACCACTACGCCACCGAGCTCCTCACTGTAGAACTAATAAGCGTATCTTACCTGTAATCTTTTTCACCTAATATAACATATTCGATGTAAATTTAATAAAAGTTTCCTTTTCCGAACAATGTGAAATCAACAATAAAATTTATCAGAACTCCATTTCAATGTAGGTTTACAGCTTAGAGTAGCTCGTTGCAGGCTGCGCTGCATCAGGGCGGGCGCGGGGGGCGGGCGGCGGCCGGCGGGGGCGGGGGGGGGGGGCACCTGCCGTAATATCCTATTTATGAATAATGTTTTATTCTAACAGCGTGCGCGCCCTCCGCCCGCCCGCCCAGTGACCAGGGCTGGCTGTGTTTTGTTTTATTGTTTTTGCATAGCTAATTATTTTGTGTGATGTAAATTTAAGAATTATTTTACTAGGTGGTAGGCCCGTATGTAGGGTCGTCTGGGTAGGTACTACCGCCTTTCTTATTTCAGCCGTGAAACAGTTCGCTGTGATTCAGATTGAAGGGAAAGGTAGCCAGTCTAATTACTGGGCATGGAAGGCATTTCATCTTAGGCCTCAGGATGACAACGCACCTGCAATACCAAGTGATTTTTTCCTTGTTATTGCAGGTGTCTATAGGCGGCGGTAACCGCTTACCACCAGGTGGGCCGTCAGTTTGTTTGTCATCTAGTTGTATAAAAAAATGGGATAATAATAATGAGCGTGTGTGGTTGGCACGAGATTAATAACGATTGCATCAGAGGCCTCGCTCGAGAAGGATTCAAATTAATCTGTATATAATGTTTAGATAGGTATATATTTGTAACTGCTACCAAATTATATTAAGTAGGATGTCATTTTTTTGATCAATCGTTAATTGCTATGCCTGTCTTCATAATTTTGTCATGCTGTCATACAGGGTGGTGAAGATAACAAATTAAAACCATGGGCTGCATTAGTTCATAGAAAAGTTTTGCAACTTTCAACAATAAGTAGCAATAAGCGTTATTTAATTTAAATGTTTTGTATGTCTAGCTGTAAGTATAACTCAGAAATAAATAAATAAATAACTTTCAAATAGGTAATCAGGTGATATTTTATGAAATTTCTATGAAATAATATAACAATGGCAGCATTATTTCATAGAAATGTCGTGAAATTATCAAATGAATGAGATGTATTTCAAAGTTGCATAACAATTCTATGAACAAAAATAGCCCTTGTTTTAATTTAATGTCATACTGCCGTTACCACCCTGTATAGAGTATACTCTGCTTAGTGTAATTGTGGTAACTATGTGGTTGTGTTGTAATAAATTCTGTAACAGATCTCTTATAGAAATAAGTCCACCTTTGCTAACGATAAAGATTTTAATAGTTATAAACTACCAATTGATCAGTCAGCTGATTCGCTGATTTCTTTTGAAAGTCTCAAGTGATGTTGACGAAGTTAAAAGCGAATCCAATGGTTTTTTACGCACTTAATTCATGCTGCATTACATGTCTTCGCATATGGACTCTTCTTACAGGAAGAGTAGTGGTACGTACCCAGATGACCCTACATACGAGCCTTCCGCCTAGTGTACGAGCAACTGGCAAGGAACGGCTCTGAAAACGGATACATAGGCCCGAAGCCCTTCATACTACTTACACAAAGTTTCATACAGCCCTTAAAGAAGGTGTCCAGAACAATAAGAGTGAATGGTAAAAGATACAAGGGTTTAGGCACTGCAAGGCCTTCATAGAGGGGGGATGGAGTAAATATATCTTAAAAACGGTAGAACTCACGGTCGTTTCTTAATTGGAGCGCTCACAGGGCAGTTTGCCATAACCACATTCTTCATAAAATGTAACTCTCCCCAACAATATGGGTATTAAATTGACATAAATAATTTTTCGAATTTTAAGGTTGGATTTGGAAATATTCTAATAAAATTCTTTTCATAGGTATTGCATGCTGTATAACAGTGAAATATGTGAGACTATTATAAAAGTATGATAATCTAGTTATGTACCATATTTTAAGCAATAAATAGTTTTGAATTTGAATTTAAACACAACTTTGTCGAGCCTTCACGATAACGTGAAGGCCAGGAATCAATGGAACATCTTTAAAGTCAATGTGATGCCTTGGCTAGGACAAAAGTGCGTCTTCTGGAAGTAGCATATCCAAAGCCAGTGGAGCATACGCTCTTTCACCCCAGTAGTATAGTCAAGCTTATAGTAGATATATTCGGGACACACAAAGAGTAAAAGCAGGGGTAGCACAAAAAATCCCCAAGGGTCGAAGTGCATCTTGACGTGGACACAGTTTACAGTTAAAGCACTTGTCCTGTTTTTTTTCCTGAAGCGCCAGGCCTTCTTCTTGAGCCGCTATAAAACAACTTTAGTTATTAAGCAAAGAACTAATTTCGTGGTCGTATTAATGGCCTATTAAGCTTGGTAAATAGTTGTCCCTTAACCCGCTGCTAACGCGCGAACTCTCTCCATAAATCGGCGTTTGGCGTCGATTGCGGCGACGACAGCCCTGCCCTTATTGCTTGCTTTGTTTTTGTGGGGGAGGGAAGGGCGGGGTAGAAGGTGTTTAATTAATGGAATAACTCCGAAGCACCTCGGGCCGCGGACTGTCTCGTAAGTTGTTACGCGTAGGACTGCGGGCGAGGTTATCATTGACCACTGGAAAGTGCAAACATAATTGTTGTCACCTTTCTGTGTATGAAACTTTCATATTATGCCCATTCTGAAGACGCATTCTAAATATTCGTGTAAGAATTTTTAAAGTCGGATGAGTAGTATCTGAAATAACTTCCTAAGTACAAACTTACAAATCGTTATAATATAGTGCTGAAACATAATAATAATAACTAGCATCATGGATATCTCCGAAAATGCAGGGTCGCAAAAGTACCTACTTTGACTTTACAAAGCTTTCACTGCATTCGTACTTAAATGCAGGGAAAGCTTTATAACAAGAAGCCAAGAAGCATAAGATAGTTTTATAAATACCTAATTTCTTGGAAAATCGCTAAATACAATTGAAAAGCCATAGTTTAGTATCTCATCTGATTCATAAAACAGGTAACAGTTGTTTATTTTCACAATTTTACACAGATACTTACTTAATCCTAACATGCTTACTTAATACTTGAGTTTGAGCACTGCTTCTCTATTAAATTTCCTCTAACTATTTGTATGTACGGGGCGGCAGACACCTTTACGGATGTTAATAAACGATTAGAGAATGATGACAGAAAGTTTATTGCTATGTTAACGTTACACTCAACTATGCTATGCTAAAATGATATTATTAATGAGAACGCGTGATGATTGTATGCTGGCTAATGGCGAACTGAAGTTAATACAATAAAATGGATATATCTCTAATATGAACGGCTTACAAAAGTGTATTGAAGTAATGTTATTGTACACACTATTATAACCTTACCCATATACCTACCTGACCTTACCTATATTCACATGAATATAGATAGGCACTTACATTTTTTCGTTTGGCAATAATTCAAGAGAAAGGTAATATTATAATGATATAAAGTAATGACGTAATAACTGTTATACGCTTGTGTTCACAGTCGTAGGGTAATGGCGGACACAAAAACTAGTTATACCCCAGATACGACTGAATGGCCGCGGCGTTGTTATCGCGCGCCGTCACGACACGGTGCTGGGTTCGATGCCGGGCTCGGGTCTCAGTCATGACATATCGCCGTGTCATGTCAAAGTGTTTTTCTACCGCTATCATTATGTAAGTGACAGCAGAAGAAACAGTTTCATCACTACGTAATCTAGCAATGGGCTGAAAAAATATTGTAAAAAGTGGTCAAGAGCGAGTTGTTAATTGAGTAAGTGTAGCTCACTAGTTCTTAATAAAGACTTTTATTATTTTATTGCCATAGTATTATTGTAACACTGCCACTGTATTTCTGTAATTTAATTGATGAACATTGTCTATTGGCGATAGAACTGGCAGTTTACCGTCTATGCCTTTGATAGCCCTTTGTCGGTTTTGGTTTTGTTCGACATTATTTAGGCAAATATGACGACCGGCTGGCGTTATTTAACAAATGTAACGGTACTTATGACACGTAATATTAATTATATCATGTTAAGATGCAGCCAACAACGGAGCATGCTTGCTTAGAAGGTATTCACTCGAGCATTGAAAGAACTCAAATGGTAATGCTCGGGGAACACTGACAAGCAATGAAATGAATCCTTACTAGAAAGTGGTGTCAGATGTAATTGGTGTCAGAAAACCGCTGACTATCAAACTATATTTTTATACAATTTGATGACAAGTAAACTTAGCCACCTGGTGGTAACTGGCTACAGTCGCCTGGTATTGCGAGTGCGTTGTCATCCTGCGACCTGAGATGAAATACCTTCCAGTAATTACTTGCACTGCTTTCCCTGTGCATATCAACTAACAGTATAGTAAATTTAATATAAAATTGAAATCGAGTTAGCAGCACCGCGCGGCCACGACCGGTCCTTCACGGCCATTAATCGCAGCTCCTACGTCACGTAAGAATTGACTCCCACATCCTCGGAGCTCGCCACCTTACATTATTATGATTTAGTGGCGCACAGTTGCAACGCTGCAGATGCCCCCCACAGCCGCGGGTGGGGCGGGCGCCGGGGTGAGGGTAGTCAGCTATGCCAGTAATAAAGCCAGCCATATTTCACACTTAGCGCGTAATGAGCGCGCGCCCAAATAATTGGATCACGTACATAACTCATTATTACCTCGCGCCTCACTTCGGCCTGCGAATGTATCATTACCGACCCCCTGCCCTCCCCCTCCGGTAAACACAATAGAAGTTTGTTAAAGGTGCAAGTGTTGGCTTCCAAATTGATCAGCTCGTTACAGTTACGAGGTCTCACAGTACAACGCTTTGTGACACAGGTAATACAATATCCGTTTCTATTGTAGCTGGTTAAGGTTGTTTTAAGGTTTAAAGTGTTACGCGAGATGTGCTGTTGTTAGTGCGATACCCCGCAGCGGTACAGCACTCGGTTCATATTCGAGCGAAGTGTAGCACGGGTTCGGCAGATCATTGTTCTAGTTTTAAGCCTGTGCTCTTTAGTGTTTTCCAGCATCAGCATGGCAAGTACTTACGCGAGCAATGGTTTCTAACTTGCGATGTACCTACATTTGCCACTTAGGCTTGGTCAATGGTCTAATTTGTGTTCCGAATCGGAAGGTTTAAATCATGCTCTTAACCTAAAGAAACATATATTTTTTTTTTACATTCTTACCAAGTATGTGGGACACGTTTTCCTAGACAACATTTTTGAGACAGAAATCAAAAGATATTTTGATTACTTGGCATTTTAGATACATTCAGACTACTGGACAAACTGAATAAACTGGAAGATACATTCACAATACTCACAAAACAAATAAATATCGATCGTAATGTTCCATAAAAAGGCAAAAAATCCGATATCATTTGCAGTGTAATAATATGCAAATCGTAATCGAGCGCGGCATCCATCCCAGCGCAGTTCATCACTGGACGTCGATATAAATCAGCGCGTCGTGGCCGCCCCGCCTCCGCGCCCGCTCCCGCTCCCGCTCGCGCCTCACGCTACGCAGTGTTATTCAACTTTAACATTTACCACGCAGCTGCTAGAATATTCATGGCGCACGTATAATTTCACCCTTTCTTTGTAATGAATATGGAGATAGAAGAAAGTTCTCGCGACTTAAAAACTAGTTGCTACTGTAATTGGCGGCAGTTTGATAGTTTTTGTGAGTTGCGCGGGCGCACCGCGCCGGCCGGCCAGCGAGTTGTTTAATTATAGCAACGCTACATTTATCGACTGTCGGAAATGATCACAAATGTTTGTATTATGTGTTATGAATGTTATGATAGATATGATGAATAACTGATCTGATGGTTTATATAATAGGTGATATATTACTCATGCATTAATGTACGATGCTTCTATTAAATGTATAAATCAATGTTATTGATAAGTGCATAAATAGGTATTGATTTGATTTAAAACATAAACACCAAATTTATCAATTATAATTATTATAACACCTACGTTAAATAATAATTATCAATCGTTGTTATTTGACTTGAAGAAGTATGTAGGTCATTTGTTTTCTTAGACGACAAATATTGTTGAGCATATATTTTTTTTCATATTCAAATCAAGGATTATTTCAATATGAGCTAATAATGAAGAAATAGAGACGTCTGAAATAAATGCACATCACATACTTAAGTAACATTTCTATTCTAGCTTATTGGACACTAACAGACTGATGCATTAGGATGTGTGCGTATGTGTGTACAATTACAGACCAACAACAGACCGTGCGATTAGAATCCAGTTTAGTAGCCCCCATCATGATCAATATAAATAGGTGTTTAGTGAGATCGGTATCACGTGAGCGTCTGCTGTTTATTCAATTGAAAGGGCTTTATCTAATTATACCGTGCGTCAGTAATTGTTTTACATCTGCCGCTGGGATGATATGACAAATTAATAAATCATTGGCAGCCAATAAAGGAACGAACACGATCTTAGGTAATAACCAGTTGTGGAGCGGTTGTGTCGAGTTAAATTACAGAAAATTAAAACGAAATTACATTACTTTGAAGGTCAACTCTTTGATAAATATGGGTATCGTCCGTTAAACTCCCGAACGAACGCCTCACAAATAGTATTTAAGAGAGACACAGGAGGTATTTACCTCACAAATTTGCAGCATGAGGTAGTGTCTCCACTTTACAGAAGATCGCAGCTAAATAACACTATGTAATACTTTTTGTATAGCGCACCACAGAGATTCGCCTCACATGCTGTAAGAGAAACGGTTTCTCATGTCTTTTATAGGGAAGGCAGCGCGTGAGTAGTGCCCAAGGTGCTACGAGCGTCTATAGGCTATGGTTCAACTCTATTCAATTTAATTACATATTACATCGCATCTTGTTTTCTCTTTACGAATAAAATGCATAATAATGTTTAGTATTTAATTAGCTAATAATAATTATAATTCAATTTAATGTTTTGCCATGCGTATTTTAATGTACTTACTTTGTACGAGCGAGCTCCTGCATTACTATAATTTCGCTGACTTTGTACATTGTATTGTAATTAATTAGTTATGTATTATTATTAGTGACCACGCTCAAACGCAACACTTATGTCATTTAATCTCTCAACCAACAAACATCATTTTAAAATTCTTTTAACATTCAACACATAAATTACATCTTAACATCAATGCTAGGACACCGATCCTACTTAATGACAATTTTCAATTTTGCACTAATTGTGTATACTTGGTTATTTATTTAAGATTGTGTTGAAATCAGACTTGCTGGTGCTATGCTGTTAAACTGTAAATAAACAAGTTTTTTGATATAAATAATAAAAAATGGTAACCAGTTACCATCAGGCGGATCGTACGCTTATTTGCACGCTTGTTTAAAAAGTGTACTTTCCTCTGAATATTTACAGGTTAGTAGATTGTCGCATGACCCCTATAAGTAAATTTTTGCTATATTTTTATGAATTATAAAAAAAATAAGAAAAACATGGTCGGGGTCGAGAGCCCAACCCGTGACTTTCCACAACCCATGTCTTTAATGCTGTGATCACTGAGAATTCCTTCACAATGTCAAAACGATTCTATTTCAGCACCCTAACTAGTAGTTTTTCTAATATCTGAGATTCGGTCAAGTAAATTTTCTCACATGTTTCTTATTATGTTTCATTAACAAACAAATGGAGTCCTTTTAATTGTTTCTACTGCCTAAGTGACACTGAGTCGATGAGTATTTTATAATTTTCTATTAAAAAACTATCACTATCGATCGTTCGTTTAATATGTGCATGGAGCTTTTAATTCAAAACCCACTCAACTAGATATCTACTCGCTGTTTAAATTCAATTTCACCGTAATAACGTGAAGAGTTGTCTCTTCCTGTCGAAGGGTACTTAGCGAGAACGGCGCCAGGCTGACCCTGCGGAGGTCAAGCGGTCACGCACCACTACACAGTTGTTAATGAACGTTTCGAAGGACCGGGATGGTCCTTCGAGCCCGATATGCAGATAGTTTATGCTAAGTTGACCTTTGTATTCTTTTTGAAATTTAAAACTCTTCTAAATTTTTTTTAACTCAATTCGGCATTATTATTTAGCACTGGTAACTGCATTATACCATGTGCATTGTTAATAAAAACAAGTATTTCTCAATGTTTTTTTTTGTTTTTATTCAAAACCGAAAACTTGTTGATTTATACGTGTGGGGAAAATACTTGAATCAATAATATTAAAAAAAAACATTAAGCCTCCAGCTAGTGTATTAACATAACAGTTATCAAAGGAGTAGAGATGATCTTTGATAGGTCAATTTATGAGCACATTTACAAACAATACAAGTTGAACTTTGAAGTTATGTTTTCTCAAACTCAATTAATAACAGGCGATCTTAATCGACGACTCATAGGGCAGCGACAAGTCGCCCAACATCAAGTTATCGCGACCAGATCGCGATTACGACGTCAAAACATTGCTCATTGTTTAATTGAGGAGAGAGTTGAATCATTTTAATCCTTATTAGCTCCTCGTATAGTGGAAGGCGTAGGGACAGCTGCGGCAAATGTCACCGGGAGCAAAGGACACGCTGCGCGCGCGCATAACGGGCCAGACACGCCGGGCTTCCATTCACTCGGCGCCATTAACGTGGACGGAGGCCCGCGGCGATGCCCGTGCGGTCATTACTTCATTCGGTTCTAAGTTATTAAGCATAACGAGTTTATAGGTCAATAATACTGTCTGGTAATATTTGTACATGTTAGGATTACATTATCAGGTTCAAGTTTTTTTAAAGGAAATAAAAGTTCCAAATGTTTATTATTTAGTAAAATGTCTGGGCTACAAAGAATATGTCCAGAGGTAGGCACCAAATATCACAATTTGAAGGGGTAATTACGAGAGTCTACACTGCGATTAGCCCGACATGCACTTGGTCGGATATTTTCGATTTAAGTAACTAACTTAAAATTTAAGTAACGTTTTATTTCAAGAAGGAATGAAATTTGAATATTGGCTATAATCAAGAACGAAGTTAGTAACATTTTTTATTTATTTATTTATTTATTTAATCTTTAATTGCACAAAATAAGTTACAATTTGGCGGACCTTAAGCCTTTAGGCATTCTCTACCAGTCAACCGGAAAGTTGAGTCCAAAATGATTAATTAGGTAGTGCAATAACAATTGTATAAAAAAAATCTAAAAATACAATAACGTGTAAATACACATACATATATCAATGCGAATAAATATTTTAAGATGAATAAATATGGATAAATACATAATTAATAAATACATACCAAACAAATACAGAAACAATGAGGATAGATGTATCAATTGGATAAAGGTGGAGAATCCAAAAAAAGACTGCGAACTGACCGCTTGAAAGCCAGTTTGTTTTTGGCCTCTTGGATATGGGGAGGTAGTGCGTTCCAGAGCCGTATTGCATGACACTGAAAGAAGTTGGACACGAAGCCAGTGCGGTGAGAAGGAATATATAGAGTAAGCTTACTGCTTGAACGAAGGACACGATTATGAGAGTCACCCAGGTACTGAAATGTACATTTGAGATACTCGGGAGCATATGGATCATTTAATATAGAAAATAGAGTGGACAATATTCTAAGATCCCTTCGTTGACGAATTGTCAGCCAATTTAATACTTTACGAAATGATGAGATATGGTCATACTTACGAAGATTGAAAATGAAACGTATACAATTGTTGAGTAAGCGATTTTTTGTTAGATTAGGAGATTTATTATAAAAAGAACAAGTGCGACCTGTCAAAGTTGTTACCTACTTTAATCTTTGCCTATTGCTTTGGCTATTTTCCCATCCCCGGCTATTAATAGCCGAGGTAAGGGTGCGTCCACAGAGCGGAGTGAGCGCGCCCTAATTGAGGCGGGAATCAATAAGTCAGCGTGTATCGAGCGCGGGATCTGCGCGCGCGCCGGTCACGAGCGCCGCGCACCGGCTGCTATTACTAAAATATTTTCATTAAAATTGTGATTACGAAAAGTGATTTGCAAGTTATTTATGCACGAAGCTCGTGGGCCATCAGACCCACCTCGGTGATTTTTATGAAACTATTTTCCGATTCATGATACAAGGGTGTGAGGGCCCTAAGACTATGCAGTATTAGCGTTGCAGTGATATTACTTTCCATTCATGACTCGTTCTGTGCTGTCTGAATTTTTTTAAATTGTATGATATGTTAATAATATTATTTTATTAAAGTTTAATCCATATAGAAATGTTATCAAAAAACACGATAGTTTGAACTAACAGCCAATTTACGTAGTTTATAACATTATATATGATAATAGTAGCCTACTTACTAAGTGGTGTAGCTTAAAATTCATTTAATTTCAAGGTAAGTATATTAAAACTCATGTAGTTCTCTCATGTAGGAAAGGATGGCTTGTGCCCAGCAGTGGGACGTATAGAGGCTGGTGATGATGATGATGATATAAAAAACTACCGAATAGTGTTGTTGCCACTACCGGTATCACCAAAATATATACACATCATAGTTTACATACAGTATAGGCAACGGGTAAGTGGTGGGGTCCTCTTGTATCGTAGCCCTGTAAGTATCCACCATCAGTTTTGACGACCGGCTGGCCGAGTGGTCTGTACCCCTTGCTATACAGGCTACTCGGTCAAGAGGTCCCGGGTTCGAATCCCGGTACGAGCAAAGTTTGTATGATGAGTACGAGCATTTGTTTACGAGTCATGGATTTTTATAATGATATGTTTATTTAGTTTTTTTCTAATATTTATATAATAATTTCTCTGTTATCTGGTATCCATAATACAAGCTCTTAATGAAGCTTACTTTGGGCTAGAGAATAGGTGTGAGTGTATGAATAATGTTATTATTATTATTATCTAGTGGTAACCGCTTAAAAAAACACGTGACTTATATTTGCTTAAAATTTAATAAGCTCTAACAATAATCTCCTTGTAAAACATGTTGTAGATATGTGTGGTCGCCATAATCTAGCTCAAGCGAGGCGTGCTCGCTCTCAGTCACGCCGCAGCCTTACCGCTGTAAAACAATTACTAATAGTATCTGATAATACCGCGATTTATTATTGATTTGGCTCGTAGATGCCTCTGTATACATTTATTTACCATTCGAAATGATTTGAAAATTAAATATTAGAAACTATTTGATCGATAAACAATTAATTAAGGGCGTAATGTACACAAGCCATATTATAACAAAAGTGTGTCGATTTCTAGCGAGCAACACGCTTCACTGAATTATTATTTAATTAATCGCTGTTCTTACGTCTAATTATTACTAATTAAATACTTTTAAAAAAGCCTATCCTATAAATCAATAATACAGAAATTATTTAGGTAGGTATCATTTATACCAACAACTTTTTTGTTTAATAACGAAACATTTTTTTCTAAGTACTTAAGTATTACATATTCCGTGCATTCAAACAATACCAATGATCTAATCAACAATCGACTCGGAGATACAGGGGTCCGCTGCTGCTCAGCCTAAGTAGATAGGTATCTATTAAACACAGCATCTAATTCAGTCAAATAACCAGTCTCCCGAAAGTTTACGTAATCTCAATAGACACGTTACCCTGATTATAGGATAAGGCGCCAATAGAATACTGCTAGTGCAATGTAAATACTTGTATTACTATTTGAAGCAAATATGGTTGGATTATGACTCTGAAGAACACGCTGGCAGCCGCCATGTAGGGGGCGCGCCTGCGCGGAGCTCATTTCCCACTAAGGCTGTATTATGAATGACTGATTTCTATGAAATGCTAACTAATACAAATCTTTTACTTTGTAAGTCGAAATATTAACCTGCATTATAATTTCTCTCACACTTAAGTGTTGTTTCTGTAGCGTGAGTTTAGCGTCAACTTAGCTAACGCGTCTATCGTTAAACGCCACATTAATTTAATGTTTCTAATAGTTTACACCCGGGGCATACGCGGCAGTAACGTTTCACAGTATCTGCTTTACAATGCCAATGATTAGAGTCAACGAAAGGAAAAGGGAAAAGGTAGTGGTTAAATATCTGTAAGATGCGCTTGCGTCGCGTCGGTGCGGCAGTAGGTAAGTATAAAACAGTAATACTCTCAGATCATTTCTCTTGCTCCCAAATCATTTTTTTGTACAACGAGATGACAAAGAAGCTGACGGTCCACCTGGTGGTAAGCGGTTACCGCCTCCGATAATGATTCTTTCAGGATTTTTTGCGTAATTTAAAATTGCAAGAACATTAACACTACTTACAAACAATAAATGCTATTTGTTTCATAAAACGGATATTTTTATTATAGACGGCTGCCTGCTTGAGTGGTTAAGGAATTTGGGTGTAGCTCGCTTTCATCTTCGGCCTTATCGTCACTTATCATCAGGTCAGATGAAGGCCAAGAGCCCCGTTAAGAATAAAAAAGAACTATAAACCGGACCCAGTTACATAACTTTTTAATCAACTAAAAAAAATCTAAATTTCAGTTTTTTAAAAATTAAAAGCTTTGAAAAAGGTAGGTCCTTTAGTAACAGTATTGTGCAGTTATAAGTCCGTATTGTGCGTACGCGCAGAGGGATAATTCTATGACCGTGAGCGGACGGATCGACGCGGCACAATAACTGCCCGCGACGCAAGCTGACGTCATTTATTTATTTATTTATTTATTTATTTATTAAACAATGTTTCAACAGCATTTTTATACATATAATACAAATTAGTATTACCTAGACATGAGCCAATTATAGAAACACATTATGTTTATAGCAATGGTAGTTTTTATGGTAGATAGTTGAATAATATCACATATTACAATTAAAATATAAATACATAATAATTATAAAGAAAAACAACAGTTGGCAGGTATACAGTTACAAGAGAAGAAACTTAGTTAGCTTATGATTATGAGACCATGAATACAGTGTAATTGTGAGTGAGTGTTGAGTGTTGTGTGTGTGTGTGTGTACGCGCGTGTCAAAATGCGTGGAACAAAAGTGCTGCTTAAGGATGGTTTACATGTACTCTTTATTAGTTAGCAATTATATATTAATTATTTGACTTAATGTTTAATACTGACCTATAATCTTTGATTACCCAATTATTTATATTGTTAATTGTTCAACTATTTCGTAATTTAATAATTTAATAATTCAATTATGCAATTATTCAATACTTTAATTATTCAAAAATTTAAAAATTTAATTATTTCATCATTATCATTGTGAATCATTATTATTGTGAATTCCCTGATATTCTAAAATAAGTCTCCTAACTGCAGTCCTGAAAACAGGTTTGGATGCATTGAATATATCAACATCTGAAAACAATTTATTATACGTTTTTGGTAACCTAGTAGACAAATCATTCGCCTCATAATTAGTACGAACCAATGGTGTATGAAACAGTTGAGTGTGCCGAGTTCTTTTACTGGGAGCATTTAAGTTAAGTATTCTATTAGATAGCTGAACACAGTCAATTCTTCCAGAGCATATGTCATGTAATAAAGACATGTCCTGTAAATGGCGCCTCATAGTAAGTGACATTAAACCATGTTTTCGACATGACTCAGAATAGTTGTCACATTGGTAATTGGATCGAAAATTCAAATATCTCAAAAATTTCATCTGTATACGCTCTATAGCGTGGTCATGCGTTACGTACTGTGGATTCCAGACATTACAACAGTATTCAAGAGTACTACGTACATAAGCATAATATAGAACTTTTATACAAAAAATGTTATCAAAGTCCTTGGTAGTTCTGAAAATAAAACCCAAATTTTTATAAGCCTTGTTAATAATGTGCTCAAAGTGAACATTGAATGTTAACTTTGAATCTAAATACACCCCTAGATCTCTTACGGTATCGGCCTTATTGATAATAATATTGTTTAGTGTAAAATTGTATTCTATGGGATTTTTACGCCTCGTAAATTGTATGTGCATACATTTTGCAGCATTAACTGTAATTCTATTTTCAACGTAGTACCCTGAAAGTCGATCCAAATCTTCCTCAGAACAATGCGTTCGTTGTATATTGATACGAGGCCAGGAAATATTAAAAGAAGCATGTTTGTCTTCAGTGTATTTAATGGTCTTCGAGAGAATACATAAGCTAACAAATAGGAACACAAATACGGTTTGTTCTCAAATTATGTGGACGGTGAAATTGTAATTTCCTTACGCATTATCATGGTCACTTATTTAAAACGTGTTAAGCTTAGACCTATAACGCAGCTCGTAACTTAGCGATCATTAGTATAATTGCCAGGAGCACGGAGCCACTGCGTGTAACCGAGCACATTTCGTTGTAAACACATTTTAAGCTTTTTGCAAGAGACGCTTCCGCGTGCGCGCAGCTATTACCGCTAATTGGCGCTAGATCTATCAACACGTCACCGCCTCACGACTGCTCCGCAAGTATCTCCGGATGTATACAAATGCGGTGTTTTCATAACTTCACACTTTTTCTGTGCGCTCGTCAAACATTGACTTTTTAGCCCGTTGATTTATGAACCACACAGCGAACGTTTTTGCAAACACAAAAGCATTTCCGCAGGGCGTTACGAATGCTGCAGCATCAATCTCGTCTGCATCAGCGTTACGAGCCATTCCAAGTATTTAATTTTTTTTATTGATAAGTCTCGTTAACCAGGTGTTTATCTGAGCTGGTATACAACAATAACTTTTTCTCACAAGACAATGTCGTGGAGAGCCTCCGAGCGGCCGTGATTGCACATGTTGGGACGGTGCGGTGGCGAGCGACAAAAAGCGGTCCATTCATATGCACGGCGACGGCGGCCGGACGTTCCCCGCGTTTTATTTGTAAATTGGGCTGGACGACGGCCGCTGCGCGCTCATTCTAATGCGCGACTAGTTTTTGCGCGCGCGCATAATTGAATACGAATGTGTATACTGTATACTGTATACTGTATACTCAGAACGAATCTAATGCCTGCGCGTCGCCGTCGGTCGGTAATGAGCGTTGTTTATCCCCGGGGACGTCGACTGATACAGATTTCATCACGTGCGACGGCTTACTTTGTATGAGCGGCTGCCACTGATTCTTTACTGCCCACTTCAAACTAATTATCGAGATAAACTGTTCTAAGTTGCAATGTCTATTTTATTATTTTTTGCACATTTGAATTGTATACGTCTTCAACACAAACGTTGCATAGTCCGAGAATACATGGAAAATATTACAAGTGGTAATTGGTAGTTTTTATGTTCGCTTGTCTCTTGATCATAACGAGCTGAGACCTACGTAGGTAGTAGGTACTGCAGCATAATCTTATTGAGCTTATATCATTAATTGTATCTTAACTAATGAGACTATTACGACATGTTTTAAAGCCAACGATCAATGTTTTATAGATACTATTAACCTAGACTAGAACTAACATAATATGTCTTGGATATTTTTCTAAATATCCATCTATTTAACATTTATTATTAGGTAATGTTCAAATATAATTACGGAATCGTCGTGGACTCCATGAATTATATTTTTGCAAACGAACTTTGAATATTCATCGAACAAGCTGATTTAAATTTATACCTTATTTAAAGCTTCTTAATTTTACCACCTTTTAGTACCCACAATAATAAGCCGGTTTAGATATATGTCAATCGCCAATCAGAGATAGGCACCTAATACGAGTCAGTAGCGGGCGAGAGCTGGCGAGTTGCCACGACGTCGGCTGGACGTTGGGTGCGCGCCAGCCTCGGCCCGGATCACGCCAGTTACTGGCAATTTGCTTACGGGCCCGCCATAACAGCCACTGGACGCTTGGACAAATTGCATCGTTTAACTGTCTCACGCTGGCGGCAGCGGAGGGAGATCTCTGTACCTATGTCTGTTAATTTATTGGTGTATTTTAATTGAACGTGCATCTCCATCGGGCTCTCGTCAGCAGAGCATTCAATGTAAATGCGGCTTAAAGTAATGGCCTCGGTGGTGAGGCGAGGGCGCACGGGCCGGGCTCCCGGGTTCAGTACCCGGCCTGGCTAGTTTTTGCTCAACGGAAAAAATGGTGAGAAGGGACGCCGAGCCCGGAGGACGAGAGGACAGGAGCGAGCGCGTGCGTCGGCGGCGGGACGCGGGAACATAAATCGACGGTAAAAAGCGCCGCGTCGTCCGGCCTTTTTTGCAGTTTCTTGTTATGCGCATTCTGCAGTTTTTGCTGGTGCGCGACAAACGAGCTCGGCCGAGCTGGTGAGTTTTTGCCGGGAAACAATGGAGGGCTCGGTGCGCGGCCGCACTGATTGCGCGCGCGCACGCATTTGCATGCGGCGGCCAATCAGCGCGCGCCACGCCCGCCGCCCCACCCAACCCTCCCCCCGCCCCCCACTCCTCATGCTAATGCAATGCAACACATACTAAATAGATACAGCCGCGCTCGGCTCCAAGCTCGCTCATAGATGCGAGTACTCACCCACACATGCGAGCTCTTTGTTTATCCGAGCACATGCCATCTTAGACTAGTTGTAAGCCTGATGATAATTGAACCTCCACCCTTTCATCTGATCTGTTTGCTAATAACGACTCCTAACTAATTACCAATTTTAATTTCTTCCTATCCTCACTAACTAGCTACCTACTATCAAAGGATACGAAGCTGAGACCAAATGCATTATTTATCTACATATTTTGTTTACCTAATTTATATAATTCACTATGTCATGTAGTCTATGATATAGTGCTCTAATCATTTCCTATAGCATCCTGAAGAGTTCTATTTTTAATTAGACGCGTGCACATCAAGCTCAGTTTTCTCCTTCGCAAAAACTTTCGTTTGAATCACATGTTAGCTGCGGTCCTTCCAAAGGTTTAAGTGCTGCAGCTGTGCATGATGAAGGTGGGCGGTTAATCACGACTCAAAAGGATGAGCAGAGCCAATAGGAATTTATTTAATAAGGTCAATAGTACATATAATTTTATTTTGGTGTAGACCTTAAAGTTAAAATTCTGTAATTAGAAGTGTAACCTAGACTTAGTGTGTGGTGTCAATTACAATCACGGAACCCAAGATACAGGCCTATTCATTTGTGGTTTGGGTTCCAACAGTAACATTATTTCTAAAATATGAATATGCTGTTTAAATCATTTAACCTTATGGCTTTATGATATGTGTTATGGAAAATAAATTAAAATTAAAAAAATATTATCAAACATGTTTAGAATAAGTACTTTTTGTACTTAATTACGAAGGAAAACAGGCCTAGCTACGTCCCGCCTGATAATACGTAAGTGAGTCGTAGTTGTTAAAAAAGCCAGCGTTACCGAATGTAAGGTGTGTTTTAAAGGGAGTTGCTTGCTTAGATGAAAAACTTAGCACTGAAGACAACAATTCCAAAGAGCTTCATCGTTACTCGTCACACTGTCACAAAAAATTGCACGATACGTTTTGTCAGTGGAGCGGCTTCCTGAGTGGCGCTAATTATTCTCTTTCTAATCCCTCTGTTAGATGTGCTCCCGTTTAAATTCTCCCCTTTTTTGTTTGCAGTATAAGGATGCCGTCATATAGAGGGGACAATTTACACAATTACTTAATTAGTCCATAAATACAAATTGCTAATGCAACATTAGTGCTCGCAATTAATTGCAGTTAATTATAGGGGCTTCAACGGGAAGTTCGGACATTTCCATGAGAGCAAGGCTGACGCTTAGCATTTCTCAATAGCTTATGAGGTCATACTTGAGGTAACTGTTAGGAAGAAAGAGAAACGGGAGACGCCGGCGGTCTCCTATGGCACGAAAGTTTAAATAAATCTTTATTCTTATATCGCCATATTCAGTTCCGTTAGTTCGTAAATATCAATAACACAAGGGAGATGCTTAATTTGGGATGGAAAACGGGTGCGAGGGAAATTTATTGTCCTATTTAGTTCACTTAAGCATTGTTGGTGTGGTTAGGTGACGTTCGGATATCGTTCCGTTGTCCGTCAACATTCCGTTGTCGCGATAAGGGACCAAAATAAGCGGAAAACGGGAATGTAGGCCTAAAGGCTTGGGTGAATAGATCTTCCATATTACGCAGATAATGAATATAGCTGTATTTCATATTTTAAATATATTTGTCGAGCTCTCACTGAATACTCTTATAAATGACATTACAAAATTAGGAATCGATCTCTGTACCGAAACATTATACACAAGTACGTTAAGGTCTTGCACGTGGTCGCGCTTAAAATTACTTATTGACAAAAATTGTTGAAGAAATACAACAATAATCTCAACGGTTTCTCACTATTACTAGAGTTTTTTCATCTCTCATTTTCTCTCATTTATTATATATTTTCAAAACATTATCCAATTTATCAGTAAATGAGCAGCGGTAACCGCACTCGGTGCGTGTGTCTAGTCCGCGTATTATAAAGACATTAGCGCGCGGATAGTATCGCCGGCGCGCGCGCAGCTCTGCCAGATCATCGCGATACGCCTGGGCATCACTCCCGGGAACATTATTATGATACGTGTGTCGACCTGTTCATTAGGACTGCAAAAATATAATAAAGATAACGAACTAACCTTGAAATATTGTTATACATAAAGTTGCAATTATCCAACAAGATTGTCAAAGTTCCGGCCGAATGGCCACATCGACTCGCACATATTTTAGCGGCATCTGTTCTATTCGCGCATGCAGGTTAGTTCCTAATTCGGGGTAAGTGTTGTTCGGGCATCGGGCCTGAGCAGAGCAAGTTTTTTGTGTTATTCAAGGCGCTACCACACCAGAAGAGGCTTTACTTAAACGTGGAATGTGGTTAAAGCATTTGAAATAAGACATCTAATACTGAACGCCAGTTAAATCCGGTAAGGTGGGTTTATTTCAAATGCAGAATTCACTACTTTCCACAATTATTGTTTATTTAACCGACAACACAGAAGATACTGTTTTGTATTTATCTTTAATATGACATTAGGTATGTTTTTCTACCGTAACCATAATCTGATTGCTCTTGCCATGGCTATAAATATCTGAAATTTCCAAGCCACACATTCGCCTAATCAAATCACCATGACAGAGCTATAAATATATACAGGTGGTGCCGTCAATACGACAATAAATTGAAACATAGGCTATATTGGTTCATAGAAATGGTTTGCCACTTTCAAAAACATTTTATTCATTTGATAATTTTATGACATTTCTATGAAATAATGCAGCCAATGTTATATCATGTATTCCATACATGATCGAACTTTCGCTTTATAAAGTAACAGCAGCTGTTCAGATGTGAAATACCGCCTCACCTTAGAGAGGATGCCGAGTTGACAAAGAATCTAGTTACTAAACGGACTTCTTTGTGCATGATGTTGAGGTGGAGACATTGAATTGACTCCGAAAGCATGCTTCTGAGTAGGCAGGGAGAAGGTAGGAGAAGGTCGAAAACCTCGTCAAAAATCTCTCCATTATAAAGCCGATGAAGGCACTAAGCGGCGCAATCGTAGAGGCTCTAGGCTCTACGTAGCGCCTCCACCGTATAGAAGGCAATCAGGCAACACTATTTGTACTGAAATGTTTGGTTTCCAATGCTCTCAACAGAATCCTTGCTACTGATTTTTTCAGGGAAAGCAACGCCACGTAATTCTTTACTAACTACTTACGTAGTGTCCTCATGGTGCTACGTGCCCAACGTCTATAGCCTACGGTAACCGCTTACCACCAGACGGGCCGTACGCTTGTTTGCCAGCCTTATCATATAAAAACATAATAGTACGTAGTTGTAATAGTACTGTAATTCGCGCTGACGTGTTTGAAGTTTCAGCGAACAATTCTGCAATTATTACTTGTGTAAACCTCTGTTCTGTGTTTTTCTTTCTGTAAATATGATTAATAGCATTAATTTTCTTGCAGGTACTCGCCATTCCTGTATATTACGCATATGTCTGAATCTTCGCTACCAGTAAGACGAAGGATGGTGCGTATACGCAGGTATGTATATGAAATATCAGTATTTCAATTAATAATGTTAATATTTGGTGCTACATTGGTGCCTCCTCAAAGCAAAGCAAAACACGCGCTTTACAGACATGGTCTTGAAGTAAAAAGTTCTACAAATACCAATTTAGATGTTTGCCATAGAGATAGATGATTTTCTAGGAAAGGACTTCCATTTTGGCGCAATAACCGACATCTACGCGGGTGGAAACTCGGGCGGACACTAGTAAGAAATAATTCTATGATTGACCACAATTCTCTTCTTATTACCAGTACCTACCTGTAACATAACAATATAATGACAAACTTTACCGAACATCATGTAAACATGTCACCAGTTGAAGCCGAAGGAGAAGAATTATTTAATAGCGCAACAACATTTGTGTGACTTTTTAAAATGATTCATAATCATAATCATTTATTTTGCTTAAAAACATGTTGACATTAGAATCACCGAGCATACATGTTTCGCCATCGTGGCGGAAAAATTTGGTACCTACTTTGGTACTTACCTATCAAACTACCATCATGGTCATTATTGTTTGATTGTAATGTCATTACAATTTATGAATTTAGGCAGCCTTTTTCTCACATAGTTAACTAAACTCAATCATCACTATAATACCTCTTCTAGAGCAAGTCTTGGGCAGGGCGTAATAACATTACTAAACATGATTGTATCTGATAGGATATTGTTGTTCCTGTTATGTATATTCACTAATTTTGCAACAATGCTGCAAAAGCGCCAAAATTAAACATGCTAATTAGCTGTTTCCATAAATCATCGGAAGTCGATTACTAATTACAATAGCGTGAGGTCAGCAGCTTGGTTGGTTCGAGTCGAGCCAACAATACGGGCGGCCATCGATCACCGCCTATTACGGCATTACCTTACATGTAAACACGTCCCATAAACATATTGCCGAGGGATCGCTCAAAAATAATAAAAACGTCCGCGACCCCTGCCCTGTCCTCGTATTTCAATCTCAAAGGGGTGAGCGACGGACGTTCCTTCAACCTTATGACGATGCAACAAGGTCCAAGTCTTCTTGTTTTGAAGATGACAGGAGTTAAATTGCAGCTCGGCGGATGAGCAGGGGCAACATCAAGATCTTGTTCTACAATTTAGGGGAATGCGACATATTTTAGAAACGGGTTAATAATGTCAAATAGCTGCATCGTTAGGGGATCAACGCTGGAGATTATTTTTTCCCTGTACTAACTTCTTTCATGACGTTAAAGTTAAAATAATTATTAAAGGCTAAATGATGGTCTTTATTATAAGCACTGCTAAGCGTGGTTTCTCTTTTTAATGTAACGCTAAAGAAAGAGATTATCAACAGTGCTTTAAATAATTATAAATTGAGTGAGCGTACAAAATTATAGGGCTTTATACGGTCACTAGCCGAACAGGCGTGCTCAATCGATGTTTGCTTATTAGCCACCCTGGCCGTATAAAAATACGAAATTAGATGTTGTGGACACCGAGAGAAGGTTGAAATAAATATATTTTACTAACCTATTTGAATAAGCCAAGTCCCACTGTCCAAAAAAAATATGTCCCAAAGTTATCTCAAGTAAAGGTTGCGGGTTTGGTCCTCGCCCCAGACGAGGCGGGCCCTACCAGACTCGTGAACCCACTGCGGTGACCCACTCGGCCCTGAGGATATGATTTTTTTCTAGTTTCAATAGCCCCGTAATTAGTATGAAACACGACATTTGGAGTCCTCGTGGTATAAATAAAGTGGTCTTTTTTCTGCCATAACCATAAAGTGGATATGATTGTAGCAATGTTATTGTCTCAGACTTATGCTTCGAGTAAAGTAATACGTAATGACTGGCGACAGATAATAAAAATTACATCGTAATGTAAGTCCCACGGTGCGATCTCACTCCTAATAGATGTGAACGTAAAAATTAAATAAGTGCGTCGGGAACAGAGATAATAAAGTGCGAACGGCGAGCGCGCGCCTGCGCCCGCGCCGGCGCCCATTCGTTCCGCGCACCGCATTCGTCAGGCCACGTGGGAGAGCTGCGCGTGCGCGGCGCCCACATACACCACGATACTACCTTTTTTTACTTTTTAGGATGTGCAGCTCTGAAAACTGTCTGTGAAGTAGTCATGCAAACACTGAACATTATCCGTCTGAAGCCTTCTCTTCACGAGCGAGAATATCGCTTGCAGCAATTAGGAATATTTATATAAACTACCCGAATAAAGTTTACATCCAAATAACATTAACTCGTCAAGCATCAGATTCCAGACACAATTGATTTTCCAATGGTCAATGTTATAGCACTCCGGTGGGTTAACGCCGCTTAGGGGTCAAATAAGTCTTTTGTTGCTGCAGTGATGATGCTGCCCGCCCCAGCTTTTAATCCAATCCGCGGCACGTTTTAAATATCGCACAAAACTTTTTAAAAATATGCTGCAACAAGGATGATGCCCATTGATTGTTTAGCAAAGTTAGATAGGTACAAGATTACGATGTGTACAAGCAATGGATGACTAATATGGGACACGCGACTGCGTTAATATCTTAAATTTTAGCCCGAAAATTCCCAAAGGTTACCCATACTTGGTTTAAGTTATCAGAGCTCACTGAGGAAGATTGACAGGTACGGTCATGAGGAATGATATCTCTGCCACCTCGATGCCAATTTTTTGGCCTCGAGGTCGAATAATGTCTAGATATGGTCTAAAACGAGCAAATCGAAACTTGACCGATGGATGGATAATAATAGAGTCCTTGTCAGTCCTATTCTACATTAATCCTCATCAGTCCCTGTGAAATCAGTGATCATTGCACGCGCACGCCACTCGCGCGCCATCATAACGCCATTAGCGCGCGCATTGTTTACGGATCATTTTCGCATTTGAATAATTTTGATGGATTACTCTCCTGCGCATTACTGTTTTTCATTGGCTATTTCAATTGTGCTCACCTGGGTGGGCATCAATTCCATCATGCTACTGGTTTCTAAGTAACATGCAAAATCGAGCACGGAATTGGAAATTATCTGTAGTATCCTCCCAGTAAGTAGTTTTATTACAGATAGATCAGAGGACAAATGTCACTGTGGTGGTTATGATGTGGTAAAGTAGCGGCATAGTAAAGAAGTCGGTTAATGAATCTCCAGGTTGAGTTTTGGTAAGGATTAAACACTAAAAAGAATTCAATTCTTTGCTATAGCAATAATCAACTCTACAATTGGAGAAATTATTTACCATGCAAAGGCCTAATTTGATCAAAAAATCTTGACCTCTCGTAAAATAGTCTTCACCACCAGCCTACATACGTCCCACTGTTGGGCACAGGCCTTCCTACGTGAGAGAAACACATATAGAGCTTGGTCCATAACACCACCACGCTGGCCCAATTCGGGTTGGGGGGTTGAAGCGGTTGCAGAAACAACCGGAACCAACAGCTTATCGTGCATTCCGAAGCATGGAGGAGCTCGAGATAACAAATTTTTGATTGACCCATCCCGAGGTCGACCATGGCGAAAGTTCTTTGTTAGTTTTATTGTTATTATTTGTTCGTAAAATAGTACAATTAGCAAAACAGACGGAATTGAAATATCGTTGCCCAACGTTTAAAGCATCCTGCCCGAGTAATACTGCTTTTTTCAGGAAACAATGAATTATGGTACTAAATCTCAATAATCTTTCCTATAAATAGTATGTCGTTGGAGAGCCGCATAAGACTGAATACTTAATTAAAAATATCGGGTGTAAGGATGGGTTCATGGAATACAGGCTCGCGAGCTTCTATATGACCTGCATCCATTTTTTAATGAATCATGTGTAACGCAAAGACTACAGTCATCATTAACTGCTGCCACTTAAGCGAATTATTTGTGTATCAGAACGAGACACCCGGAGCCTTCCATCGACATCCGCCTGTGATCAATATGAGTTAGGGATCCGCGGCCCGCTAATGATAAAGTTTATTATTTTACTAATGAGATTGCGTCCATCAGGCAAGTTGTGCTAATCGCACGAGAACAGCGTCTTATTGGGAATTTTCTTATTCGATTTTGTTGACGCAGCGCTTTTGGAGGACCGTAGGTGCATTCGTATAAGTTAAGTTATCAATGAAATTCCTATTAGTTTGGGGTGATTTAAGTTGGAACTGGTTGTTTTTCTTTTAGCGGGTCCAATATACTATATATCTAGTTTCAGATCTAATAATACTTAAGTATTATATATCCAATTTAGTTTTCTTCACACATTGGACCCGCTAAAAGAAAAACAGCCAGTTCCTACTTGAATCACCCCAAACTAATAGGAATTTCATTGATAAGTTAACCTATCAAAATAACAAGTCTCAATCTCAATTTTAATAAAAACTAAGATTTATTTGCCTATCCAGAAATCAAATCTATTGATTTTGTAAATAAAAACTTATGTACCCTATACTGTTGTATTCAACAGTTAATAATTATGAGTGTTAAAGTAAATACACAAAGACTCCCAAGTCTTCAGTAGCTTCGTGGTTAGAGATGTCAGACGCACAGTAAAATGTCGCGGGTTTGTATTCCGCATCGGGACATGTATTTTACCTGTTGAGACATTTTTTTTCAAATACAATTCATCAGAAGAACCACAATGATTCTTATAAGAATTATTATTCATCCTATTATATACCACAAAGATTTTTAAATTCGATTAAACTAGGTGTTTATGAATCCTTATTTATACAGAGTTACATCATCTCTCCCATTGTATTCATTGTTACTACTTGTTAAAGTAGCCTTTAATCTATTTATCATTCGAACAGGGTGGCAATATTATTGATAGTATCGACAATCATGATGCAATTATTATTGTTAAGTCAATGTAAACGAATAAAGTCATCAATCACAAAGAAGACGATTATTAAAATCATTATGATGCGCCCATGACGATCGGACATCTTTGAAATTAGAACCCTGATGTTAATGGTATTACCCGGCTTATTCATAATTTAGAAGCTTCATTATCGATATCAACTTGCGTCAGAATAACGTATTATATCAAGAATCGTTCGCCATTGTTCTCTTTTGTTTTCTCACAATTATATCACTTAAAGTTTTCCAAAGTCCTTAAACCAATCATATAAACCTACGTTTCGCATTGCAAAAACTTTTCCATTGTATGAAGGAAATATTAGTAGAGTCAGTATAAATGGACCTGGATAGCTAGTGAAACCTCTATTAGTGGGAACTTTCATCAGAACGTACAAGGAATTCAAGAACTTTAATCAATAGCCCAGATGAAGACATCCTTCAATGAAACCGTCTTTTACTGTATTTATTTTATTTCAATCCGAAGAATAGTTGTATTGTAGCCGAGAAAAACTGTGAAGGATTTAAAATGTGATAATGTATCACACCCTTTACATTCCTGAGAAAACATTGCTGGATCAGCAAAAATGTGCCATAGAAAGCTTTGACTGTTTTATACTTATTAGTCAAAATGACTGTTATTTTTACTAAACAAGAGCATCGTACTTGAGTCTATTGTTTAGGATATTCTTTATTTTCATAGCTGTTCCAATTCTGTTGGTTATTACTAGAATAATAGCGATATAATCTCGGCGTCGACTTCGGAGGTGGTTAAGGTTAGGCGGGAGATGCGCCGGTAATTCCGCTTCGGACTAAATTTATTAGAAAGCCGATCGCGCCCTTCTCCGCTCGCCAATTTACTAATCGTAACTCATCTGCGATAAGCGCGGCGTAATGCCCGATGTGCGCCCGCGCCGCGCCGCGCCCGGACTCCGGACACCGCGCATTATCGATCGCCCATCGTCTAGTAATAATAAGGAGCCCAGATTGGAGCGGTTTAAATAATATCGGTAACGATACACCACGCCGACGGTCGACGATCCCTACTCCTCTAATTATCTACGAAACTGCATGCAATTTCGAGATCGATCGGTCAATCAATAACTATAACCATATTTTGATTACAATTCTCGGGCCGACCTCCATATAATACTTTCGTAACAAAGAAGCCTACCTGTTCGTTCTCGTGTACAAAATCCGCGCTCATACAATTGAGTCCGAGTCGCGTCCGACCAAAATTGCTTTTCATTTCTTGAATGCGATCAATGCACAATGGGCTTCCTGAACTGAACTTGACAAAGTCGCAATCCGGCTTGAAGGAGCGAACTAATGCTCTTACTAAATGTTGTTTAAAGGTGATACGTAAGAATGGAAGCACGTGTGTTCATTATAATGATTGTAATCGATGGGTCAATAGACTTCCTTGATGGAGAGTGTCGCGTTGCTGCGGCAGTGACGCGGCGTCGTTCTCACGTCGTCGTCGCCAATTGATCGCCCGCCAATTATACAATTGGTCGGTTTACACACAAAGTGGCTGGGAGCGTCTCCGCCTAATTGTGGCTGCGCTTCGTTTTTGTGAGCGCCCCCGCGCCCACTTTACGCCTCAACAATTTAATTACAAATTGCTGCGACCATCCAAGAGATTGCCGCTCCGCTATTAGGTATTGAGATCTTCAATTCCTGACTAATATTTTTTTTATAAATCTTTATTGTGAAATTGTGGTTTACACGTGATAGCACAAATGTAGGTCCAATAGAAAATGTAAAAATATTGATTCACACTATTCCCTCATAAGGCATACAATAGAAAAATTGATAATAGAAAAATACAAAATTCAAGATGTTAATTTACAAAAAATACATAAAGAGCTAATTATTGATCGAACTATTAATCATGTCAACTAATATTATTATTATTTAATATTTATTTATTATATTATATAATTATGGAAGATTACAGTAATTTTGTATTAAAATATTATTTTAGAGTATAGATATAAATTGTCAATGCGAAGTTTTTTTAACGAACTTCAAAAAAAAGAGGTGCTCAATTCGATTGGTATGCTTTTTTTTCTTCTACGTATGTATACACCGATTACACCGAGATTTCTGGTCCGATTTACGTTGTTCGATGCGAAAGAGTTGCCATTTGGTCCGTAAAATTTTTTTTCAAAATCAGTTGGGTAGTTTGGTTTTGGAATCAAAAAACTAAAATGAGAAAATCATCTACGTATGCGAAATTGCGGATTTTTGCTTTCATATGACTTTTTAGTGAAAGGATACGATAGCAGGAAACAATGTATGCTTAGGTCAGCCATCTAGCTTTGACCGTAGAAAGTTATCACTAAAAATTGTGAAAAAATTTTTTTACCAAAAATTCAAACCGACTGCCGGGATCGTCTTAGGGCATAGCTCATATACCTTCTGAGTAAAACGCGTAAGGACTTCAATATTGTCTATAATTCAGGCAATAACACAGAGATACAGTTGGCGCGGCGGTCGTGTAAGACGTGTGTCAAATCCTGTTGTTTGACGTCCGCTCGCGAATCGCGTTCCTAACTTGAAATGACGACAAAATCTATGTGCCCGTGGCGAAAGAGTATCGAATCCACCACAGTCCCTATTCATCCCCTAGAAACATATTTTTTGGAGTTGGTGCTAAGTGGTTTCCAGATAATAGAACGTGAAGCACCGACTCCAAAAAATATGTTTCTAGGTGATAAGTACCTACTTAAAATTAATTATTTTATCCTTTTCAGTTTTTGAAGTCGGTTTTTTTTGGATTTTAAATTATCGCAATTATGGCTTCATAAAATTTGAAGTCAACCATGAATGCATAAATTCTCCATTTGTTGGAGTAGAATTGTGTAATTTACACAATCGAAAGCTTTAAGCATGTAGCAAAATTATGGTGGTAGTTGTTGTAGAGTGAATTCAATCAAAAATTTTTCATTCTAACAAGATTCCTTAATATAACCAGTAGAGTAGACCTCTCTTTACGAAATCCTTTTGCGCATCACTTTGTTTTTATATTTTTTTGCTAAATAATTACTTAACCTGTTGTAAATTATACTTTCCATGACTTTTTCAGAAGACTGATAAGAGGACTATTGGTCGACAATTTTGAATTTCCTTTTCGTTTCCTTTCTTAGATGAAGTTTTCACGACAGCTTTTTTAGTGCAACTGGGAAAGCACCGCAACTGATCATTAAGATACCAATGTATGTCAATGGTCTTAGCTTTTACAGAAGCGACTGTGATGTCATCATATGTGTGTGTGATGTGTTCTTATTTTTTTTAATGATTTGATGATATTTAGCGAAGCGACTTAAATATCTGACTAAAATGCTTCAGCGATAAAAAAAGGAACGAATTTACAACCCTCTAGCTATTATGCTAAATAATTATCTCATGATATGAATTCTAATTTCAACATGAAAAATTTTCACGGTTGATCAAGCGAAGAAGGCAATTAGCAGCAAGTTTCTAATGTTGTTTATTGATTAGTTTATCCTACCAGTGATGTAAGTGGGAGCTCGATGTAAATATTAATTAGTGATTTTAAAGACCTTCAAACAATGCACCACTACATCAACAGCTCAAAGATATACTAACAGTATTAGATAAGCGATAGAACAAAATAAAGGTACCTACAAAAGTGTTCGCTAGGGTAGTGTCTGTTGGGCATATTAGCACATTTCCTGAAGTCTTGGATAAATAGAATAGAATAGAATAGAATTAAATTAAATAAAACAAAATTAAATTTAAAATATATTAAATAAAATCTAATTATGTGCCCCAAATAATTGTATGTCATTATGTAGTTACTGACACAATGAGATTTGTATTATAAATAGAATGTAAATATTAAACATATTTATAGCGAATATTATAACCGTAGCCGAGGCTTTCATTTCTCTCGGCAAGAACATAGTTCCGCGCGTCACATTCATTCACAGGCCAAGCCAATCGGCAAGCCTGAAGACTGGGGATGGCAGCTTAGTATCGTCTAAGCCCGAGGTGACAAGGGAGGTCGAAAGGTTCTATGGAGAGTCTTAAATCACCACAACGAATACCGCTATTTGTTTAGACAAAGACCCAAGAGCCCGACTGATCCGACACCTATACCGAAAATATCCTGCGCTGATGTCCGAGATACCTTTGGTATAGTATCATATTACTACCATAATCTCGTACAGTCCATCCTAATCACTCTAAATTAGGGTGGCCCTCAAACAACTTAAGAATAACAAGGCACCGGGAGAGAGGACGGAATTACTGCAGAGATTCTGAAAGCGGATGGTACACCAGTACTTAATGACCTTTAGAGGCTATTCCATTCCGCTGTACTCGAAGGTATAACGCCGCAAGCGTGGAGTGGAGGACTGGCGATGTTGTCCTTTAAAAAAGGTGACATAATCTTACTGAAGAACAACAGACCCATCACGCTCCTGAGCCACGTTTACAAGTTGTTTTCAAGGGGCATCACGAATCGTCTCGCACGCAGGTTAGACGACTTCCAGCCTCCCGAACAAGCCGGGTTTGCGTAAAGGTTTTAGTACCGTAGACCACATACACACGCTGCGACAGGTTATATAGAAGACTGAGGAGTATGAGGCGTTTGTAGACTACGAGAAGGCCGTCGATTCGATCGAAACATGGACTATGATTCATCTCTTCAGAGGTGCCACGTTGACTATTGGTATATCGAGGCTACGAGATCATAGGCACTGACATAGCTCACAGGCACACAAAACAGACACCCGGTAAGCGCATAGCAGGACGGCCTCCTACTAGATTGTCAGATGGCCTGGTCACGGTCGCGGGGAGCTGCTGGATGCAGGCTGCACAGAACCGTTCTATTTGGAAATCGATGGTGGAGGCCATTATTCAGCAATGAACATCATAGGCTGGCATGATGATGACGATAATAGAACCCGCGATACACACGCCACGTTTATAATAATGTAAAAATAAAATTAAAAATATATAAAAGATAAGTTAGTTATTGCAATTGTAATAACATCGAGGAAGAGCGAGGTCTCCTAGTACAAGTATATAATTTACTTAAAAGGAAGTCGCAGCCACTGTGATAGTCTTGTAATACCATTGTTATAGAATAAATATTTTAGATTTTTTGATTGTGATTAAAGAGAAGCAAAGGTATCCTGGTAAGATATCTGAACTAAATCCTAAAGGCTCCAAAGCTTCAATCTCCACTTGGGTTGTTTATTTAAAGACGTGAAAACTACCTGAAAGGTAGGAGTAGGTACGAAAACTGCGGCATGGAATCCCCAACTTGTAGAAAATAAGTGCATAAAGTGCTAAAAGTGCACCGGGCCGGGGGGCCGGGCCCGGTTTGCAATCTGTAAATAGAAAGAAAGAAAGAAAGAAAGAAAGCATTTATTGGCCATTATATAAATTATGGGTACAAACAAAATAAATAAATAAATAAGGGCCAACTAGGTCACTGCCTCAGCATAATGTCACAGCGACAAATGTCACTGTGGCGCTGGTCTTCTGGCAGGGCCTACGGTTAATATTTGCACTATATAAAATTATTTGACCTTAATAACAAAAAAAAAAATAAGAAACAAAAACAGTACAGTAGCATGGAAGACACACATACACACACATACAAGAAGCATTGAAATGTGTTACGCCAGCATTTCAACACAATAAAAGTAGAAATACTGAAGACATGGCTGCTTAGGCATTAGTTCCCTTTGCCTTCCCTTAATAGGGAGAATTAACAAACACAAAAAAAAAAAATGAACTAAAAATGAATTAAATCTAATCTGTGCTGAGCAAACATCAATCAACATACGAACAAAAACAAACAAAAAATAAAAATATGCACACAAAAACAAATAGCAATTTTTGTTGTATCTTAAATCGATCCAAAACAGTCAGTATTATATACGTGTATATAATACGTGTTATAAATAAGACAGCTCAAACAAGGACATAGCAGTTATAGAAACTCCACTGTGGAACCGAAACGACCCCATGCAATGTGTAGCGCGTCGTGAAAACTAGCCGGTAAGTAGGTACCTAATTAATTTTGTGACTTCTGCAAATGTAGTAAAGACATTTTTACATGTTTTCTGAATGTTTTGACTGTTTTCAGAGCACGCACAGGCGGCGGGAGATCGTTCCAGCAACGTGAAGCTGCAAATCTAAAACTTCCACGAAATGCCACCGTTCGGTGCTTATGAGTGGCTATAAATAGCAACAAGGAATGAAAATATTATCATTTAACGCAGTAATCAGATTACACTGGCCATCTCCGCCCTTTCTCTTCACGAGTCTCTTGAGAGAACCCACTTAGGAAGTAGAAAACATGACTTTGGAATTTGGCTTTGAAAAATCCGAAATATCGTAAAACTATTACTAGCATATTATTTTTCTGAAAAAATATTTGAATTCCAAATTATAAATTCAAAGTCGGGAAGATCACATTTAAATCAAATAATTATACATCTGCCCCAAAACCCCAAATATTTAATTATAGCTTAAGTGGCCAGACGCCCGGTCGGCCACAAAACACACAAATCACAATGAGCGGCGCGCGCGCAGCCTCCGTAGGCAAATTATTTAATTGTCCGCGCCGCTCTATGGTTACGAGCAATAAATCTAGCGGATCATCTGCGAATTATTCAAAGGAGCCGCCGCCGCCTGACGAGCGGCTCCGATTGACGCCAATTCTGACCTGGCCTCGGCCAGCATTTATGTCTACCTATGATATGGAAGCGGTTTAGATTATCCCAGTTTTATACTCTCTTAGCGCATTATTTATCTGGCTCAAGTGCTCTCTCCTGGAGATTATATGCGACAATTCTAAATAGCGGGACACCTCTCCGGGAGGTGCTTCGCCGCTTATGCTTGAAGCACTCACCAGGGTTTTCGCCTCCTTAAAGCTCCGGTTACGCTGCAAAGCCTATATCTGCGGCCAACAACAATAGTTAGTCTAAAAAAGATCATTAGTTAACAGCCCTAATTTATGTCGTTCTTCAAACATTTTTTGGATCAAAAGAGTCAAATGGAGGGAACTTCAAGGATTTCCTCAAAGATTAAGGCATTCTTTGTCTGTATTTCCAGTGAAAAACTTGAGAAATAGTGAGAATGAGGAGAGTTAGATTCGAAAAAAAACGTCACTGATGGCAGATGTGTGTTGACAATATTGCTTTTTTACTGGATAAACATTATTGAACCCCTATAAAATTTATTGACAAATGTTGTTATAAATTTTATAAACCTTGATGTTGAAGCTGTAAACCGCTTCTATTTGGCGGTCTAGATTTTCATTACAAAGATTTAAAAAATTGAGATTGATTGTTTTCATATAAAAGTTTGTTTTGTGAAAAACTGTAGTTTAATAACTTAGTGTGTAGGGCTTTGAGAATATACACAAGATAAAATCGTTTTAATGAGTACGAATTTCTGATGAACTAGAATGTGGGTGAAACTCCTAGCCTCTAAATGAATATAGTCGTTTCTTTTAAGTAAGATAATGGTTTCTGAACCCTCTTAGTATTTGGTACACCTGCCTACGTGTAGGTATATCCTGTTGATTTTAGAGCATGCTGTGGTCGCCTGTTATTTAAGTTGCAATTACTTAAAGTTAGTAGATATACTTTCAGTGCAAGAAATATTGTAAACTTTGTTGGTGATCCATAAATAAATAAATAAATAAATATACATATACAATAAAACTGTATAATGAAACTCAACACTTCGAGTTCGTGAAGTCTATTCAATTTCGGGTTACAAAATCGTTTGTTTTACATTAATAAAAAAGGTGTTGTTTAAAACATTAAATTTTAAAAAGCTTAATCCTTTCCAATCAGTCTTTGATTCATCCATGAAGTAAAACCTTGGTAAATCACTTTAAAGATATGCTGTGATTTACAAAGAAAACTTGAAAATGTGCGATACGCAAACCAAAGGCAATAAATAACTTACCTTATATCGAGTAAACGGTTTATAGAAGCACGTTCGTTATGCAATAATTGAAAACAAAAGGCTTGTTGTTACGGAGGCGGGTGGCACCGCCAGTACTGATTCACGGGGCTTCCTGCGTGCGTGTCACTGATAGCGACTATCGCCGTGCGCACAATCGCCTATCGCGCCATTCGCCGTGAAATATTCCGCCGTCTCCACAATACACTTTAATGCCCCACAAACTTAACAGTAAGCAGCGGCATCCTTAAACACACACTCGTAAAGGTCTTTTTGATCTATTTTCGCGGAATAAGTAACGTGGGCGAGCAATAACGACCTGCGCCCGCGTAATTCACGCCAGCGCGTTCATCATGCAAAGTGACCGCGTGCGTGTAAATAGAAACGCAACCCAAGTCCACGGAGATAGGACTCATATTACGACTGTCGATGGGAGATTTATGTAGCGCGGGGGAGTGCATTATTTGCTATTGGAATTTGAATGTGTCGCAGTAGCGCGGAGCGGGCGCGGGCGCGGGAGCGGGAGCGGGCGCGGGCGGAGATACGCATCGGCTTGTTAGCGCTATCAGATGGCCGCCGCTGTAATTGGCACGGAGCTGCGCGTGCGACACCGCGCACTATCGCCGCCATTCATAATATGTTGAGGGAATTTAAAACGCTTTTATCAATTTTATTGTTGTTCCCATCGGGAATATATTGGATTTGTGGCTTTTATCCCGGCCAGATAGGAAGAGCTTGCTTTAAGTGACACGACTACACGAGTTTTAATGATGTTCAAGTCAAAATGAAAGCTGAAATCAGTTTACGGCGTGGATACGTTGAAGCATATACCCACGTGTGGATAATCATAATTTAGTAGCTGCACCCGGCGGGCTTTGCAATGCCGTAAAGAGAAAACTGATGGATTTAATATTAATAAAAAAAGTTTTATGATCCTGGAATCTTCTCGGGCGTCTCTACACAGATTTGTTATAGGAAGCTGCTTTAGAAAACAAATTGGGATCCCTATTCAGTACCCCTAACACGAACATTTATAAATTTCGAATTGCCATAGGCCAATGCGAGTAGTTACGTTAGTTTTTGTCGCGCTTTTGTTTAAAATTTTGAGCGTGGGTGAACAATACGATTACGATTCGAAATTTAAAAATGTTCATGCTAGGGGTACAGATATGAATTCATAAAACTAAAAACCGATTTTTATTGACGTTTCATCGATTGTTGCTAAAAATTTCTAAATATTAAAAATGCAGCAACTAGACAGTGTGGCGGGCGCGCGCGCAGTGTCGCCATATTTGCATACAATGCGCGCGCAGTGATTGCCGATACTGTGGTGGTTGTTGTGCGCCGTAATTGCCGCGCAGCCTGCCAAGAGCTAAATTAATAACAAACATCGGCTAGAGACGAGCTCTGTTCCGAGGGAAGCAGCCATTTCATTGTTATTCTTCTTATTGGTGAAATAAAGCAATTTGAAACTCATGATTGATGCGTTTAGTATGGTCGGAAATAAAGATGACAGTGGGTCGCATGAATGAACCGGCGGCGCGGGCGCATTAATTCCGCGGTAGTCGTCGGGGTTCGTGTGAAGGGGAATTAAAAAAGACGCCGCCAATTGGCGCGGGCGCCGGACCTGAGTTATTGCATAATGCCCGAACGACTACTTACTGACTTTAAATACTATAGACTTGTGGACTAATTTGACACTATATTCTACTAAGTAACATATAGCATAATTTTTGTAACGGTTTCTTGTTTAAACAAATGCAATCATAGCGATTGGTAATCATAGAGCTTGTTTAGAGACTTCATTGTTTCGCACTTTGGTTGAGGATCCGGCTCGAAGGACCAGAAAACATTATTATTATATTAGTTTTTATGATAAGGATGGCAATCGAAAAACGAGCGCTATTCTGATAGACACACATTAAAAGTAATCAGACGATATTGTCTTAGTGCGGAATTATTTTGTTAACGCCGCTAATGACTCCGTCAAGATTTATATTCGTGTTTGTTCATTTGTTTGCCCTTGAACTACTTAACAATTGAGATCGTTTTATTTCAAAGTAGGTATCTATTATTTAGTTACGTCCCAAAATAGGTTCTAAAAACTGATGCAGCGTTGGCCTTGTGATACGGCGTTGAGATTCATTACGGTTATACCATTTTTTGACGACTGAGTGATCTATCTACTAAGCCAAAGGACCCGCGTTCGAGCCTCGCCACATTAACATTTTTATACACGAATCGTGGATGTTTGTATGTTTTTAGTAATTAAAATATAAAACTAGAAAAATTTCACGTACTGAGGCGGGAATCGAACCCGCGATCTTTCGCAATCCGGGCGACTGCTCTAACCACTGAGCCACCCGGATTGCGAAAGATCGAGGGTTCGATTCCCACCTTAGGACGTGAAATTTTTCTAGTTTTATATTTTAATTACAAAGTAATTTTTCATGCATTTATAATAATGTTAAAATGAAAAATTAAGAATGTTTTTAGTATTTTTCTAAAATTTCAAACTTTATTTCTTCGTAACTAGTTACTAGATGTAAGTGTTATTTTATAATGTCGGTGGGCATGCAAGAGCAGTTTGAGGATAAAAAAATTAATATCTTGGATATAAAAATTAATATCTAGGACACATTTCTTTGCCTTAACTTATTTGAGATGTTCCCTGGGTGTTGTTGAATGAGAATCTAGTCTAAGCGGTCAGCTCTAAGAGCCTGCTGACGCAATATTTCACTTTTGCGACTTTTGTAAATACTCGGTATTGCAAACTGCTGTTACGCGGTCTTGCACGCCCACCGACGATAAGCCTTTTCGTATTTGCTTCTCTTTTTCTGGCTGACCAAACTTATAATAAACTCTCTTTCTAAAATCGGTCGGTAGGAAGACTGTTCTAGGGAATTTAGTTGAGGCAGGTTGTAGTGATGATTTTACTGGTATTTTCAGCATCTTGACTGTGAAAGTAGGTACCATACAGAAGATGGCAGCCGATTATCCCTACTTTATTGATGTGTTAAGGTCGCCAGCCCCCCAATTCTGCTATTGCATTTTGATCTGAAACAAATGAGAAACGCTTTAGTTACAACGTTTTTGTATTCTGCTAACTCAACGCAATCGACACGTAGCCGAAACGCATCAGTTTGGTATTCTAGTAACAAACACGTAACGCGAAACATTTGACATATGTGGCAGCCGAAACGAATCGACACTTTTTTGGTTGAACTGTCAAAAGTTACTTACCAACTGTCAGCTCACTAAGCTAAACTACGGTAACTGACGGTAATCTCTTACCACCAGGCGGGCTTTAGATATGCTTGTGTGCTACCCCTGTTGTAGTAGCGTCCTGACTTCGCACTAAAAGGTAACAAGTTTGTGCCGTATGATGGTAATGGTAACTAAGCCACCAGACTTGTTATCAAGAAAAAAAACATACTCTACGAGCAAGTATTACTATACAAAGTTTTTATTCTATCAAAAATCTACTATTTTCAACCAACTTTAAAGAAAGTAGTTTGTTATCAATTCGCCTGTATGAAGATTTTTTTTAAATTTTTGTTACCTCTAAACTCTGTCAATCATGAACTGATTACAAAAAATATTTTTTCACTTGAAAAAGAGTACTTTCAGTTTAGTCAAATGGTTTTTTTTTAATGGTTGGTTGGCTACGTTGGAACCCATCTGGAAATTTATCACTAAAAACTGTAAAAAAAATTAAACAAAAATAAAACCGACTTCAAAACACTAAAAAGGAAAAAAATAGAAGAGAAGGTATATCAACTTACCTTATAAAACTAGGTCCGGTTTCTTTCGCTAAGAAAGAAGTCTTTATTATATGTTTAATACGTAAGAGATTTTGTTACAGCTGATAGGCTCATGGTATTTTTTTATTCAAGGCTTAGTCGCTAACTTTATGGCGCAGTAATACTTTGAGTTGTAATGTGGCGATCCCAGAATTTCGTTTAGGTTTATTCAATTTATGATCTCTACGTATTACTGCCCCTAATGACAATGTATGTTTGTATGTTTTATAAAAAACAAACTCAAATTGTAACAGTTGCATGTTTGGCGACATATGGGCGTGAAATTAGTTCGCGCCAGCCCTTAGCCGTATAATAGACGATGTCGGGGCCGCGGCGCTCTACTAACGCCTTTTATCGTTTTATTTTACTAATGTTTTAATTACTAACTGGTCACTCGACCTTCGGTAGGTGTCCCCACAGATGTGCGCAAGATAAAAATACCGTCAACGGTCTGTGGACCCCAGGGCCACGCGGTTATTTGTTACGTGAGAAATCTTTTTACCAGTTTTTATTAATATTTTTTTAAAAACCGTCTTAAATATTAAAAAAACAATAAAAATAAGGCAATATTTAATTGAAGTAATTGTTTTACAAATGTATAGGGACCCGGCCAGGTTTTGCTACACTAAATTATAGGCAAAATATTCAGAGCAGGTTTCAATTGTTCATTTTGTTTTTATTTGCTTTGTTTGATGACAAAACAATGATTTTTGACGACCAGCTGGCCGAATGGTCTGTACCCCTTGTTATACGGGCTGCTCAGTCAGGGGTCCTGGGTTCGAAACCCGGTACGGGCAAATGTTTGTATGATGAATACGAACATTTGTTCACGAGTCATGGATGTTTGTATGTTTATTTAGTATATTTCTAATATTTATATACATATTATTATCAATATTTATCCGTTATCTAGTATCCATAACACAAGCTCTTAATTATGCTTACTTTGGGTTAGATAATAGGTGTGAGTATTTGAATATTATTATTAATAATAATTATTATTATTATATTTTTATAGAAAAAACTGCAACACAGTCAAATATTCAACTTGGCGCCTATGTCACTTTGGTGACGTCTAGTTGACTTCTACGCACTTCTACGTCACACGCCTTATTGTCATAATCAATAATGGTGAAACCGACGAATAACTTTTAAATTTGCACAAGTGGACAATACATGAAAACGAATTATAAGTATTTTTCCCGGATTCAGGAGATTTTTCCTGATTTTTTGAGATAGTAGGTATACATATATCTGGCCGGATATAAACATCTCTTTTACTCATGGAGGGTATTATTGGAGTCGGTGCTTCTCTTTTTGTATTGATTGTTAGAAATCTAGGAGAAGTAAGAGTCGGTAACATAAACCAAATGTCGAATTTGAAATGAGAACGTCGTAGATAACAAATGCATTTGTTTTAGTTTGAAATTAGAATGATCTACAACAGCAAAATATATCGAAACACAAAATGGCTCAAAATAATTATTAAATTATGAATAAATAAAACAAGTCATTCTTTTCCTAGATGCAAGATAATGAAAACAATTAACGATCGTAAACCTTGAAGTAATTTGTTTTGTCTTGTGCAAGCTAGTTATGAATAAAACTGTGGAGCTTAGACTATAGGTTGGCTTATGTTATACTTGTAAGTATATGAAAAGAAATAGTAGTTATATCATTTAGTTAATTTCTTACCTATATGGATTTGTTATTTTTTTATTTTCTGTTATGAAAATAAAAACATTTCCTTTTAATCACAGTTTTTAAAAATAAAGTAACCACATGAACTTTTTTTATTGATTTTACTTTTTTAAATTCTGTTCGACCTTCTGTGTATCACTTATTTAAAATTTATTCCGTGTAATTAGAAACCAATAATGATTACACAAAAATGTTTGAAAGCTTATTTTCTCTGAAATTGCTACGGAACCCTAAACGCTTGTCCAACACTCTCCCAATTTTCATTCATATAAATTAGAATCTGTTACACACACTAATAATGTAATAAAATAAAAACCTGATAGATATCTTCGTTTTGGTATAATACACGCACGAACTCAATGACTTTTATACTTATATTAGTAACAATAAAAGTTAGCTTTCTTGCCATATAATTTAAATTCACAAAATTTCGCTAACTACACAGTGGTCCTAAAGCATCGGGCGCAATTTGCATTGTGATGGACCGTTCAAGGGCAGACGCGCGGGCGCGGGCGCGGGTGTAATTGCGACCAAAGGGCACCGAAGACCCTACACGGCTATTACGTCGACGACATCTGAACGGGACCTGAGGACGTGAGGAGTTTACACTGGGGTTGTCAAATCCCTATAAAGGAATAGGGGATGTTTAATGTAAACGTCTTTGTTAAATACGCTGCGTTTCACGGTCAAATGCAAACACGTTTATTGATTAAGCGAGTGATGTTCTTTTGATCTGAATAAGAAAGATATTAGTTTTTAAAAAAAGGTAATGATAATGCTTGTATTGTATGGGATTCACCTGCATATTATTATTTTTTATAAAAAGCACGACAAATGACTCAACACCACCTGATGTGAAGCGGTAAGAAGAGTCCATATGCGAGGACGGCTAGTGCAGTTCAGACACTGCTCTAGCCGCCTCCACCTTGCCGGCCCGAAAGGTGCTTTTTCACGCCTTTTTTGAAGAAACCCATGTTATAGGAAGAAGGAGGAGGAATTACCACATTTCCGTAAAATGCATTAAAACTTTATAGTACAGTAGTTTGATGCAATGGTGAAATAATTTTGGCATACTTAATTGGTGAATTAGTGCATGGGTTGACCAAAGAGAATTTAATATGAACCGGCGGATTAGGGCAAACAATTTGAAAGAGCTAAGATATTTTTGGTTTGTTTAATTGATAGTTATAAAGTTCCAAGATCTGAGTTGGTCCCATGTTTCGGTTGGTGGTTTATCTCCTTCACCAGTAGTATCACTTAGTATTGATTCCGATAAACCTTTGTTAAGGATAAAATAATTAAACAGGGTTCACAGGTCGACGTTAATAGACTTCTTCTAGAGAGGTTGTATTTCTGATAACTACCATCAGACATAATAAGTATATCTATGCTTGTTTACTGCCTTTATAAAACGTGTATTTACATTGCTTTACAGAATAAGTTACAAAACACGATATCTTGTAACAGACAATGGACCTAATTCTGGAGACATACTTTAAACCTAAATTTAAGTACAGTATATCTCTTTCTCGCAACATGTAATAGGAAAAGGATAGCATGAATTCGATTAGAGCCGTCAACTTAATTTAGATAGATTTAAAAGAAACCATACACAATTTTATGCGGTATGTACGGAGATGCTTCCTAAGCACTGCGTTTTATCACGTACAATAAGGTCGAAAATTGAACTCACGTTTCTAAATGTCAAATTATATGACAACCATTCTTTTTGTACTCGTATTGAGAAAAAGAGATGCACTGTACTTAAATTTAGATATAGCGTGTGTTTCCCAGAATTAGGGCCAATGTATGAGTGTCGATCCTATAGATCCGTATTTACTGATGGCTGACTGTATTACGGTAACGGTAGCTGGACGCGTCACGTCCGACGCGAGGGAGAAAGTTGATAAGTCCGCCTCCACCATTAGGCGCTTTGATCGTGTGACGCCGCATTAACCGCAATAAAAATAATGTAAAACTCGGTGTGATATCATACCGTCCGTCCGTCCGTCCGGCGCGTGCGCACTCGTAAAAACTTTATGCTTGCTATCGACGCACGATCAATGCAGTCAATTCGAGATACAAATTTTAATATCGCACGTCAAATTACGTGGTGCAACCTACATTTTTACGTTTAAGTGTATATTTTTTATGACTTTTACGACGACGAGCGCTGGTACAAGTGATTTTATGAATTCAAATAAAAATAAATTCGTTACAATATGATGAACAATCTACAATCTGAACATATGTTCAAAGTTATGTATTTAATAGGAATACATTAGGGAGCAGAGAAAACGAAAAACTCTTCGGGATGCTACGCAATACCCGTAAAGACAAAACTGTTAGGCTTAAAACAAAATAAAAAGTTTTTATGATCCAAGAGCTTTCTCGGGCGTCCCCAATGTTTCATCACAATCTGATTAATGGCCTCGGAACGCATAGAGGACATACATTGATTTTTATTATTAAAATAAATAAATTGTTGGATGAATTTATTTAACAAACTTTGGAATCAGTCTAATACATAAAGTAGCTTTCAATCGGAATTGTTTTAATACTAACTTACACTAATTAGTACACTGAAAAACTGTTATATTGAGCAAAAAAGTTTTTAAATGCAACGACTGTCTTTTGTTGTCCGAAACTAGTCGTGATCAGAATGTATCCAGTACACTCAGGTTCTGGGAAACTGGTATTCTTGTCTGGTGACCTGGTACCAGACACACCAATTCCATGCATGGCTGTGAACTGTGTGTGTGGCTATGCTGTTCCGCGCCAGTTAAACACCACTCAATCCTGTAATCTGTTCTCGTTTAGTGATTATAATAGTCAAATTGATAGCCTTCTTATTTTGTTTATTACAAAACTTACATTAGTATGATTTTCTAGCACTAATAATCTTCGCAGAGGTGTGCTCAACATTTGAAGGTTATTACAAAAAACAAACTAATAAAACAAACAATTTTTGTTCGTTACATTTTGTAAAAATATATAAAAATAAGAGGTAAGTACCACTGCTCACAATACTACTCTTCAGTGAGCTCTGGACACCTTAAAACCACGGAAACACATCATGGAGTAATATTATTTAGCTGCGATCTAAAAGGAGGAGGTTCTGCTCTAAACAGTAGGACTTAAATTTTCGAGTAACTTTCTCCCAGATACTTACGCTCAGGTTGTGGAATGAGCTCCCTGCAGAGGATTTCTCGAACGAGTACAGCATGAGGTGAAAATGTTTTTACGGGGTTGGCAACGCGCAAGTGATACCCCTGGTGTTAGCGTCCATAGGCTACGGTAACCGCTTACCATCAGGTGAGCCGTATGCCTGATTGACACCTTAGTGGTATAAAAAAAGATATTTTGGTATAATAACTAAATAAATCCAAACCTATAAAAATTGGGAAGGACTCGTTTCGATTTGCTTCCAAGTGTATTCTACGAATGTGAATAATGCTTCAACGCTAACAAGCATTGAAGACAATTTTACCTCGGATGACGCAGACCCGTACGTTTGCTATGAATTTCAGTCAGAAAGCAAACGTACGGGTTTGCGTTAAGCGTGCCAGTGAGAATTATTTTATGTTAGATATTTTTGTCACCTTATTCAGTACTAATCAAGCCAACATTAATTATCTGATCTAAAAATCAAACTTACTTTTCTTAATAGAATCGCTTTGTCTCGAAAATAATATTTAATCGAAGTGATTCTTTAGAACTGAATACAAGCTTCTCACGACTGGAATGGATGAATATACAATAAGAGAGTCGGATTGAACGCAATCCGCCGCTTTCTCCGAGAATCAGCATATAGCCGGCGCATGCGCACAAAACACCGCCGCCAGCGTCGCGTGACACCGCATGCATATTTATGCACATTTCACTAAAGAATACCTAAAAATCATTACGAGCTGATGGAAAAATACCGGCGCAGAGTAATTAATGGGAAAATACATAGAAACAAGCTCACGGCTCGCGGAGAACTATCTGCACGTTAATACATAGGAATTACAAATATTCGGAAAATAGTACTGATGTAAACCTTTTCTTTATCAACCGTAAAACAGCTCGCTGTGTTTCGGATTGAAGGGAAAGGTAGCCAGTATTACTGGGCATATGGAAGGCATGTTATCTTAGGACTTAGGATGGTATGATAACGCATCTGCAATACTAAGCATTACCAAGTAAGTGTCTATAGGCGACGGTAGCCACTTACCACCAGGTGGATCGTCAGCTTGCTGGTCATCTAGTTGTATAAAAAAACCATGAGACTATAAGAAGCATTGCTCTACAATCCAATAATATTCTCGTTTCAGTGCAAAAACCATCAATATTGCAAAGGACGCTCGTCCAAGGGCATTACTGTAATTTAAAAACGCGCACGCCGCGTAAATGATCCGTGACAGCAGTCTGCAACATAGTTGCCGGTGACGTCACTGGCTAGTAACGGTTGCTGGTTATCTAGTTGCATACTTCTCACGACAGCCGCGAGCCACTAACAAACAGCTCGGTGCAGAAGGTCCATAAGCACACAATATAGACGTATGTACGGTCCCGAACTTCAAAATCATCATTACTTAATAGTGTTCTCATGTCAAGAAATTACAATTGAATTTAATTTGCTCTGGTATATTGCAACTTGAAGTGGGTCTCAAATTATACCCGACTGTACCTGTATAGGTTCCAAATTAAATTAATTGACTGTCGAATATAACCAGCTTCCTCTTTCTCTTTTCAGAAACCTACCACACACTAGACACACAATAATAAAACAAGAGCAATATGGTTTCCAGAAAAGTAAATCAACAACTCAGGCTACGTTTCATATGGTTCATAAAATCCTAACAAGTACTAATGCAAAAAAATATACGACTGTATTATTTCTGGATATGACTAGTGCATTCGACCTGGTATCACATAACCTCTTACTAGCAAAATTAGAATACAAGGGTATAAGGAGACCAGCTTTAAAGTGGCTTCATTCTTATCTTCAAAATCGTCAACAATATAGAAATATCACGAACCAACTGCCATGGCGTAGTTCAAAGATTCAAGTCGGATTACATATACAAAAAATGTGGTGTTCCACAGGGAAGCGTGTTGGGTCCTCTTTTATTTCTGTTTTAAGTAAATGATCTTCCCGATATCATAACAAATAAGGTAATTAGTAATTATGCTAGGTATTAAGTTTCTGCGAATGTCGTAGAAGCTAAGTGCTGAGACAGGGGCCTATTGGCGTTGCACTCTTGTAATTTTTATTATTATTATTTTATTGTAAATGTGTAATGTGCAAGTCAATAAAAATATTTCTTTCTTTCTTTCCTTCTAATTAAAATAGAATAAAACTAGAAAAATTTCACGTCCTGAGGCAGGAATCGAACCCGCGACCTTTCGCAATCCGGGCGATTGCTCTGACCACTGAGCCACCCAGGACTTGGGATATCCCTGTGAAATTCTTCTAGTCTATCTGTATTTGCGTTTATGAGCTAACGTCCACCCTATAATGTCGAAATATTCTATTTCAACATCCGAAACGAGTATTTTTACAAATACCTACGATTCGGTTAAGTTGGGGCAGTGCTTTCAAATATTCTTAATTTTTGATTTTAACATTATTATAAATGTTTGAAAAATTACTTAGTAATTAAAATAGAATAAAACTAGAAAATTTTCACGTCCTGAGGCAGGAATTGAACCCGCGACCTTTCGCAATCCGGGCGAACTAATAAGGAACGCTCTCCGGTATCGATATATTTTATGTAACTCGCGGTCGGTCATCCAGATGTGAATAAAGAAGAAGTATTGTTTTAACTCAAGCAATCGCGTTTAAGTATACAGTCCACTACCTTTCGATCTTCAGTACGGGAAAATCTGTTGCCTGCGGGTGCATGCCTGTGGGTAACAGTCGAGGTGGTAGGAGGTGCGGAGCTTCAGTCAATCGACGTCCGGAAAGCTAGTGGACCTGATGGCATTCCAGCGATAGTACTGAAAAACTGCGCAGCGGAGTTGTCTCCTGTCTTAACGCGGCTATACCGTCTTTCTCTCTCTTCTGGGTGTGTGCCGAAATCTTGGAGAGAAGCCAATGTGCAACCGGTCCCCAAAAAGGGAGACCGATCAGACCCAGCTAACTACCGCCCGATAGCTGTCACCTCAGTTCTTTGCAAGGTCATGGAACGGATCTTAAACCACCAGCTGATCCGATACCTAGAAGATCACTCATTAATTAATGATCGACAGTACGGGTTTCGGCCGAACCGGTCAACGGGTGATCTTCTAGCGTACTTAATGCATGTCTGGGGTGAAGCTATTGACAAACGTGGTGAGTCACTGGCAGTTAGCCTTGACATTGCCAAAGCGTTCGATCGGGTCTGGCACAGGGCTCTTCTCTCCAAGCTCCCGGTATACGGTCTGCCCGCTCAGCTCTGTAACTGGATCGCCGGCTTCCTGCATGAGCGAAGAATCCGTGTCCTCGCAGATGGATGCGCTTCGCGGTTCATGTCAGTGAATGCTGGTGTACCACAAGGCTCTGTTCTATCCCCCACACTCTTTCTTCTTCATATCAATGACATGATTCCGTTAGGAAACATTCATTGCTATGCAGATGACAGTACAGTGCATGGGGGATATTACGGTCGCCCAGGGGCTGGGCGCGCTGAAACCGAGAGGGAGAGAGAGAATCTTGCCATTGAGCTCGACAGGGTGTTGAACCTCGTATCTGAATGGGGATCTAACAATCTTGTTGAGTTCAATGCTAAGAAAACACAGGTGTGCGCGTTTACTGCCAAAATGTCGCCGTTCCTTCCCCTTCCGTCTCTTCAGGGCACGACTCTTTCGGCACAGGGCTCCCTAAACTTGCTAGGCATGGAGATATGTTGCGATCTGAATTCCAGGAACTACATCGAAACCGTGATAAAAACAGCCTCTCGGAAGCTCGGTGTCCTGAACAAGGTGCGTCGATTTTTCACGCCTGACCAATTATGCCTGCTGTATAAAACTCAGGTCCGGTCTTGCGTGGAATATTGCTCGCACTTGTGGGATGGCTCCGCCAAGTACGTACTCGATGCCCTGGACAGATTGCAGCGTCGTGCTGTCCGTATCGTTGGCGATGTAGAGGTAACCAACAACCTTGAGCCTCTGCAATTGCGTCGAGACATTGCGTCGCTTGGCGCCTTCTATCGGCTATATCACGGAGAGTGTTCTGAAGAGCTATTTGACCTTATCCCACCTTCCCCATTCCTACTCAGGAGCACGCGTGCCGGTCTTCGGAGTCATCAATTCACTGTCTCCACCTCAACATCACGTACAAAGAAATTTAGTAGCTCTTTTGTTTGTCGAACTTCCAGAACTTGGAATTCTTTGCCAGCACATGTGTTCCCTCCTTCCTATAACATGGGTTCCTTCAAAAGAGGCGTGAAAAAGCACCTTTCGGGCCGGCAAGGTGGAGGCAGCTAGAGCAGTGTCTGAACTGCACTAGCTGTCTTCGCATATGGACTCTTCTTACCGCTTCACATCAGGTGGTGTTGAGTCATTTGTCGTGCTTTGTATAAAAAAAAAAAAAAAAAAGGTAATACTATTTGCCGACGATGTATCGGTAATAATTACCACTAACGCAAATGTTACTATTGACAGACATAATAATGATATTCTTAAAACTCTGACAACAACAGAAAATTGACTAAATGAGAATAATTTAAAAATTGATATAAATAAAACAAAATTAGTAAACTTCAATAATTTTAAAGAAAGAGAGAGATGTAAGCATTAACTTTAACGGAGTACTCGTAAATTGATCAACTCCAACGATACCCTTTTGAGTCACGACAACTATAAGATATTAATCACCTTCCTGAGTTTATTAGGGTTCATAATTGAGTTTTTTTATGATACATTCCTACAAGCTTACTCAATACTTAAATATAAAATAAGATACTCATAGCCCAAGTGGACATTCTGCGCCTTTGTATTTAGTGGTCGTGTGAACGCATCCTGTCGCTCGCAGCTGATAATCCACATAGGGTTATCTCGCGGCGCAGCATTCGGTGACGATAGCGATCGGCTCGGGACATTTGACACTTCGCACGTGGTTACTAAGACATTGCTCAACAGTTACATCTGGGGACCTAATAGTCAACTCAACAACGATATTTTATAAAATAGGAGAAGGTTGCCTACGACTGTCTAATAGTAGCAGTTAAGAGGCTGATAATTGCTAATTGAGCCTTACTTAAAACTTTTTTTAGCACATTCTGTTGAAATAAACGCAGTGAAAAAAATATATGTTACTCTTGGACATATTCCTAATAATATGCATGTCCCCAAAACACATCATAATCAAAATCTTTCTATAAAAAAAATGCCAAAGTCCCCCATCAAAATTAGCTTGCAGAACAAATTCTGCGTTATATGTCAAAGGTTTTTTTCTGATTTTCAGGTAACAAACTCGTTATATTAAATATTATAATATTGATGTTTTACAATTTCAAATAATTAGCTAGTTTTTTAGTAAATAAATTTATTCTGAATTCTTCAGCCGATCTCAATAGCGACTCGCGCCATTATCCATTCTTCTCTTTCATTCGTAGAGGAAACGACAGTGATCGCCGAGGCGTGCTGCTACATGGACCTGTGCCGCTTCTTTGCTCGCGGTTCTTATTAAATCAGTCTGCGTCTGTTTTAATTTGCAAATATCAAATAGACAATTAGATTTTAGGTTTTATTGATTACTATGTGAGTGCATTATAGTAGACAGACAAAAATGAGTAAATAATTTCGTAAATTTTTATTGTGAAAATTTTATTTCATTAATAATATTCTTTATGAAATAAAAATTTTATTGTATAAATATTATTTTGAACTATGGAAAACAAAGAAAAAAGTCTAAACAGAGTCAAAAACAACTCGTATAGGGGTAAATAACACAATAATAACCTGATTATTTTTGCTTTAAAAAGCTAATTTTATCTAATTTTAGGAACTATCAAAAACTCCATAATCATCTCGAAAGTTGTACCTATTCAGATTCACAGTCACAGATAGAAGTTGTAAAGTAAGTTTATTTTTACTAGAAGGGAAATGTATAAGTATATTGTAATGTTTAGATAGGTAATTTCGAAGTGAAAAACTCTGTCGCGATTGTTTAGGGGTTGAGATGCTCGACTTAGTATCCGAGAGGTAGGGGTTCAAACCTTCAATGGTTCAAAACTTTTTTTTCCATTTTTTATTTGTATTTTTTAATTCTTATTTGTTTTTTGTTTTTTAAAACAAATAACAAAGTAAAAAAAATATAAAAAACGATTAAACTATAAAGACAAAAAATAATTTTTGTAACTATATTTTTATTACTTTTGTTTTTTTTTTTAATTTTTATTTATGTTTATTTTTAGTCCTTTTTCGTTTATATTTCTTATTTTTTAATTCTTTATTTAAATAATTTCTTTATTTTTATTATTCTTTGTTTATCTAATAATAAATAAGGAAGGAAAAAAAACTTATGTATTTATATGTGTTACATAATACAAAGATAAATTTCAACAAAGTTTTTTTATAGAACCATAAAATAAGTTTGGTAGTTCATCAAGTTTAATAGACCTACGTAATTGTTAGACCCGGCAGTCTTAAAAATAATCAAGATATCGAATGGTTCGTTTCTGTGTTTTTTAATATTAGTTTTTCCGGTTACAAAATGTGATTCATGAAGGGACAACAGGCACAGTAAAATTTTAGATTAATAAATGCATACAACACTAAATTAGCTTAAGCCTAGCCTAGGCTTGAAGGTTCTTTTATATCTAAATTTTAAAACCAGAACTTTTATCATATGCTATAAAAGAGATGTTTCAAAAATGTATGTAGACCCGGCCCGGGTTCTATACACAGTTTACTGAAAAATAGGGAAAAAATTGCAGACCGGTGTTCATTTTATTTTTATTTCCTTTGTTGCGTGGTACAAAACAGGAATTTTTATAGAAATAACTGTAACACAGACAAATATTCATCATGGCGCATATGTCACTTTGGTGACGTTTAATTGAGTATTCTATATTTTTAACTTTTGTACCAGCAAACTTTGCATAATTCAAATATCTCCTCTTTCCACTATATTATTGTAGCACAAATTAGCTCTCAGCAATAGGGTAGTTGACAACTTTTTTTCTTTTTTCATAAATAAAAAGTTTATAACTCATAAAGAAATATTGCAAAAGAAATAGTATGTCTAAGATCAATAGTTTTACAGATATAGTGGCATGTTTGATATGTTGCGGCGCAACGTCCAAAAACGCTCCATAGAAAATCTACGGAACAGGTGACGTCACATGTTCCCATATTACTAAGAAATGTATGGGCATACTGAAAAAATTAATAATAACTATGTATTAAGTATGTTTTTATTAATAGTTGTCATTATAATAGTTGATTTAATTGATGTCAGCAATCTCATATCATTATCATTTGATAAATTATGAAAACAAATATGATCTATTTTTTACTTCCAAAACGGCCTTTTAAGTTTGAATTGTTTTTATGGGTAGTGGTACCATATATTTTCCGATTTTGTGAAAAATAGCGCCAATTTCAAACTTAGACAACATCCCAATTCATGTTTATTATATTTTTTGCTGATGTACTTACCTAATCTGTGGGCAATGTTGTTAGGCTTACATTTAAATGTACTACTTATTTATATTGTTTAGCTTAAACATACTGTAACACTGTTTATCATCATCATCATCACTAGCCTATATACGTTATATAAGCCTTCCTTCATGGAAGAAACACATGATACACATGATGAGTTTGGGCAATAACACTACCACGCTAGCCCAGTGCGAGTTGGTGGGGTAAAGAGGGGAGGGTCCGGGACGGACTATGGCGAAAGATACTTTATTTTCGTAGTTGAAACCAGAGAGCTCAATCTACTACGCCACCGAAACATAAAATCGTCAAAACATATAGTCTTGAATAAATGAAAAAATCCGTATCAGACCTTCAGATCTTGAGGTAAATATAACATGACCGCTGGCACATAAATAAAGATAATCACATACCTAACCTACAGAAAGAAATCTATAAAAAAATCTAACATGTTCCTAATTTCAATATACTCTATACTGTTTCAGATGAGTATTTATTAGAACACATAATTTTTCAATTTTGTATATCATTTCAAAGATAGTAATCTTTGAAATGATATACAAAATTTATTCCAGAATTTTTACAACTAAATTTCTTGATAAGCGTAATATCCAATCATTACTGTTTGATACAGTCGAATAAAGTTTCATACGTTTCATAGAAAGTATATTTTAATATATCATCAATCATCGCATTCCTGTGATGACTAAACAGCTGTTGTAGTCAGTTCTATATCATTAATACCTTACCGAGATTGAAGTAATAATTGAAAGGTTACGGCATTCACTTTTTGTTAAAAAATGAAGTTTGTATTGAAAGCCGTGCAGCGTAAACGCTCTTAACTAAAAAAAAAATACTTACTTGATTAATCTTTCTATTACTTCGAACGGAAATTATTTTTAATGTGATGACACATCCATACTCTTGTAATTGCGAAAGTAACTGTCTCTTTCTGTGTGTTACATTTTCAAGCTGCTTAAACGATTTAGATAAAAAAATAATCTTTTATGGATTCCGAATTCCAAAGAGTAATAGCGAAAAGTACTCAAAAGAGTATCGGGACCGATTTCGATAAAAACTAAAAGTGCAGCATTAGATTTTTGAGAAATCAAAAATCAAACTAGAAATAGAACCCGTTGATTTTGAAAAAAAAACACTGTATCATTACACGATTCGATAGTATCGCGGTATACAAGGAACAATTCCGGGAAGATATTACATATGGAAAACGGAAGGGAAATGTTGGATTTCTATAAACTGTTACATGTTTGAAAGTAATGTTAAAGGCCACAGTGAAAAAGAAATAAAATTTAAACAAGTGCAAGTAATCCACTTTATGTTTTGATAAGATCGCGCCATTGATTTAGATTTGGTTCGACATTTCGTTGATTTCTAGTAACTTTTTGCATACTGCTTTGTACTTTGTAGTATGATTTATAAAAGCAAAACCTACTTGAAACTTGAATTTTGTAATTTGGAATCTAATCGAATGGTGTAATACACCATGTGAGTTTTTTTAAAACAATAGTTTTGATTCCTAGCTAGGAATATTTTGTAAACATCCAATGATGCAGTTTAGTTTTTCATTACGTTTTCGAGAGTCTCTTGAGTACTTTTCGCTATTTCTCATAGTGTCGGATTGGGCTATTCATGTACTTAAATATTTACAAGGCGTTTCAAAACCAAAATTTATTCAAATCGAGCTCTAATTCATAGAACAGCTGACATGAAAATACGTATGTCAAAACTATTATGATTTGTCTTTTGTAATTGCATCCCTGATTTCATGTTTCGATTTCATAGTAGGACCCTTAATAAAATTTGTTAGTATAAATAAGTATATTGACCGTGTAAAATATTTGCTATTAATTTAAAAATACCACATTTTTTTTTTGTTCATTTCTATTTTTTTTATGTCTATGGAATTAAGCGTGTGGAGCACGCCATCTAGTGGCATACTTTTTTAGCTTGGCGCTTTTGGGGTTGTAGTAGTTACGCGGCTTGACGGTGTAGTATTGTGGAGCCACTCTATCGGAAATATTAGTGGGCGGGGCCTCGAAATTCATTTTGTCAAGGTCATTGGCGTTTATCAGCCTCTTAACTGTACCTAGTACATTCTTACTCCACTAAACGTCACAGAAGTTGTATAAAATGGCATTTGATGCTTTTTAAAGTGATGATTGACACCGGCATAGGTTTGGGAACACCTAAATTTTGTGGTCTTAATGTGTTCAGAGATTAACTCTAACCTTATATCAAAATACTCCGTCGCAAGTTCTCTTTGTCGAAGCACGCAACTATATAGGTGTATAGGTAGGTAGTAGGCCGCAGCATGAGCCATCGGCCGTGATTTACGCGCGCGTGCGCCCGCGCCGATCACCGATATGATATAATTAAGCCGCGCAATATTACCATAGCCCACTGCGTGCTCGCTCGTGATATTAAAATTTAAACTCTTGTAACGATCTTTAACGATTTCTTTTAAGCTAAATAAGAGTAAATAGAGAGCGCTCGTTGCGGCGCGGTAATAACGCGGTAATTACTGAGCCGGTCCCAGGTTGGGGCATTATTTAGATTTCTGATTATTTTGAACATGACACTAAGCGATAAAAGCTTTATATAACCACTGATAAAAAAATATTTTTCGGACTCAACCGACCTTTTGATCTAGACTCTAGATAGACTATACGAAGCAGTGAATACATTGTAATTGCTATATTAAAGAGCAACAATGCATCCAACGTACGGAGCTAAAACGAGAAAGATGACAGTGAAACTGGCCCACCAACGACATGCCGCTCATGTAGAGAGGTTAATGCTGCATTAAAGGTTAAAATCCCGGAGGAAGGACAATCGATGGAAGATGACATAATCCAGAAGCATACTGCCACATGAGCCGTGGAGTAAAATGTTTTTTGAATGAAAATTAAATCTTGGCAAACGAGAGTGAGAGGCGGTGACTAGAAGAAGGTGGCATGTGGTGGCTGGATTAGGAAAGCAGGAGTCTGTATCCTTTCGTCCAGCAGTGGACTGAAACCTGCTGATATTGTGTACAAACAACAACAAAATGACATTTATATTGTGTGACTTCAAAATCAAATCAAAATTGTTTAGAAAGATATATTTTTGATTCCGACGGTCCATTACTTTAAATAGGTTTGCTCTTGATCTGAATCTTGCTCTGAGAGAAGTTAAGACTGCATCGACGATGTTTTTTTATACATAGCTAAGCAAATGACTCACACCACCTGATGTGAAGCGGTAAGAAAAGTCCACATGCGAAGACAGCTAGTGCAGCTTGAAAACACACTGTTCTAGCCGCCCCCACCTTGCCGGCCCATAAGGTGCTTTTTCACGACTCTTTTGAACCCATGTTATAGAAAGGAGGAAACGCATGTGCTGGCAAGAATTTCCAAGTTTTGGAAGTCCGACAAAGAAACGAGTTACTAAACTTCTTTGTGGGTGATGTTGAGGTGGGGGCAGTAAATTGATGACCCCGAAGACCGGCACTCGCGCTCCTGAGTAGGAAGGGGGATGGAGGAGAGAGGTCGAAAAGCTCCTCAGAACACACTCCATGATAAAGCAACGATGCAACGAGCTGACCCAGGAAGTGCAAAGACAACCATAGTAGTATCTACTAGTAGTTCTATCTATATAAGTGTAGGGTGATGGTATGAAAATGACAATTTTTATTCAATAAATAAAATAAGCTATGGAAATATTAGCTTACAAAGGCAATCTCAGTTCCACTCGAACGGAGGCAGTTAGCTCCAGCGTCACCCGCCGCGCCGCAATCATCATTTGGAGTCGAGCCAGAACGCCGGGACCCGGCCCCCAGACTCCACGCTCACCACCTGTCACTAAAGCTTGCACCATCCGGGATATTAGTGAATAGTAACCTTAAGGATGATATTATAAATAAGGAACATTCAACATTCACACCTCTGTTATTAATGTAAAATTTAACAAATAGTAGGTACTTACGTAAGAAATAAATGTCGATTTCTAGATTTTTTATTTGTAAGTTTTGATATGTGGGTAGGCATAGGCATGTATATAGTACATGCTGTATTTTACTATATTATATTTATTTATTTAACTCTTTATTGCACAACACACAAAGGTATTTTTGATAAGATAAAGAGTTAAAATAATTCCATGGCAAAAAATCTGGCCAAGCATGAACGTACTGGAAATTAAGGTTCCGTAGCAATTTTAATTACTAAGTAATTTTTCAGACATATATAATAATGTTAAAATCAAAAATAAGAATGTTCCGTAGCAATTTAAGACAAAACTTTTTTTTTGGGTTTTAATTACCAGTTCTGACCCTGTGTGAAATTTTAGCTCAGTGGGTACAAAGATAGATATATAAGATAGATTGACGGACGGATGGACATGACGAACTATTAAGACGGGTCCGTTTTGGCTAATAAACCCTTAAAACATTTTATAACTTCAATAGTTAAACAACTCGTCGAACACCTTCATTTTCAATGATTGTATGTAATTATTTGATTCTTAGAACATATTTTCCATTTGCGTGAAAAACTTGATACATTTGCAAACAAAATTGATTCTCGGAGTTATTTACGAGTTTAGCAACTAACAAACGAAAAAACACCCAAGCACGCCCGATTCATATTCATACCACGTATTTACATTTAATCTGCGCGCGACGTATTGAGAACAAACTTAAATTCAACACCAGATTCGTAAAAAATGGTAAGTATGTAAAGTTAGTGGACAATGTTATCATATTGAGAGGCAACGTTACTTGAAACGGTGGCAAAAGCCTGTAGTATGGTGGTAATAAAGGTGCTTTTTCCGTATGCGGGGTGTAAGTGTATGGTTGGCTGGGGCGGGCGCGGTTGGGATGCGGCGCGCGCGCAGCACACCTGCGCGGCGCGTGACCGGCATGGCCGCAGACCGCACATTCACAACCGCCTATTCCCCAAATCAATTTAGTAACTCATTTGTTACCTTAAATTTATTTTACATCATATTTTACAATTCTCAGAATTAAAATCGATTTTATTCATGTCGAGTGCTATTTGAAGGTCGTTTGTTGAATTACCAGTAAAATTGCGTAGAAAAATCGCTGCTTATTGATATTCATCTCGTACAACAATAAAAGTGGTAAATATTTATTCACTCATGCAACCATGAGTGAATAAATACATTGTTCTTGAGTGAAGCAGAAATTCTCGGAAATTCCGTACGAAGTAAATATACTCGTATTTATCAAAAGTATAAAAATATTATCATTTAACGTAGTAATGAGATTGTTTACTAGGTGGTTGACCCATACGTAGGGTCGCCTGAGTAGGTACCACCGCCTTTCTTATTTCAGCCGTGAAACAGTTCGCTGTGTTTCGGATTGAAGGGAAAGGTAGCCAGTGTAATTGCTGGGCATGGACGGCATTTCATCTTAGCCCTCAGGATGACAACGCACCTGCAATATCAAGTGCTTTTCCTTGTTATTGCAGGTGTCTATAGGCGGCGGTAACCGCTTACCACCAAGTGGGTCGTCAGCTTGTTTGTCATCTAGTTGTATAAAAAAAAGTACTATACTTTTTAAAAAAAAATACTATACTTTTTTTTTATACGTATGAGCGTAGTTAGTAAAAACGCGGCAGGGATGCGCGGGCGCACGAATATTATAAAGTATATCACCGTGCTGTGATTCGGGCGCGCTCGGCCACTGGCGGGCTGATCGCCGGACGTCGTTACTCCCGACCTTCGCCGTTTTCGAACAATGAACCCATTTAAAACGTGTGTCTTAATATGAATCGATCTATAATTTAAATCATATTCAATTTGGGTTCGTTTTCCTTATTTATAGCAATAAGGTTCAGCTACACGGAGGTTCTTTACGAAACAATAAACGACTGGCGTAAGTGCCCACGTAATAGGTGTCAACTACCGCGAGCTTGTTATTCAAAAACACATTGCCTTATGGAGCAGCTTATTATCTCTACTCTTGTCCACAAAAGTTGCAGTACTTTTTGTTAACTTTTCTTATAAAATAGTGGTCGATTCAACACTACCTATTTGTGTCTTGTAATAAATATGAACATCTCTTATAATTATCTTAGGGAGAGTAACTTATCCTGGTCTGTATGAACAGACCAGTAACGGAGGTAAGTAAAAAAAAAATATTCTTTCCAGTCTCTCAAACGTTTCCAAAAATTCCGTCCTTTCCTAACTAAAGTAATTTTTGCTCAATCTTTCCTTCTTCCACTGCTGGACTAAGCTGATTTATGCTACCTAGACGCAACAGAGGATCTTCAACGAGTAAACAAACTAGAGCGACCTCCGAATTAGTGCATTCGCTTTATTTTTGGTCTGAGAAAATATGACCATGCCTCAGAATAGGTCTAGATTGACCTGGTGGCCGATTCGACGTCGTCGTCGAGATTTGCATATCCTTTGCTTCCTTTACTCAATCCTTCACAATCTTAGATTGCTAGTCACCTGTGTGAGCGCCTCGAGTATCTCGTCCTCGCGATAAACCCTGCCGTTCCTCTAATTCCTCCTCCATAAGGATACGCTTCATTCTACTTCCCTATACACAGTGGCTTTTTTACTGTTCATGCTGTTCGTCTTTGGAATTCTCTTTCTCGCTCTCTGCGTGAATGCTCATCTCTGGACGAATTCAGAAGAAGGCTTAAAGAGCATTTCCTCATAACCTAAGTTTATTTATATGTAAGTATGAATAATTGTATTTATATTAAGTATGAAAAGTATAATATTTATATTAAATATGTAAGTACGTAAATCTTTTACTTTTATGTCTTTTTCAAATGTCACCTACCTATCAAAATCACTCTCTGAACTAAGTTTTTTGAATAGAAATTAAATGAAACGCACTGAAACAAAAATATATCTTTATTCAAATAACCCCTAAGAAGCCTTTCCGAATCGTCAAAAATCTTATTTGTATAACTATCACTCTACTTTAATCCATTAAGTGTCATTGACGCCTTAATGTGTTGAGTGTAATACCAAATAAATCCAACTCAGTGCCGCAATCGTTAAATATTTTACAGAATCTAGAAATTGGGGAGTAGGGACCAGATACAGTTTTACGGAAGGAATGACGACACATAATTTTGTTGGGATATCTAGGACACTTGCGAGGAACTTTAAGGTTAAGTTTCAACAGAAGATGTGGGCAGTCAACAATTCCAATTGAGATCATATCAAAATCCCTATTAAGCTACGATCACTACCCAGCCAGATAACTTAATTAAAATATATAACTTTTCCTTAAAAAATACATCTTAGTACTGTAACAAATTGATAATATTATATGCTAAAGCGAAATGCATATGTGACATTAAAAAGCTTTGTTTGTTTTTGTTAGGAACGATAGAACATTAGCTCGCCTTAAAATAGGGCGCAAGAGACTCTTCCTACCTAAAGATATAATACCAGCTAAGTACCTTTATTCCGAGATAGGAAGGACCGGCGATATATTCAAGACACGGGATGATCATAAAGACAAGTCAAACAGATCTTAGTCTATCAGTTAGTATACGCAAGAAAACCAGATGAAACTTCCAGTTTCTAAGCTAAGATAAGATAATTTAAATGTAAATCTTTATTTGCTAGAATGCAGTTACAATAGATCACACAGTAATAAGTTCAGTGCAAAAAAGGTAATCTAAATTGGAGTGGATATATTATGATCTTTGTGTCCACTGCAAAAGCTGTAAGAATTTTGACTCATGGCTTCAGTGCTTAAGCAATAAAATCCCGAAATTTGTATTTAAAATTAATCGCAATGTTCCCACCGATCCTGATATAGCCGCATCAGGTGGGCATCGTGTATCGATCGGAAGCCAGATTGGTGCACACAATGCACTGCGGCGATGGCCGATTATTATTAATGAGGGTGACGCGCTCCATACCAGATGCGCGTGCGTCACAGCCTTAGTAGCCATGGTGCTGAGCCAGGATAGGATTTTCTTCACATCAAACGTCAACTGAATTTTCTTTGCTGCAAGTGTCAAAATGATGATAATATCAACTTAACCTCAACACTAAATTAAGCTCAAACGTTTGTGTTTTGAGTGGCTATATATGTATATAGTATACCAAACCTTAGAATGTATTTATGAATACATATTAACGTTATTATAATAATTATGTTCAGTAGCCATTGTCAGCTGACTACACAACATATCAATTGAACTTTTCCTCCCGAGAGATTTGCGTGCATGTATTAAGGAGTAACGATCGCAAAATACATGATGTCGATGTTCCCAGCGATTAACCCCTAGATGGGTGGAGACATCACCAGTGTAATTTTAAACTCGTACGTGAAAACCACGTTAAGGTTTTCCTGGGATATATACTAGATGGGCGACTAATGCCAGAGTAACTTTTGGCTATCACGAGATGGTTGTGGTTATATTCTTTGTCTGTCTTTGTTTTTCCTTATAGTTACAATTTAGGAACATCACGACTAATCCGAGACGTCCGAGGATATAGCAACCGTTTCATCGTCTATACTCTATATTCGATCACGGTCTATACCAAAATAAGTACACCAATCAAAATTTATCGATACCCAAATGGATTCTAATGTATCTATTATCTGTTTACCTCCGATTAGTATTCGATACATCTCCATCAATTCTGTGAACGTCCTCATTAGCTGGGTGTGATGTCCGAAAGTGTAGTGCGTGGTGCGCGCGCAGGTGTCCGCGGCCGGTTCCGAGAGTCGCTTCCTTCCCCGAACACGCACTTGCCATGCGCGCGAGGACCCCGCCTATTGTAATAGACGCACGCGCACAGCATACCCCACACATCATACAAACATGTTTGTGTATCAATTAAAAGGACACGGATTTATCTTTTGTGGAAAATGTGAGGTGAATCACAGTTTAATGCTCGATGTTTTATTTAATAGCAAACATGGCAAACAAGCTTACGGGCAGCGTGATGGTAAGCAACTGACAGCCTTATGGCCTGGCCATGGGAAATTCGCCGCGGCGAATAATCGCGCTTCTATTCGCGCGAATGAAAACAAATTGGAACCAAAGTGGTCGCGTACTGTACGGTTTCAGAAAAACTTTCTCCCACGTACGCTCAGGTTGTGAAATGGGCTCCCTGCAGAGGTTTTCTCGAATGAGTACAGCATGGGGTTCTTCAAAAAAGGCGTGAAAAGGTTTTCACAGAGTCGGCAACGCGCCAGTGATACCCCCGTTGTTGCAAGCGTCCATGGGCTACGGTAACCGCTTACCATCAGGTGGGCCGTATGCTTGATTGCCACCTTAGTAATATAAAAAAATGTACGGAAATATACTAATCACGCCACACATAATGTCGACCGGCGCGAGGCGACCGGCGAAATTTGTCGAGCGAATAGCGCACGCGAACGGGCGAATAAAACAAATGTATGAGATAGTAAGTACAAGGCATGGCACGGCGCTGGGTGGCAGACGCGGCGACTAGCGCAGGAGATAAATTTGTCTTTTTTAGATTTAAAAAAATAACACGATTGTTTGTATGTATTTAACATTACCGCTACGTCAAGCTTGCCGGCTGTTATTATTTTGAGTGGCAAGGGTTCATTCAATAGGGTAGTTGACAACTTTTTTTTTATTTCATAAATAAGAAGCTTATAACTTATAAAGAAATATTGCAAAAAAAATAGTATGTCTAAGATCAATAGTTTCACAGATATAGTGGTATGTTTGATATGTTGCGGCGCATCGTCCAAAAACGCTCCATAGAAAATCTACGGAACAGGTGACGTCACATGTTCCCATATTACTAAGAAATGTATGGGCATACTGACAAAATTAACAATAACTATGTATTAGGTATGTTTTTATTAATAGTTGCCTTAATAATAGTTGTTTTAATTGATGTCAGCAATCTAATACCATTGTCATTTTTGATAAATTTTGAAAATAAATATGACCAATGTATTTTATTTTTAAAACAATACAACTTCAACAATATTTCATATCTTTTAAGTTTGAATTGATTTTATAGGTAACAAGAGCGTATATTTTCCGAATTCGTGAAAAATAGCGCCAAATTCAAACTTAGGTAACATCCCAATTGTAGGTGCGCATTAAACAGACTAGTTCTAATATCAGTATCATTTAATCTTCTCGTAATTTTATAGAATTAATTATCTGTGCATAGATTCTTATGCAATTCGTGTACTTACTTCACATTCTCTTCCAAATATTATGTCTTGGGCTACTCTCGAAACAGTGTTGACACAACGTTGATAAATATATTTTTTTTATACAACTAGATGACAAATAAACTGACGGCCCACCTGATGGTAAGCGGTTACCGCCGCCTATAGACACCTGCAATAACAAGGAAAAATCACTTGATATCGCAGGTGCGTTGTCATCCTGGGGCCTAAGATGAAATGCCGTCCATGCCCAGTAATTACACTGGCTACCTTTCCTTTCAATCCGAAACACAGCGAATTGTTTCACGGCTGAAATAAGAAAGGCGGTGGTACCTATCCAGATGGCCCTGCATACGAGCCTACCACATTAAAAATCGTGTGATAATAAAAAAAGGTAAACATTTCTATAAAATATTGAAATATTAAAGGCTATTGTTGCTTTTGCCTTAAAACACACACTCACTGATTTTTACCATCATTTACAAAAATGATACTTAATTTCCATCGGTAAATAATATCTTCATAATTTGTCATATAAATGTCAGATTTCGTATTTGACTGACCTAGCTGTGTGTGTTGACACAGGTGTTTTAACAATTTAAAAGGCATATTGTCGATCGTGAGTCGTGCCGATCGACACAGAGCCCGCTCGCGGCGTTCAGACGACAGCGCTGCCTCATTTGCATCCATAACTGCGCCTAATTCAATAATAATGCATAAACGCTCGCTCCAGCTGACAAGATAATGATATTCAAATGAACGGATAGAATCGTTAATGAATTGCGCAGTCCTAGATAGAACGATGCAAAAACATCGAACCTTCTGATGAGACATGAACACTTTGACGTCCTAATTACCCCGTCAAGGCGATCGGTAAACAGCACGAGTATAACGAAATACAGCGTAGTAAGTAAACTATCGGTATTACACAGTATGTAGGTGCAAAACTAACCCAGCTGTTTAGTCAGACTTGACGTTAAACCTGAGGCATAATTTTTTAGGTGAGCGAAGGAACGCGCGGCACCTCGGCGGCAGTGTAATTAATTATTTTATTCATTTATTAATCTTTACTATACAAAATTCTATTACCTAATAGAATGAGCAGACTTAATGACTAACAAATTCTTTACAGAGATCGTACGAAGGAATTATATTAATTGATTCCCACCAACTCTCTTTTGCAATCGAGGGACCAGACGTCGTAATAGAACGGTTTTTCACTCTTATGTTGTGGATATTCTAACCATTCGTACAAAGCATTTTTCCTAGTCCAAATGCGAATTGCCAAGGATTGGAACTCTCTGCCTGCCCATCTGTTTCCCTACAATTTCTACATCTTCTAGACTTGAGTGAGAATAGACACCTTTTGGGTAAACCTTCACCATCGTAGACCATCATCACTTATCATCAGGTGTGTTTATGGTAAAATGCTTGACTATTTTTGTAACCCGTCAGCTGGTAAAAGCAGCAAGCAACAGCTGTTTAAATAGGTGTTCAATTTTATTCAACCGCTATGCTTATCTTCAAAAGAGTTTCCCATCTATACGGGCGCATCCTAAGCGAGTATTATTGATTGTTCTCAGGCAAACTATCAATTAATCAAGTTTCAACAGCCTTCTGTATCGAACTGCTGTTATTATAATTGAGTTAATTTCCTTGAATTAATTGAATTGAATAATGTGTTTACTTGGTGTCGAATATTTAATTTCACTACCGACTGTTGGCGATCAGCATAGCAAACCTTTTTCAGAGCTGGCAATCTAAATTTTAGTGAAATATGGAATTTTGATAAGTCCTTACATGGGAGAAACACATGAGGAGTTTGGGTCATAACACCACCACGCTGGCCCAATATGGGTTGAAGAGTGAAATGCGGTTGCAGTATCAACCGGGACCAACGGCTTAACGTGCCGAAGCACGGAGGAGCTCGAGATAACAAACTTAGAAAAATGAAAAAAACTAGAAAAAATAATGTGCTGGTTCGGAGACGGAACAAGCGACCACTCACAACCGGGGGGGGGGGGGGGCTGCACTAACGATCTGAGCCATCAAGGATTCGCAACCCCTCATCTCGTGACCTTGTAATGGAAAAAATATTGATACCTACACTTGATAGTAAACTATCAATACCTCAGTGAAATATTAGTGTGTAAGTGTGTGCATTTGTGTAACGATTGCCAACACAAAGCAAAGTTTTTTGCGGTCAGGAATCGGATGGGTGACCGTAATAAGGAATTGTCTCGTCGATCTCCTTCATGCCACTGAGCAGCTGAGCTGTTTACCGGTTGCAGGGGACTGTCGCCTGGCTTACACCGCCAGAGATTGGTCGACACACCCAATGTACTGTTGTGTCGACCTGATGTTGTTAAGGGGCTCTTGTCACAAGCCCTAAAAACTGAGACTGCTTCTCAGCAGTCACTTCACCTTTGACAATAGCAACATGGAAGTTAAGCTCCATGAGCACCCAGAATGCTGTTGTCCTCTGTGAACCCGTCGGTACATGGCAGGGGCTTTAGTGGGTGCAAGCCCCACACACCTCTTTCTTCTTTCCCGAAGAAGAAGAAAGGCAGTGCGTCAGGCATTTCCCCTGCGTCATTTTTTTTGCTATCCCAGTCGTATAGGCAATCAATCTCAGAGGACTGTAAGGGGAAAAGTTTTTCGCTATGGGGGTTTTTTGCTGCCCATATGACTGATATTATTTTAGTCTTGACGACGCCTTAGTTTTAAGAAATAAAAATTTCCCAGTAAAAGTAGACCTATTTACCTTTATCTATTATGTAGCCCAAAGTAAGCATCATTATGAGCTTGGGTTATGGATACTAGATAACGGAGAAATATTGATAATCATAATTATGTACCAATATATATACAGGATGGTGCCATCAATATGACAATAAATTAAAACAAGGGCTATAGGGATGGTATGCCACTTTCAAAAAAAAATTATTTATTTGATAATTTTATGACGTTTCTATGAATTAATATAGCCCATGTTTTAATTTATTGTTGTTTTGACGGCACCATCCTGTATATTAGAAATATATTGAATACACATACAAACATCTATGACTCGTGGACAAATACGACAATGCTAAACAACAATACTTCATATTCTTAATTTTTATTTCACCATTATTTTAAATGTTTGAAAAATGTTTTTTTTTTAATATTTTTTATTAGTAAACAATACTTCAAACAAGACAATACTTCGCGAACAAATACTCGTAACCTTCATACAAACGTCTACCCATACCGGGATTCGAACCGGAATTCGGCACCCCTGACCGAGTCACCTATAATTATAAAGACACAGATCACTCGACCAGCCGATCGTGTTATAGATATGAGATCATGATATTTAACACTATTTTATGTGTTTTTTTTATTATAAATAAACAAACATAAATAAGTATGGTGTTGAATTAGAGTTATTTACGGGATATTTACCGTGTAATTTTATATTTGGGAGTTCCAACTATAAAATTACATGGTAAATAATAATAATAATAATATTCATACACTCACACCTATTATCTAGCCCAAAGTAAGCATCATTAAGAGCTTGTGTTATGGATACTAGATAACGGATTAATATTGATAATAATATATATATCAATATTAGAAATATACTAAATAAACATATAAACGTCCATGACTCGTGAACAAATGCTCGTACTCATCCTACAAACATTTGCTCCTACCGGGATTTGAACCCGGGACATCCCGACCAAGTAGCCTGTATAGCGAGGGGCACAGAACACTCGGCCAGAAGGCCGTCAATATCCCGTAAATAACTCTAATTCAAATGTTAATATCCATGAAAGTATGAAGTATGGTGTTTTTGGCTCACATGTGTGTCAAGTTGTAGGATGTGTCCACACGTGACCGCGGCCTTGACCCCTCACTCACCTCAGCCACTAAACTGTCGGACCGAGCGCGTCGTCCGTCTTCCCGCCTGAGAATATACATATTCTTTGCCACTTTACTGGTCTTCAATACAATTTAAAGACGAGTTGTATCTGTTACTTAAAGTGAGAACCATTACGTATTATAATGAAAGGAGATGTCCCAAAAATATATGAGAATCCAGCCAGCTCCGTTAATCGCTAACTCAAAGACAAGTCAAGTGGTTTCCCGACGAAACGTTTCATTTCATTGTATCGTGAAACAGCGATGATTTTCTAGTGTACACACTTTTTAACCGACTTCAAAAAAAGAGGAGGTTATCAATTCGTCTGTATGTTTTTTTTTATGTTTGTTACCTCAGAAATTTTGACTGGGTGAACCGATATTGATGATTCTTTTTTTGTTCGATGCGGAATAGTTCTCATTTGGTCCCATAAAAAATTTTTGGAAATCCATTGGGTAGTTTGGTTTTTAAATCAAAGTCGTCTACATATGCGAAGTTGCGGATATTTGCTTTCCTATGAATTTTTAGTGAAATGATACGATAGTAGAAAACAATATAAGCTCACGGTCACCCATCTAGCTTTGACCTTCAAAAGTTATCACTAAAAATCTATAAAATATAAATTCTAAGTTACCTCCGGCGTCGATCATTGTCTATCTAACACCTTCTTATTGAGAATATTTTTATGAGCCTAAACTCGTGATATCTACTGTAAGTTCCTGAGGAATGAAGCATCCCGCAGACTATTTAATAATAATAATAATAATTTATTTCAGATATACATCCATATTCTTGTTAGTTTGTTAGTAACAATTGTCCTTAGAATTAAGTTAAGTTAAGCTTAATGCTAAAGCATCAGCAAAAGATGAGCATATCTTGGAAATACCACCGAGTAACAGTACAACAAAATTTCATATCTATCGTATCTGTGAGTTAGTAAGAAGACGCTTTTGTCAAGTAGGAAATGTTCTTATGAGCATTAAATGCCAGAATAGATCTTCATAAATTATAGCTAAGAACCACCTCATAGAATCAAATTTGATCTACTCGATTACAGAGCATACGGATGCCACAGACAGACATACAGATACAGACACGTCAAACTTATAACACCGTTCTTTAAACGCTAAAGTTAAAAAGATACAGTGCATCTGACTTCAATACTAATTATGTAAATCCTAACATTTATAAAAAAAAACGATATACAGATTACTATATGGAGAGGTCCGATATATTGATAGGTACTAATCCACATATAAAATAGTAATATTTCCGTCTGCAATTGATCCCTTAGCTCGTGCTATGCGTGCCTATGTGGGTATGTCAAGACGTAAACTGCTCATAGATCTGCCAATGTTCTTAGTATTTTGTTTGTTCGTTTATAATTTACTTTCCGCCTCTATTACGAACGGAATAAGGGCGGTCTCAAGGTCAAACTGTTACGCTTGATGTACTGTCGACTGTACCATTTTGCATAGGGTGGCATGCATAGGGTAGTTAAAGATAGTATTAGTTATAAAGGTTAAGTAAGTATTTTATTGTTTACTGTCAAAGTACTTATTGAAAGTTGTGCACTTTTGTAACTGGACATCAGGTTCACCTTCAGTGTTTCAGCAACCTTTATTAGTAAAATTGATTTAATCTGTTGTCTGTCATTGTGCCTATGAATAAAAAATAAAATAAAAATAAAAATAGCATTTTATAAAATATATTTTAATTGTGGTTTTTTGTCTTGTTTTAGAACGCAGAGTTTTAGCCGAGGGAAGTGGGCGTGAATGACTGTAACAGTTATTTTTTTTTCTTTTCAGAGTAGTCACCCGGGTTGTGAAAGGTCGGGGGTCAGTTCTCGCCTCAGCACATGATATTTTTTATAAATATAAGTATTGACGTAATCTTTTTATGTAGGTTTTTCTAAGTTCTTATAAAATTTATAATTTTAATTTAAAAAAATCTACTTTTAAATAAATATTATGAGATATAATTCTATTGTTGAATGAAAGCTGGCAAAGACGAAAGTTTAAATTGTTCAAAAAGGAATATTTCCCAGTACGAAATATCCTTTGTGAAGTCGTTACGCACACATTTAGCAACTTTCCCAACGGTACACGAACACGGACGTGCCTTCTGATCCTTCGACACAATTACGGTGAAATTTACCGCGATAAAAACTGAAAGTAATATAAAACGGGCGACTGCTTAATAGATACAGTTAAGGGAAAGGGCATATTGTGTGTGTGTACTTTTTGCTCGGCTAACGGTGCTTCGCACGGGCCGCCGGGATGCGTCAAGTCTGCGGCCGTGGCTTCAACGATATTGAGGGTTGTGATTCCTTATTTTTGGTCTTACTGCAACTGTTTTCCTTGTCTCATCATTTATCACCAGCCTATAAACGTCCCACTGCTGGGCACAGGCCTTCCTACATGGGAGAAACACATGAGGAGTTTGGGCCATAACACCACCACGCTGGCCCAATGCGGGTTGGTGGGTTAAAGCGGTTGTAGTAACAACCGGGTCCAACGGCTTAACGTGCCTTCCGAAGCACGGAGGAGATCGAGGTAACAAACTTTGATTGACCCATCCCAGTATCGACCATGGCGAAAGTTGCTTTGTTTTTACGCCACCGAGCTCCTCACCGCCACCGAACTCCTCACACTTGTATCATCCATGCTAGTCCATTGATCTACTAAATTTAATATTATAATGCGAAAGTAATTGTGTCTATCTGTCTGTTATCGTTTGACGCTTAAATCGCTGAGCCTTATAAGATAAAATTTACTATGAGATAGTTATTTTTAAATGTCATACGTTTGGAGCGATAGGACCTAAGTAATATTTCGTGATTGATTCTCTCTCGCGTTGGGAGCATCTTGCTTGACAAAAGTAAACTAAACAAAGGGAATGCCACGGGACATACCTACAACCGGAGGAATAAAAGTCACAAATTTTAAGATATTTATGAAACGCTATAATAATATTCGAAATTTGAGTAAACGGCATTCAAAGGAAGCAGTAAATACCGGAAGTGGTTATATTAATTTTATTCTTGACCAGGACCTTGACCTTATCATTAACCAGGCTACCAAGGATTTGGGACAACCCTATGAATTGAAGCGGAAGTAGTAACTTGATGAATGAAATAAAAGTTTTAAGAATTGTACATGTAACCGCCTCTGTAGTCTAGTGGTTGAGACCATCTACCTCAGATCTAAAGGTATGGGGTTCGATTCCCGCGGGGTCATAATTTGCTGCTCGGTTTGCTTGGTGGAAGGGCTTTTCTAAGTCCGTCTGGCTTGCTACCACCGTCTTACTTAAGTCTGCCGCCATAACAATAATGTTAACAGCATTGTTGTGTTCCGGCAGTTAGAGGTAAGATAGCCAGTTCCTCTGTGGTTGAGGAATCCGGGTGTAACTCGCTTCCATCGTTGGCCTTATCTTCACTTAACATCAGGTGAGATGAAGGCCAAGAGTTACCCCGTTAAGGTAAAAAATAATAATTAGGAATTGGGCTTTGATGTCACCTGTACAATATGGGTCACTTTTAGCTTAGCGCTTGTTGACCTTACAGAAGGTACTACAGTATTGTGAAAACGTATAGAGCATCTAATATACGGTATTTAAGTGTTCTGCGTACCTAGTTTGAAATAATTTCTATAGTTGTAGAATCCATTTCAAATCACGTAAAACGAAATCGAACATAGCTCTATGTACTTACAGGGAGTGTTGGAATGTCGGTGTGTGCGTGTCGCGGGTGAGCGCTATGTAAATGTTGTATGCTAAGTGGAGGCCGGCGGGCGTGGGAGGCTGCCGCGGAGCTATCGAGCGCCGCCCGCCCGCCGCCGCCGCCGCCGCCGCCGCCGCCCGCAAGAATTTACAATGTCCCGCGCCCGCCCCACCCCCCACACCCACCCACCTCCGGACCAATTTAAACACTCGTCCGCACACGTTTAAGTCGCCTTTCCCCCGACAGGCCGAGTCTTCGTGTGCGTGAGATTTTCTCGCCTGGAAATTCTAATGCGGCGAGCGACTGCGATAAAAAATGAGCGGCTCGGGAAACGTGAATACATTACCGAGCGAGACGGAGAGCCCGCCCTCGCCCCCCGGGCCTCGCTATGTGTTTTACACTACTTTATATTTTCATTCCATCTGAAAAAGGGAGGCTCGCTATATGTGCCGACGCTTTAAGCCTGTTAAATATGTATCTCGGCGGGCGACCGTCGTCGCTCCCGTCTCTCCCGGCGGCGGTTCAGGATCCGGCTCCGGCTGCACGCATTTTGTACTCAATAAAACATTCCTCGCATACTATTATTCACTTGCGTTTTTATTAACACGTATCGATTACTCTATTTGTCCTATTACGCTAATTGAGTGTTGGCTACCTCGCCGAGGGTGCACCTGGAGCGGCGCAGGCGCCGGTATTAGTCTATTACGGATGCCGGCAATAGATATTACAATAAAACGTGTGTGAATCTAACAGTTAATTTGTTCCGGCAGGAGGGTCGGCGTTAGACGGCGGGCGATAATTGCCGGGGAAAAAAACACCGATAGACGCGACAAAGGGTTGCGTTTTAGTGCGACGCGCGACCTTGTCGTTTTTGTGTCGGCGCCGCCACCTGCCGCCGCCACCTGACACGTGTCGCGTGTCGCGTGTCGCGGCGGCTGCACCCTCCCAGATCTCGAAGATCACGGCTCTCAGAATACTATAATCAGACCATGAAAGGGTTGTGCTTACTTATGTTGCCCTAGGGATTCAATGGAATTTTAATATCCATCACGTCACGTGTTCTAAGCACCAAAGCAATATAAATAGTGTAAGAAATCGATACCAGTAATAATTATCCTCACCAGAGTAAAAGTTATTTATGCTAACAATTAAGAACATAAATTATCCTAATCACACTAGAACATATTTAAAAATTCGAACTCTATAAAACAAGTTTGTGAGCTTAAATCAGAAGTAGATGTCTGATACAATAGTCTCTACAGGAAAACAAAAGGACATAATAATTTTGCAATTGAAATATCTTAAAGATTTTTAAGATTTTCACTTGTAGGTACAGGTGTGAGTTATAAACTGAGATAATAAATACATCGTCTAAATGCGACAAGTTGTAATTATACGCTTATTGTATCACAATATATATATATATATTGTGTATAAATAATATTATTTAGTTCAATTTTGACTAGAGATTATCTTCTTGTAAATATTTGAAAATTTTAATTCAAACTGTTTGTTGCATGTCAAACCTAGCAAAAAGTATTCGTAGTAGATACATATTTTACATTGTGATGCCCTTAGACAAATGCTTATTTGCTTATAAGCCCATTGATACAATCTAAAAAAAAATGTTCACTATCTCTACATTTCCCATATATTTTGCACCTATTACATGAATAAACAGCATTAGAAAAACATCTAAACATAAAATACATATGTTACAGGGCTATCCTAAGTCCTAGCAGCAATGGTTAAACCGTCATCCGTATTTTGAAAGGTCTCGGGTTCGGATCCCGTCCGGGACATAAATGTTTCTAGTTTATAAACGTAAATTAAAATTTTGAAAATAAAATAAAAAATGAGAACAAAATTTTTAGGTAATACTTGAAATTATTTATCACTACATGTGTTCCCTCCTTCCATATAACATGGGTTCCTTCAAAAAAGGCGTGAAAAGGTACTTTTTGCGCCAGCTGTCTTCGCACATACACTTCTTACCGCTTCACATCAGGTCGGCGGTGTTGAGGCATTGACTGTACTTTGTATATGAAAAAAAAACATAGATTAGATACTCAAAGTTATTTATTTGTACAAAAAAATAATAATAAGGAATTGTGATAAATACCTATAGTAAAAAGTTCTCCCCAATAAAGTAAGTAGTCGTGTCGTGCGTCATGCTCTCCTAATTTCTAAAGCCGGATTTACATTCATCTGACACCTTCTGACGTGACGTGTCAGAGCGGAATCGGTTTCATATCATTACTATGGTTAGATTTACATTAATCTGTCGTATCTGACGACAATTCATGACAGATGTAAATCTAACCGTTCCGTTCTGACGCGTCACGCCAGGCGTCAGATAAATGTAAATCCGGCTTAAGTCACCATTACCAATTTATCTATACAAATATAATTATATTGGTATGTTTGTACGCAGAGAGGCCGCGCTCGGCCCGCGTGGCTGGAGTACCCCCCGCGGCGGCTGCAACGGCTGCTGCGCCGCGCCTGCGCCCCCACCAGACCCACCAGACCCACCAGACCCACCAGACCCACCGTCATCACAGGTCAGTGCCTCCACCACTGAGGATAATTCTAAATTTACGTCTTCCCGTCTCGTCACTCTCTATACGATGACTATAGACTACGAATGTTGGTCACTAAAATGATGATGACCTCATAATCTTTTATTAAATGGCCACCAGTAGTGACCGCATTAAACGCATAAATTACAAAGATTACAAATTTATGTGTTTACACACGCATGATTGGCTTATAAATATGAGCAAATGAATTGTACAAATGTTGTTTATGAATTTTTAATATTTATTTCGCTATTTATCGAATACTTCTCAGCCACATAAGTTTGATACCATACAAAAAAAGTACTTTGCAAAGCATACATGGTGGTGCCGTCAATGCGACATTAAATTTAAACATGGGCTATATTAGTTCATAGAAATGGTTTGCCACTTTCAAAAATATCGTATTTATTTGATTATTTCTTGACATTTGTATAAAATAATACTGCCAACGTTACACTATTCCATACAAATGTCATGAAATTATCAAATGATTATGATATTTTTGAAAGTGGCAAACCATTTCTAACCATTTCTACTTTTTCTTTTTTTTCTGAGTCCATTGAAAAAGCTTTGCTATTTATTTCATTGTGTAATCAGTGCCTGATCAAAGAAAGCTTGCTACTTTTGGTGTTACAGTAACCGCGTACCATCAGGCCTTTACTTGTTAGCCATCTTTTTTGTGTAAAATAAATCGTCCAAACTTTTCGTCAGTGTCAGGCTATAGCATCATTGTTTCTACAAAGTTATGAAGACCGTATGCCGAGCAAACTCGAATCAAATTCCCAGTACCTACTAATTTTTAACAAAATCCTCCCAAAAACACTAAGTACAACGTTCATTCAAGCTCGCCTTCAAGGAAATCAAGCGCCGGTTTTCAGGACAAAAACCGTTCCCGTTGTCTCCAACGAGCCACATTACCATATAAGAAGTCTTGTATAAGGACGTGGTTGGTTTTTGCATGGCGTCGTGTAATGACGTCGTCGGCTGTCACCGGCGTCAGCGGAGTGACGTGTGCAGCAGGTGGGTGACTCCACGGTGCTGATGTTTATAAAGTTACAATTTAGACAGCTTTATAACAACTGAATAGGTTTCTAGTTAAAACACGTGACATAGGTCACAACATCATTTAAGTGTGGATATTTATAGTTCATTAAGACCGAGGAGTTCGGTGGCGTATTGCTTTGAGCGCTCTGGTTCCGATACGAAAAACAAAGCAAGTTTAGCCATGGTCGATCCTGGGATGGGTCAATCAAAGTTTGTTATATCGAGCTCCGTGCTTCGGAAGGCACGTTAAGCCGTTGGTCCCGGTTGTTCCTGCAACCGCTTTAGCCCACCAACCCGCATTGGGCCAGAGTGGTGGTGCTATGGCCCCACTCCTCATGTGTTTCTCCCATATAGAAAGGTCTGTGCTCAGCAGTGGGACGTATATAGGCTGATGATAATTTATACTTAGTTCTGCAGTGCATCTGCCTCGTTTGCGGAGACGCGTACGGACAGTTTCTCACCTGTGCTACGGAAAAGAATTATGGTATCCTTGCTGAACAGAGTGAGGGGCAGTATGAATTCTTCTGTATCCTGAAGGTCATTGCGAGTAGGGAGCCTGTCTGTCCCATGTGGCACTTGAAACAGGCGTGGGCTAACAAAAACTTTAAGTCACTAAGTAGCTGTTACTAACACTAAATCATACATGGAATATAGTTGTCCTCATAAATAAATGAAAATAGTAAAATTACGCAAACGTCGCACGGCTATTCACACAAAGCCTCAAATCGAAAACATTAGAAACAAACAAACCGAATACTTTCCACGAATAAGAAAGGCCAGTCTAAATTAATTATCAGAGAGTTTGTTTCCTAGTTGTATAAACGAAGTAATGTTGACTTTCTATCTTGATGGGGCCAAAGTCTAGTTGATAATAGGGATGTCATTTATAGCTTTCGTAGTGGTAGTTTTTGCAATATAAATACAAAAAAAAACAATAATTTATGTTACGGAGTTTTAATAATATTTAAGGTCACGTGACAACGAACACCAATCTCAGTGTATGACGTCACTTATTGTTAGAATCAGACGCTGTCAAAAAGAAAACCATATCTAAATCACCATAGCAACCTATCAGTGTTTGGCAACAGGTAAAGTCAAGATGGTCACGTGAAATATTATATATTGGCGTTTTGTAGCTTTGCAACGGATTTTTAACCGACTTCAAAAACGAGGAGGTTCTATATTCGACCAGTATGTTTTTTTTTCTATGTATGTACCTACACCGATTACGCCGAGATTAATGATGCTATTTACGTGATTCTTTTTTTGTTCGATGCGGAATAGCTGCCATTTGGTCCCATAAAATTTTTTTCAAAATCAGTTTGGTAGTTTGGTTTTTATAAATAAAAAAAACTGAAATTAATAAGTCGTCTACATATTTTTTTTCATTGTATGTACACCGATTACGCCGAGATTACTGATCCGATTTACGTGATTCTTTTTTTGTTTGATGCGGAATAGCTGCCATTTGGTTCCATAAATTTTTTTTCAAAATCAGTTTGGAAGTTTGGTTTTAAATAAAAAAAACTGAAATTATCAAGTCGTCTACGTATGCGACATTGCGAATTTTTGCTTTCCTATGACTTTTTAGTGAAACGATACGATAGTAGGAAACAATATAAGTTGACGGTCACCCATCTAGCTTCGATCTAGAAAGTTATCACTAAAAATTGTGAAAAAATTTTTAAACAAAAATTAAAACCGACTTCAAAAAACTGAAAAGGATAATATAATTAAATTTAAGTAGGTACTCATCCCCTAGTAACATATTTTTCGAGTTGGTGCTAAGTGGTTTCCAAAAACAATAGAAAGTGAAGCACCAACTCCAAAAAATATGTTTCTAGGGGATGAGTACCTACTTAAATTTAATTATTTTATCCTTTTCAGTTTTTTTAAGTCGGTTTTATTTTAAATGATTTTAAAAACATTAGTCATATATTAAAATAATTATGATAACTATTTCGAGGTATAATAGGTACTTGTACACGACATGAAAGTGTATGTAGAGGCAAATGTACTAAAATGATAATTAACTATAATCTTAAAATAATTTAACTGCCTGTGGAATTCATAGTAGAGAAAACTGAAATAGTTATTTTTATACATAACATTATACCTAAATATAGACAACCATAAAGTAGTAACCTTATGGTCGTCTAGTAGAGATTGCTTCTAGCGATAAGATCTCCTTTTTGTTAATTGTAAATTAATAACGATTATTCAATCGTAGTCGAGACTATAATTTCTCTTGACCAGAATAAAGTCCACACCATATTCATTCACATAGCCTTCTCTGTAATAAGCCTTCACCTAGCTGGTTTATTAAATAGGCTTGACATGGTTATCCAAATAGAAAAAAAAATTAAACAAAAACTAAAACCGACTTCAAAAAACTGAAAAGGATGAAATAGTTAAATTTAAGTAGGTATTCATCCCCTAAAACCTATTTTTGGAGTCGGTGCTTTACTTTCTATTGTTTTTGGAAACCACTTAGCACCAACTCCAAAAATAGGTTTTAGGGGATGAATACCTACTTAAATTTAATTATTTCATCCTTTTCAGTTTTTTGAAGTCGGTTTTAATTTTTGTTTAAAATTTTTTTTTCACAATTTTTAGTGATAACTTTCTACGGTCAAAGCTAGATGGGTGACCGTCAACTTATATTGTTTCCCACTGTCGTATCGTTTCACTAAAAAGTCATTGGAAAAGCAAAAATTCGCAATTTCGCTTATGTAGACGATTTCATAATTTCAGTTTTTTTTAATTTAAAACCAAAGTACCCAACTGTTTTTGAAAAAATTTTTATGGGACCAAATGGCAGCTATTCCGCATCGAACAAAAAAAGAATCACGTAAATCGGATCAGTAATCTCGGCGTAATCGGTGTACATACATAGAAAAAAAAAAAAAAACTTACCGGCCGAATTGAGAACCTCCTCGTTTTTGAAGTCGGTTAAAAAGATTTATTCATACACTAAATTTAAATATTTCTTTTAAAATATCAATTATCCAGCTTACATAGTAGAGCATCACTTAGATTGGCCGAGATAATCAGTGTACAAAAATGTATGTATAGCTGTATTATATGAAGCAGAGACCGGTGAGCTGATCTCATAAATCTGCCAGAACGCTTGTTAACCGATTTCGGATGGATTTAATATTTCAAATTTCTTTTTTCTTTTCGGGAAGAAAATCTCTCAGTATTAAAAACTTACATTAACGATCAATTGCATCTAACCAACTTATCCTATAACAGTACTACCATCATATAGGTAACATTAATTAGTGATGCCAAATTGGCTGACGCAACACCTAACTAGAAGGTTTTTTGATAAGTAGCTATTTGTAATCTAATTAATTATACAACGGCGTGACGTCCGCGGCGCGCTTCATCGACTCATTTTAACGATGTCTAATAAATATGGTATTAAAATATTTCTTTACGTGATTGAATTCTGGAAAACGGAGCATGCATTGCTTAGCTTATTAAAATTAATATCTTTTGAATAAAAGCGAGATAAATTCTTTATATTATTATAATAATATGATAACTAGAAGCATGAATATTTACGGTAATTAAGGTTACGGTAGTTCTTAATTTTTTGATTTTCACATTATTCAATTTATTTATTATTTATCCAAATGTGGTACTAAAGTAAAAAGTAATTGTGGGCATACCATAAACAATCTTATTAGGTACTCCGTAATAGGCGTTGATTTTGACTACCACCGTTATAGGATTGTTTCAATTAAGCTACCGTTACCTAAACCTTATGACCTGGAGGGACTAGTTTTGTAAAATTGACGTCACCAAAACAAAACAATTTGTATCAAATTGTGTACTAGTATTTACGTCATAAAGACCATTAATTTCTACTACTTGTTTTAATGGAGCTATCCATGATGAACTAATTGACATAAGTCAGGTTTTTTAAAAAAGTTGTGGACTACAACAATCTCACTGGCAATAAGATCGCCTTTTGCATATTTTACTTATCTGTACCTACTTTTCTTTCTTGAGTCTTTGTGCAACAAAATAGATATATCTATATATCTTTCTATCTGGTGTTAATACAGTGGGCTTGCTGTACGTTGTTTTGTTTCAATTCATAACGAGGAAGCTCTTGGTTCTTCATCTCACCTCACGGTAGGTAATGTAAGTCCGAAGATAGAAGCGAGCTACACCCGGTTCCTCAACCACAGAGGAACTGGCTGTCTTACCTCCAACTGCCGAAACACAACAATGATGTTAACATTGTCTAAGAGGTCACGGGATTTTTCATAACGATCATGGATATGGTTAGATTTACTTTTATAGTTTGTAGAGTAGTCCCCTAAGGTGAATGATGTCGGTCTGCCTGCTCTCAGTGGTTGCAACTTCAAGTTATAGAGCTTACAAGTGGCTTAATTGTTACGAAAAAAACACGATCAGGGAAATGGTCAGTTTTAGTACATATTCAAAGTATAGCATCTCCGCAGATGAAACAAGTTGGTCTGGCGGCTCTCAGTGGTTGCATTTCAGAGTTATGATGCGCGCAAGTCACAGCATTGTTGCGAAAAAAAAACGATAACAGAAATGGTCAGTTTTAGTACCTTTTAGAAGTATGGTGTCTCCACAGGTGAAACGAGTTGGTCTGCCTGCTGTCAGTGGTTGTATTTCAGAGATATCATTGTGTACGCAATACTCTTATATATGGAAAAAGCTTAAAAAAATAGCCAAAAACGGGACAATCGACAAATTTTTAAAATTCCCATTGACCGCTGCTGTCGTGTCTCGACTTGACACACACAGCACTCCTCCTCCTCCCGCGCCCGCGCCCGCCCCCGCGACAGTGAGCGTGGAATAATCGTTGCTGGGGGGTGCGCTTGCGCTCGTTTTTGGTGTTTTTAAATAGAATTCAACCGTTACTAGCATTTTTACAATAATGTCGAAAATAAATACTAAGTGCCTGTTTTGCGAAAGTAAGATGGACAAAAAAATGTTGCCTTTTAATAAAAAAAGTTTGGAAAAATGTTATGGTATATTAACAGTTCGTATTAACGGTAATTTAATAACCAAGATCAACAACAGGGGTGAGTTATTCCATGACTTCATCTTAACGAACTGTCTTCAGATACTTAACAAAGGCAGGCAGCCTTTTCCCACCTTTGTTACGAGATCTAGACAGGAAGTTCTCGACGTAACTCTTGCTACTAACCAATCTAGCCAGGACGATCAACGACTGGAACATTAGCAATGAAATATCTATGTCCGACCAACGACAGATTAGATTCGTAATTAACACAAACAAAACATACGAAAATGTAACCTTTAGGGACCCTTTAACCACAAATTGGAACCTATATAGAAATATGTAAGGGATAGGGATAATGTCCCTAAGAATATAAGGTCTCCTGAAACTCTAGAATATGCGGTCCACCTTATTTCTCAGGCCATCACGGCATCCTATGAGATGAGTTGCCTTCTCAAGACCAAGAGGGACAATAAAGTAACATAGTGGCACCCCAAACTAGACAATCTCAGGAAGAAAACACGTAAACTATTCAATAAGACAAACTCCCGAGGACTGGGAGCGATATCACAAAGCCTTAACTGAATACAATAAAGAAATACGGAAGGCGAAAAGACTTCCGTGGCGGAAGTTCTGCGAGGAGTTCAAGAATACTCCTCAAGGGGCCAGAATTCACAAAATCTTAGCGAAATCGCCAGCCAACCAACTGGGACTTTTAAAGAAACCAGATGGAAATTGTACTCATACAGTGGAGAA